>CM060830.1:61780000-62385000 GCA_030762175.1 Metallyticus violacea | reverse complement strand
AAAGAGAAGAGTGGAGAAATTGTACATTTTTAGAGATATATTAAATGGAAATGGAAGAATTTCCAGCTGAGAGAACTTGCATTAAATTAAAAACTACAAATTTGGCTTAAATATCAAAATGCCAAACTTAAAGAAGCAAATCCCTGCATTACAGTAAAGAGTCTCCAACAAAACAACTGTAGTGCTGATGGCCTGTTACATGCCACAAGGAGCTCATGCCAAAGCTTCTAGCACTCGTCATTCCCGTTTGAATGTTTCCATATACCTACATGATGCAACGGCGCATTAGTTCCATTCTGCAAATGTAACAGTGTTCTTTTATTTTTATTCTTCCCTCAGCCGAGCGGAAATTTACGGCATTCGAGGCTGTATGTCGATATGAAACCTACAACAGCTATATTGGACACAAGAGAGATGTAGTTTATGGCCCTCTCATGGCCTCTCCCCTCCACTTTCCTTTTCTCTACCCAGTCTCGCATTCCCTCTGCATCATTGTCTAACGCATGGAAAAGTTACGCGATATTTTAGCGATCTAAATCATTGCGCCTTGACTTCAGTGCATGAGGCGCAAGTGTTGTGAATTACTCACACCTGTTTCCTCTGATTTGCTACCCTTGTTCTGTAATTTGAGAATAACGTAAACTTAAGGAAAGTTGCCCTTTTAAAAATAAATGCACTTCTGCAAGTAAATTCTCTTGAAGATATGTTGTAGTTTTGAATTTTCTTGCCTTAAAAAAAAAAAAATTAAAAGTAGTGACACTGCCAATCCTTTATCACTATCAAAAACAACTTCCATTTACACTCTTCTATAACCTGAACGATGTAACGTCAGAATTCAAATGATATGGTGTTGCGATGATTTGGTCAATCTAATAGTAACACAAATGAAATTTTCATTAAAGAGTATATGACCTAAAGTAGGAGCTGTAAAGAGCTTTCATTTCAAAACTCCGCTCTCTGAGTAACTACATAATTAGCATACAAACGTAAATTTACATATTTAGGGGGAAGTTTAAAACTAATGTTGATTATATTTTAGGTTTCTGCCCTAATTAAGTGACCTCCAATTTGAAATTTCAAATGGCACTCCTACTTTTCATTCTTACAATTTTAAAAAATGTAGGGAGTAGCATATCTTTTGTTGTTTCCTGATAAGTTCCCCTTATTTGAACATTCTGTTCTTTTGAAAAAAGATATGAAATAACACAACTGTTACATTAAATGATGGGTACTTTTTATATTATTATTATTATTATTATTATTATTATTATTCTGTACAAATTCAAACAACAGTAACAATACTCCACCTTGCCATGCAACGGTATAAAAAAAAAAAGATGTAATAACAGTTGTTTCCACTTTAAAATTTAAGTATAGTGCAGAACAAGTCTTAATGGCCTATTTTTTTCCCTCCCTGGAACTGAGATTCCTGTTATTCTTCTGCTTATTTATGTTACGTTGACATGAAATGGAGGAAAGCAATGTTGTCACGTCTCTGCAATCGATTTCAGTGAATCTTAATGCTAACAAAGATCGGGTAGGAGGTGAAAGTAAATAATGTATTAATTTATTCGTTATTTGTTGATTAAGACACTCGGATATTCTTAATAATACAATATACAGGGCACATTAATAGTTTCTGCTCAATCTTTGATGTGCTAAAGTAACAGTGACAAAGATGGAGATTTTCCAGGTATTTCGTGGTAGTGTGTAACTGTTTAGACGAAAGTGATAGCTGTATACGAACTCGGTGGGATGGGGCAAAATTATTGAGTGAGTGTGTAATTTTAAATTTCAAAATTGAGGGGAAGGTAGCTGGGGGCGCGGGTTTGAAACTTAAGATATAATCAAACTGGTTTTATACTTCCCCCTCAATATCTAAATTTACACATATTTTTGTTTAACTTAAATTAATGTTAAATAGCTATTCACATTGCAAAGTTTTGAAATGAAAGTCCTATATAGCCTAACTACGGATCTAACACACGTGACAAGCAGCAGACATTAGCATAGACGCCAGTTTTCCAGGTTTTGCAGCAGTAATACTGAAAATTATGAAGGAGTTTTTACGGTATACGTGCTGTAAGTATCCTATATTCATCCTTTAAAGAAGAAACTTGAGGTAAACTGAGTGCCAAATTATGAGCCGTTATTATTTGAAGTGACTTTTCACTGATGCTCTGACCACCTGGGTCACTGGATCGGCTTCGATATCTTCATGCGTGTTCCTCGGTAACTGTTAAATATAAATTGATAGGGCATTTTAGGCGGGTAAAATATTGTAACGGTGGGAAATCTGCTCTTATTCCAAGTCGCAATTAATTCATATATACTCACACAGTAACCCGAACGCTAAAATCCTAGAAATCGGTGGACCCAATGGTCTTTCTAACTGAAGAATTAGACCGATTAGGGCGTATAACGAATAACGTCGTACTTAGTATTTACATATAGAAAACACTCAGGTGCACGTGTGTTTGAGCCTGAAATAATTACAAAATAATAGATGGCTACATATCAGAATATGTCATGTTCCTATTTGGCTGAAAATTAATTAAATTATATCATAGTTTCTTACATTATATATTTTATTTCACTCTAATAAATCACAAGTATTGTTAATATGTATAAGAAAGTACAGTGTATCCGAAAAAGCCCTTTACACTGAGTTTGAAATTATGCATTTATGAACAGCGTATCTTTTATGGATCCAAAACGTCTTTATGGCTTCCTCCATGTTGGTAACACAGACTTATACACCACAACAGGATGTAACCTGCAATTCCGCACCTCTTTTTCGTTACTGCATTATCAGGGTGTGATGAAGTCGACTTCTTGCGTCAGTCCTGCTGGTATTGTGGTAACCATTCTTGCCTTTTAGACTCAGTATCGCAACTTCAAACCCGGCCAGAGTCATTGGCTTTTAGAGCGTAAAAATCCTAAATATTTGTTCCTTCGGAAGGGAAATAAAGCCGTTAGTTTTACGTCACATTAAAGAACCTCAAGGCTGAAAGGAGAGGCCTTTGGGCGATATTTATAGACTTGAATTAAACTGGATGCTAATGATGTTAAAGAGCGCTTTGAAATAAAATAAACCTAACCTCACCCTTCATGTTTCAAACAAATTGAGTTCTATACATGTATAGGACAAAATTCCGTGTATCGCGAAAACAATTCTTGTTGAAACCTGATCATGCGCACATTCACTCAAATTACGCGGTTTTTTTTCCCCCCATAAACAACAAACATGGAGTGGTCGGTTACAAAAAACATTTTGTTTAATACAGGAAATGGAAGTAAGAAAATTGTATTTGAGATCCTCAAAATAAGAATTTCATAGACAGAAACGCACTCAAGGAAACTTTTTGTGAAATTATTTCTGTTCTCAAAGTTGAGGTTGGAGAAGTGGAAAAAAAGATGCATAACTTAAAACTCATTGCAGCAGGGAATTGACAAAAATAAACAAATAAAAAATCCCTGGCTGCCTTTAATGACTAGTCCCTTTAATATTTCATGATGTGCGCCATACGAACTCCTTTTCAGCAAAAATGTCTTGTCCACCACCTGCTTTTTGCTTCTTCTTCCCCCCCCCCTCTTTTTCCTTTACAATAACGGCAAAAGCAGCAGTAGTTGCACGAGCAATAAAGTTTCCGCCATTTTGAAACTAACTTAGCAATAATGTCGTATACAAATGTTCCAAATGTAAACACTTTTGTGTGTGTGTGTGGAACAAATCTGTAAGATACAAAATATCATATACAGTTATATATAAAAAGTTCCCGACGTGAACCCACCTTAATAGTGCATTGTCCACAAACTGCATTATTTTTATTGTATTTCTTGTATAATTACTAAAGATTTTAATTTTGGAAACAGTGTTTTATACTTTCACTCCCAGTAGCAGAAAACATAAAGCTAGTGAGTTATTCGGAGGGTTAGAAAACAGCGTTTAGAAGCCATCTTTGATTCATTAACAGGCAAGAAAATGTCTTCCTCTGCAGAAATGCATATAGCATATCTTTGCAGCTCTCTGTTTTGTTAAATAGAGCACACCCTAAGGGAGGGCCTGTAATTTGCAAAATAGATTTGGCACGGTGAAGTACTGGCTTGACCTTCCCTAACCGGTTTTGGTAACGCCTTCTCCGAAGAAAGGACTTCGACATGTTATCCAAGGTTATTCTCAAGCGCACCGGGCCCTGCAGTACTACACACGAATACAGACAGGTATCTTCTATGCATTGCATCACTGGAGTTGTAATGTCACAATGGTGCTGAATTTTTCTGTTAATGTTTCTCTCGTTTCAAACGTGTTCATAAGCTAATTAATAAGAACGCTCGGCAAGAGAGTACATATGACATTAGTCTAGGTATTTTGAGTTCATAGAGCAGATTGTTACTACTTGCAAATGCAAACGGATATTAATAGATGTAATGTAATATCTCTATTTGGTGCTACGAACCTTTTTATTTTTGTATTGCAATGTGTTCATTGGTTTACGTGTGGGTTTAGACAATTATGAAATATTAACTCATAGAGCCCATTAAAGCATGCTATTTGCATATTTACAATTGTCATAAAAATTTACAATAATATAAATCAAAATGCAAGTGATTGAAAAGATACTAAATAACGGATGAAACAATGTTAATATTTCCAAAATTTAAATCATAAAACGCTCTAAGGACTGATAATAAATTTCCTTCACATTTAGAGCAAATAAATTCATGGAAATTAATGGGAAGGGGAACAATATATTGTATAACGGATGTAACAACATTTTTAATATCTAAGATGTATATTCGATTGTTTTGGTGCAATACAGTAATTTAAGTTTTTTTTAACAGCAAAAAGTCTTTATTTCGGTATATTTGCAATAACTTTTCATTAAAAATAAAAACCGCCACGAGTGGCCGTGGTAGTAAAGGCGCGGACAGGAGGGGGAGGGAGCGGGAGATTTGGGGTTCGAATCCCACCAAGACCGTCCTCCCTGACTGGGTTTTTTCAGGTTTTCCTCATTCCTCATAACTGGCAAATGCCGGGGAGGTACCCTAAACTTAGGCCTGGAACGCTTCCTTCCTTAAAAAATACCCTTTCCCAATATATTTTATTTCTGTATCATCAGTGTCCACCGCCTGTGGTGCCTCAGTAGGAAAAACGGGCGTTAAACACTACTCAAAAAAAATTAAAAATAACAAACGATAAAAGTAGAAAATAAATGGGAGATTTTGAAATAGCGGTAGTATATAATGGTTTTAATGCATCCCAATATCTTATGAACTTGTAAGCATTCCTCAATGGCATAGTGATATATTAGCGGACTTCTGAGATCACCATCACTAGATCACGAAGGCAGTCTTGGTCGCAGTCTCCTATTATCCTTACAACAGGAAAGATATGAGCCGCTAGGGCTGCAGTCCCGAGCGACTTTCATACTAAGATGGCATGCAAGCGTAACGGCACGATAGCTCAGACGGTTAGAGCGTCATGCTGTAGTTGCTAAGATATTGGTTTTGAATACTCACGACCAGATGCTTTTTTTTTTCTTTTCTTTTCTTTCTTCCCCTGCCGGAGTTAAAGGAGATTTACCACCATTACAAAGATTTACTCGCTAACATAGTGCCACGCACAAATTGCGCTATAAATTTATATTTACGATTTTTTTTTCGTTGGAATCAAAGGATATTTGCCACCATTACAGTGATTTGTCCGCCCGTATCAAGTTATATTTATGAATAGGAGGCAAGCGTAGGCCGTCAGGTCGTAGCGAGCCGCAGCAAACCACTGGGCCCACCGGTTGGCAGTTCCCATCATGCCACGTGTATAATGTGCAACGCTGCCAGCTTAAGAGTCGGTTAGTCAGTCGGATACTTTTAACAATCTTTAATAATAGTCATCTCTTTCCTTAGAGTACCTTTCTCCATCTCCCAACATTAAAAAATATCTTTACATTACGCCAGCAAACTTCTGTACCTTTGTCTATGAGCATAGAAGCCGAGCTTGTCTTAACTCTATTACTATAATCCTCCTATTTGCAGTTCAGACAAAGCAATACAGTTTGGTACATGTTTACATGCCTGGCTTGGAAATGTGAAGCTCTGATTAAAGTATTATTTTAATGTTTAGATATCTATATTTCCATTTAAGGTATCAAGTGATTCACTCCAAAGAATAAATTCTGCTGTCTCCAGAAAAGCTTATTTCCTGGAAACACTATACAATATTAACTCAAAAATTACATGTTCACGTTGAGAGGAATTAATGGCTTTGCACTGATTTAATTAAGCTATTGATTTGCTCAGTACAGCATTAGAGAACTTGTTATAGTTGCAACAAGCATGACCTCGTGGGTGGCCCACATGGTAATGCATTCCGGATTCAAATCCTTTGGGGCCGCCAGTGATCCTCAGGGTTTTTTCGTGTTTTCCCGAAACCAGGGCGAGATGGGCTGTTTTGTACTTTGTAACCCGAGCGTTTGGTTTGGAAGCTGACCTTCGGAGGAGTTCCAACTTCTTGGAGGGGAGCTCCATCGGAGAAGGGGGGGGGGGTTCTACCTAGAAATATGTTAGAAATCCCGTCTTAAGCCCGCGTCTCAGTGTTCTAGATCATGCTCGTCCAGTATCTCCTTCACCGCATACCTTCCTTCTAGGCGCTAGGCACACATGGCCAGCCCTTGAGCAAAGCTAATATATCGAAGTATCCTTCTCCTCGCCTAACACTGCAATCCATTATAACAAATATGCCAGGCACACATTGCCTCCAAGCTTTAGCGAAGAGAGCAGGGGGTATCAAACGTAATTGGCTACTTTCAAGGTTAACCTTGATTGCCAAGACAAGCGTGTCTAGCGAGAAGTCGAAGGATTCGATTGTAATCGAAAATGTTTCTTTGCTTATTGTAAGCAAATAATGCAATATAACGTAAAGGGAATAATGAGAAATGGAAAAACCTAATTATAAAAGTCAATAATGTATTAATATGTCGTGTCTTATACAATGAAACAGCCGCTAATTCTGGATAGCAACTTTAGTTTTTTAATGCGAAATAACATTTTACTTAAACTGAGGAACGTTCATTGTTCGTTCCTCTTTTAGTGGAGTCCGTGCTGCTTGGGCATTTGCAAAAGATGACTCACGGAACCCTGAAGAGAAGGGCTTATTTTTCAAACCCAAGACTTTCATATTATATCTCGAGGAGCTGAAACAAGAAATAATGAAAGCGGAAAGAAGGAAATTTCAAGCTCTGCTGGTTACATTGCCGCAAAGAAAACCCAGGCTTTTGCGATTTCAACCTCTCAAATTCTATAATATGCTTTGGTAACTCCATTGTTCCAAGGATGAGGAGAATGTGTAACCGGGTGGAAGAAAATGATTTCAAGCACAGAAATACATTTCGATGTCTCGGAATTCAATTGCAAGAACCTTCCGCAGCTCTCCTTTGAGTAAAAGAATAGAAGGGGGGCTGTTCTTGCACAACTGTATCACTTGACTGAGAGGATTAGGGATCTAAGGAGCTGGTTTCCAACCTTCTTGGCCTTCATTCCGAGTCTCATTGTGACGTTGTTGCGTATTATTTGAAATAAGTGAAAAGCAGTACCTACCTGAGCCTTGTAGCATTGCAGATTTCGGTAGCTTTAGAAGCATTTGAAACAAAGTGCTATGATGCCCTAACCGTCTGCTACTGAGTTTCAGAACGTGTAGCGGGGAAGTTACCTAGATTTTAATCTGTCTCTATTTTTTTCCTCCTACCTCTGGACGCATACTGACATTAAACTAAGAAAATAAATGTTGCTTTCAGTTCTGGAAGTACCTAAAATGTTTGTCTAGTAGTGTAGCTTTACTGATTTCAGAAGTACCACGAAAATCGGGACATTTGAAGAAATTTCCTACAGTCACTAGGTGTATGACCGGATGACCTTTACGGTATAAGTGTAACGTCTTTCCCCCGCTCATGGCAGGCCTATACAGGGTGTTAGATATGCAATTTAAAATAGGAGTCTATGGTTTTCTGCTCATATTTCAAAGTTATGGCGTGAAGTTTCTAAAGGACCTGTTTCTTTGATGCAGTCGGTATGATATTGTTGTCCATAAAAGTGGATCATTGTTATCGAGCTCAGGTCCCTTTTTTTTTCTTCTTCTTTTACAACTTAATCGTAAAAGTTAAAATATCAAACAAATAATGCACTCCACAGTAACCGAGCCTCTAACTCCCAGACTGAGTATTATCCATCAGGCCAAACAGGTGAATAGCTCCCTCTGGAGTAATGTTTCCCAAATTGTGGTTCACGAACCCTCTGACACTCCCGAAACCTTGGAAGGCGTTCGCCAAAGTTTTTCTCTGATGGCAGATTTTTAGTTTTAATTTTCTTATTTTGTTATTATTATTATTATTATTATTATTATTATTATTATTATTATCATCATCATCATCATCATCATCATGATCATCTGTAAATTAGACATATTGTTTTCAATTGTTTAAAATGAGGCATAAGCTTAGATAATTAGTGATAGGGAATAGTTTCCTTGGTCTGTAATTAAGAAAATACTTTGATTATAAATACTAAAACCATAATAGGCAAAGAAGAATCAGTTCTTAGATCACGTTCAAGATATGTGAGGTTCCTGACTTCAGGGCAATGTGCATTCCAACGCATGCTATTTATTCATCTCTTAATTTGAAATTCAGTGAGAAGTATGCGCTGTTTTGTTTAGAATGTTGACATTCGGGTAACTGTGTAACTTAAGCCGCGTGGAATTCTGTCATTGCATTATACAGGCAGGGTGTTCGGAAAGTCATTGTTGCACAACATGTAACTGTTTAGTTCAATTATCAGTTCATAAAAGATATATCGTATTGTTTAGACGCTCAATTTACTTTTAAATAATGGTGCTTTCAATTAAGGACCATATTTTTCTTGTCCAATAAGGCGGTAAATGCGCAGATTTAGTGCAGGAGGCATTTGCTGAAAAATTCCCAGAAAAGTTGTGCCTCATCGTAATGCAGTTCGTCGATTTTTTAAAAAATTTCCAGAGACATGCTCAGTGTTAGATGCCGAACGAACTGGAAGACCCACCAAACTAAACAAGGAGATGTTGTTGGACATTTCTGGATCTATGCATTGGAGCCCATCAAACCATTGTACAAGTTAGCACAAGAAAAAGATATCGGGCTTGCAACCGTACATAAAGCGGTTAGAAAAACGTTGAAATTGTTCCAGTATAAAGTGATAGGTGCAAGAATTGAAAGATGCGGATCATGAAAAGCGAATTCGTTACTGCAAATGGTTTACATCTTTTATTGAAAGGAATGCCATTGATGTTCTTGATGTCACCTTCTATACGTTCCAGCCCTCTGATTATGTTAACACATCTGCACAAAGTGTTTTCCAATAAGATTAAGCGGGTTTAGGCTTGTATATCCGCCCGTGGACACTTCTAACATGTTGTAACTGCATAGTGACGTTCCAAACACCCTATATTTCAATAATGTTAAAAAAGTAATTCTTACTGTCTGGTTTATATTAAAATAAGTGAATAAGAAACACGTGACTTTAAAGATAGGGAAATATGCTATTGCACTATTCACATATTTAAATGTAATGTCATGTATAATTATTTCAACTTGTGTAGTTTCAATATTTTAAGAGTTGTTGCGTCACTTTTGGAGGTGATTCCGAACCTATGCCTATGTCTCATTACTACGTAAAGGTAGGTTTAATGTAAGGTTGTTAAAGCTTTTGTACAGGGTGTCCGGGAAAAACTAGAGGAAAAAAAACCTATCTCAGATGCTAATACATTTATTGATTCGCTGTTAGCACTTTACCAAAATGAAACTCAAAACGTTTTGTTGGAAGTCTTGGCAACGAGCTGCACACATAATTGTGTTTGGTTTCTCTCGCGTTGTCAGGTTAAGAAATCATATCTCCGAAACTAATATATTTTTGTCTCACGATTTGCATGTTTCAGAAAGACAGACTAAACAGTGTTGGATGCATTGTCAGAGAGCTATGCACACGGGGTGATTTAAAATGATGGACATACTTTAAGTTGGCTATATTTCCTAAACTATATGTTGTATTTTAATTCTGTAAATTACATTTGATTACACATACATGGAGGTTTATAAATGTTCAATATGCCTCCTCCGGCTGCACGGACAATATCTTGACGATAGCTGAATTCATTCCACATTCCAAGAAGAATGTCGCTGATTTCACCACAGCTGTGATACGGTTTCTTAGGTCATTCAAATTCGTGGGAAGAGGTGGTACGTAAACTTCAATTTTCATGAACCCCCACAAATAGTAATCGGAGGGTGTGAGATCAGGTGACCTCGATGGCCAGAACATGTGTCAAGTTAGTTACAAATGGTAACCATTTAGCTTACAACTGACGCGGTATGTATGCGGAACAGCTGACGCTACAGTGCTGTGCTGGAGCGCTCTAGTGGTAGTATTTTTCAACGTTACAACCTACGCATTTAAATATACTTGATAGCATTCAAGTATAATGTGTAGTGCAGGAAATATAGCAAATTGAAAGCGTGTCCATGATTTGAATCACCCTGTACTTTTGTTCTTCTCCCCACTTTGCAATTGTCCACGTTGTGACATTGCCAGTGTGGCGCCAACCCGCAACAGGTCTTACACTGATATGTTCTCGCGTGTATTGTTACGAGATTGAGTTTTGCATACATGTAACCTGCCGTCAATTGTACTCATATGGATGTAGGAGAATAAGTGGAACTTTGTGAATGTCTCTTTCTGCAATATTGCATTACTTTTTGAGATATTATTCTTCCCTTCACAAGGTATTCACTGGACACTCTGTATATAAATAAAGAATAACTCAGATTTTTTGAAGAGGGTTTGGGAGTCGGAAAAGTTTAGGAATCAATGCTTTAGATTAAGCTGCTTAACACAATAAGTTAAACGTTGTCATATGATTCGTTAGAGAATTTAGAGATTTTTAGCACTAAATCTTGAAAACGTTAATGATGAAGTATTGAAAAGCGGCATGGCTTCGCTCTGAAGCAAAGTTTACTACCTTAACAACATCTAAATTCAACTTCTTTGTTACCATAATGCCCCATAATTTTTCTTCATGGCGCATAGATTCCCTACTTCAAATTACTTGTCTAAAATTACTCTCTATGTACTTCATTAATACTCGATAGGTATAGAAAGCCTTGGAGGGAGGAATGCATTTCGTGCAAAGTTGAGAGGAACAGTTAATTGGTACATTGACTTACGAGCATAGCGATTTATAGAATTAATTTGATTTATTTACGGGCGCTCTTTAACAGCTCAGGTCATCAGCACCCCATTCTATTCGGGGCGTGAAACGGCCGACAAATTTTGCTCAGATGCCTCTTCTTTCAGGCTTGAGGCTCTTTTTCGTGCCGTAAGTGTGCGATACGGGACCCACGGTTTTACTTCCCTTCCGAAGGAAGCCATACTTAGATTTTTTACGCCCTAAAAAATCCATCGATCCTGACCGGGTTTGATCCCGCGATCTTGGGTTTAGAAGGTAAATATGGCTCCACTACACCACCAGGACCGACATTTATGGAGTGCTGTGCTGTGCCATTGAATCAATAACAAAATTTCTGTCACTTTTCGGAATAATTTTGCAGAAATTTACACCAAAACGTGAAGGGCTTATGATGTTTCTCGCTTCATAACTACCCCGTAATAGCAAATGGAGCAAATCCTGCCAGTATTTTAATCGCATTCATCTAAAAGACTAAGAAGTCTTGCTAATCGATTTCGTAAAGAGAACGATTTTGATTATTCTGAATTATTTAATCAAAATAAATGTTATAGATGCGAGATGTTTGCAAAGGATCTTCATCTCTCTCCCGCCCCTTTTTTTCCACAGACGCTTACTTTCCTTAAATTGGTTTCAGTTCTGGTTTTACACGCTGAACGTGCTAGTAACCATTGCAAGGTTCTCTCAACGCATTTGCGAGCGTGGAATTAGTCCGATAGTGCCATAAGTGCAGTGGCTGTTCTCCAATTGCTTGAAATGTACACATTCAAATTGCCAAGAAGAAATTCGAGGTTTTTGAGGTTTGCTTGTTGCTAATTCAGAAGGCAGTCGCGGCACCTTTACAAGACTATATACATGGTAACAATCCCCTTTTGTTAGAGTGGAGCCGTCGAGAACAATGGCTGCTCGCTCCATTTTCCATTACAAAACCACTAAGACTCTCTCTCTTAGCTTCCGTGCTCGTACCAGATCAAAAAGCTCAATTCTAAAAACTTTTTATGCACTTTCAAAGCCGAGAAATAATGCATAAATCAGGTTATGTAACAATGTCACACAGTTCAGGGGCGTTCTCAAATAAAGTGCTTAAGATCACTGACTTCCCTTATTAATTTTCTTACGTATTTTAGTGTGTAGGTAGTAGAAACTGCGGAACGGGTACTTGATACCCGATTTCTGAATACGTTAAGTTTTATAATATATATACATTATCCTTAAAGTGAAAAAATTTTGAACTTGTTTAAATAATTTATAATTATTACAAAATATCATTGCAATGTGGATTGGTCAATATATAAACTAATTTGAGTATGCGAAAGTATAATTTTAGAGTCTTAAGCACTCCAACAGGGGAAGTTTTAAATATAATATATCCAGTACTTCCACTAACTACAAAGAAAGAACCATGGTAGTTTTCAACATGACATACGAGGATAGGTCAATAAGTTTCCGGCCTTACCGATAAGGCTTATCGCCTTCACAAAACCCGTATCTTGTGTCAAACCTTATCTGTTAATTAAATAATTGAAGTTGTAACTTCCGCTCCGCTGTGTTCAGTTGTTCAGTTCAGATATAGTTGCATAAAGAAGGTAAGAACATTGTGACATATTCATAATGCAGTATCGACCTGTTATTAATTTCTCCGCAAAAGAAGGACTTACTCCAAATGAAATTAAACAGCTATTGGACGGTGTATATAAGGAAGCATCCCCCTCATATTCTACCGAAAAAGAATGGGCCAAAATTATTCTAATGGTTCGAGAAAGCATTGAAGACGGAGAGCGTCCTGGTCGGCCCTTGTAAGTGCTCACTCCTGAAAACATCGCTCTTGTGGAAAGAGAAATTATGGAAGTTCTCAGCTCTAAGTTACAGAAATAGCAGCAAAGTTGGGCCTTTCTAAAACAACAGTCCTTAGAATTATTCATGAACAAGTTTAGTGCAAGATGGGTGCCTATACTTGACCATCGCAACAACTCGCCTGGGTACACAGCTCTTGTTGCAAAGGAAGCTGTGAAGAAATGTGACTTCAAGGAGGACCATCCGCCCTACAGCCTATATCTAGCTCCCAGTGACTATTTCCTCCTCTCAAAACTGAAGGACCTTCGAGCAAGGAAATTTAAGTGTGACGAAAAAGTGATGGATGTTGTTTATGCCCATTTTGCAGACAAGACTATTTTTGTGGGGGAGGATTGAAATGTTAATTCAAAGATATGAGAAGTGTATTGCAATAAAGGGTAACTATATTGAAAAGTGAAATATAGTTTTGTCTTTATCATACTTAGAAAATGGTTAGGCAGGAAAATTATGCATCTACCCTCGTATTTCAAAAGCTCTTATTTTTATTAGTTTTTTTTGGGGGGGGGTATTTTTCATTACTGATTATAATTATAATATGTAATTATACAGGGTGGTCAATAAAGATAAACTAGCTACATTTTGTACACAACGATCATTTATCGTATAATTGCGTATCCTACACAATTTCTGTTATTGTGTACGACTTGTTTCATACTATCATCCTAGTGACCATAGCATCACACTGCTTCCCTGTTACACTGTGCAGAACAGTTTCGATAATTTCACAAAGCTTGTCTAGACTGCGAGGAATGGGCATTATTCTCTACAAAAATGCACCAGGACTTCTTGAAGGATAAGGAAAATCTGAGCGTCTAGAAATCAGATCCTAATCCCATGATCGGTATAGGAGGTCCCCCATCTTGTTGAAACACTTGCTTGGGCATATCAAGGTCGTTCAGTGCACAAAATGTATTCCAATTTCCCCTCAAAACGTTAAATAACCTGCTCTTTGTCCACTTCTATGTAACATTAGTTCTGTTTCAGTGTGCATTCCTCAGTGAAATAAGGATGAATAATGATATGGGAAGACACAGATGCCCATAGTATGACTTTTTTTTCTGAACGTAATAGTCTCTGTGCATATTCATCCGGTTTTTACCAGCCGAGGAAACAAGCATTTTACTTGTTGACAAGCCACTCAGTAGCACATCACATTCCTCAGACTACCACCATTTTGGAGATACTCGGGATTATTATACACATGTACAATATTGAAGTCGTGCTAAAAAGTCTGGCTGTTTTACCTCATGGAATACCATGCATATCCTTTTTTGTAAGAATTATTTTTCATACCATTTTCAGTCATCATCTTTTGACCACGCTGTATATCACTGCCAAACAAATCTTGAAAAAACGCATACATTACAAAAATGTTCTAAGAATTAGCATAATAAAACAGTAAATATTGTAGGTTTATTATTTCAGAAGTCTATACAATTAGCCATTATCGCAAGAATGAAATCTGTAAAGAACATCGTTTGATTGCCGAACAAGAAGCCTTAACGATATAACACGGGAGTTGTTTCGCTTGGAAAATTTGTCTCAATGAAACTTGGTAATAATCCTGAATAATATTTATATTTTAATTTATCCTACATGAAACTATTATCTTGTTAGAGTATAGCTGTGTTTGTTTTGACGTTTAGGAACTATATTTGTGATACAAGACATTTGAAACATAGCTGTGTCGACATTTTCTTTGTAACGTCTTAGAAAAGAAATTGCTAAATATTATTAGAAGAAAAAAACAGAGGGTAAAAATGGTCTTGGTATTGTGTTAAAGCTAAAAGGGTGCAAATATTGTGCAATTATTTAAAAAATAAAAAATAATCAAGCTACTCTACTAAACTATGGTTTTTGGAGCTCACTTAGTTGAAGTATATAACCACAGCTGAAGGAATGCTAGATGTGACATGTATAGGTGAAGACTTTAAAATGAATTATAGTATTGATGGAAAGGTTAGCGCTTAAAATATTTAAAATAATTATGTATATAACTGATCGGTTGAATTGCAACTATAACTTTTATCAAACTTACATTAAAAACTACTAATGTCATATCAGCAAAAATATTTTATGACAGCTTGATCTGACCGGAATATGAATCCAGGACCCCCTGATTAGTAGTCGTAAATCGCTACCACTGTACCTAGGAAGTGGTCATATTATTATTGATAAAGTTTCTCCTTCCCTGTTTTCTTTTTCTGGATTATAATAAATGTTTTGGATTTTATTTCTAACAATTGGGTTAGAAATGTAAATATCATAACATTTATTTTTAAAGCACATACTCGTATAACTATGTCATAGCTACAATTCTTTCCATAACAACAGTTACTACATGGTTGAAGGACAAACTTCGGTTCAGAAATCGATGTATGTCTTTTCGGTGATTTAAACAAAAACTTTAATAAGTAAGGTAGGCTGACTGAAGCAGATATTTCAGTTGAGGTAGGCTAATTGAGAGAACTGCAGGCAATTTCTATGCATAGCGTTCTTCAGTGAAGGAGATATGACCCATGCCCAGGGACGCAGACCTGGACCAGTTCACGAAACGACCTGGGAGCAATTTCGGTCCCGACGAAGATCTCTAACCAATTTCCCTTTCTCCCCGCATCCCTCCGTAGCCCGTAAACTGGATTCCGGCGCTCGTAACGAGGAATTTGTACCCACTTTGCGTCGGAGGAACTTTCTACTCCACCTTCTTTTTTTCCCTTCCTTGCTTCCTTCTTCTTACCCACCTTTATCACTTCTTCCCTAGTTTTACTTTCTCCCGAGGCGTTATACCCTACTCAAAATGTCCTTTGCTCTGGCGAGGAAGTCGTCCAGTTATGTGACGCCACTAGTTCTCGTTCTACGCCAACTGCAACCTGAAGAGGAAATTAATGAAACAAATAATGGGCAACAACTTCAAGCATTTCCAAAACAGGGCTCTAGTCCCCAAGCGAACAATGGGAATCACTGAAACTTCTGCACCGTCTTCTGTTTTAGACTGCATTTTTTTTTTTTTATTCGTTTTATTTAAGGACGCTCTTTAACATCTCAGGTCATCAGCGTCCCATTCAATTCAGGGCGTGAAATGGCCAACAAATTCTGCTCAGAGGCCTCTTCTTTCAGGCTTGAGGTTCTTTTTCCTGCCGTAAATGTACGACATGGGACCCATGGCTTTACTTCTGCTCTAAAGGAAGCCATACTTAGGACTTTTACGCCCAAAAAAGCCGTCGATCCTAGCCGGGTTTGAACCCGCGACCTTGGGTTTAGAAGGCAAGTATGGTTACCACTACACCACCAGGACCGACAATTTTAGACTGGAGTTTCGCTATGTACCGCTGATATCAGTACAACAGCAAAAATGGATATATTGCCTTGCCGAATTAGCTGGATGGGAAGTAAATTGTCATTTTTTTACTGCAATTTTAAGATAAAGGTTTGCAAATTCAGTTAAGAGGCTTCTTGTCAGTGATGCTCTTTGACAAGAATTAGATAAAATGGTCAAGGTCACAGTTAGGATTCAAACCACGGTCTTCCATTTCCAAGTTGTGCCGTTTGAATTACCATTCCCTTTTTCGTCGTAACAGCGAAATTCTCTCATTTAAGTGTACAAATCCTTGACAATCTCAGAGAAATAAAATGCTCCTAGCAAGAGATCAGAATCTGGAGTATTTTTGGGTCAGGCTGGTAGTTAACCTCATTTTAAGGATAAATTCGTTTTTGGATGCTGTTTTCATACCAAGAAAATCTACAAGATGCTCCATCAGTTCTTTCATTTCTGGTAGTAAGTGCTCAAAAAACCTCCCAATATTCGGATGTATCAACAGGGCCCAAGGTCATAGTGACCTGTATGAAAAATGCGATAAGGGGGTTCAAAATTAAGTTAAACTTGATCATTCCATGTCAAGAAAGATACATTGATGAAGGCATTACAGTATACGAGGGGCATACTGAAAGTAGTGACCAACAATTTTTAAACCTCTTAATATTTAGATAAACCAATTACATCATCGTAATCTATGGACAAAAAATAGACATTTATAAATGTTCCATTAATCTTCGATTCTTATTTCTTATATTAAATGCAGATATGACACACATATTTCAGTAAATAATGGCCTTTTATAAAGTTTTTATTTTTATTGACTAGCAGTAAATGTTTCTGTATTGGACAGTATTTCATTTTTACTTCAGAATGTCAAAGATATACATTTAACGCTTACGTGTTTTACACAACATTTGTTTAAAGGCATACTGAGGTGGTAAGATCTCGGAAGAGAATCTACATTTTACCTGAGCTGTTAAACAAGACAATATCTCCTGGTGGACGTGTAATTGTTAATAACTCATATTAAATTACACTACTTACGACTACCTAATTATTTCCTTTACCAACGAAGCTTTTTAAAACAGCAAGAAGTCCTTCACGGCACATATACGACAGCATATAGCAGCTGATTCTGTACTTAAATTTTGTTTATGGATATAAGCTAGTCTTCAACATTGTACGTCGCAGAAATAACTCATTGGTCTTAAAATGTTGACATATGCAGTGTGGAGATAAATTTCTGTTAAAAGTGTTTTCTTTTAGTACAAGATAAATAAACAAAAAAAATTATAGTAGGCAATTGCATATTCTCTTTTCTAATGTGCATTATTCTACGTGTTTTAGAATTTAATATTATTACGAATAGCGCGGGGTCATAAGATTTTACTTTATCTTAAGCCTAAAATTCTACATCCATTCTTCTAGTCAATTGTTGGTGCTAAACAGTTGTTATTCTTGTTTTACATTTTCTTCGTCGACTTACAAGAATTAGGGCCGACGCCTGTTCCAGGGGGGTTCGGTCCTGGTGGTGCAGTGAGTAACCATACGTGCCTTCTAAATCCAAGATCGCGGGTTCAAATACGGCCAGACCGACGGATTTTTTCGGGCGTAAAAATTGTAAGTATGGCTTTCTTCAGAAGGGAAGTAAAGCCGTGGGTCCCGTGTCGTACATTTACGGCACGATAAAGAACCTCAAGCCTGAATGAAGAGGCCTCTGAGCAAAATTTGTCGACCATTTCACACCCTGAATAGAATGGGACGCTGATAACCGTAAATAAACCAATAATAAGCATCCTGTTCCTGGTAGTGAGAACCATTGAATTTAGGCACTTAGAACCCACAAATGTCAAAAAGATAAGTGATTAGTCCATTGCTTCAACTACCATGTAGTGAATTGCTAAGGTATTACTTGGACGTGAAATAGCCGGTAGTTTTGTCCAGGTATCTCTTGAGTCACGTATGGGACGACTCCCTTAAGTCCCTCTCTGAGGACTTGCGCTCGGCGTATGTGTTATACATTATTAAAACATTAATAAACTGTAATGTGGTTTCTTAAACATATGTATCGCATGTTCAGGACCACTAAAGGCACTGAATCGTTATTGATATCTATCAACATTAGAGTTAGGAGTTTGTGAATTTTTTATTTCTTTATTCTCAGTTAATTTATTTAATTATTTCTTTATTTTAGCCAAAGTTCATAAATAAGTTGTAACTACCTATATATAAATATTTTACTTATTTTTATGTAAAAGAATTAATATAGTGAGATAGCTAATTTTAATAAGTTGTGCAATTTTATTATATTTCTGTATAGACCTGAAAAATACTGTAAACGCCATGCATCCCAATCAGCAATCGGCCAAATTCTTTCAGACACCAAGACTTTTTTTTTTTTTTTTTTTTGCAATGCGTTACCTGCTGTTAACGTGCTTGGAAAGTATTATCATTTGTGTGAATTAAATTTAGTACATAGAAATTCCATCCAAAGAGAATATATGCATATAACACGTGAAAACAGAATCTTAAGAGTAGCATGTAGACAGTTAATAGATAAATTTTCGACTCCATACAGAGACGATGTTAAAAAACTCGTTCTTAGATTTTGGGAAACAATGGAATTCTTAACCGAAAACGGGTGTTCTAAGGGAAGAAACACTTGATAGTATGAAATCTTAGTCCATAGCGCTACTAAATTACTATGACTATCTTATTAATGGTAGTTCAAGAATTACGTGATTTATGCGAATTTCTGTAATTGGGTCTTACAGAATATTGTTCGCAAAACTATTAAGTGCCCGAGCATAAACTACTACTTAAGGTAACCTACTTTACTATAACTATATGAATATTATGAAACGCCTTTTACTATTGCTGACTCAGTCTTTGGATAAATATTTTCATAAACACTAACAAAAATGTATTTTTATTGGAAATTAATAATCATCCTACTAATAGTTTATTAGCATCCTACTTATTAACTGTAATTAATCATATAATGTAGTATTCCACTACATACTGCTACTAAACATACTATATCATGAATACACTTCTTTCATTCAATTTATAAGTAGGTAAAAAATTAAAATTACCTCAAACTACATAATAAAATATATGAAAAATATAATATACTGTTAAACCGGTAAGAAAAAAAAGTAAAATAATGCATAAATATATTTAAATTTCTTAATGAAATAATCTCAAAAATTAAATTCTTATAATAAAATCCAAGCATCCCACAAATGCAAAATTGATAGTATTAAACAATACACGTTAAGGGCATAAAAAGGTGAACTTCCTATAAAACGCATATCTTAAAAAGTGTTTATATTATAAATAACTATTCCTGCACATATAAATAATAAAACTTTAACCAGAAAATGCATTAACAAAAGAAAAAAAAATCTAAATTAAAACCCAAGGAAAAAATCCCTATTATTAAATCTAATTGACTTGATGAAACATTTTTATTTTCAATTCAAATTCCAAATTAGCACCTAATGCATATACTAGTTAAAACAGAAATTCAATCTGTGTTTTATTCACGAAGCTCCTTTGCATTTTTTAAATGTTTTATTTATTGTCTACTAGCGACGTCTGTAGGTGTGGACTGATACTATTGGGTGTCTGTAGGGACGAATTGAAATGAATTAATGATGGCGTAAATGAGCTCGGAGTCCTTGGCGCCTTAAATTTATCTCGAATTCACATTCTCGGGGTAAGCAAAAACTCCGAAAAAGAAACCTTACCTGGATTCCAATCCAGGACCCCCTGATTAGTAGTCGCGAAGAATACTACCAGGCCTATGGCGTGGTGTAACTGCAAGACCCATATTTTTTCAATATAATGTAAAATCAAAGAAGTATCGCTCGCAAATACTGGCATAATTTATTCTTATTATCCGATAATGAAAGGCAAAGGGAATGCATTCAACAAAATTCTGCCACAGCTGATACAGCCTGTTTGGAGCCTCTAAGGGAGATTTTTGATGGCGTATTTAGAGGGTTATGACCCTAAAATTTTACGAGTTTTGAATATGTACAGTACGACCAACAGATAGCTGACTGGGACGCTCGGTAGATTTGTTTTAACTTTATGTTTATTTCTGCATCCTTGCCAAAACAGAGATAATTTATTTATTTTTTAAGACTATTGTAAAATGTTTGTCAGAACTCTAATTGAAAAGAATTTTTGCATAGTAGTTTAGTTCCTGCTATGGTATATTTTCTCATTAAAATAAATTAAAATAGGACTGAGCATAGTATAGTTTCGATTGATGGGTTCATTGATGGTTAGAGGCTGCAAATGAACGAGATATTTATAAATGCTTTAATGCTTTGGAGGTTTCGGGTTTTAATTCAAAAGCTTCAACATGCCCCACATTCCCTAGCGGGATGTTCCGTACAAATTTTCATGGATATTAAACTGTTTCACAGCAGGCGTTGGTATCCATCCTGCCGCAATAATATAACTAGAACATTCCCACATCTGCCATCAAAATATATCTGTGGTGTATAGAAATGCAGGGACTCAGTATTTAAATGGCAGTTTCAATAATGCATTCACTTCCGCTCCTTTGTATAGCTCTCAAGAAGCCCTTTATCAACTGCGAAAAGCAAATTCATATACAGCAGTTGCTTTTGTTAACTAAGCTAGCTTAGAAACTTTATGCTCCGAATGTTGTAGCATAAAGTTTATAACTCATATATACACTGTTTTACTTGCGGGTTAGAAGAGTGACTTATATCAGTTTTAATAACACGAGACGCGTAATAATAGTTTTAAGAACATAACCTACAATTTATTTTTGATCTGGGCAAATACAAAAATAGTAACAACTTGGCACTACCACATTAATTAATATAAGGCATTTTTAGATAGCTTTGGGCGAGACTGTTTTACGATGAATGGTCTAATTTTAAAGGATTGAGTAATAGAATGAAATTACTTCAAATATAATTTATTTATAAAATACTTTATACCTGTCTGAAAATAGTGTATAATGCACACATATTAAATTATTTTATATCGTTTGTGTTTTACTAACAATATAAAATTACACTTTTAATATCTGAATAATACAGGTTAAAATCCTTAATGGGTCACTACTAATTAAAAGTTCAAGACTTGCTATATTTTAATTTGTGTGGTTTAAAACAGTGCAAACATAATTTGTGAAACTACTTACACTTCTTTCAGAATATTAGTGATATATTCAATTTTTAGTCGATAATGGAAAACCTGATAAGTGCTGATAATCCAGTTAAATTCTTACGCTAATTTACTATGACACAAAATATGTATTTTATTATATATATATTTAGAGCCTAGGTAAATACTAATGAGAGTGTGGATTATTTTATGCATTTTTTCACCTAAAATTAATAAAACTGATGTAAAACCCCACTTTCGGAGACAACATTGGGTATAAAAGCAAATGAAAGAATTGACCAATACATTGTAGGAAATTGTAAAACATTTTTTTCATTGTGTTCTATGGAGTATTCCTCGTTTCCCTTAGACTCAATTAGACTTTTTTCCTGTATACCATTTAAAACAGTCAAATTTTAATCAGGTTTTTATGCTGTACGTTAAACCATATATATGCCTGGAAAGTATGTCACTGTGAAATTCAATGGATCAATATCTGCTGTTTTACGAGTCTTAGGAGTATGCTTCTGATGAGAGGCCTGGACTTTTGACTTTACTAGGGAAGGGGGGTAACCCCTGTTAACTAATTTGTCAGTTAATTGGGTGATGTATCTATCAAGAGCTGAGTCATTATTGCAGATTCGGTGTCCTCGTAGTGACAAAGAAAAGGGTATGGCCTTTTTTATATGTGATGGATGGCAACTTTCGAAATGTAAGTACTGCTGCAGGTTAGTAGGTTTAACATGAATTGATGTCAGAAATTGCTTATTGACTAACTGAATTTCCACATCCAGGAAGACAGCTTGAGTACATTGAAAGACTCAAACCTGTCCTAAAAGACAGCTTCAATATCCTCACGCAAAATCAACTAACTGCACCATTTTTTCAAACATTACCAAGGCTATGTTTCCGGTCGGCTCGCAACCTCAGGAGCATTTTTCGCAAAAATATTGATTATCCTCAGCCCTCCTTCTCGACACTTGACTCATATCCGTGCAACCGCCCTAAATGTAAAACCTGTGCCTTGATATCCCCATGCTCGTCTTTTGTTAGTCCAAATCTGAAATCAGAATTTAAAATTCACTCTTTTTTCAACTGCACCTCCACGAATGTTGTGTATTTACTTAAATGCCAATTTTGTCCCGCTTTTTATATTGGACTAACGTCCACTAAGGTATCTATTAGAATGAACAATCACAGGCATTCAGTTAAAATTTGTTCCCCATTACCGGTATCACAACATGCCAATTTTCACCAGGCCACGTTCGATAACTGTTTCTCCCTTATTTTCATAGATGCCGCTCCTCCATCTAAATACACCTTACTTAGAGACGTAAAGATGGCAGCAATAGTTTTACATAAAGCCCGTATTCCTCCAGGCCTCAACATCTCCCTGTAATACTGCCAGGTTTGCCAAACTACTTTGTTCAGCTAGAGTTGGCAGTTTTGCTGCCACGTCACATCTCTATGCCTCACTACGACAGACGCTGCCTGCCACAACTCAGTTCATTTTCATCACGTGACCAAAAGCCAAGCTCGAAATATAGTGTGGTTTTAGTGTTCAATTTTCAATTGGTTTTTAGTGTGAAATTTTATGTGAACCTTTTTATATTGCACTCTGAGTGTTTTTATGGTATATATATACGTGAGCTACTAAATGATATTGAAAACATACAAAGTCATAATTTTGGACTTATCAAGTTTTTCCTCTGTATTCTGCACTAGAGCCTTAATGAGATTTAACTAACTCTACGTTGTTGGAGCGTCTGATGGCAAAGTTATTGCAAGGCGATAGGTAGTAGATCACTAGATATACACCGATAGATATTTTTCTTTTATAAAGTATTAATAGATCAATTCTATGCTATAACGCCACAAATAAATTCGGACATTAATACAGAAACTGAACATGCCTTATAAGATATTGATTCCGGGAAAAAAAAAAAAAAAACAATAATAATAATAATAATAATGTGCTTAGGACTGTCCCAAATTGTTTTCAGAAAGTATAGATAGAGAAAGAAACCTATTTAAGAAATAACGTAATAAGTAGCCGCAATAAAGTATTAGTTCTTAATGCAATTTGTAGTTCTTGTACCGCTCTTGCAATAAACTTTACAATGGGTAGTGACTTTTGGTCCACTCTGTACATATATTAATTACTCATTCTTGCAATTGTCAAGGCTACATAAAATCGAATATTTTTTAATCTAATCATATATGCATCTGAGATTTGAGTAACATTTATTTTGAAATATTAGTTGAGAAAAGTTTTTAAAGTTTAAATCTGTCGTAAAATTGCACGTCATTGGCGTAATAGTTTTGCATCGTTGTTCTGCGCTGCACTTGTTTGTTGTAATAGATGTGTTACATGAAGATAGACAGAATTGCTGTTTGTGCTCTGCCTGAGGCGCATAGTTTTAAATTTTCCATTTAACAAGGTTTGAGGATAATTTTTGAGAAACTTCATGGAAACTGTTAGTGCGCTACAATTTTCATGGGAGAAAATGGGTGGAAATAGCGGCCAACATCGGGGCAATTCACTTAAGCGACGGATTTTGTGAAAGGGTGTGGATCAGCAAGCGTGGTACCATGCGCCCCGATTTACACCCCAACCGCTGGCCACGATTTTCCTCCCTCCTGACTACGTGACGGAATTAATGGCCTCTTTCCGCACTTAATGAAAATCGATGTGAGGGGGTTTCTTAGTGAACTTTATTAGGTCATTAGATTATCGGGAAAAGGGTGCTTTTATATAAAAATCGGCGGCACTTTTATCGAAAAACGTGTTGTTGTGTTCTTGTGGCACGGCACCTCTTCCGTTCATTGCTCCCATACGCGGAGGATCTCCAGCAATTCTTAATTAACATATTGACATTTAGAACTACTACTTATGTCCCAAAATAAAATCGCATTTCCTCAACAGCATTAATTGCCCTTTTTTGACCTCCAATAAAAATAGCGAGTCTTTATATGGGCAATATTGAAATTTCAAGGGATGTTCTAGGCAACTGCTTACATTTTCGTTATACACCCGCCATTCACGGCAGCAAGAACCGATAACATTTGTGTTGACATACCGCAGGAATTTCCCGGATTCACAATTTCCTCAGATATACATCACACATCCGTCCCTTGCACACAATAGAAGTAATTGTCTTGAATATCGCAACGCTTCGTTAAAGGCTCGCTGGCAGTTTAAAATTAGTCACAAGTTTCCTCCAATTTTGATAGGCTTTGCTATTGTTTCAGCCTCTCTGTTCTGTTGGGCTGTTTTACTGCAATTTTGGTGGGTTGTGATACCAGTGTATTAGTTCCTAGTAATAACACTTGGAAAAAACTATGTGTCTATTGCAATGGTGTAAAAGCAAACAAATGCTATCATTAAATGCAGATAAAACAATCATTATGAAAGTTATAACATATCTCACATGCTCCGAGATTAAAAATAACTACTAATAATTACATACTAGACAAAAACGATAACACTAAATCCTATAAGTCTTCAAGTTGACAAAAAGAAATCCAAAACTAAAATCAGCAACATATGTATCGCTCATTATATTATATTAGTTCTGAAGCTACCCTCAAAACAGCTTACTATGTCTATTTCTCCTCGATTATGAAATATGGTTTAATATTATTAGGAACTCAATCGAAAGCAAACTTGTTATATTAAAACAGAAAGCAGTACAAATGTGATGCACATGTGTTTCGAAAACAAAACAAAAATTAACACTTCCTTATGAAACCTTTCATGGATGAGAGGTTACCGAAGCTTCAATCATCTAATAGGTGACTCTGAACGTTAAGGTAAACACTACATTACAGGGTACCAATCGACTCGCTCACTTTCCGCACTGTTGCTGTGGCCAGACTGTAAAGAATCCGGTTTAACTTCCCTCCCTCTGCTGTCATGTGCAGTGCTCGGGTCAACCATACGCTGATGCCTTGTTTACGAAAGAATTGTTTCATCTCAACTTATGAGTATATTCTTCCTCATACGAACTTTTACATTAAAAATCAAGAATAATTAATTAAAAATATGCAAATACATAACATAAACACCAGATGAAAGTGTAATCTGCATAGACTTGTTACAAATGTATAAATAAGGTTATTACGAATGCATCCGGATTAAATTGCTCTCTCAGTTATTCTTACAACATAATTATTCTTGTTATTGTCATATCATTCGATAATAGATAAAGATTCAAATATGCTCTTGCAGAATGTTTATTAATCAGGTAACAAATTCACAGATGAACAATGCATAATGCTCAGTCATAAGACATAGATCGTAATATGACAAAATATCACTGTAAGGCATATAACAATGAATGAAATGTACTGCTCTTGTGTTATGGATTGCAGCTTAAATAATTTTTATATGTTTAAAATTAATGATCTTGTGTATTTGTATATTTTGGAAAAGGTTTAATGTCCCTATACATACCATTAATGAAATTTCTGTTCCACGCTATTTAGTATATTTATTTTACAACAACCCATGGAATGTAGTAGCAGTAGTAAAAGTATTTATTTCAATTATGGCTTACCACATACATAAATTTTACACTGATTTGGCCAGACCGATTATGCTCCTATTTTCACACAAGAAATGTTGAGAAAATAAAAGAAATACACAAAATTACGTATATACAGACTTTAGTCATGTACTAAATTTTTTAGGAAATAACAATCCTCCTCACCGGAAAAAAGACTGCAATTAATAAGCACATTCTATTTATCATTACAGAGTACGAAACAAGAGAAATATAATTCAATATATACTCATATAAATACCAGGAAATAAAAAACCAATAGAAGTATATTTAAAGCATATAGCATTACATTCTATGTCCTTTCTAGCCAGAGATTTTCTTTTATGTACATAGTTTCTGCAAATTATTCTTAACCAATACCAAATTTAGTCGACCTCACAGAGTTTTGGGAGAGAATCTGCGACCTCCAGCACTCGGTAGCTTCTCATTCTGCAAGAATGTGCATCTATCCAATTTTCCTTTCTACCATACATAGGACACATTCTTTTCCCTTTGTCATCCGCCATTTTCTGTGTTTTCCATCTCGCGAGAAGCCGTACTGTTTCTGTTATTGCATTAAATCACTTCAGTGATATTTTGTTAAAACAATAAACTCCAATGCCTGTCTATCAATACCAATCCTCCTAACTTTTCTCTAAACATTTCTTCTATTTCTAATTCCCATCTCTTGCACACCCACACACCCTTCTTATTCCGTAAATAAAATTTAATGTTATTCTTCATAACCTGTATCTTTCAGAAGCATATTTTGTTCTTTAATAGTAGGACATAACGAAATATTTTATCGTAGTAGGCGTTGCTGTTGTAAGTAAAGTATTGTAGAAAACGAACGATTCTTAATCTAAAGCATGAAAATACAAATTTAATAAGTTGTCAAGAGTCATAGAGTGACAAATTGTAAAGTTTATACCTTTATTAATGTGTATTCAAGATTATCAACGAAGAAATGTATTGACCTGCTTTAGGTTTTAATATAATTCAATTTATAACTTAAACTAAGAGTAGAGGAATTCTCAACCTTGGTTTAGCAGACAGATATTTACATAACTCTGTTCTCGCGTGTAACTAAAGCAAAAATAGCATTCGCTGGCAGTTTACACCGGAAAAACGAAAGAAAGCCTTTATCGCATGGCGGGGAGCGGCACTAGATAACATTCGGCACTTCCTGATACACATTGAAAGCCTGTTCCGACACAGAAACCGCGCAGTGTACTTGCCGAGTTGTATTACACAGGCCGTGATCATTAAAATGTTTCGAATGAAAGGAATTGAAGAGAGGACATAGCTTCCAAACTAACACACATCGTTACCTTTTCCCATATTTTGACTAAAATGAGGCCAGTACGTTTCGATATTCCTAACGTGATACTGAAATTGTTAAAAATAACAATTATGTCACATGGTAGTATACTTTTCCTTATTGGAAAATGTTTACCTTATTACCAACACATATTTATTTTATTATTTTTCCTGGCAAAAGTTAAGATCATGGGACTTTCTCTTCCACTCTACATTCTAGGTGTGGAAAAAAAATAATAATAATAAACAGCAAAAATACGTACTACAATATACTTAGTCATATAAAATGCAGAAAAAGGTCAAATTAAAGATATACACTATATTGCATAATTTTAATATAGTTACAAAGTTGATAAAGACAGTGTTAGAAATCCAGATGTTCTTTAATAATTTTCCTCGAGTACAAAGAAGGAGGAAGGAGAAGGAGACAGAAAAAGCGAGAAACTAACTGTGGTGATTCCTAGAGTTGATGTAGCAATTGCTTTATTGTCCGACAATCCGTGACTTCAGGAGGAAGGGAGTTCCAAATTCTGAGAACTGACACGCTAAATATCAGTTGAAATTGTTTGGTGAGGAGAGATGGACAGTAAAGTCCTATTCCGGGTTCGAGTTTAGATATACAAAGCGAGAGATATGCTGAGAGAGAATTTTGAACAGAGCATAAAGGAATGGAAAATGCTACGTTCTTTTAGTGGCAGACATGACAGTGGATTACGTAAGGGTGTCACATTATCAAATTTACGGGTGATGTAGACGAAAGGCGTTGTAATCTGTCGCTGTGCCCAGTGTTCAGATATCACGATAATCAAGGTAGGGCGTAACAAGCACATTCTCACTTTCTTGAAAAAGACGCTGCCTATAATTCAGATGTTTCGAAGAAAAATAAAAGGCGCGAAAACAAAATTTTGCTCTAATTATAATGTAAAATAATTTAGTAATGATTGTCATTTGATCCACAGTGTTGACATGGCATTAGTCATAGACTCAGGAGAAATTGTCTTAAAAGAATCTCTACATTTTACATGAGACACCATAAAAATGTGCATAAAGAACAATTTGATATAAAGTGCATTAACTACTCGTTTAAACTTTTAAATCGTGTAGGAACCGTGTCAAGAAACAGCAATGTTTCATTATAACGATTGCTCACATTTCTAGCATAACTACGGGTAGGATTTATATATAATAGGGTGGTTAAATTAGGGCACCAAGGGATTTGAACCCGAGGCCATTCGAATAAGAGTCCCAAATGTTACCACCTGAACTTCACTCGTTGTTTATCTGAAAGTTGTGAACGTGGACTTACGAAGAATGTATTTACGTATATCTTCTTTATGGGCAGTAACATAACAAACGCTCGGCTACCGATTGCCCACATCACTGTAGCGTAAAGCAAGGCCCAAACAAATGGATGACAAGATGTAAGAGAGAGAGAGAGAATAATGTATATAAAACATTTAATATAAGGCAAAGTAAGCATATTGCCAACTTTATTACGTGTATTAAACAGCCTCCTTATTAGGTGTATGCAAACTATGCCTATAGAGCACGTGATTCAGTCTCTGCATGCAGTTCTTCGAAACTTCGATGTTTGCGTAGATTTGCTTGATAATGACCCATCCCTATTGTGGTATAATAGCAATTTATGTCGTTACATTGTGTGTACACAAGCTTCATGATTTGTGTTCCCATAGCTGGAGAAACTAAGCGTAGGCGACTCAGCGTGACAGTGTTATTAAGAGCACGTGTTTGCTGTGCCCCCCCCCCATACCCACGTAGATATGTTTGTCCCATAAACCAGCCATATGTATTCATTATTGATGCTGCTAACAGGGTAATTTGCATTTCCCATCAGTAGGAAACCGCTACGGTTTATGCTAGCAAGGTCCTCTTCGATTTTCTCATAGATTTGCAACCAAGCCGGATTTGGTGACATCTATCTTCATCATAGCTAATTATATTTCATATTTGGCAGAATAAGGGCTAATTGCTTTAAATATGATTGCTAGGACAGGGGTTCGTGATTTGTATCTTGCCTGATAGGGCAGAGCTAAGATATTTATTGGCATATCACAGTACGTCAATGTTTAGTGTATTGATTCAGTTATGTGTT
This sequence comes from Metallyticus violacea, assembly GCA_030762175.1. Taxonomy (NCBI): domain Eukaryota; kingdom Metazoa; phylum Arthropoda; class Insecta; order Mantodea; family Metallyticidae; genus Metallyticus; species Metallyticus violacea. The sequence continues at coordinate 62,355,430 of CM060830.1, read as the reverse complement.
AATTGTGTATATGACATCTACAGAACTGTTGTGTGCTTTTTCATACTGAAACAGTTTGAGTGCCAGATAAGAAAAATGTATAATGCATTAAAAGCGCCTTCATACTTGCTCGCATAGGCACACCGTCTCTTATTACTCTACTTTATATGCTCTAGATTACGTATAAAATATGAAATTTGGAAGTTGTTAGGCGGTTGGTTTATAAGTTATACAGGGTGTTTATGAATTACACCGAAATCATTTCATAGAGTGTAGAGGTGTCGTGTATAAGCAATTAGATAGGCATGTATGTTCCACAATTAAACATAACGCAGTTTTATGGTGTTAAAAATTTTTGCATCAGAAGCTGAAAAGTCAGTGTTAAAGCCAAGCCGGGTGAAAACTTGGCTTAGAATGTCTTTAAAACTTTCTTGCGAGCATAGAAATATGACTTTTCTGCAGCTCATTATCAGCGTTTTCAACATTTAGTGCCATAAAAACCTTCAGATTTGTAAATAATCGTTTGACAGTGCGACATTGAATATCTATTTATTACCTTCTTGCATTATGTAGCCAAGACCGACTAAATGCATGTAAATGTAAATGAGAGCTCTTTAACTGCTTGACCGATGAATTTTTTCGGGCGTAAAAATCCTTCGGAAGGGAAGTAAAGCCGTGGGTCCCGTGTCGTACATTTACGGCACGAAAAAGAACCTCAAGCCTGAAAGAGAGACCTCTGAGCAAAATTTGTCGGCCGTTTCACGCCCTGAGTTGAATGGGACGCTGATGACCTGAGCTGTTAAAGAGCGTCCATAAATAAATTAATCAATTTTTAACTGCTTGTGTGGCGTAATGCAAAAGCTAATGTTCCTCAAGCCGCGAAACAATTCTTGTCATGCCGTTATTTATTTTTTTTAATATGAAGTGCTGCGCTATACATACTAAAGAATTATGAATGAACTTTTCTTAATACTTTAAAGTTGTATTCTCTTTCTCAACGATCAATGTATTACCAACATACAATGATTAATAAGCTTGCTACTAATATGATACGTGAAACTTAATTTCCTAACACATACCCAGCACGATTCTGATTGATAAGTACAATAACAACTACAAGGGTTGTAATTACATGTATTGTGATATTGGATTTAAGTGCATAAATTGAAACACCAACTTAAAACGCAGGGTAAACGCTGTATTATTAGACCCTGGTCAGAAAACGACATAAAAGTGACGAACGAGACTAGAACTCGAAAACAAATGACCATCTCTTACTGGAAAGCAAATGTCTTAACTATGACGACAGTGATACATTAAGAAACCTCCCTTTGTTACCGTGTGTTATGCTTTCGAGGAGCACCTTCATTAGTCAGTGGAGTAATGGCGCTTTAGAAACGTATAGCCATAGCTTAGGAATTTGAACAGAAGGCCATACGTTTTGTATCTCAAATTACCAGTCTAAGACACTGAAAACATTTCTGTGTAGTTCATTAACATCCAGTATATTTTTATATTATTTAAATCGGTCCTGGGAGTAACCATAGTAGCCCAAGGTCGCACAGGTTTGATGAATTTTTAAGGCGTAAAAGTCCTAAGTATGGCTTCCTTCGGAAGGGAAGTAAAGCCGTGGGTCCGGTGTCGTAGATTTGTGGAACGTATAACAATCTCAAGCCTGAAAGAAGAGGCCTCTGAGCAAAGTTCTTCTGTCATTTCATGCCCAGAATAAGCAAATTTTGCATTTACTGGCAACGCCGGTGCTTTCGTAATGTTTCCAATTTCTTTCTCTGGTATATTATTTTAAATTCTTCTACAGTGCAGACTATTCCTGTAGACTTTATTTTTTTTTCTTTTTCCAATTGGTAACACTTCAAGACAATGCACTACAATAAAATTTACTTCACTCACAAATGCTGTAATTTAATAAGACTGGCACGCCAATTGCCTGTAATAACAAATACTCGAGTTAACTGAGCTCATAACAGCAAACTGCGATTGGCGTAACATTGTACTAGAGCATGTTGCATCAAAATTACTCAACTTTCTCTTATATCCATTGAAGAATAAAGCACAGCTCTGGTAGATTTACTTCGTGGTTCAGAAATATCAAAGTCTCAAGACAGACCTTCTTTGTGATTCTGAATGATTTTTAAAATGTATTAAAAATCATTCTCAGGTTTTCCTCTCCAGATGGCAAAGGTCAGAAATCATTTTTAATCCTATTGTAAGTTACAATAGATCAATAAATTGTGTCTTACGTATGGGACAAGTTTTGAAGAGAAAGCAAGATACTGCGAGAGGTTAGTAACGCATTTAATATTTGTGCCTTTTTTTTATGGTGTTCAATCCCCATTTTTACTAAAACCTGGAAAATGTCTGTCAGGGAAAATGGTCCTGGTGGGAATCGAACCCCAGAACTCCCTCTTACGATTCCGCGTATTAGCGACCTCGGCCACCCGTGCTAAGCATAATTGCCTTATGCTATTTATTTTCACCTCAATGATTTTGTAATCTTATATCTCTCTTATATTTTTATTCATTTTTATTTTTTCTTTTTCTTAAAATGTTATTTAAAGTTCAGCTACAAACGCTCAAAGCCCTTATATACCTTAGTACTACATGGATGCCAGACATGGTCAATAACAGAAAATCAAAAGAACAAAATTAAAATATGCCAAAGAAAAATGCAACGTAAGATGCTGGGAATAACTTTGAAACACAAAATACCCATAGATTAATAAATCAGTTATCTCAGATAACAGACATTGCGCAAATAGCTACCAGAAGCAAATGGCAATTGGGCGGTCACATCGCAAGAATGCAGGACAATACGTGGACCTACATGTAGGACACTCGTATAGGAAAAAGGACGCAAGGAGACCCAGAAGAAGATGGATAGACCTCTTCAAGCAACATGCAGGTCCAGATTGGTCAAGAGTAGCAAGAGAAAGAGAAAAATGGAAATCTCTCGAGAAGCAACTAACCCAGTGAGAAATTGAGTAACCAAAGAACAAATCAGTCAGTGTCTTAAACAGCATACGAACAACTAGCGTGGAATAGCTCGCCACGTTAGGAAAAAGCGAGCTTTCCCTACCTCGTTAGGAGACCTTTGCCCTTAAGGGACACAATAGGCTGTCTTAATCTTTATCTTTCTCTGCAATTACTATTGAAACAGTGATCTGTTTAAATACCCTGTGACCTAAGAAAATGGAAAAACTAAAGAATATTTGTCTCCGGATTTTAAAAAAAGAAAGAATATTAGTATGTTTTACAAAATGAGAACAGAAAACATCCTCATATTCGCTCTAAGTCCCTCGTTAAAAGTGTTTTTAGGTTCCACATAACTGTACAGTCAAATATTTTTTTCGCCTTCTAGCTTTCTGTGAGAATTGTTATGTAAAAAGCAGACTTGTTTAATTTGCCACATAAAATTAGTTTTGAATAGTGTTTAACGTCCGTTAGGCAGTGGACACTGATGATACATGAGCTGAAATGATATATTGGGGAAGGATATTTTCTTTAAAGGAAGGAAATGTTTCAGGCCTAAGTTTAGGGTACCTCCTCGGCATTTCCCAATTCTGAACACCGAGGAAACTTTGAAAAACCTCAGTTCCTGGCAGGAATCGAACCCCAAGCATCAAACTGACGAACCCGTGCCTTAACATTTGCCACATAGAATTCTGTCTCATTCTATATGCGACATGTAGGAGTTCGAGTGTAATTTTATGTTGTGTGTCAAGAATTTCTATCTTAGCACAACTGTTAGTGTAGAATTTCAGTGTTTGTGATTATAAAACGACATGTTTGTAGGAGGAAAATGTGTTGCCTTTTTATTTAAAGATACCGACAATCACGAACCGTTCTGGTAAAGGCGTGGTCATGTTTCCCAATATTTTCCTGTATCTTGTACAAAAAGAAACATAGTACCGCCCAAGGACCATGGATTACCCTCAAAGTTAAAATAATTGGTAGGAATTGGAGCCGAGAAAAAAAAGTTGGGGGGTCCCCCTGGGTCTTTCTATTGGGCGATGTTTTTTGTCCCATGTGGCAGGTATACATTGCGGTAAGGAGGGGCGAATGCGAATTCCATTTGAAATCCGCATCCATACATCTACCGCGTGAAAAGAAGGCGTAATGGGACGAGAAGGCTATGAATGAACCGTAATTGGCTTGTTTGGAACGGGGCTGGATCTCATTGGCCCATACGTTTCTTGGAAGAGAAAGTGGTGGGAAATTCTTATACCTGTTGTATGGAATATTCTATTCCCTGCATAGGACCATGGAATTTCTCTGAGGGTTTTAAGGCACCTAGAAGCATAGCTTGCTTCCGAAAGGGTGTGAACATAATGACTTTCAGTAAATAAATTTCAACTTAATCTTACGACCTTGATATCATGCCGTTAACAACATAAAAACGCCATGTTCCTTATTAGCCATTAAGTTTCCTCCCATAATCTTAAAGAACAAAGCATTGATAGCACTGTTTTAAATATAGTCGTTAAACGTATAAACTGATTTGCATTGCGTTCAGAAACTACAAATAATTTAAAAGGGAAAGTATTTAGATGTTGCGTATTTTTAGCACAGTAGTGGTCAATTTTTGGCAATGTGGCATCTTGTTTTCAAACTTAAAGTGCAGTGCATACGTTTTATCTTTCCACACTCACATACGGAAGGCTGAAGATCCATGGTTCGAATCTCGGTCGCGACCCGAATTTTTCAAGTCTAATTCTTCCATTTCAAGTAATATCGTACACACTGTCAGTGTGAAAGAGTTACCTTCAGCGGCATCTGCATAGGAAATCCCTGTACCTATCTATCCAACTTTTCTTCCGTAAGAATGCGTCTCTTGCCCTTGAGAGATGCTGTCTAAAAGTTGGCGAACAGTTTTACTACCTAAAACACGATTGCCAGTGTTTTTGCGGATAGCCATATCGCTTCTTTGCAAGAATCTGTAACACAAGATCTCACAATCATTCGCCAACAGAGCCTTCCTCAAACTACAATCTGCTACCTGCACATGCATTATAGGTATTGAAGAGGTCTGTTGTTCGAATTGCACCAGGACCGTTCTCTCTGACTGTGGTATTTTCCAGGTTTTCCGTCGGTCCTGGTGGTGTAGTGATTACCATACTTACCTCCTAAACCCAAGATCGCGAGTTCGAACCCGGCCAGGACCGATGGATTTTTTCAGGCGTAAAAATCCTAAGTATGGCTTCCTTCGGAAGGAAAGTAAAGCTGTGGGGTCTCGTGTCGTACATTTACGGCACGAAAAAGAGACCTCTGAGCAAAATTAGTCGGCCGTTTCACGCCCTGAGTTGAATGCGACGCTGATGACCTGAGATGTTAAAGAGCGTCCATAAATAAATCAATCAAAAAAATCAATCCAGGTTTTCCTTAGTCCTCATAAATGGAAAATGCCGGGGAAGTACCTTAAACTTATGCCTTTCTTTGTTAAAAAAAACCTTTCCCAATATTTCATTTCACATATCACCAGTGTCCACGCCTGTGGTGCCTTAGTAGTAAAAACGGGCGTTAAACACCATTCTATTCGTTATGGCGCCGAGAGTTTGTATGCAGGCGATGGAAGGGAGGTAACGACAGGCTTGCGGATGGAAAATATTAAATGTACCTTACTGTATTCATGTTCTGGTCTTCAGAAGAATTTTAAAGATTAGTAATTATGCAGGTGAACACGTAAGCTATTGGGCTAACTCTTGAGGGGGGGGGGGGAAATCGAACTGTTTGTGAAAACATGCTGCTCTTGGTAACAAAAATAGAGAAGAAAAATGCATGTGCTTCTGTTTCTGTCCAAGTGTATTTTTATCTTCTGGTGAACTTCTGGGAACTCACTAATCAGAATAGATAACGATCTATTACTTTTCTCTCTCTCTCTCTCTCTCTCTCTCTCTCTCTCTCAAGAATGTAACATTTATCCCTGAAGTTAATCACGAGACAGGATAACAAAGTTAACCTCTTAAAACCTTACTCATGTTGGATGCTTAATATTTATAGTCGCAATTAAAACTTTGTGAACTGCTGGAAATTCAAGACATTTGGTTTGGATGACTAATAACAAGAATTATAAATTGGAAGATTAATGTAAAGTTTGTATGACAGCATTGGAGAAAAAAGTAGATGCCTTCCTTTTAAAAACTTTCCTCAAGTTAATATCCAAAAGCTTTTATGCTGATACTTTTGTGATTTTCATTGCTCCATGAAAAGTTTTAAAGTCCTATTTTTCCACCTAATCGCGCTACTAAAGTCGAACTCTTTTCACTGCAAGCTATAAAGTTCGAAATACCCAGCATTGAGCAGCACACAGACAAAGTTTTGCCAGACAGGTTAGATTTGTGTGGAGAAAATGCTGATGGGGCTTCATAATCCAGATGATGCCTGCTGGAACTACAAACTAAACAGATTGGCAAAACGCTACCTTCCATTCTGCAGGTGTTTACTCAGCAAATCCAACTGTTGAGGCCACAGAAGTGTGCCTTGTCTGACATTTCCTCGTCGTTTCATATCTGGAAGACCATGGCTTTGAGCTTGTTTGCTCTTGTTTCATGTAAAGCAAAGTGCTCCTGGAAAACCAGAAACGAAAGCAAATAGTTACTTCAGCATGCATAATGTAAACGCTTAAGAAGCAAAAACGTCACGTATTGTTTAATGCATTTAGAATAGACAATACCATCGAGGGGGGGGGGGGGGGTGAGAAAGAAAGAAAGAAAACATTACGGAAGATATATGTCTAGCTTTACTTTAAGAAAATGATATTGCAAAAGTTTCAAGCATTATTGGCAACACCATGTACTTTTATAATGTTCCATAGAGTCAGGTAGGAAAAAATCGAGGTCAGGCCGGGACTTGAACCACGTATCTTAACACACCATGTCCATGCTCTTCCACCTCTGACTACAACCAGAATTTCTCTCATCATATACCTTGAGCGCCTCTGAGTTCATAGATTTTGTCCTTAAGAGAGGACTCGAAATTTTCAAGTGCCTTCATAGTTCACCATACTATTACGATCAACTGTCACAAGTACTCAAAGGTTTCGAGACATCTCTTGGGAATAGTAGTAACACGATCACCGTAGAGATCTCCAGGATATGGTGGAGATTAGCAATTGTATTAGGACAGGGCACGGTAGCTGAGATGGTAAGGCATCGGCACAGCAAGACGAAGAACCGTTACTCGAGTCCCGCGCGGGACCTGGAATTTTTGTCTGACTCTGATTCCAAGCCTTAACTACCTAACGCAGCTAATGTGCAGAAAATCACATATATAAATTTACAAACATCATTAAACTTGTATCATGTTAATAAGAACAATCAAATGATCAGGTATTTGCTAGCAATTTTCAATGTTTCACAAGCTTAGCTTAGCTCAGCTCGTTTGTAGCTACGGGGATGATCAATAAATAAGTTTTTTTTTTTTTTTCAGGCATGATTTTTCGGGCTAAAATTTAACTTTACAGTATTTTGTTAACTCCGTTCCCGTCTGTGAGAAGTGTACGAGTTGAGACATGTTCAGTTCCGCCTACAGCAACAGGCGACGAACTATAAGCTGTTCTTAAATTCTGCTTTCATCTCACAAATCTTCATCTGAGGCCTGTTGCAGGAAGCATAGGAAGAGTTTGTTGTTCCCTACAGCACATCTCGAAGATGACTTAAAATGTGAAGTAGAGAGAGATCAGTAATTTCAAAGGGAGGTGGTATCGGTGCTCCAGTTTATGCTGTAACGGAAGAAACATTGCTGTCATTGTGAGAGAGGATCGTCGAATAATATTAAAAAAACGCTTTCAGAAATTATGAACATTTCAGTGAGTACCACTCTCACAAATTGTACGTGTGGGTTCAAGAATGCTGATTTCGGAACAAAAGCATGCAGTTGAAGATGATGTTATAGGAGGATAAGTCACTCAGAGGTGATTTAACTCGACTACATCATTTCGATCCTGACAGCAAAAAGCAAAAGTTAAAGTAATCTTATTTTTGAATATTTAAGGAATGGTTTACCACCATGTCGTAGCTTGTAACTGGGCAATACAATACAGATGTCCTGAAAAACATGCAAAAACCCCACATTTCCGTGCACCAAGCTGAAATCAGATTCACGATTTATAATTTGTTTTTCCTCAATAGAAATAAATGAACATGTAGCAAAATTAAATGTTTACTGAATATTTTATAAAAGCGTGATACTTTTTTTTTATTCTTTATTTTGGAAGACATATTCCTCTTAAAAGATGCGAAATAAAAATTTGAGCGTTGTTGAAGCTTAGATAAATAGCCATACGTTCTAAATTGTAGATTAGACACGCATGCTCATATAATAGTTTCTTTTTTAATATTGTTTTAATTAATGATATTTTTACGCACTATTGCTTAAAACCTGAAATATTTAAAACATGATTTTTAGACTTCTGTGGTATCAGGGTAGACATGGCAGCTTTTACAGCATTTTCTTTAGCCGAATTATCATATTTGCCCATTTTTCAAGTGAGCTTCGATTATTCTTTCTTGCTACAATCATCAGTTTCAATAATGTGTTAGTGGTAATGACAAAAAATGGAACATTTTATTCCAAACAACTGCATGGCATCCAGTATAACATTTGAAATTATATCTGGACAAAAATAGCTTTAATAAAATAATTATGGTCAGCGGAAGTACTGGATATATCGCTAAATTTTGCAGAATATAATCAAATAAAAACAGATTTAACAATCTTTATATTCTGAACCCTATTAATTTACACTCAAGTTGTTAAATCTAACATTATTATCACAAACCGACAAATAATTGCGATCCTAAGGTTAATGTCTACAGTTTAGCCTTCCAAACCTATTTATTGTAAATCATCAGTGTTGTACTGCACACCGTTTTATAGACGTCTCCCCTATAAACCCACAAAAGAAAAAAGAGAGAGAGAGAGAGAGAGAGAGAGAGAGAGAGAGTGTTCGACGTTGCTATTTCAGTCGGGAAATTGCCATGTGCGTTTGTTTAATGCGACGCATTTCGGCAGAGGGGGAGCGAAATAGGTGGTTGTTCGCACTCAGACAAACAAAAGAGCGAATGAATTCTTGACATTTCTGCAAGAGGGAACGTACTTGCATAGCGGCCAGCTGTTCACGCGAGGCCTGTTGTATGCTCATAAAGCCATACGGGGTTTTTACACGAAGGAAACTCGATTCTCCTCCTGCAAACCACCGGAAGTCCGGACCACATAAAACTAACTACCCCTGACGCACCGCACCACCCCGCTGGGGCTTAACTAGATGAACGTAACGGTTAAAAAGATTATAGTGGTACATAGTACACATGCACCTAATAACGTGCATTAATATCGGAACTTAATATGCGCAGGAGAGATATGTAAATTGTTAATCATGATTAATAAACATGGACTCCTATGGTTTACAGTAAGACTCACTAATCAAACATCATCACTTTACTTGTATTCCTGATGATTTACCTTCGATTATTAAATGCCAGGTGAGGTCATTGGCGACAATTATATTGTTTACGTAAAATTTGGGATAGCCTAGATCAGTGTGGTTCACGGGCAGGATTTTTTTCCCAGAAATATCTAGGACCACCCTTACATTTTATTAATTTAAATTATTATTGTTCTGAAATCTATTACTAAACGATCTTCAAAATAAATGCACTAAGTTATAATGTGTGTGTGTGTATATATATATACACACCATATATATATATATATATATATATATATATATATATATATATATATGGTGAAAGCATTTGAACTAAAGATTAATGCAGAACAAGCCAATTGTAACACGTTTAAGTTCATACACACTATGCTGTTTAACGGCTGACAAAAGAACCGAGGTTGGAAGCAGTTGGAAATAACTAATTTCTAATCCCATTATGAATTGCCAAGCTTTTCCCCGCGTACATTCGTCTTGGTGCTGAAGTGACTTTGCAATGAAGTTACTTTGTTATTCATAGAATGCAAAGCTCTGCAGTTTTCTTAGAATCTGAAAAAACGCCAAGTTATTAAGAAGCGTAACAAGCTACTTACAAAGGGTCTATTGGACCACACTGGCCTAGATGATGACATGATAATTACAAACAAGACGAAAAGTGCATTAAAAATAAGTCAGTTGCATTTTGCGGGTCGAGAGCAGATATTCCCTCAGGAAGACCATTGTAAATAAAGTTAAACTGTTAAATCTGTTATGCAAGCTTGGATGGGGTGAACGGGGAAATTCAACCCCAAGAAAAGCAATAAAAAGACGTATGTTTTCTTTATTTGTTTTTGGTCATTAAAACCATTAGGCATTATCGTCCATATGAAACATCAAAGGATATTATTTTAAAAAAATATTTAAAATGTTCATTTGTCTAAGTAAAGCACAAACACAGTGACATTGACAATTAACTAAAGACCTTTTTTAATTCCTATACGGGGGAGGGGTGGGTTCAGAACTACCTGAATAATTCTCTATTTAAGTTAATTTAATTTAAACAATATACCTTAGTATGTTAATGAAAGAGAATATGTAAACATTAAAAATTATAATTCGTAAGCTACAAACAAACGAGCATAAACAAACCCAGCAGTTTAAATCCCATCATTTTCAAGCTTAACTTTAAACTGATAATGTCCGGAAATTTCTGGCATCACCAAAAGAGCATGAAGTAATAAAGCAATGTATGATGAATATAAAAAAATGTTGTAATGAAGTATAATTGTGATGCTGATTGAAATAGTGAGAAACTGCAAATACGTTACTGGGCAACTTGCAGTAAAAGTGTGCAAGATTTTTAAACAGAAGTGTTCCTTCTGACGAACCAAATGAGAGAGAGAGTCGAGTTTAAAACACAATCTATCAGTAAAAAATAGTGAACAAGGAATCGCAGTGCTCAAAAAAAGGCGTAACAATCTCTTTCAGAGCAAATATTGAATGTCTTTCAGTATCATACCCAACAAATATAAAATGCTCCAATTTAGGGCACTATCCTAAAAAGGGCAAGTTTTTTTTAAATTTTTATTTGTATTTGCAAGAACCATTTAATTTAATTTGTTACGAGAACATTGAAAAAGAATATTACACTGATAGTAAAATATATTATTTGTCATTTGTAATAAAATTTCAAATATTAAAGATCGAATAAACCTTAGATAGAATTATTTGGAAACGGAGGAAAAGGGGAGATAGAAAGCTAGTTGCGAAAAGATGCAAGAATTAAGACATTTTATAAAAGCATACGAAAGAGGAATAGACTATGCACATATTAAAAACTTATAAGAGTGTAACGAAAAGGATTGAAGAATATTTAGTAGCTATTACGGAAAAATAATTTAAAATTAAGGATAGGAGATACAGAACAGATGTTATAGACAGAGTCTGGTAGACGCACTAGAATAAATTCTTATGCATACTTGAAAAGTTATATCACGCAAGATCTGGAACTGCCTGCTTTCATTTTCCACGCATTTCTGACATCTGCTTATAAAAGTATCCGTTGCTCTCCTTAATTCTCTTTGAGAAATAAAAATTATCTCGTGATGGATATTATCCTTTAATTCGTGAAAAGTATATAAATACTACTAATTTATGAATCGCCTGGAATTCGATCACTGAGCATTTTTCTTTATATAATCTCCTGACAGCAAAAATAAGCTTGATATGAATATACGGATCATAAATAAACACGCCTAGTATTTGCTTTATTATTTGCTTTATTATTATTATTATTATTATTATTATTATTATTATTATTATTATTATATGATTATGAGCGGCGTGAGACTCAGAGCCAACGTAGCATCTCAAAAAATCACGTCAGCCCAATTCGTATAGCCCGACTTGAATCATCTGACTAAATAGTCCCTCGCTGTCGCGTCGCTCTCAAATATGAACATATTTTAAACAAATTGTATTTTCCTTTATGAACCTATTACCAAAAAAAAAAAATGGCATTAATGCTATAGATCGGCTCCACGGTGTTGTTATCAGAGTTCTTGTTTCCTATTCCCGGGCTCCTGGTTCGATTCCCGGATTTTTCTTCAATGGGGCAATTCCCCATAACGTCCATGACCTCGGTAATTTACATATACACTAGATTTATTTGCTTTGACCCTTCTTGAAGCATCATTCTCAACTATCATCCTTTCATCTTTTTGGGTCTCAGTAAAAATCTGTCTACACTGAAAAGTAGAAGTCATTAAAGTAATAGATACTATATATAACATAAATAACCACAATTTTAATTCAATTAAATGCTACAAAAACAAGTTTCGTTGGAAAAATTATCAATTTGTATATTGCAAAATCTGTTTAATATGTAAAGCACCCAGTCTAAACTCCATTTTTTACTATTTTGGAACTTTAACATGAATTCTAGGGGCATATAACATATACAACTATTCGAAAATGTGTTCTGTGTCTAATTTTTAAGGAGTTTTACTATTTTTTCAGGTGTTTATATATACATAATGTGTATTAAATATATTAAATGTTTGTTTAATAATCGATGGAAACACTTTTTCCTTCTTCTGAAATGTTGGCTCAGTAGATAATGAGATACCTTATGCAACGGGATATAGATACCCCAGTATCTTTATAAAGTATTTCGAGCTATGAAATTACTTAGAGATGCCATTTAAGTTCCAAGTTAAAATATTAAAGTGCTTATTTTTAAATGTTCATGGAAAAAATAATTATTATATTTCTGTACAGAGCTTTGCTTTAGAAATTACAAATATCCTTGAAACATTACATGCATGCCTGAACAGTTGGCACCGTTAGCCTATTTTACAGCGAAGGTAACAAGTGACATCAGTACATCCCTTTAACGTGACATAGGAAAGATATCGACAGTCAACTTTTTTATTTCTTTCTTTGAGCAGCTTTGCAGTTGTTTCATTCTCGGAAGCGACAGACACCCATGGCTGTTGCATCATTGTAGCCACATTGATAGCGACTGCTTTGTCCTCGTACAATAGAAAAGATATGTAAACATAGCTTGGAATAATTGCTATCAGGTGATAATCTGTTCCTGGAAAAATGTTTGTGTGAAGTAAACCAAAGGAATTACTCGTTTGCTTAGGTTATGATTCTGAAGGACGTGCCGAACATTTTACTTATTTATGCTACTAGTAGTCTAGAGCACAAAATTATGCGACACGAAGTTTCAGTAAGAGAAAAGGCGAAACCTCTCCAGCTAAACTGTCCCAGGTAGATGCGTACATGCATAAACAGCTGTACCCTGATATAAAATCTAGCACATGACACAGAAATGGCATCTCGGTTATAATAAACACACAAAGCACAGTGTTTGTAATCACTGTGTTGAGATGGTTCCCATCACATCAGTTTGCTGTTTTATGTGCTGTTGCTAAATGCAGAGCAGATCGAATGTCATGCATTTTATTGCCATGTTGCCACGTCTTGTTTGAAAATACATACATCTACAGGGTTCCTTTTTGGGTGTTTATTTGAAACAAACTTTCTGTTTCCTGTCGTGTGCAATCACAGTTGGATCTTCAAAATAATTCCAACAACGATTGTTCTCCTACTCGAGAGTTTTTAAATATTTATTAGTGTAAATTTCGCGCGGTCTCTGAATTTGTTTTATTTTTACTGGTGTGGCGAACCTGTTGCCTGTGGTGCCTCAGTAATAAAAACGGGCGTTAAATACCATTAAAAAAAAGTCCAGTTCTTTAAATTAGTTGATTTTAAAATCGAAAGCATGTGGTGGTAAGATATTTTCTTTCTTTTTCTTCTTTTGGTTATGTGATTTTGGTGACGTATTACTAAATATGGGTAAAAGAAATGTACAATATCACAAGAAAAACATAATTACATCATTCTGTAAGTTTGTTGCACATTTCCTCAAAAGTGTATGTTTTAAAAACTTTTTTCATTGTAATCTTTATAATTTTCAAGGTAATTACATTAAATTTTGCACAGGCATTCTTATTAAGATCAACAAGCTGAAATTCGGTCTTTATCTTGTGTTAAATATGATTTTTTAAAAATGTTACAATGAGAAACGTGTATTTATAATCCAAGTTTTAAAAAATGTACCTATATTTGCATTATATACTTTTTAACTATTGGCATTCAAAGTATTGAAAATAATTATTCATAAAAGCTCAAATTCTAATGAATAATTTTATAAATATCCCTTTAACGCAAATGTAATAATTTGTATTTTGTGATTTAATAATTTTAAAATGTCATTACATGCAATTACAGTGAGACCCATATAAAACTGTGCATTCGCAATTGGGCCGCTTACCGCGCGATTCCTTCCGCTATAACAGACATCTGGCAACTTGAGCTCACGGTGCCACCTTTTTTAAAATTGGGTACTATCTACAAATGTATTAAATTAATTTTGTACTTACTCATCTTATAGAAGATGCAGAAAGTGCCAAAGAACTGACGAATGTAAATGTAGTTTCTTAAGAAAACGTAGATTGTGAGATATACCAAGGCGCATATAGAATTTAAATATTTTATTTGTAGTACCCAGATTTTAAAAAGGCTAAGTTTTGCAGCGCTAGTTCCCGGCATGGTTAAAGCGGTCACGCCATAAGCGGCCATCTTGTAAATGGGCGGTTTTATATGTGCTTCGCTGTATTTATTATTTTATATTAAAAAGCAGGGTTTAAATTTGTATATACAAAATTTCATTTTAATAGCTCTATTAGAAAAAAGGAAGAAGATAATGTGAAAACATGTCAAAGGTGTATGCAGGTATTTCTTAACACAACACACGTATTATGGTAACTTGATGGACTGACATAGCGTTTATACTCACTTTTGATTGCGTAAACCTGCGAATTCCTTTGGGACGTCTGGTGTACTGGTTCCGTTACACTTGGGAAAGCAGAATATGGAACATGAGAAAGCACAAAAGAATACGTGCTGTAACGGAAATAAGTATGACGGTTGATTCATTCCGGTATACACTTGGATTCCTAACAGAGCACTGGAAGAAGCTGCACTGATGCGCGATCCTTTCTCATCAGAATGACGTTTTTCAGTTCTATTTCCGAATAGAAGCGAAAACTTCCAAGATGCCTGGCCTTCGTTGTTTGGCCAGCAAAATTAATGGAGTTAGTTTTATACCGGTTAATCGATAGAGGAAGGCAAGTTTATTGCTCTGTGGGTGTGTACGCTGCTCTGGCATTGTCTTGAGAAGACCCTGCCGTAGCACCATTAAGGCCCTTCAACTCAGCCGCAACAAAAGACACTGCTGGCTTGGTTTATCTGAAGAAAAGCCAGCAATAAATCTCTATTAGTTCCCCGAAGCGCGCTTCCCCGTAAACAATGACACATCCCTTCTTGATCTTTCTTTTAAACCTGACCCGAGTTTGACCTTAGCTGCCCCGTGAAATTCTCGCCCTCGTTACTTCTAGACCAGTAAGACATTTTTTTTTTTTAATTTTTTTTATACATGCAGCAACACTCATGACTGAAGATTATTATTACATTTTACATTGTCAGCTTGTTCTTTATAGTGCACAACACGCTGAGCATATCTGGCTTAGGTTGGAATCTTTTCAACGAGAAGTCAAAGCTCATTTCATGCCGTGCCAGTTTTGCTGTCAAAAACTGCTGAACCAACGAACAGTCAATTACAACTCACGTTCTTCCTAGTTATGTGTTATGTTATATATAAATAATTCAAATTTCCATTTCAACGCTCTCTGAGGACAGGTAACAGAGTTTGGAGTATGATTGAGCGATCCTTAATTGTTTATAAAGTAAATTTGCTTATTATATGACTTCTTAGCTTGTATTTACTCTTTGCTGAAGACTTTTGCAGTAGGTTCTAACAACCAATTATTTCCTTTTATGGGGCCCTTCAGAAACAACAGAGAAATAGTAACACTATTACTCTTTTTCTTGTTTATACATTATAATTTTTTAATTTTGTATAGAATTCTTCATAAGGAAATGATTTTCGCTGAACTGCTTGAAATGCCCTATGAAGTAGTAATTAAAATAGATACTCCTGAAAGGTAGGGCAACTTGTTCAAAACTTTGTGGAGACAAAGTCAAAGAGAGTTACAGTATATCACATGTCATTCACGAAGACCCATCTGAATCCAAATGAGAGCTTGTGGGCTTAGATTGATTCAGGAAAAACGATGCAATGATCAATATTGAGAAGCGTTGCGTTCTTTTCAAGAAGTGGAACATTGTGGCAGAGGTTTCTATGAGTGGGTAAAGCAATCATCAAGTATGTTTGGAGGTGTTGAGCATTTTAACACAGAAAATGTGTAAATATACCATGTTTTCCCTTAATTTTTAGTTGTACTCGATCTTCTGTTCGATAATGTATGTACTTACAGATAGAAGCACGCGATAGGCCTCAAATGTTGCAGAATTTTCATGTGTAGACGTCGAATATATCACTGCAACGTGGAGTATTAACTCAACTGTCCATGAGTATAATTCACTTCGTTGGAATGTTGATTCGAGGTTAATCCCTATACTTTCCTCCTGAACTATTTCTGGTTGATTTAAATTTATTTCATTGAACGAGAACTGTAATGTATAAGCGCAGTTTGAAGTTCATCCATCATACCTTGTTGCAACGATAGGATGTGCTGACTATAGAAAAGTGTTGAGCAAAGAGCTGCAAATGAAGGGAATGTCTCCTTCTGGAATCCGTCAGCAACTTTGGGAGAATGTGCTGTCTTCTGATGTGGTAAATAGATGGTTTCATGACTTTAACTTCCTATTGTGGAAAAGTGTCACAGTACTAGAAAGCAAATAAAGAGCATAATTTTCATGGCAAGATCCATTATAGACAATTAGGGTAATACTAAGTATCTTATATAAAATAACTGGTTACATCGAATGTTGACCCCTACTCAACAGTGTCAGCATATGTAAGTAATAATAAAGACATTTTCAGGGACAAACAGAAATTTCTTGACAGACTTGTGACAAGGATGTCATGGGTTCATCGCTACAACTGTGGCCAGTTATGAGTAGTGGATTCTTTGATCGGCACAATGACTGAAGCACCAAAACACTTCATAAAATCACAATTACACATTTATAGAAAAATATGGTATTGCTTAGTTTGTGCACCGAATAATTTCACACCCTTCATAATATTTCAATTTGTAGCATATATCAAAACTTCTTCGTTCATCATTTTCCTTATCAGAAACCTGGTCTTTTGAATATGTTGGTAAGTTTTTGAAATATGAATGATACAAAGGAGGAACATAAGGTTTGTTCTTGGCTGCTATCACTAAACAGTTGGTGTTGTAGAGAGCCTCCTGTTTCACTGATGACAGATTTTGTAGAGGTCTATTTTCTTAGGCGTTTATAGAAATTAATTTCATGGAATACATCATTTGGAGCGAAACTCACTTTAAATTTCATGGTCTAAGGTTTTGTTTTCTCAGACAGCATCCATCTCACCTTCAGTCACTGCAACTTTGCCCATCAATAGTCCTTTTTCTAATAGCTCCTTTGTGGACAAAAAATCTTCCCTCTTTATTGTACGCACGACAAAAGGATTCTTTCTTCTTGTTCTTGTAATGTCTACGCAAGTATCAGCAGAGAAAGAGTACTTTTTACAATTAGCTAATTCAGTTAAGCCGAAGTCTGCATCGTTAGGAGGAAACTATGACCTGGAACCACGAACTTATTAGTTTATTAATTCTATTTTTATGTCTGGACCATGCAGAAATTTTAACATAGAAACACAAATGTTGCAATTTATTAGAAAATAAAGTTATTTTTCATTTTGTACATTTTCTTTTAAGTGTTTTGCAACATGTTAGGAATCTCAGCTTCATTCTGTTTCATCCCACATGTTCATGTGTATATTATCACCATTTGTATCACTGAAAGAGTGAGTTGCTTACTTATTGCTCAAAGGAAAGCATTCAAAGCTAATTTGCGTAATGCAGAATTTACGAACTTGCAGCATTGAAACTAACAGGTCATCGGCAAGTTCCTCCAAGCTCGAATGATGTGCACCACGGAGGAGGAAGTTGGTACTCCTTCATCTAACATTCTTTCCTTCTGAACAGGTTTTTAGCAGGTAATCCGTTGCTAAGTTCTGGACTTTGGAGTTTGTGCTTGCCTTGGTGGTCAAGTGGACACAATAACTATACACTTAGTACGCGGTCATTGCTGCCACCCGAATTCGCTTCCCTGGTGAAATCTTGGGTACACAATGGCTGCGGAGCGACTTCTCGATTACGTTTTATAATTCTCTGCACTTTGAAATAGTAATAGTAACTCCATTTTAAGAAAAAGTGGAGTGGGGTCTGAAATCCTTGTATGTTAAAACTATTGTAAAGCGCGGAAAATACGGTTTTCAGAGAAATCATTTACTGTTATTATAAAACTAAATTACACTTGCCAGCTCCTTTATCTAACTTTTCTGCCTATTGGTAAAATTCAGAAACGTTACACATTTGTAGCTAAACTTAAATTAGTGATTCAGAAAAGAAAAAATAATAATCATAAAAGTTCTAGACCGACGTACAGAAACTACCAATAAACAAGCAAAATCGAAAACTAGAGTAAAAAACACGATTTATTCAGCTTAGTTAATGTGGTGCTCTGTGTAATTACCTTTTATTCTTTCATGTGTATTTGGAAAAGAAAAAATACATTAATAAGTAAGTACGATTAAGTAAAAAATACATTAATAAAAGTACGATTAACATTATTCGTTAAACATGTGTTAACTGCCCTCCGAGATATCCGCGACATGTGATGGATTCATTCAGAAAGAAACCCAACTCGGAGCAAACGCAAACTGTACGTACTGTATGCTATATTGTGAAACTGGTAGTGAGCGAAAAAGCTGGTCTTGACTACACAGCTAATAAAGTCGCAATACTTAGTACAGCATTAATAAACTCAGTTCAGTAATTTACCTACAGTTTCAGAATTACTTCACTTGTTTAGCACAAACCATCGGATCCCAGTTCTGTGGTACTCATCCTGTACTTTGTCATATTTATGCCGGTGTTGTAGTTCCCAACCGTAACAGACCAACAATCAAATTATTTTTAGCGCGTAGGTACGTGCTATTTGGCGGCAAGATGATCATTGTTCAATCGAAACAGTTCCCTTAGAATAACTTTATTTAGGCTAAGCCTGGACATCTCCAACAAGATAAATTATGAAGTCATTGCAGATTTTCTACCGCAACTGCAATCCAAGCATGTTTTAGTCCCTCTCGTACGTTTTTGATTGTTTTACGATAGGGGAAATGACGAATTGTTGGCACTGCAGGACCGGTGACCCAGTGGCCCACACAGTGTGGGGTTCGCTCCGCCTAGAGCGTCTCCAGGTCTAGACCACGACGTCGACGTCGATCGATCGGCTTCCCGTCCACACATACACATTGCGTGAGAAGACCGTAGCGTGGCACAAGCATATACAGCACGCGATGAGAATCCAGCCCGCCCGGGGGCTCCCGCCCTAAGTTGATAATCCAACTTAAATACTCTATGGAAGGGGAGTTCGGCTACAAACAAGCTTGGAATGGACGAAGGACCGTGCGGTTCCTTGCTAAGCGCATGTTTTATAATTAAAGCATGCCGTTCCATGCATCAGCCAGTTTCGCTTTATTGCGCTGTCTGTTATTGATCTCTGCCTCCAAACTTTATTCTAACTCGAGCACCGCCTGGTAGAAAGTTCTCCTCAGCTCTGCCACCAAAATTAGAAAATAAATGAAAATTATATTCTTAATTAAGTAGGGTTTCCAATTGTCTCGTTTTACATCGAGTTTCTATCGCAGTAGCCAACATTTTATTATTAAAAGTTTCCATTCTTATTTGCCTCAGTATGCATGAAAATAATGTTCTAATTATAAAAGATTCGCTTGAAGTCACATTTAAAAAATGGTGGTGCCATTAAATTAAAAAAGAAATAAATAAAAGAAATGCAAATCAATTTACACCAAGTATCAGAAGATAGGCTAACAGGAGTGATCTGTCCAATTTTTAAAAAACCAGATAGAAATAATTTGAATAATTATAGAAGAATTATCCTTCTTCAAACGTTATATACATTATAAGTAAAAATAATATCTAGAAGATTAAATGCTATTAGTAAAGTACTGCTGTAGGAAGAACAATCAAGTTTTAGATGCCCTTTATCGCCAGCATTATTTAAATATATTTAATATAAATAAATATATATACTGAAACTCTTTTCTACTGGGGGAATTCAAATTAATAGGTTTAAGTTGAAAACAATTTTATTTGCTGACGATCAGGTTATTTTTGAGGAAACGGAAGACAGTCTACACAGAAGTGTTACCTGAAAGATATCATGGAGGTATATAATTTAAAGGTTTCAACAACTAAGACAAAAGCAATGGTTTTTAAAGGAAACGATCATGCAAGATTTAAGATAGTTATTAATAAACAAATAATAGAACAAGTCTCTACTTTTAACCACTTAGGTTTTAATTTATCGTACAGTAAAAATGAAGACCTGAACATAAAACTAAATAAATTAAGACAAATTAATGGAGCTATAAGCAGAACATTGAAGAACAAGATGTCAAAAGCAACACAAATGAAATTCTACAAAGTACTGACAGTGCCATTGGCAACACGTGGAAGTGAAAACAGGACTATGAATAGGACAGACAGGAAAAGAATAGAAACCGTAGATGAGATTTTTAAGAGCAGTAGCTGAATTTACTCTCTTAGACAAACAAAGAAGCGAAGAAATTTGCCACGCGTCAGAATGAGGATTCTGTATACAATGTAACATTTTATTAACGATTTTCGCTGTTTATAATTGTTACCGAGGGCATGCCATTCAGAGCCATGTTATAAAATTTTACTGAAATAAAATTTTAATATTTTGTGATTTATATAAGCACTTATCAATTTTCCATTAAAGCAAAAATTTTACCTCCGTTAATAATACTTTCGAAACGATTATCGTAAGTCAAAAATAGTTTAATGTTCTTTTGTTATACAAGGGTCGTACCATAGTAATATATCAATATTATAGATAAATCTGAAATAGCGAGGGGTGTTGTTTGGTGGATATGAGTAATACAACTCTAGACATACTTGTCAGTGACTCAACGTTAACGCCACGTGATTATAAGCACGCGATAAAAAAGTACCCACGGCCATGTTTCTTTTCGTTTCTCGTTGAAGCAGAAATCCATACTGCTAAGTTCATGTGTATATGGAGATTGTGAAGCATTTTAAAGATGGAAACAAAAGGATCCTTGATCAGCTTTTGAGAAGTTTATTGGTAGGGTCCTCAGGGATGCAGAAGGCAGTATTTTTATACTCTAGAAAAGCATTGTGCCATGCTAATCTTTTTCCTTAAACATATTTTTAAACATGAGGTGGAAAGTTCTTCAGAAGCGAGGGCGATATTACAAGATAGAAGCAAGGCACTGTCTTCAGACATCTAAAACGGATTTATACTGCAAAGAATTACAAGTTCTAACGCATTTAAGGGAGGAGTATAATTATATGGGCTATTTGAAAAATTATAAAAAATTGATTTTTTCAATAATAAATACTCCTTGTTTATAAAACTCTTTATTACTTTCGATATAATCCAGAACATAAATGCATGCGCGTGATAATATTTTGGAAGAACATGATTTCAGCTCTAGTGATTAATTGCCAATGCTTTACCTTACACGTGCTCGTAAAATTCTTGGTGTTTTATTGCAAATAATACAGAAGTTATTCGTCTTCCCCCAAGTCAGGTCAGCTACCGCGCTTCTAGAACATCGGCGTCTACGTGCCATGAGTACCAAAGCCGAAGCAGGCAGCAAGATTGATAGAATCAATGACGCATGCTGCAGGCCCAACCTCGGTGGAATCAGGAATCATTCAATATCTTCCTGTACCAGATCCGGTTACGTGAGCCTTTAGTCGTAATTGTGGGTTTCAAACCCTGCAGAATACGTGGCCGACAGGAGCATGTATGTAGCTTTAGTTAGCGTTAAACTGAAGTTTATTGTTCGTATTCGAAATTTAGTGTCTGTCTGCGATATCTGTATATGAATTTGCTGATCATAATAATTTTGTAACTGAAGATTAAATTCATTTCGCTGTTTCTAATGGATCATCAGTTTTGTTGTAAATTGAACAGTATTGTTCGTAGTAATTTATTAATTTTGACGGACCCACTCATTTCGATCGTTTAAAATGTTTATCGTTCTATAATGAAAAATCAAATAAAACACGGAGTGTCTCACTCGCTCTCGGCCGCTAAATTTTCGTTATAACTTTAAAACTGATAGATGTAATCCAGTGATATTTGACGCAAATATACCTTAATATTTGAGAAGATTGATGGTTTTAAGGAAATTTGAAAGTAGTAGCAGATAGTATGAAAGTATGCCTGCACACATCTCTCCATATTACAGAAGACACTAACATATTGTGAGTCACAGCCTTTATTCCTTACAGTTTTCCAAGAGTCCCTGGCTTGTTACTATAAACTTTCCCTTTCGGTAAGCCGCAGCAAGATCAGGTGAGCACGCACCGTGGCCATAATACTTGAGAAATGACCTGACCTTCAACCAAAAGAAACATTCAAAGTGGTACCATCTTTGATGTAGACTGCGACAGGGCACGCCACATCCCCCCCCCCATGAAGAAATGTCTCATGCACGTATGAAGATTCTCACTGGCCCAAGTACTGCCACTTAGTTCGAATCACGTCTTGTCGGACGGAGTACCACATATAGTCCAGTATTCTCGGATATACTTACACAAACTGCTGGAACCAGCTAAGTCAATTCCTTTCGTCGGGGAGCCTTCAATTATTAAATTAGCAGTAACGAGAGATCCATGCAACTTTGCACTCTACCCCCTCCCCCCAATTCTGTTGCTGGGCCTGCAGTCTGTTTTTGCACTTCCCCTACCGATGCTTGTGGCAATTTCAGATATGCTCCATCGTAGATGTCCAAAAATATTTGTATGATTTCCAGTTTCGTCATCAGATATTAAAATGTTTGTTGGTTTTGATATTTCTATTATTTATGCCTTCCCCCCATTTCGGACAGCAAACAAAAGTTTGTACTGTGTATCATCTCAGAATCTGTTCGTAACACGAAGACAGAATGGCTGTTGACGATCTTTTCACTGCAGTTCGTCATACCACTGCAGGACTGCAAGAAAGTAGTGCTGCCACTGGTGTCAATATTTTGCATAAATCTATAGTGGAGTAGATACGAGAGTAGTCCATAAGTTTCCGGCCTTGCCGATAAGGATTAACGCCTTCACAAAACCCTTATCTGTAAGTAAATAATTGCAGTTGTAACTTCCGCACCGCTGTGTTCAAGTGTTCAGATATAGTTGCTTAAAAAGGCTATGTGTAGAAGATTGTGACATGTTCAAAATTGAGTCTCGAGCTGTTAATAAATTCTTCACAAAAGGACTTACTCCAAATGAAATTAAATAGCGATTGGACGGTGTATATGGGGAAGCATCCTCCTCATATTCTACCGTAAAATGATGGGCCAAACTTTTTTGAATGGATCGAGAAAGCATTGAAGACAAAATGTCTGCAGGTGGGCCCTTGGAGGTGCTCACTCCTGAAAAAATCGCTCTTGTGGAAGGAGAAATTATGGAAGACCGCGGCTCAAAGTTACAGAAATAGCAGCAAGGTTGGTCCTTTCTAAAACAACAGTCCTGCAAATTATTTATGATCTTTTAAACATGAATAAGGTTTGTGCAAGATGGGTGCCTAGACTTCTTTTCTCAGTCCAAAAGCAGCAACGAATCATCTGTTGTCAGGCATTTTTGGAGCTCTGCCGTGGCAACGAGAAAGAAGTTCTGCAAACGGTTGTTACAGGAGATGAAACTATGGTCCTCTACTATGATCCCTTGTCCAGAAGAGAATCAACGGAGTGGCGTAAACTCGGCGAAGCACCGCCTCTAAAGGCCAAGGTCACCCAGTCAACCAAGCAGATCATGCCCACATTCTTTTGGGACTTTGAAGGGATACTCTTCATTGACTCCAAGGAGAGGAACACCACAGTAAATGGGGAGTACTATGCTGGCCTACTACACAGACTACGTGCTTCCATCAAAGAGAAAAGACGAGGAAAGCTGAGTGGTGGTGTGCGCCATGTTCATGACAATGCGCCTGTGCAAACAGCTCTTGTTGCAAAGGAAACTGTGAAGAAAAGTGGCTTCAAGGAGAACGACCAATCCCCCCACAACTCAGACCTAGCTCCTAGTGACTATTTCCTCTTCTCAAAACTCAAGAAGGATCTTCGAGGAAGGAAATTTAAGTGTGACGAAGAATGATGAATGCTGTTTATGCCTGTTTTGCAGACAACACTTCTACAAGCATGGCTTCCTTCGGAAGGAAGTAAAGCCGTGGGTCCCGTCATAATTTACGGCATGTAAAAGAATTTCAAGACTAAAAGAAATGTCTCTGAGCAAAATTTATCGGTCATTTCACGCCCAGAATTGAATGGAACTTTGATGATCTGAGATGTTAAAGAGCGTCCATAAATAAAAGAAATCAACAACATCCTAACTTTCTAACCGTTTCAGACCTTTTACCTTTATGACACTTTTTGAAAGATGGTCATTTATATATTTTGTAAATTGATAACGGGACATAGGCAATTGAAAAAGGAAATACAGGTATATAAAAATTATATCAATGATATGTGAAATGAAATGAGACATTGGGAAAGGAATTTTGGTATTAAAGCGTTCCATCCCTAAGTTTCGTATAACCAGCCGGCATTTGACCTTGATGAGGACTACAGAAAACTTGGGAAAATACTCAGGATTCTGGCGGGATTCGAACCTCAGCCGTACTGAATTCATGTTTTAGTGACCCCAGTACGATCACAAACTAAAGAGACGAAATGTTTTCGCTCTGAAAAGGCAAAATTACAGGAAAAAGTGACTGCAAAGTATATAAGTATTGACGCTGGAAAGGAGCAATGATGTCAAACCGGTCCATAAAGAGAAGAGTTAGAAAAAAATGTTGGTCAACATTTATCATCGTACGTGGGCGGCGTTTGTTGATCTTGGATTTGCATATAAGACCAAAAGATTAGGGAGTAACCTGCCTAGTGATCAACCACATGAGGGTGTTGCGACAGAAGAATTCCAGACCAGCTGCATACACTACGAGAATTTGGTGATTATAT
Source organism: Metallyticus violacea (assembly GCA_030762175.1). Taxonomy (NCBI): domain Eukaryota; kingdom Metazoa; phylum Arthropoda; class Insecta; order Mantodea; family Metallyticidae; genus Metallyticus; species Metallyticus violacea. Next base: position 62,330,300 of record CM060830.1, on the reverse strand, counting down.
TGTGCTTGGGAAGAGTTTTCTCCTGCGTTCAAGCTCTAACAGACATTTTTCAGACGTACGCCCTCGCGTTGCATTAACCGAGATAATTTCTTCCAGAGTCATTTAGAATGTTAATTGTTTAGTATTGGAAGATACCTTTTTTTTTTTTTTTTTTTTTTTTTTCCGAAATTACTCATTAATAGACGATAACTTTGTTTACAAATAGGTACTATTTGCTTAACATAGCTATCTTACTTCGTTATGGATTAATGTGAATATGTTCTACAAATTACAAACTATTAAGAATAGTTATACGTTCAACTAATGAAGCGTTCCTTAATAATAGTTTCTACCAGTCCGATGTCAGCGGCACAGGTGTGCACAGCTTTACTACTGAACTACTGCTATTGCTGAGTATAAATGCAAGCTTCTAGAATTTAGATCTCATTTGTACATGGTCGAGACATAAAGAGAGAAATAGAGAGAGATAATTTAATAAAAACGTAGAAACGCACACCTATTTTTAAAAAGGCAACTCTCCTGATTTTGATGACACCGTACTTATGACCCTGATTCAAGTCTGGTATCTGCAGAATGAAATCTATCTCTAAAGAAAACATTCGGTACTGCCTATGTTTTGAAATTACAGGTTAACTTTGATTTTCTCTTCCAATGCTCGTAAAGCATGTAAGCTTTTCTTTATATACACTTATTTCAAAAGCAAATAAGGGAACTATTTCGCCAATTTCACGAAATGTCACTAGCTTGCCATTGAACAACAGCTTACTGCTAAAAAACGACTCATTATCGCTGCTGTAAAGGATCTGTATGAAATCATTGTTACCTCAAATGCAATATTGTTTGATTTTGAATAACAGCATATTATTACCTTATATCTTGTTTGTTCAAAGAAAAATGAGCTTTTCTACAATGGAATATATGGTTGGAATATATTAACATTCAGGAAGTGTGTTACATGGATGACATCCGCTATATGTAGTTACTTTATCTATTCAAACAAGTGTCCCATCGCGCCACAAAGTTATGGATACTATGAGCGAAGAACGTCCGTGGTTGACTACGGAACCAATCTTTAAAAAAAAAAATGCAACAGATGCTTCATTTGCCAATCGTGCTCAAACCTTGTGGTATACCAACCGTCAATGGAGAATGCTGTGAACAATTCCCTTGCTCAATGACAATGTTTCTGCATTCCCTCCGGTGTGATTCGGCGATTCTTCCGTACAGGTTAATCTTGCAATTGATTTCTCGGTGATGGTCAAGTGAACTTGATCAGGTGTAGACATGTCCTCAATGCACAAACATCTGTCATGAAATTCACCACACCATCTGAACACTGTGCTGATTTCTCAAACACATCATTCATACGACGATAAATTTTGGTTCCACTAACACCTTCTGCCTTCAAAAATTGAATTACTGTTAACTGAGGTCGTTTGGACGATCCCTGTTGTGAATTTATTCAACTCGACTTGCTTCTGCACATGAAACAAAACACACTGCACCGTCAGACCATACCAGTCTAATTTCTTACATACCAGAGCACACACAAAACTCTTATGACGCTACGACAAAGGCCTTATATTCGTTTGAGCTATTATATAACTGTGTTGCCATTAATATACCTTTTCACTCTAATCATCTAATGGTCATTTAAAATATTTCGTTCAACTTTGTACAATAACAACAATCAGTCGTATAAAACTCGCATTGATTTGCAGCGCGTCTGTAAGCCAAGTCCCCTACAGATAAAACTATCAAGATAAAAGTCCTCCAACAGACATTGTTGTTCTTTTTAATTTATACATAAAAACATTAAGCAATGGTTATACGAAATTAATCGTTAACTTTTTTGGGGTTAGTCCAAATCAGAAACCTCCTAGAGAAGCCGCCATTGATGTTGTCTATCATGCGGGAATGATGAAAATAAGTATTTGACAGCCTCTGCTTGTAAACATCAGTTCATTTATCAAACTTCTTCAATGCGCTTACTTCATGGAAGTATTACGGTTGCTCATCAACTGGAACAATACTTCATTTCCTCTCGTGCGTTGAGAGCCCAACGCGGTTGCCGCTGATGTCCACATGCAAGGTATCCGCTTTTGCACATGCAGCATACCAAAGAAAAGTGCAGAATCGCAAAACTGGCATAAGGCGTTGGACTTTAGCTAGTCATTGTAAACTGCATAAAGCACATACAACGCGTTGCATTAACCGTTTTAGCGAAATATATTCGTTCTTCCATTCAGATAAAATACTTATATGTAATTCTACTGTGAAAGATAACTGGTAATTCTGAGGAAATGTATGCCTTAAAGTCTTTACTTCCAAGAATCACAAAAACAGTAGAACGAAATTGCAAGAGAGAGAAATATATATCTGCTGTGAAAGCCAGTAGTACCACACCCAGCCAGTTCTAAATAGCGCCATTTCTCATAGAGATAAGATGCTGGTATCGCGTTATGTGCTGGTAGAGAGTTTCTGAGAACTTTTTGGTTTGCTGAACACGTGGAGGATATCTCTGGTAAAGAAAAGTGAATAACGATGGCTTTGAGAAAGGGTTACTAACCGCCGTAATACAAAAAATGCTGTCTACCCTGAAACCTCTAAACCAAAATCCCTACAGCCGAGGGACCTCGCTGAAGAATCCCCATGTAAAACGTGTTCTATACGTTGTCTTTTGTTCTAATTGCTTTGTAGAGGTATTTATTTTGCTAAAATGCTTTAGGACATTTCAATTAATATTTAATTTAATACAAGATTATTATATTGCGGAAAAAATGAAATTTGCTTCTTGAACGCTGAACAAACTTCTTAAAACGATGGAAGAAATAAGTAGCAAATGTTATAAATCTGAACACTGTAACATATTTGTGTTATGTTTTCATAGACTGTTGCAGTGGGTCTGCTGTTTGGTATAAAACTAAATCTAACATTTTCTCAGCAATAACTGTATGTATATTGTCCAAATGCTAAATACGCGTTCCACAATAAGTTTCTTTTTATTTAAATTGGTAGCCTTTATTTTAATTTATAAAAAATTGCAACCTAGAATGTTACTTTGGAAAAGAAATTCTTGCATTATTGTACATTTACAAAAAATTTGTAATGAATAAACTAATTTACATGTTTCTTACATAAAATTCACAAATAAATGCTTAAAAATTACAGCTGTTAATCCTGGTTTGAAAATGAGAAAAGGTTTTAACTTTTCAAATATATGAGATTAAGGCTTCAACTCTTGTTCTATTATTGTTTGTACTCTGCGTACTCTGATACACATTTGGGGCTGTTTTTATCAACGGCAGATATGGGACTTTTAGTTGCAAATGTTTAAAGCTGACTTTATGTGCCAAATTAAAAGAATGTTACTAAAATGTTCGCACTAAATCACCTTGGTCTAACAAATGATGCACTGCCGTTGTGGTGTAAAGTCGTCGGTTTTTTATGTAGATGTTTCATTTATTTTTAGACATCTCAGTAAAAGTAGTTCTTTTTAACAGATATTCAAACTAGAAACTGAATTTGATAATACTCAATAAGTAGGTAATTTGTGATATTTTAATGACTATTAACTTAAATTGTAGGATTAATTTGCACAAGTAATCATGTTAGAAATCCTGGAACCATGCTAAGGAGGAAGAAAAACAATATTAGCTGACTCCATGATTGCGCATGCCCGCTTTCAGCGGGAGAAAATTAACATTTTAAACGATTTAGATAGCGTTTCTTTCATCCTTCCAGTGAGAAATACCAAACTTTTTTTTTTTTGAATGGCTAGAATAAATTTAATTTATAATTGCTAATTTATTTAATAAGGGCTGCATTATAAAATAACTGTTAAAGTACCAAGAGTTGCTAAACGTTTTCATATTTTACTTTACTTAACATTTAAAATACTTATTAGTGAAATTTTTGCTTATATGTGCATTTTAAATATTTTTATAAAGAGATAAGTTGAAAGAAATTGTTTTTATTTGTGAAGTTTCTAGGAAAAGTAAATCTGCATTTTTACCTCATTCTTTCTATCCATGCTAAGAAAACCTACGTGTCATTTTTATCGATTAACAATACAAGATTGTTTAGCACACAAACTTAATGACTTACTAAAAATAGTACTGCATTGCTTAAAAAGAATTATTGTTATATTTTGGGGAGAGAGGCAGAAAAAGCTCAGTACATTTACCTCGAAGATTTTTGTATAGTGGATGGAAAAAACTGTGTAGTCCGCTTTTGCGTGAGTAAATAGAATGCTAAGTTTTAACAGGTGTTGTTTGTTGGTAATGGCAAGATGTGCTAGAGGTGAGGCAGAGGCGGGGATGGGAGGGGACAGGGTCAGAAGCCAAGGGCCTGTGAACTAATTTCCTCTCGCATGCGCGTCGGCGTCCACCCACACACCGTCTGCAGTGGCGGCAGAAACATCGGACGTTACTGCAGCGACTTGGCGCCGGTTCGTTTAGAGTCTCCCCTGGTTAATTTTAGTCTAGAGCTATACACTGAAATGTTTGGCCATCACCTGTCTACTGGTGGGCACATACGGTCATTCAGAGCTAGTAAATGCTGCGTCTGTGCGCGTTGCTCGCGTGCGCGCGGACTTAGGCTGTTCTTAGATTATTTTACCAGCTATTTTAGTTCACTTTCTCGTTTTCAAGAGATGAAATTAAATGTAGCCAGAGATAATCGCAGTTCGTCTAAATTTTCACTTTAAGAGCTTTGTCCATGTCATCACTCACTCTGTTATCTTCATTAAAGTAAACAAAGAATTATTTATCTATGTTAGAGGATACAAAGAAAAGGTATATACATATAATTTTCCTCGTATTTCCTTAATGGATTTCGCCAGTATATTTGATAAGAACTTGCAGTGTGTTTATGTAGAAGCAAATGCACTGTGCTGAATTTACAGAGCTATAACCGATTTAAAAAAAAAAAATAGAAACTTTACTGATAAATATTACCCTTTGTCATCCACAATTTTATTTCCAATTTACACCATACCATACGGATCTCCTAAGACCTCTGCTTTTGTCGATAATAAGGTACACAAAGCGACTTTTTAGAACAAACAAAAACAGCGAGACACATTTAAACAGCCTGTTCACTTGTGGGTACGGAAAGGTGGCGAGCTGTTTCCAACAGTAGGCAGAAAACCCTTTAAGTCAAATCGTCCTTCGGTTTGGTACAGTAGTGTGTTGTGTTGTGCAATAGTGAGGTATTCATTGTGTAAGCGTATATACATTTTGTTTGAAGTCGTACATAAAGTACAAGAAAGTGTGTGGTAGAATAAGACAAACATTTAGACGTAAATTTCTTATCCAAACAGGTTTTGTGATGGATCATGAAAGAAAACAGTTGAACATGACCCTCTAAAATCCCTGAGGTTTATAACAGAAAAGCTCATTTGTAACTGAATGTTAGGCATTGTTAATTTATCCCATTTAAGATTTCTTTTCACCTGAAACTTAGTATCGTTTAAATACTCATCTGGTAACCACCGTGGAAGAAGTTCCAGTACATTACCTTCGGTGAAAAAAATTGGTGGAACTTTTTTTGGAAAACATAATTGACAGTAAAAAGTACATAAATAACATTTTAGAACCGTTGTAGATAAATTAGCGAAAGAGGAACATTTGACAAGCAGGATAATGTCAAAGCTCATACTGCTAATTTAGCCATGATATAATTATATGTTTATTTGGCCACATATCAGAGGCGGTTTAGAGCCTTCCCAGTTTTTATATTTGGGGATATTTGAAAAATAGAATGTTATTACTAATTCTTCTCCTGGATGCAGTTAAAGAGAATGTTCAAGTAGAAATTAGGTCCATTAGTATAGAAGAGCTGACGAATCTAAACGCTAGTATCTTAAGATGACATAGATTGTGTATCGCACAAAATAAGCAACAATTTCAGCATCTCCTGCACGAAGGGTTAGTAAGAACTTTCATTTATTTTATTTTAACTACCAAATTTTTTTTAAAAAATAGAAGTGTCAGGGAATGCAGAGGAACCGACTTGCGAATGAAAGGTGTCAAATGAGTCTCGTGTATTTTGATTATCTCCGCTTCTGAAACGAAAGACTGAACCATAAAGCAAAAACAATAAGAATGCTTTGTGTTGAGCACATTATTGTGAGTGCTTGCACTTGAGGTATGAGTCTTTGTAGGGTAATGTAACAAGTATTAATGAATGAAACAAACACGAAGTATTTGCGCACCAGCTTTTGAACGATCCGTTACAAAGCAGCAAACGCCGCAAATTAAATTAGCCGAGATGAGATGTTTGAAAGCTTTCACAGGATAAAAACTGAGCTCGGCTTAGAAGGTAGCGTAGAAAATAGTTTCACAAGGTGGATGCCAGAAATTATTCAGCAAGTATAAACATTAATGAAACTAGAATCTAATAAGTTTATGTCTTTATAAAACAGTATTATATATGGAATAGTTTCCTTATTTGCGATACACGTCAAATACAATAGAAAAAACAAGACAAATTACTAAATACTGTACTTAAAAGGATAGATTAATTCATGTCTCCTAATATATTAATGAACTGAACCATCCCTAAATCCCATACCTAAAAGAGAAAGAGTGCGATATAATCACTACTGTTGCACATACATTGTCATGGTGTCTTTAATTATTATTGCTAGGTGGGAAGGATTAACCGTTAAACGAAAATTCCATTCAAAATTGGATGTTGCTACTTAAAATTTGAATATTATTCGTGGTTTGAACTCTTCCACCACCACAGTAGTTTGGGAAGCGGTTAGGGACGCCGTCGGAAGATAGAGATCCGAAAAGACAGATGTGTCAGTGCCATATCTCTCGTTCTCGTTAAGCCAGCTATCGATCATGTAGAATCTGCAACGGTTCGCTAATAACTCCTTTGACTAGCATAGCCAAGTGATAATTACTTTTACGTTCCCATATGAAGATGTCTTAGGCGGTATTTGTAAGAAAAAGAGCCAAGTTCGTGTCTTCTTTTTGGTAGAGGAACCGGGTATGTCGTACAACATGACACTACTAGTACAAATTTGACGGAAATTAAAAATAAAATTACAGAATTGTTGGGAGACCAACATGTTCAAACAAGAGAAAAGAAGTAGTAATACCGAATACCGAATACTAACTACACCGCAATAATTTAAGAAATTTTAGACTGATAGTGTATCTGTGCATGGAGTTTTGCTTGGCGGTCCCCCACATCACAGCACTGCAGGTATAGTAGAAGGAAATAGAGGGAAAACGTCTTCACTGTAACATAAACTGGTTTCAGTCACCATGCTCTCCGTTTAAAGCGAATTGACGAACCCTTTACATGTAACCAAAGTGAGCATAGGCTCTACTTATAAGTCAGTATTAAAGTGAAATGTAAAAGTTTACCTTAGAATGTCTGTCTACCTGCTTCGCGAGCGAGAAAAAGTCCATTTTTGAATAGCTAATTGTCAGCAAATTCAAGATAAATTTCACCATAGTGAAATTTTAGGTATTGGTAAAGCAATCAATACATTATTAGAAAATTTAATTAAAGGATGACTTTTTCGTATGGGTTTATGTATAAATGGTATACATTTTTATTTATTACTACAAAAATCTCTAAAATCTCGGTATAAGGTTATATGCCAGTACGACACTGAGCAACGTTTCACCGATTTAACATGTTTTATAGCGTAGTCTTAATCAGATATCTCAAGATCAGGTCTGCCAAACGTAGAAAATAGTGAATAGCATAGCCGATGGAGAAGGGGGAAATCCGTGTGATGTACCAAATGGTAGATGTACTGGTTATGAAATTTGCATATGTCGAAAGCAGGGTCAGTCGATCTGTGCTCCAGACCAGATTTGTCACCGAGCACCGTGTTACTGTTGAATAATTAGATTAGAATTGCACAATCTTTTGTGTAACAAAATCAAATTTAGCTGTTAGTGACGTAACACGGAAATACGCGAAGCCTTTGGCTCGCATCTGCACTTTTGAGATCCCTCGTATAGCTCCTATCAACCTGAGCATAGCCTCGTGGATAAGGCGAAGGACTGTGGTTACGGAGATTGTATATTCGGGTTCTGTGGAATATGGTGTTTATTTATTCTTTATAACGAAAATGCTCTTCGTAAGATATAAAATTAAGATTAAGGTAATCAACTAGACTTGAACACTTGAGGCCAATATCATAGGAGCATGTGAAAGAAACATGCTGAACAAATATTATCCGTTATTGAATGGCATCGTTTAAAGCTTTATTAGTCAGTGGCATACTTTATCGTTATAGAGCTTTTAAATATGATCAGGTACACCATAAATATCCTCTCACAAATTACTTGTTTAAACTCTAAGGAGTGGGTATGGTAGAATAGTGGATGGATTAAAAGAGGAAATAATAATGAGGGAATTAACAAAATAGCATGCAGGAAACAGAAAAGATAGGGAAGTAATATTTTTGAATTGAAGAATAACCACAATTTTTTTTAAAAAAGAAAGAAATAAAAACATACACACAGAAATAGCATTCTGTTATATTTAGTCAGAATTCTATTGAATTGCAATATAAATGGAAGAGTGGACGAGTGAAAAAACTCTAGAATATAAATCCCATAAGGAATATTAACTGTTAATGTTGCCTCAAAGAGAGAATTAAAGCATTTGTCATCAAACGGAAACATAGGTCTTGCCTTATTGTTATCTAACTTCAATTATTTGTACTAATGTAAATACGTTATTTAATTCCCTTAAACTCTTTACAATATATTTAAAATTTCTGCCTCAAACTGGATAAAAAATTCCTTAAATCTTCTAGTCCTGGGATAAAATTTAGAAGTTTCTCTTAGCGAGCGCCACCGAAGCCGTTTATCGGCTGCTAAGCCACACGTGGGTGGTGAGAAAGGAAATGCTTCCCACAAGTGGATATGAGCACATGTTGACCGCTGTTCTAGTGGGGACCGGCCGACGGCTTCCTGGGCGTTCGCCAGTTCGTAGAGACAGGTTAACCGGTGGCTTAAGCAAACCAAGGCACATCCAATACCATGCCAACTTGGCTGCTAGCCCCGCTCAGTACGATGGCCGTGGTGGTCCACTATATAGCGGGTGTTAAAAATCACCATTGACACTAGTCGGTCATGGTGGTGTAGTGGTAACCATTCTTGTCTTCCAAACCCAAGGTCGCGGGTTCAAACCCGGCCAGAATCGGAGGATTTTTTCGGGCGTAAAAATCCTAAGTATGGCTTCCTTCGGAAGGGAAGTAAAGCCTTGGGTTCCGTGTCGTACATTTACGGCACGACTCAAGCCTGAAAGAAAGAGGTCTCTGAGCAAAATTTGTCGGCCGTTCCACGCCCTGAATAGAATGGGACACTGATGACCTGAGATGTTAAAGAGCATCCATAAATAAATCAAATAAAAAAATTGACAGTAAAATAGATTAAAATCTCAATGCAAAGTTTCAGAGCATTATCGCTCAAACCTGCGACTGAGGGAGTCTTAATGAAATTCGTCCTGCGTTCCCCCACTTTCTTTCAGTTGTTAATACCGTATACTTTCCTGAGAACGACGAATTGCAATATAAATACGTTTCTATTTTTACACAACTAAATTGTAATGATAGTATATTAATAACTGATAAGTTATTCTAAATGCTAGAGGCTGTCAAAATGTTTAGTTCTAAATATAAAACAGCATGATAACTGTGAAGAAGTTTAAGTGAAGGAGAAGCGGTCATCTGTAGATAGTTGTGGACAATGAACTCTTTGCCACATTAGAAGAACAGACGCATTCTAGTAGCCAAAAACCGTCAACAAAGCATCATCTTCCAACGATTAGATCAACGAGTCAATCCTCTGCAAAATGCTGCTCGAAAAATCTCCTGGTAGAGGATTGTAACCGTTGCTGAAAAGTGGAACCTTACTTCATAATCCTCACCAAAGAAGGTAATGGAACTTCATTTCGAACAATAATTCGGCAGGAACATTTGGGGCTTCATTATGATGTGAGTTTAGTTTCATTTTGCGAATAATGTTACCCCACCCATTTGTGCTGTTGATTGCTAACTGTGCAGCAGCAACAAAGTTTGAATAATTAGTTGCCATCAAAGCCTACCTCATTCAACACGTAATCAAGAGATACTTTCTCCAAATTCAGCAAACTAACTTTTGAATGCAATCCAGAAACCTGTAATTGAGGATATTCTTGAGATATATTCTAAAATGATACAGACTGGTGAAAGAAGTTCTTTCTCCAGATAAAATCTTCTGGTCAATTGTAAAACAAAATATTTAAACTTCCATCAGCCATAATCCGTCTTGCATCAAAGCAAGTGGCCACTTAGGCAGAATTTTAGTACGATTTTAATTGAGCTGGGTGGCTAAGGCGGTAACGTTTGCAAATTGCATTCGGGAGGCCCCGAGGCTGGCCATTCTGACTTTAGTTATTTTTGTGGTTTCTCCTGGTCTCTTAGGCGAGAAATGCGCACGAATTTTCGTTCTCTCTTTCATATCATTTTATTCCATAGTTGTGGTTGCAGGATAGACTGGTGCTATGCAACGTGACAATGGATATCATCTGAAGAAACCTTAGGGACCCTGCCTATGACATATGGATCTGATCTAATATTAACCATACTTGCCTCCTAGGTCCAAGATCGCTGGTTCAATTCCAGCCAGGGACCATGGATCTTTTCGGGTATAAAAATCCAAGGTTTAACTTCCTTCAGGAGGAAAGTAAAGCCGTGGGTCCCGTGTCGTAGATTTACGGCACGTAAAAGAACCTCAAGCCTGAAAGAAGAGTTCTCTAAGCAAAATTTATCGGTCTTTCAAGCTCTAAATTGAATGGGACGCTTATGATCTGAAATGTTACAGAGCGCCCGTAAATGAACCAAATCAACAAAAGGATCTGGCCGTCTGTATCCCTAATCTCATTCCGGCCCCTATAGGTGTCATTAGGTACTATAAGCCCACCAGTGTGACCGCGTCCCTCTATCCTGTCCTTGTACGTCTTCGTCTGTTTTTTTATGAAACCGTTTGAGATCTGTAACTAAAGGGAAGAAATGTACCAATAAATAATGATTTTCCCATTATCACGTTGAATTCAATATGTCTCAACATCTTGTCTAGTTTTGAAAACCTTTCACTAGCCAAGAAAAATAAATACTATGAAAAATTAATATAACATTTCGTACACTTCAAAAGCTGTTTTTAAATGCATTTCTTATTTTCTAGATGTTTTAATTCTCATTTGAAAAACCTTAAACTGCGTAAATACTGGATATAGTACCGATTTTTGTGCAAGTAAGTTAGATATTGAGTATGTCCCATTGCGTCTAGGAGATTGTGATGAGCTGTAGGCAGAGACATGATGTAATATGCCTTAGTGTCCCGTCATTTTCATTTGTGTCAGTATAGGTCCTTGCCCCTTTACAACGTGATGCTGACAATGCAGAAATTCATTGACTTAGCGCATGCGCCAAGTGTTTGGGCAACAGAAAGTACTGCAGGATGTGCGTCATTCATTTGTATTTTGTCAAGAAGACGATTCCTGCGTAACACCTGCTTGCATCCAACGGCCGTGCGACGATATTCTGAAACATGCGTTATACTCAGAGCTAGGGAACGTTGCGTGTGGGTGGATGGATGGATGCATGGATGGATGGACGGAGGGATTATGGATGCTGGTATGTGGCACATAATTACAATTACAAGCCAAGTGGAAGTCACAGATGAACAGGCGGGTGTTGAGGAGACGCAAGGGGGTTCGGTGATATAAACACTTTGCTTGACTAAAAATATCTGCTTGCTGAGATAGAATATATCACTGTCACATCGGACTTGCATGCCACCAAGCTGTTTTGGAAGCGCTGTTCGTGTTGAATGACATAACAATCTACGCTGACATCAAAGGCATAAAGACTACCAAATGTACGAACTTGACGACTAGTGTTAAAAGTTAAAAAGAGGCTCTGCAACATGGAAAACATCTAAGAGCTCTTTTTTTTACCAAAATAATGCTATGACAGTTATTAATATGCAAATGTTAAGAATTGCGACCACGTGTAGAAAACCAAATACACATCCGCAACTGAAAAGGCATGTAATTGAGTATTAGGCTTTGTAATATTAATTAAATAGTATGTTAAGCTTTGAGGGGAGGGACAAAGTTGTTTTAAATTTTTTTTTTTAATGAAGTTCATTATATGTTTGTACTATGCGTTCACTTCAGTATAGAAAAAGTTTTAAGTTGAAACGTGTATCGTGCTGAAATTTGATCGCAAATGTAGAAAATATCCATGAATATTTCAATTTTTCATATGAGAAAATAATAGTGCAAGGCCGAACGTCGCGTGACAACGAACCGAAACACCCTCCGCCGCGCACCAGCCGGTCAAATATCATGGTATATGTTATGAGCGGCACTATACACGAGCGAGCTTAAAGGTTCCACCAGAACAGATTGCCTACAAGTAGGACGCTAAGCAACTGAATTTATGGGAAAGTTCAACGTTAAATAATTCGATAACATACCTATGATCTTAAAATGTTAACAGTACATAATGATAACACACCGAATGTGGCATCAAGTCTAAGCAAGAGGCACACTCGTCGTTTGTGCAACGCATTAAGCTTTGACGAGGGAGGGCGTAAAACTGGCCGAAATTTTGCAAATATTGTCGCATGTACCGCTGAGGGGTGTAGCAAATTAACATTTTCGGAAGCTAAATTTGTTTGGGTTTATATTTCATGTCTTTCTTTAACGTGATCACCTTAGGGAATTTCAGTGTAGCGGTCAATCACTTCAGAGGCTGCTTACACGGTATTTTATAGTGCCATTAACCTCTGCCTGGTAACAAGCAAAACATGCTGAGCCTGGATCTGTCACTCAGTTGTTGGAAAGAGTAATACACCTACATAGTACTTTCTCATTGGTTGATATAATTCAAATCCAAGGCGGCGACACACCATATTTGGTATAGTTTATGCCAAAATGCAGAGACCCCCCTAGAAAATCGTAAAACGATATAAGGGGAACCAGAGCTAAGGCTCGGGGTCTTTGGTCTTTGTCTGCCCCTGGTCTTCGTCTTGTGCCTGTCGTCTTTGGAGAACGACCTGCTGACTACATCCTCAGCATTACGGCAACAGATCCTTAAAAAGTAAGGGCCCGTCAGGGCTATCACTTGTAATTACAATTCAGATTGGAGACTTGTCTCCTTTACAATAAATTGATTTGGCATGGTACGTTGGGGTTTGTCTCTGCCATCACCGTCCTAAGTACCTACCCCTAAGTCACAACTTTAGTCGTGACATTATTAAGGAAACAGTTTGGGAAAAAGACACAGCTGTAGGAGTGTCACAAAAGTTTCATAAAAGGACGAGAAGCTATGAAAGATGATACTCATCCAGGTCTAATGGAAACCAAACATTGTGGCAGTTCGGGACCTTATCGAGTGCGATCCACGCTTGACGATTTCTGAAATCCCTTCTCAGTTTGGGATAAGTCATGAAAGTGTTCATTCCATCATTTCAGATGGCTTAGATTATCAAAAAGTTCGGCGGTTTTAAATAAGAAATGAGTGGTTATTTAATTAAATAATGTGGAGGGAAAATTGTGGAAAGGGTTTGAATTTGATTGGTTATATGGAATCTCAGCGGCAATGTTATTTCTTCCTCTCCGAAAATTGGTTTCCGCTGATATATATTTTGCCACGGTTGTTGAGACTCTGCTGTTGGATACTTTTATGGTCCTGTGACCATAGGGAAAGGAGTGATAAGGTTTCTCGTTATGGGAGATGAAACACAATTTATTGTTCATAAACTATTGCACATAAAATGTACTGCCGTTATTTTCTGGAGAATATATGTCACTTTCGCACTAACTATGACGATCACTCTGGCGTCTCTTAATTTGATAAAGATTAATCCTGAGACGTAACAGAACTCAATTAATAAAGCTCTTCGACTTAATATTCTTCCAAAACTGACTACAGTTTTCCATTAACTGAACTGAACTGAGAATGAATGCGGATCGACTGTCCCTGGGCCGCAACATTGCAAGACTAAATAAACACTGCAGTCTGTAGGTCTCACGAAGTTGTCTTTATTCTTTCAAATATATTTTTAGAAAGATCTAGAATATTTTCTTCCATCCTCGTATCTCTATTGGGTAATCTGTTCCCCCAATTTTTTCTCTGCTATATTATTTGTCAGATGGCTTACGTGACTTCTTACATGTAACCCATATCTCTTGCCTATTAAATGGAATCATTAGGATCTTCCTTCGAAAAGTTATTCCCATATCTTTTCATACCCATATGTTTTTTCCTTTCTCCCTTAGCTAACATGACAAAATCACAGCTCCCTAACTGTGAACGAAATAAACAAACATCTTTTCAAAGACCATGCTTTAGAACTCTCTCCAGAAAATATTAGTTCTACTGGGTTCCTCTTTGACAAAATATTATTACAATTGGCAACAGAAATTTCCAGGTCAGATTTTATGGCTGGGGTAACTTTCTGCGCTCTCATAAGAAAATAACATTTTACACACAATAATGCAACACTTGTACAAGAAATAAAATGGCATTTCACTCATGACTGTAATAAGGAAGTTACATAAAATTATAAGTTTCTTATTCATTAGGAAAAATGTGTTTGTAAATCGGGAAATTATATAGGGAAATGCCACTTAACCCTTATAATGTAACTTGGTTCAATAAATTGAAAAACATTCAGATTTACATTTTATTCAACCTCGTATTTCAGTTTGGAGCGGAAGACAGTATGTTTTTGTGAGAGAAATTTAATAATATCCTCTGTTAGTAGTGTTAATTTAACTTTCACAAGGGTCACTACAGAAGTTTTGAGACACGTCAAATTGATGGTGGGTAGATTCACCGCGACTATTGCATCTCTTCAAAGTACTCTCTACCAAATCTATACACGTTCTCATCCTCAAAAACCACCTATCAAAGCATTCCTGCCACTGTTTCCTCAAGGGTGAAAAATTAAGTTTTATATGCAGCTAAAGTCTCTTCAGGGCTGGAAAATCGCTTTCCTCGCGTGCAGTTTTTTTTACCACTGGGAAGAGAAAATAATCGCATGGGGCCAGGTCAGGACTTTAGGAGGAGAGTCGTGAGTCTGACTTCTGTGGACTCCAGGAACTGAATGGTGTTTGAGCGGAGGCGCTGTTGTAGTAAAGCAGAATCCCTCTCAGTCTTATCCTTGGACCGCATTCTCTGAGCTTGTCGAGCACTGTGATGTATCACTTAACAGTAACCGTCATTTGCTCTCCCAGAGGAACTAAGGCCACCGTTTTCTTCCCAACACTTCGGCCCCCTCTTTTCACTCTCGTTGATAGACCATCATCTGGAAAGATCCAAACTGGCGACTGTCGTTTGGTCTCCGGGTCAAATTGGCAAATCCATGTTACATCACCCGTGATAACATCAGAAACATAATTGAGCTCCCTCTGTAGAATCTCTGCAGCATTTCTTCACACCGTTCGACACAGTAGCGCTTTTGTGTCTGTCAAATTGTGAGGCACCCAACCGGAGGAAACCTTCCTGCCACGAAGATGATCAGAATTTTGTTTATACTGCTGGCGATCCAATCTGTAAGGCTGTCTCGATGTCCTTAAATGATACGCGATTGCTTTCCACTGCCGACAATGTTTTTCTTGGTCAATGCCATTTCCGGACACCCCATTTCTCTCATCCTGCAGTGAAGTTTGGTCCATTTTAAATCCCGAAAACTAGCGGAAAAGTGTTGCCCTAGATGGAGCAAGGTCTCCAAGCGCTCGAATCTTTTGGACTCATTTAAACCATTCTTGAAATCGCAAATAACCGTAGCGGGAAAATGCTCTCTCTCCAGCTCCATGTTAACGGCTGGCTGTCTGTGCACGAAAATGGTGAAGGCCGCTACCTGATACTGTTTTCCTCATAAGAGATGGGAATCCACATGCCATAATCCTTTTAAGTGGGTCAACTTTCACTTTTCCTCATCTCAAAACTTTCGTATTGAGCCTTGTAGCAGCGCACTTCATCCATATTAATGAAGTCTTAGCTACATTTTATACGAAATGTTCATTACGTTGTAAAAATTACAATTCATTATCTTCGTTACAAAAATACATGAAGATAAATGTCTTAAATACGCTTTTAGTTTGTGTTATACTGAGGTTCTGTATAAGTGAGCTTTGTCTAGGTCATTCCCTTATTATTATTATTATTATTATTATTATTATTATTATTATTATTATTATTATTATTATTATTTTATATTTGTCAGTGGAATAAGTGTGATTTTGTTTTAGTGAAAAAGATCTGTTTAGCAAAGTTATAATGTTTTAATGCAACTAATATATTTCTGAATATTCCCATTCAACAATACAATTTTCAGATCTTAATACATTTTAAAAAATAACATAGGATATGATATACAGTACTAAGCATAAACATGTCATAAATTAAGATAAACAAAAAAAACAATTTAAATCATTCACACATGTTCTCTTCTCCACGGTTATTCGGAAATAACCGTTACGTTTACTGCTAATCGTGTACTTTAAGCTATGCGTATATCTACATTTTAAATCGCGTTTAAAGTAAATGAGTATGCGATGACTTAACGACACTGAAAGCCAACTGAAAGTGAAAGTGGAAAAGTGAATGGTACGTGGCGAGCGCGAGGCGAAGGGCGATAGCAGGAAGCTAGCACCTGTCGCCAACTCATCGTTGAGGATGTTGTTATTGGTAAAGTGTTCGAAACTTTAGCTTTAGTCGTAACAAAAGATTGCAACGCTTTTCCTTAATGAGAAGACAGCGAATATCATTTAATAAAGTCTGAACCTATATTTATAAAGAACTGCACACTTCCTTCTTGATTTATACTTTTACTTACGCATAAATTAGGGCAATAATACAGGGTGTACATTTAATCTCGACTTGTTTTCTACTTTTTGTGCCGTGCGTTTTAAAAGGCCGAGATTCCCGAAGCAAGCAGTCTTCCTATTCTCCAATTAATTCTCTATCTCATCTATTATTACATTTATGATATGACATTTTGCAGCAACCTACATTCTGATTCTGATTTACTGTGAATGTGAAAGAGAAAATTGGGGAAAATGACTTCTGCGCAGCTGTGTTTATTACCCTTAACAATAATTTTGCACTTACGGAAAGAGACATTAATTACATATAGTCTACTGTATGTCTCAGTTCTTCTCCCATCGTAAATATAAGTATCACTTTTCGTAACGTGTTAAAGTACAGTGTTTTGCAAATGCAGATCTTTTTAGCTAGATTTTATTATTGTGATAAGACAACACATCTTAGGCAAGTGCCTATTTGTTCCATAATATATATGATGAAGAAAAACAAAATATTTATGTTTTGCGCCATTTGATTTTGATTTTGTATATTTATATTGTATATAATAAGACCTATTTTTATTTAGTGTCGATTCCTTAGTTTTGTGCTTAAAATGTGCATTTACATATAAAACCAAATGATATGTACATTTTTTTCCATAATGTTTAAGTTTAATGAAGCTGTTTCGTCTGTTTGGCTGTGCTGTTGTTCTTGTGAATGTGCCCAAAATGACATCTGCAGATGTGTAAATATCTTTTTCTGTCTTCAACCTTACACTTACAGACAAGATACAAATTTATGATAGAACATTTGGAAGAGGCGCTTGTAATATTATTGTGGGGAAATCGTTAATAATGTTTAACAGTGTGGACATTATTTTTCCCTTTTTCAAAGTAGACCATTCCTTCATTTAAGATTTATTTCGAAAAGCTATTGTAATTTACTTGAATCTTTTTTTTTTTTTCTCTGTAAACTAGGAGCGTAAATTTATTAAACCTTCCTCGCAAAGTGCAGACAAATGAACAGAGTGATGCGTTTTTTTTTTTTTTTTTTTTTTGTTTATTTGGCTTTTTGCGACTCTTCTCTGGTGTTTTTTTTATCCAATTGATGTGCTTTCTAACATTTAATTTGAAAGGAACATAAACCGATAATGTTTTCCGTACATATTTCAGAGAGCGCACAGATCCGCGCGTTCGCGAAAAACATTAGTAGAGAAAGTGGCAGGCGCCATGACAGCTGTAGTGGGGCAACTAAACGAACGCCTCCATGCCGCAGTTGCCTGCTGGTAAGTTGGTATCACTCAGTGTGCACTGTGGTGTGGAGATAATAATGGCCTCTACTGTTGTGAGAATCTGACACTTGCTTCCTGCAACCCCATGGCTATCTTTGTGCAATATTCTAGCCTGCCACCCCTCAAGCAACATAACCTAGTGCAAATCAAACGCTACGTTTTAATGCTTCATTTCCCAAGCATTGATTTAACAATGAATGCTTCCTTCTCTTTCAAACATGCCTCTCGCTGACTGACTGTTTTTATAAGCTAGTCTTGTAATACTATTGGGGTCTCTAGGGACCGGTCAGATAATCTCACCGAGAGTGGTCTATGTGACTCTGGAAAACAGAATGAACATCACACGTTTAAAGGACCTGCACGAAAAATGCAAAAGTTTTGACCACCAAATAACAAATAATTGCCCAAATATTATTTAAGGCCTTGACTGTTGTTATTCTTTATGTCTGCTCTATTATTCACAGAGCTTTCTGAGAGGCCTCTGAGCAAAATTTGTCGGCCGTTTCACGCCCTGAGTTTAATGGGACGCTAATGACATGAGCTGTTGAAGAGCGTCCATAAATCAATCAACCAATCAATCAATAAAAAAAAACATCTTTCTCAGCAAAAAGTGTAAATGCAGCAATTATTGCATGTATTAAATGGCGATAGACTGAACTGTTAGTAATTTTGGAATAAATAATGAATTTTAATTTGCTATCGTTTGTAGAATATGTAAAATTGTCATTGAAAAAACATACAAGTAAATTAAAATGTAATTAATCATATAATGTACAATTTTATTCGGACAAAACTATATTCATAAAGTTATTATCAGAATATACCTACTGGTACCATAAAGCACTTGTGTTAAATTTATAAATAGGAATCATCTTTTACTTATAAAAATATTTGCTAAAATGTTTATTTAAACATAAGTAAGGAACGTAATTACTATATGTTTGTCTTGCTTGATGATCGTAAAAATAATATTTTTTATTTAAAAGGCTTCATATAGAGGTATCTAAAGGGTCATCGAGAAGTCGCTCCGCAGTCATTGTGTAGGCGAGATTTCACTACAGAAACGAATTCGGGTGCGGCACTGACCGTGCCTCGAGCGTATAGTTATTGTGTTCACTTAACCACCAAGGCAAGTCCAAGCCTTAGCAACGGAGGACGGATTACGTGCTGAAAACCGAAGGAAGGAATGTCAGAAATGTAAAAGAACCAACTTTATCATGTGCGGTGCTCAGGAACTTGTGGATTATCTATTACTATGAGTAGTCAGTATTGTTAAACTCATAATAATCGGTTTACTGTTCCTAGAAAATTTTAAAAATTAGCTAGGACACCTCTACTGTAGTTAGAAGAACTTTTTCAAAGGACAAAATTCGTCAGTTAAATGGTTAAGACAGCGTACAAAATGCGCAGTTTTTACAGCAGTTGATTTTGTCTTAGTAAGTGTACAGGGTGTTAATAAACTATCCAGCAATAAATCTTGAGATTTTAGGGGAGGTTTAAACAGGGGAGGTTTTATATAGGTAATCTATGGTGTGCCTATCAGATTTGAAAGTTAGAGTATGAATTTTCTAAAAGTTCAGAAGCTTCCGTTAATCATTGATCGTTAATCATTGTTCTAGGTTTTAGAGATTTTTATACCACACATCTTAAGAAAGCCGATGATAAGCTATTGAAAATCCGCATTTTCTTGATCGCTCGCGAAGCCGGTTTGAGACATTCTAAAGCAAAATTTTACGCAATTTTCTTTAACATTGATTTATTAGCATTTATTTTCAACTTATTTACGAGTATTACTATATAACTCCGTTATTTTATCTCGTGGCCATAGATTAGCTATTTCAAATCACTTGTTTAAGACCCCACTATAATCTTTGAAATCATGCAACGTAGTTCATTAACACCCGGTATACATCAGATATAGAATTTAGATAATTGTTGTTGTCGGTCCTGATGGTGTAGTGATTACCATACTTGCCTTCTAAACCCAAGATCGCGGGTTCGAACCCGGTCAGGACCGATGGATTTTTTTCGGGCGTAAAAATCCTGAATATATCTTCCTTCGGAAGAGAAGTAAAGCCGTGCGTCCCGTGTCGTACATTTACGGCACGAAAAAGAACCTCAAGCCTGAAGGAGAGGCCTCTGAGCAAAATTTGTCGACCATTTCACGCCCTGAGTTGAAAGGGGCGCTGATGACCTGAGATGTTAAAGAGCGTCCATAAATAAATCAATAGATAATTGTTAATATGTATTATTAGTAATAAGTGGGTTTGCAATTCTGTGGAAAAAAAGTTTTCTTCTTAATGTACTTAATTTTATTTTTTGTTTGTTTTGTGTTTTGTTTGCAATCAACACTAACTTTCGCGTCAAAGAATTCAGTTCTTAAAACTAAGAAATTAGCTATTACATTGTACATATTTAAATAATAATGCAAGTAACGTAATTATATAAACAGTTAATACTTAACTTCCTTTCTGTGATTTTAAAATCTCACATAGGCTTGTAGGCCTTTAGAAGATTGATCAAAGTATTAGTAAACAATAACATCCATGAGTATAATGTCTATACCTGCATCGCGCCGGATAAACACACATTTGTAGAAATGGACACTGCCAGTGCAATGGTTCTTGAGAAATAACTTACAAAGCAAACAACGCAAAGATGAAGAAGATATAAGACGGACACTTTTTTTTCCCCCGTCATTCTTTTTTCCAAGAAAAAGAAGAGCGTAATAGAGCTCGAAGAAGAACCTTCTGAGATAGATTTAGCCATCTCGAAGCGTGGGATTAAAAGCACGTGGCGCGTAATATTTCATCAGCAGAAAACGTCGCGCTCCAACTGGGAGCGAACCCGAGGCCGTTGACCATCAGCCAGCAACCTTGGCACTGTACCAAAAATATAGCTTAGCGTCTGAAAATAATAAAGCGTTCTTCGAACTTTTTATGTATTTTTTTCTGAACGTTGTTTCTTCATGTGCAATTTAAAATAAAACTTCTCTGGCCGATAATTCCATCATCATATTCACCATTATCTTTTAATTTATGGCCCATTTTAGTGGTACTTTATTTCCGAATGAAATGGATTTTGTTTTACTTTATTTCCGAATGAAATAATTTTTTTTTCATTATAGTAAATGTTAGTTATGATAAGCGCTTTTAATACGTTGATGCTACCTGCATTTTTAAAAAATATACTTATCGTTGCTGTAAACTATTTCTAGCTTTCTATAGCGTTACAGCCAAAAAATGATTCATTTTTATATTCCTTCACGAGAATATTTTCGTTAATATTCAACACCTCCCAGTCTTAATCGCTACTTATTTAAAATGAACTTAATTTAAACAAAAACACGTCAATTTAGATGTTGAAGATGAAGTTTAAAACCACACATTTAGTTTTACTCCTCACCCTAGGCCAACTTTGACATTTAAAATGTCGCCCCTACCTTATGAAACTTACATTTTAAAGAGCCCTGCCAGCCATCTTAGAATGGTATTGTTTTTTTAATATGGACAGAATAATAAATAAGTCAGGCACTTATAGGATAGAAGCACAATTTATTTTGGGTAACATTACAATTTTTAATATTACAACCTATTTTGGAACTCCTGACTAACCCGCTTATAAATTATTTTCGAATAATTCATTGTCAAGTCACGACTATTTCAGTAAATGTTCATTAGTTTTTGTAGTTTTATTCAAACTTTCGCCTTCTGCGGGCTTTTACCATGGTGCTGAAGCGACCTTGCAGTGCATCTTGCTCTGCAGTTTTCTTGAAACCGGAAACAACACAGTCAGAAGGTACGAAGGAAGGGATTTAACCTCAATCCAGCGTTTCTGTTTCTCACTTACTTCTTCAACTCAATACGTAGGAACTAGAAATGAATATATTCTTGTTTTTAAGTAATGTGGCAATTAACCTCATTTGAGAGACAGAGAAAAGAGCCCCGATGTCCGCATCTGGTTGGGGAGCTGCTTGTAGAACCACACTGATGTAAAGAAAACATTTTAATAAGAGTCTAACATTAGCTTTTATTTGTCGAATTATAATTGCAAAAGAATGAATAGGTGAAACTGCTAGTGTAGCGTATCGAATTTTAATCTAATGCTTTATTATTAACATAAGTTTATGTATAAAATAAACTATAATGCTCATTTAGAGAGAAAACAATAGAAAATAGCAAATACAGTAATTGAAAAAAAACCGTTCAAATGGCATTGTTGTGTTAAAGTTAAAGAACAAAATTATTTAATTGGTACCTAATTTCAATATCCCATTCAAAAAATAAGCATAGTATAAGATATACTTATTATTGTTTTAAAATATGCATGTATAAGTTCAGCATAATTTTTCAATATATAAAAATAGGTTCATAATAAATAAAATGTGTTACTAACATTATATTTCTAAAAATAATAATAAACATAAATTTTTAGTTAAAATGTTTATGTCAACAAAATAAATTAGTGCATTTATCATATTTTTTCTAGAAGTTTCAAGGTTTATTAAAAAGATGTAGTTAATTGTCCTATTTAAATTAATTAAACAGAGTAGGACAACGTGTTTTTCTGTGTTCTTGTCATTGTTTTCTCACAAGAAAATAAAAACTCGTGGAACCTTGGCCAGGAGGCCACACCCTTTCGTGATGTTAATGAAGACACTAATTAAACAGCAGCTGAAAGAGTACAACGCCAAAGTATTGGCAAAGGCTTCAGAGACTCCCATTGCGTGAGCTTCTAGCCTGGATAACGTTCACTGCTTGGAATGTCGCTAAGGTCGAAGGTTAAACGCCAACACCATTCATCTCGGCATTGCACTTTACTGCGTGCTTCCAATGCTACTCTCTACCTTCGCTTCGGGAAGGAAAACAATAGGTACATGACTTTAAAGAGGTTCCAGACACCTCTCTGAAGGCATTTATTTATATGATTATCCTTACAGAACACTTAACAATATTATTTGTATTGATGTCAAATCAGAAAGCTAATCTACAAACAGTAAAATAATAAACTATAACAATATGAACTAAAACATATAGTAAAGCTTATATATATATATATATATATATATATAAACTTCAAAGTATTCATTTACTATTTACATAGCAGATGACTAACTTACTAGGTACCTGTTGTTCCATCCTGGACCTTCAGAAGTATATTGTTGCACTTGTTTTTCTACAGAGGGCAGAGTGGCAGGTGCTAAGTCCAACTCCATCTGGCAGAAAACTAAGACACTACTTGCACCTAAAAGAACTGATAATTTGTCCAGGGAAATCTTTTTCAGGTATGGAGCTCTTTAACGTGCCTAAAGTCCCTCCCGAAATACTTGCGCTCGAGATTTTTACATCCTGAAAAATCCATCTACCTCGACCGGTTTGAACCCACGAACTTTGAACCCAGACAGGAGTTCCCCGCGGCAGTATTTATATAAAGCATATTCATATTAGTAAAGTGCATTTACTCCGAAACAGAATGCTGCAGCTTAGAGAAGAAAAGTAAATATTATAATGCTTTCAGTCCTAGTTTGAAAAGCCACATTCAGTTAATAACTTGAAGAACAGAAGGAAAAAGTAAAAGGGTTCTTGAATTGTAGAAGTATCTAAAGGACTCTAATGTTACCCATTTCATCTCTTAATGGGGAGGGGGAAACAAAATTCTTTACAAGAGGCGTTCATTATTTCCACTAACTGTTCTACAACAACTCCTTGTAGAAAGAAATGCTTCCAAGTTTGAGATTCCGGAATTCTTTTATTATTGTGCCCTTTAGGTTTATACGTATGCTAAATCAGCGGGTTTTCTAATCTGTTAGTGTGCTATACTTATTAATTTTTTATGAGATCTGCATTATCCTAGAAGCGCATATTCGGGCAAATGGCTATTTTTCCATAATAAAAAAGGAAATCAGAATATTTCTGTTTTGCGGAATTTAATGCTTAAAGCTTTAGTTTTACAGTGCATATAAATGCTTATTATTATGTTAGTTTCGTGCTTACAGTATGTATATTAAGGAAAACTGGAAACGCAAGCAAGTCTTATATGAATGGTTGCGTATGCAGTTTTAAACGTAAATATACATATTGACTTTTTGTCTGGTATTCAATCGACAACCTGTACACTGTGAGAAAGTATACTTGGCTATCCTAAATATCGGTAAATAGTGTGCCTATTTTTTACATGTACTTCGCAACTTTTTAACTAATATTACACAATGCTTTTCAGAGTTTTTCTACATTTCCTTTTTACTATTTATGTATTCATAATTTTATATTGAGTGACTGAATTTCATCTGGTGGAAACTGAGAACTCTGGTAAGGCTTTTCGTATGCAGTGACAAATATTTTGACAGGAGGAAAAATGTACTTTGTCCTGCTCATCTAATGCACGGGCCCAAGATGAACTTTGATCCATTGACATCTATATATGTTTTTTAAAGGTATAATTTTGCTGCAAATTTTGGAAATATGTTCATTGCAAACTATGGGAAATAAGTGATTAATGATAAATAAATATGTAATTGTTTTTTCTTAGTTATCTAAATCAGAATATGCTCTCATTTAAGATTTAGTTTGAAAATTTGTTTTTGTAGTTACTTAAAAAATTAAAAAAATATCTTAACTTTGTCAGTTAAACTCAAATTTTCTTATGACGAAGACAATATTTTCATGTGAACATTTTCTAGTTGCCTTTTCCAAAAACCAAATTCAAGTAATTATGCAGATTGTATATTAATATAAAAAATTACTTTTAAAATCTACTGGGGTGCTTTGACTTGAAATTGATGTCTTAATAAAATAAGGATTATTTATTTGAAATTAAATTACCTAAGTCCATAAATAAGTGATTATATACGTAAAAATCACTTTAACAATATATTTATAATGCCTATTTTTAAATGTATACTTTTTAGAGCTTGTTTTAGACGGCAAAAAATGGTTTAATACCTAAATTTCCGCTGTCATTCTTTGATTTATGAGAGTGTTTGATGTTAAAGAGAACATATTTTATTTCTCGACATAGTCCCTTGGAAGTCCAATGCATTGCTCCAACCTTTATCAAGGCTCGTGATTCTTTCGTGGAATTGGGTTTATTCGTGGCCTGTAAATATTCACTTTCCTTCAGTTGACTGACATTTATTTCAAACTAGGAAAGTTTTGAGTTTCTGGTACAGATGGTATACGAGGGAGCGAGATCAAGTGAATAAGATGGATGCGGAGGCGTTTCAAATCGTAAATCGTCAATTTATCCCAAGCAACGCGGCTCGTATAAACCGGCACCTGTCTTTTTGACTATTTGCTATTTTCACTCTCTCCAAAAGTGATGCGTAGCATTCTCTAGTAATGTTTTTCCCTTCTACAAGTAGTCAATCAAGAAAATTCCTTTTGCTTCCAAAAAACTGAAGCCACATCCTTTTCAGCGAATGAAAAGAATTTCGCCTTTTTCGGAGCCGGGTAATCTCATGTGGTTCACTGTTTACTTTCCGGTATATAGTAATGAGTCCAGTTTTGTCCGTAGTCACAAAACGCAGTAAAAGATCTGTTGGATTTTTTTTTTTAAACATTTCCAAACAGTTGGCCAAAATTCGCTTGCGATCAAGCCTTTGCTCCGGCACCCACCTTGCTCAAAGTTTTTTCATGTGTAATTCATTTACACAAGAAAATTAACCCTCTCAGTTGAGACGCCCATAATCTCTGCTAACTCACGCACTTTTACTCGTTTGTCTGCCAAAACAATATCCCGAACTTTGGAAATTTCTGGACTAACAACTGATTTTGGAGCTCTCGGGAGTGGTGCGTTTTTGATGCTTGTTCTGCCACGCTTGAGTTCATTTCCCAAAGTCGAACGGTTTCATAGGAAGGTAATACATCACCTGATGAAGATAAAATTCCCTCAATGGTTTCTTTGCTGTTTTCCCTTGCAGAAAAAGAATTGAATTACACCACAAATCTAACCTTATCCATTTTTTTATTTGTGTATTTAAACAACTGCCAAACCACAATGAATTGTGACCATAGAATATTCATACATAGAAATCAAACTTTTACTTGTAAAACCATGTATTATTGTTGTCAGTCATTAAAACATCCACTTTTGAAGACAATTTTAATTAGCAGCGAACGATTTATTGTGTTTTGTTGTTATCGATATTTTTCATAAAAATTTCATATTGGAAGCATTTTGTCTTCTAATTTTGCTTAAAATAACCTAAAATGTGCAATTTAGTCTCCTTTAAAATGTTTAAAGAATTATAAGATTAAGAGGGAAATTTGTTAGACGGATTAAAACAATGATAAATATAATTACTACATATTTCGTCTCTTCTATGTTAACAATAGTGCTTGTATAATATAAGTACAAATGAAGGGTGAAATTATTATAAAAATAATGAGTTCATAGTATTTCAGTATTATAATTCAATTTTTTTTTGTTGCTACACCTTTTTTAATTGGTCTTAAGCTGCAAACATCATGCTGAAAGTTCTTAAACTAACCAGAAAATTCTATTTTGTAGTTCTTCATTAAGAAAAGCCTATCTACTAAGATCTATAAATTATACAGTGGTGAAGATTGACATTGCCTAAACAAATCGGAACTTGTTAAGATTAACGTATTTTATTGCTTGAAGAATTTTGGCACCGTACCAACTTTCACCGGGTAAGAACGCTATTACCACGCTTAAGTGACTAAGAGAAAAGCTTAATTTGTGTCCTGAGCTTGTGGAAGATTAGTGTCAAGCAAATGCGTTGACTGTCTTGAGCCTTATTGGAAACTAACCTCTTTCTTTTTCCTTTGTTGCAGGTGAGTGTTGTAAATCTTGGTGGTCCTCTGAAGTGTTGTGAAGACAAAGTAAGTAAGGTGCATGTGTGCATGGCGGTTTAAAAGGTGTAATTCCAATTTCTTCTAAGGCTGTTGGGCTCTATATTTACACAGTGAAGTGTGGAATACAGAGCGCTCAATAAATCACTGCACAATGTCAAACAGAGTAAACTACAAAGAATTTGTTAAGGATGACAGCTTTTAAAACTTCCGTTTTATTTATTTAATATTCCGCAGTTACTTGGGTGTTTCGGTAACTACAACATGTATAAAGGTTACTTAATTTGACAATTATGTAGCTTTAATGTATAGATATTTATTTGAGAAGAATACAGAATTTTATGAGAATGGTGGTTAACTCGCTAGTCAAGCAAGATTATCTAAATCAGTTAAATAAGTTAAATTATTGGTACAAGAAGCATTTGATTGCAATTTAGGAATAAAGGAGGTTTCATAAAAGATTAAACATGTTCATTTAAAATAATTATTGAATATTACTGTAACATAGATGTACTTCAAGTTCCCCTAAAGTTACGAAAAGAAGTATTAGTGTTAAACTAACAGTTGTTTTGTTTCAAAATAGTTTTCTAGTGCTTCTTCTGTTTTTGGAACGCACCTAGCAAGATCATAATTTTTTTCGTTTAATTTATGTTCCCAGTAAAGCCAAATTTGCAGAAGTGGCAAAGCTGTTGATAGTCTATTTTCTGTAGCCAGAAATTATTCAGTTCATAAAGTTTTATCAGCAGATAATAATCACCTGCTCTTGAAAATATGAAGCCATTAGATGTTCTTAAGACCAATTAAAAGCTGTAATTGGGTTCAAAAAATTGAACCCATTGAAATTAAGAAGTTTTATTTTCATGACAGCTCTTAATGGTTCGGCCATTCAGATAAGGTCACCTACTGTTTGCTCTATGGCTTTTGGTCGTAAATTAGAACGTTTACAGCTCGTAGTGAGCATTCTTCACAAAGAAAAATAGTGTCCTTTTTGTGCTGCTCTATCCAGTATGTAAAATTCCTCAACAGTCACATCATTTATTTTATTAACATGCATTGCATCTAGGCTTTCAAGTTAAGACTAGATTTGTGAAACGCGCTGTATAACCGTGGTGTTTATTGTAATGCGTCTGGCTTAGAGCGCTCAGTTGCAGTGGCAATTAACGCGCTAACAGCGTCGAGGCTTATATGGGCATTTCTACTAAAAGAACATTAGTTTCAGTTATTATATAGAACAGTGAACCCTAATAAAATCCAGACGCTTACATACAGAATATATACACTGTATATTAATGTATATCATTTGGGCAAGTGATACTTATTAAAAGCATAGACAAACACAATTTTAGAAACTTGTATGACACGCGCTGTTTTATTGTTCAATGTTAGACTGCATCATTATTGGGAGAAGAAATCTATCCTGTGATGTGATTTCATCTTATGCTGGACATAAACATACCCATACTTCAAAACGTAAATTTGGTATTACATGCATAATGAACACTAGTAAAAAAAAATCTTAACGGTTATGACACAATTCAGTTCACAAATCTGATACAAACTTACACACACCTTAAGATTACTTCAAGTGGCCATGCTGTCAAAAGAAACTTAGAACTATTAACTTATTTCAAGCTTCTGCTCTTGTAGAATTTAAGCGGAGTTCTCCGTGTGAAATATATGAAATTATTTCAACTAAACTCACAATACTAGAAAGCAAAGTTCAAAAGAACTCAACAATAAGCAATACAACCTTTTGGCTTTTTCATCAACTATCAATGATTAATTTGTACTCAGTGATTTGTTATTGCTAACTTTATGTGGACACTCTGTAGATACACGTATTGTCAAGAACCTGATTCCTTTGTCTACAAATATTATTTTAGTAACATCGTGAAGAAGTAGTCCTATGAAGTTTCACCTAACAGAACATAAATCCCTTGGAATAGAAATTTAGATAAATTATTTTGATAAAGCAAAATTCTTGTTTTTTACACTAAGCTACATTATAAAATGTTATAACTAAAAGTTTCTTCCGTACGTGGAAGCCATAGTCTGTTGGAGCCAAGGTGTCCAAACGTTTCGTCCCCCCCTGCGGAGGACATCTTCAGTGGCGCGGCCTGAGTCTCCTAGGTGAAGGTTCAGGCACGACTGAATCGCCAACTGGAGGTGTTGAATTGGTGATTCAGTCGTGCCTGAACCTTCTCCTAGAAGACTCAGACCGCGCCACTGAAGATGTCCTCCACAGGTGGGGACGAAACGTTTGAACATCTTGACTCCAACAGGCCACTGCTTCCAAGCCCGGAAGAAACTTTTAGTCATAAGTCTGACTCCGGCCTTGGAAAGCTTCCGATACTCATTATGAAATTTATTATTTTCTTCCAGATTATCAAAGAGTGACTGTTAACAATTTTTACATATCTGATTTTACAATGTTGAGTTTAGCTATGCATGCTTCTGGGCTGGAGAAGAGGTGTGACACACAACCTTCTGCTTTTTGATGGCCTAATCCCAACTAACTTTTTCCTAACGTTTCCCATGAGTGGGGAAACACCCAACCACCAATCAGGTTAAAGCACAAGACTTACTTCCAGAGATTTCTGACAACCAACCGCCAGCAACGAACAACTTCTTATCGGACATCTTCCACAACAATAAAAGAACCCACTACAATTCAAACAATGCGTATGCCACATCATTATCAATTTCCATCGCCTGTGGTGCCTCAGTAGTAAAAACGGGCGTTAAACACCATTAAAAATCCATTTCTAATTATACCATTGATTCCAAACGTGCCCATATTGTTGAACTGTGCATTGTTATTAATTTTATTTAAACAGATCGTTGTTGCATATTCCTCTTTTAATTCAACGGTTTACTAGACTACGTTTAGTAAAAATCAGTATTAAACAATTTATGAGTGAGTTTAAACATGTTTCGTTTATATAAATAGGTGAGTGAATATAAAAAGAAGTACGCTTAATGTTCATGAAGCAAATTGTATACTTGATTTAATTAAGGTAAGATAATGTGACAAATGTATTTCGAATGCCTTCCACAGTGAAAGAAAAACTGACACATTGCAAAAAGACCTACAGCATGAAGTCCAAGAAAAACGGCAGAAAACAGATACAACGATTCACAGAAGAAAACATTTCTCTACAAGGCATCTGTTAAATAATCTTCAAGACGTTTCCATATCAGTCACTCTTACTCGAGGGCATGTATTAACCTTTGACGCGCTTGTCACTCAGTGTCTCAACAGATGAGCATCGGAGCAGCAGAAATGGCGATCAGCATTATTCGCAATGAACCAAATCTGGATTATAGTATGACGGTGCTCTCAGTTTTGTGGAACTGTAGAGAAAAATTCAGATTTATGGAAGACCATGCCTTTTCCCCATCAATCGTTTAACACATGCGTGGGAAACAGCATTAGTGACTGTTAATGGCCATTCTCCTGCTCTGGAGACGGAGAAGCTTAGCTGATGTTCTTCCTAGTTTATGGAAAGCTACGTGTATCTATTGTGGAAATGAACAGCATACGATGATAATGGAAGCAGGAATCAATACAAGATATAAACTTAGTATTAGAATGCAGTCACTTTGTTGATTTCTTATAGATCTGAAGAAATGTATTGCCTTTTGGATAGTTGCATTGGAATTTCATACTTTGAAGCGGTTTGGTAAATTGATGAATGATCTCTTCGGTGCTATTTCCTATGCTTCGATGACACCGTTTCTCAGGGTCAATTCTGCTATTTTGTTGATTCGTACTCAATAGAACTGGGAAATAAGCACACGATGCGACTTTATTATGTTATAAATCTTTTGCGTCCTCTGGTGTTTTGCGTACGATAGACTTGGTTACGTCGAATACAAACTTAGCTGTCCCGCGTGAAACTGACAGATTAGTGCAGCAAAGTCTGAAACTAAAAACTGCTTAACCGATGTATTTGAACTGCGTAGCTAATAAATGCTTCTCAGCTGAGTATCATATTAAAAACTGCCTAAATGATAAACCTGAACTGCGTGCCCGCGTCCGAAGTATGAGCCGATTCTGTGAACTGCGTGCCTCAGCAATGTCTAACTTATAATGAGTACTGCGACCTGCTTGTTTCTTGCCACATGTAGATCTTAAATTGCATGTCTCAGTAGGGCATATGATTCCTTATATATTAAATTCAAATCAGCTAATCGTTGTCTTAACAATAGGCGTAAAACTTGCGCGTGTCATGAGATCACAAAGGCACACGCAAATTTCGCGCCCATCTTTAAAAGTTCAAACATACATTTTTCATTGGCTGGTTTAAGTTTACCTTCCACACGTGTCATTCCCTCTTTTTTGAAAGTTTAAAACATTTTGTTGACATTGGCTAGTTTAAAGACTAAACAGTACAACGCTTTTGGGTTCAAAGTCCCAATGGTTTTAAAATCCTTCAGTTTATAAACGCTGCATCGGTAGTTCTTTTAAAAATGGCATCATATCTGTCCCTCGGACTTCTTTTCCCTTTGAAAAGAGTTTTATGCCCCTCTTGGCCTTCCAAGCTACCGTAACACATAACTCCAAATAGCTTTCTCTTTTGTTGATATTCAACTCAAATTTTAACATTATACCGTATTATATATACACATACATACATATATACATACATACATACATACATACATACATACATACATACATTACTACTAATTACAATGAAATATTATGATAATTAGGTTTGCAGCATGCATGTTATATTATATTTCATTGGAGGTGGGCCATAATAACTGTGTCAACTTGAAAGAGGTGTAAATATTACGTAGTCTTCCGCCCCGTTCTTTTGAAGATGCCAATGTACCATATGGGTCCTCGCTAATATGTCTGATTTTATGAGAAAGCATATAAATATTAAAAAATTTTAACAAGTTATTTTGTCAGAAGTTATGTTCTTCCTGCTTCTAGTAATTTGGAATTTGTACCTTGTACTTTCTGCTGCTCTTAAAATAATATTATAATATTATAAAACAATGCTTTTAAACATCGTGCATTAAGACATTAACAATTTCAACAAATGCACTCCCCAATAAGAGCAATTGTCAGACAAACTACAACACAGAGGTAGTGTTCATAATGTCACAATTACAGTGAACAAGAAAACATTGAAATGTTTCCCATAATTCTTTATAACTAGCGAACTAGAATAAAACAAAGATACAATTGAATAAGTGTTTTTCCATGTAATTTCCATAGAGCATGGCCGGTCCAAAGAACAATTCTAGTAAAAGAATTCTATAAATTATGCAAATTAACAGAGAAGTTAGGGCCACTAGCAAAATATGACAAAGATATTGACCGCTGCTAATAAAAAGGAAAGAAAGGACGCCAGAGAACATTGTTGCCACGAATAAAGTTGTCACAAACCACGAAACGGTGGCTCTCCCGGTCCTCAAGCCTTAAGCCAAAATTGAGCAGAGCGAACTATCAAATCGTCAGCGGACAAGGCAGAAAAGTTAAAAGTAAAAAGAGAGGATGACGCC
Organism: Metallyticus violacea; assembly: GCA_030762175.1. Classification (NCBI taxonomy): domain Eukaryota; kingdom Metazoa; phylum Arthropoda; class Insecta; order Mantodea; family Metallyticidae; genus Metallyticus; species Metallyticus violacea. The sequence continues at coordinate 62,297,830 of CM060830.1, read as the reverse complement.
AGTATTATTGTAGCCATTCAGCAATAGATGTCGACTACGAGAAAGTTTTGAGGGATAAGAGTAACAGGGAGAAAAACAAAGGCAGAGTAAAAGATGAAAGCAAGGTCGGATGACGTAATGGGGTCTCACTGTACAACCTAATGGTTTGTTAATATGAGATTTCTGGCTGCTAATTTTATAATCTCAATTATATGTTCAAAAGCATGGAATTTTTTGAATAGTGTTTAACGCCATTTTTTGCAGACCTACGTTTCAAGAGCCCCCTTTCTTTTAAAATGCTGTTTATTCCATAGCTAATCCACCATCGATGTATTGTACAGATTTAACGGAACACGAGTGCTCATAGTTTTGAATAGTGTTTAACGCCGGTTTTTTACCACTGAGGCATCACAGGCGGTAAACACTGATGATACATGAGATGAAATGATATATTGCGAAAGGATTTTTTAAGGCAGGAAACGTTCCAGGCCTAAGTTTAAGGTACCTCCCCGGCACTTGCCATTTATGAGGACAGGAAAATCTGAAAAAAAAAAAAACTCTCAGGGACTGTCCTTGCGGGATTCGAACCCCAGACCTCCCGCCCACGAGTCCGCACCTTAATGATCTCGGCCACCCGTGGCGGTGAGTGTTCATAGTGCAGTACTGCTAACTTATTGGTGCAACAATGCTGAGCCTACTATTAGTGCCGCATAGTGTGGAGGTTAACTGCCGACATCGTACTATAGCAAATGACTTACGTTTGCTGCCATTTGCACTACAGCAAAACGAACGTAATTTTGTTATGGCTATCGCCGAAGCGGTATTTTTCCAAGTATGGAAGCTATAACAGAGTTGTGTGTGACGCACTGTTATGGAAAGATTTGTTTCCTTAAGTATATGAAGGTTTTTAACAAGAACATAATATAGTCCTAATTTCGTTTATACACACTCTTTCTTTTCTATGAATTTTTGGTATTCTTTCCTTTAACTACCCCTTCGTCTCTTATAGCCATAAAAGCTAATGAAACTGTAGGTAATATTATAAGCATTATGGGTTTTCAGCAATTGATTCTAATGTTTTAATTTGAACGTTTAATCACTAAAATGTTTTAAAATACTATTATGCATTAGAACAAAGCTGAAATTTTCTAATCTCTGCTAAAATTCTCTTCAGTGTATTGTATTTTTTCTAAAAGCTATGTAAAATAAACTAAACTGTTCCCAACTACAGTCAATTAGTAGATTCGGTTCTCTAGAAAAAGATATGTAATATCCATCGTTAGAAATTGATATGAATTTCATTTTTATCATACACACTCAATTTTTCCTATTTCGCTCATTTTATTTGGGCATTTGTTTTTGTGACTAAGTAAACGTTTGTAAAGTAAAAGAAGAGCGAGAATCTGTAGATAAGATAATCCTCCAAATTTCTGTGCGTTCAAAACCGACTGGCCTTGCGATCCTGTTCAGTTTTACTTGATAAGATTGGCGTAATTTGAGAAAATGGCATATTTTAATATAGATATTGCCGGCCACTAACGTTTTGCTGAGGGGTCTATACTATTTTTTTTTTTTTAATTTTTAATATATAGGTAGCGAAGGTTTCACTAATTAAAACTTAAATCTATACATTGTTAAACTACTATACAAAAGCTTAGTATAAAATGAAGTAGACACTTGTTCATGAGAAAGTAATAATAATAATGGTAATGTCAGTGAAGTTATTTGATTTAAGGGCCGCCTTAGCGCGACTGCTTACTGGTTACTGTAGTCGCCGCATCCGGAAAAAGGGGGGGGGGTAATAGCGCGTAAAATTAGTATTTACATTTTTACTGTAAGCATAAAACGGATAATAATAAATACTAACCTGTGTTATAAGAGATATTGAAAATGATGCCCCTCGGCGGCAATACATTGCCGGTATCTACATAGGAAGTTCCGCATTTCAACTAACTTTTCTTCCGTAACAATACGGGCGGCGGTTCGGAATATTTTTCTTATCATTGAGAGATCTTGTCTCTTGTAAACGTTGTAACAGTTTGGGGTTGCTCTACCTAGAAAACACGATTGTCAAGATATTTTCTTGTGAACCTCCTTACCACTTCTCTGCATAAATCCGTTTTCATGTTTATATCGTACATTAAAAGACGACTATATTTTATATAGTAGTATAACTAATAAAGATACAATTTACCTATACATACAATGAAATCACAGAGTAAGACACGCATGCACTACGAATAGCTGATAAAGCCACCCTCAAATTAACAACAAGCTTCTACCTGCATATGCATTATAGGGTCTTGCGATTGGCTTCTTCCAGTACGCAGCCACTCATTGCTGGCCCGTAACTCAAATAACTTTACTAGACTTGGAAATCTTTAAAACTGAAGGCAAAAAGGAATGTCAGTAAATGCTTGTCAATATACAATTTCCGTCTATTTGTAAAGCTCATTCGGCCGATTCCATATGAAATAACACTTATTCCCTTGAAAATGTTAAACGTAAACGTAGGTGTAAAGAATTTTAAGACATATATAAGTATGTGCATTTTTTCTTTAAGTCTACTGGTTTTATTGTTTTAATGCGATAAATGTATCATATATATATATATTTATTTATTTGTAAAATCATAAGTTAACCCAAAATGATTACTGGTAGATATTTTTAAAAAAAGTTGATTTTATAGCTCATAACACTCGTTTTATAAATGGTACGTGCCTTGTTTAAATTTTTAAGAGAGACATAAATAAAATAATTCTTGTTTAATTAACTTCCTCGCGGAAAACTAAAACAAAAATATCTACTGATCGCTCTATCTTTGACAAAAAATAAACGTGTAAATATTATTTTGATGCTCCACCAAGAAGAACTCGTGAATTATATTTGAAATTCGAGGGACCTGCTATATATGTGCATTGCATGTATACAAATAAGTCTGCTATACTGCTTTAGCTTGAGAGTGCTGGCTGTTTGAAAACTATCGGTAAAACACAAACACTCTGTTCCCAGGTACGAAATTTGTTTGTATGTTCGTTTACCATGGAGCGTAAATCTCAAAACTGTGTTTATTTACCTTAATAAATTGCAATTTTCCATATTTTTACTTTTCATTGGTTAGTGTGGAAATCGTTAAAATATGCATAAAATAAATTTTCTTCTAATCTTGTAATCATGTTTTACAAATTATTATGTTCACCAAGAAATGGGCTGTTAATACGTATTTCTGTTTTAAGGGGGTTCCACACCTATATCTTTGGGGAAAGAAATGGTAATTATAATAAAATGAGTAACTTTAGCAAAATTTTCCATGAAAATTATTAAATTTAGGGATGTCATATTTCAGAAAAAACGTTTATGTTTGTTATAGTGATATTAAACGTATATTACTCATTTTTTTCAATGTAGTTAATGTTTCTAACTTTCCGTTCAAGTTAACATGAAATCGCCCATTCGCATCTTGCCCTGATGAGAAACCATTGTTCAAAAGGTCCTTAACGTGACCCAAAATAAAATGTGTTCTAACTTAATGATCACACAACAGTCAAATTTCTTACAATAGCAACAGGATTACTTGGTTTTGTATTCCTGCTTACGAAAAGAACTCATAATAACCCATAAAAATGAGCCCGTACTGCTGGAGTTGTGCCTAATGCTCCCCTGCCTGGCAGTGGTCAACCTCCTACAGTTTTGGCATCGTTCTTTGGTTACTTTGGCCCAAAACTCGAGCCTTTGAAATAAAATGCATTTGTTATTAGCGGAAGAATGCCCCAAATTAAAGAGCTGACCCATCAGCCGCATAAACAAACATTCTGGAGACTTTGTGTACAAGAAATGAGAGATGCTGAAACATTCATTGCCTCTTGTTCGTTGAGTCTTTTTCGAATTTTAGTTGTTAGTATGTCAGTGTAATATTATGAATGTTTCTGTTATACCATGTCCACTTCTAAATCACGGCAAATGAACAAGTCTTCCTTCTTAAATTGGGATATCATGGTCCTAATAATCAAGGCATATGTTTGACAGCTCTCATTGAATATTCGTCGCCATTATCTTACACCCTTGGGAACTCATAATTGGGTGAATCTAGGAAGGACTTTCCCAATTTCTTTTGGACAGATGAATTTTTACATCGTATTGAGCTCAGGCATACTGTTGTTTAGTTCCTACCTGTATCTATAGATATTGATATCTTTCTGTTTATAACCAAAAAATGACCCAGATAGTTTAGGAAGTTATGACCCAATTTTTTTTTGTTTTGTTTTTTTGTTTGTTTTTGTTTGTTTGTTTGTTTTTTTGTTTTTTTTTTTTGGCAAAAGCTATTCTAAATGTTTGCATTATTAGCATTTCACATTTATAGTTATAGTGCAAGACAAGTTTTGATAGTCTCTTTTCCTGGAACAGAAATTACAGTTTTTTGTTAATGTTATGTACATAATATACGCGTTGGGAATTAGGTGCTTCAAGAATTCCATCAGGAAAACAACTGTGACAGATCGTCACACCCACGCATGCCCAGGAGTAAATGTCTTTAGATAATGTAAATAGTAATATATATAGTAGCAAACTGGGACATTGTATGTTACGAAAATTTATTCACGGCTACCTGGACGTTTGACTCTATGACAATAGGAAAAGGTTGCCTTTTTTTCATCTTTTGTGTTTCTTCTGCTGGTAATGGCTAGAGCCATGGGTCTTTCTACTATAACAAATCTAAGTGCATGCAGGGCCGAACAATAGATCCTTTTGTATCTTAGTTGCTGAAGATGCTTCAAAATTCGTTGAAGGTAGCAAGGGGTAACAGGTGTCGACGATGAAATCGTTACGTCGTATGATGAGAAACTCTCCAATAAAGTGTCAGAACGGCGACAGATTTAAAATAAGCGCGTTTGGCAGCCCAAGAACTCAAATATTTCAAAGGCTCAGGAAAGCCGTGACCAATAAAACACGAAAGGCGACTTCGGGCCCCTGAACGACCCGGGGTATGAAGTGGGACCCTCGGTACAACGACTACATCAACACCAGCATATAAAAACCGCTTCAAATTCTGGTACCTGACATCCAACGTGTGGCGACATCGTCGACACACCCTAGTAAAAACCCGCTTCACAACTTGGTTACGTCTCTGCAATCTCTCTTTCAGTACAAAGATACAGAAGAGGAAAGTGTAATAATATATAAAAATATAACTAAAACCTAACTATCAAGCAGACGTAGAAGAATCACAGAAAGAATAATATGGCAAAAGGAAAAGAATCAACAGGAGTCAAACCTGATTGGGGGAAGGGACTAGTAAAAATGCTGATTATGACGAGATATTCAAACATGTTCTTTCGTTATTCTTTTCTATTTATTGACTGTAGTGAGCATCTGGGAATGTTGTATTGGTGTTAGCAAGGGCAATTGTTGATTTGGTTTATTTATGGACGCTCTTTAACATCTCAGGTCATCAGCGTCTCATTCTATTCAGGGCGTGAAAGGGCCGACAAATTTTGCTCAGAGACCTCTTCTTTCAGGTTTGAGGTTCTTTTTCGTGCCGTAAATGTACGACACGGAATCCACGACTTTACTTCCCTTCCGAAGGAAGTCATACTTAGAACTGTTACGCCCGAAAAAATCCACCAGTCCTGGCCGGGTTTGAACCCTCGATCTTTTGTTTGAAAAGCAAGTATGGTTACCACTGCACCACCAGGACGGGCAAACTACAGGGGCAGAAAGTGTCAAAACGTGCAATAATTGATTTTCAATGATTTTGTGTACTTAACACGATCGAGCAACGGTACAGAAAAAGCTCTTTACGCTTCCCAGGAATTTCTTGCTGTGGCCGCGTAGTGCATACCGTAAAAACGGACGAGCGAAATTTATGTAATATTTCATGTTTGTAACTACAGCGATAAAATACCTCCATGGAGTTGCCAGCGTAATGTAAAGGGCCATTAGCAATATCAGACTACTGGTTCAGGAATGCTTTGAAGGAACTAGCGTAGGGCTGAAATTACAAGGCGCATTATGCAGACGGTTTACCTTCCAGAAAGTTAGCTAGGTAGACGCCTTAATTGCAGTGTGAAATTTCGTTCCGGAAACTTCCCTCATTGCTGCAATGCGCGATGCATAAATCTTCAAGCAGGAAAACGTGTCACCATTAACCTTCATTCTGTTTTATGGGATCTGGACCGTTGAAGATCGTTGCATTGCAGTTTCATGCGTTGAAAGAGACATGCATTCTGAGGTACTTATATGTTCTGTATTTTAAATGCAATTATTACCTCTTTCATATTTTCCACATCAGAAGATGCCATCAGCGAAATGTCTTCAGTCCTCGCTAATATCACAATTTGTGATTTCTTCAAGATATTGGAGATACATCCTTGGATTAAACGTTTCTTGACGATGGACTCCCTTTTAAGATTTTGCGCTTATGCGGATCCAAGAATTTAGTTCAATCTAACATCCTGTATTTGCGCCTATATATTTTTTTAAAGCTGTTCTCTGGTTTACATAATTAAAGGTAAAAAACAAATACGCAAATTCACCTTTTTATTGAGGCTCATCCTTACACAACAATAATATTAAACTCAAAAAGTATATAAAACATTAATATTAACAACCAACAATATATTATGGCATATCATTACTGGTTAATTCAATTGTAATGCATACAAGCTGTTATATTTTGAACTTAATAGAAGGAAATGGATCTGAATTCTGATTTACAAACAGTTTTTGTACTTTTGGTTTAGAAAAATGAGTGCAAAGAATGATTTTTCACAGAAATAAGTTGTTACGAAAGGCATAAATATTTTCTTGGCCTTCTTTGATAGTCTGGGAAAATGTGGAGCTCGTCTGCTTCTGTAAGAACAAATATCGCTTTCAATTTAATCCTAATTTGCTTCACCTCAATAAATATACGTTTTTATGTATACATTCAAAAATAAATATAAACAGTGCTTTAATGTTCTGAAGAGCCTCGCGGACCACAAATAATTTACTTTTTCTGCTGCACCTGAACTCAAACATATCTGATTGGCAAAATATATGGTACGTTGCTTCAAAAGTTTTGCAACAGTATTTATTGCAAGACTAGGTAATTTACGATGGGTATGTCGCAACACTAGGAACAAGTAGAAAATGGAAAACTTGTTGTTAGCATTCAAGCTTGCAATCGTGTGATGAGTATGGGAATTTTGCAGTTTGTGATAACTAAATTAATGTTACACTGTTGATGGGTTAATGATAGTTTCATTCTGTTATGAAATCATTTATACTTGGTTCGGTGTACTTCGTTGACATCCTGTAAATATGTAGACTTGAATCGAATTCCCAGCTTTAGAATCTTATTCTGGAAACAGATAACAATGGACTAAATGTTTTAATATGGTACGAGGATGCACTGAAAGTAAAATAGTGCAAAAGTTTAGATTTTCTGAGACTGAAAATTTTCAGGGTCGTACATATAAGTAAATTGCCTTTTGTGATTAGAGCATGACAGCTGTTTGATAAGGAAGGCAGACTTCACACAAGTGGTAGCAATGCGAACGAAAACTACAGTATCGTCTTTTTCCCTCTGTTTTTGCGAGTATAAATATTACACTAATTTTCTTGTTTAGTTTTTACTCGCTAATTGATCATAATATGCTTTGTGTGTAAAAGAAAAAAAAACATTTGAGCTGTTTTAGATTGTATTTTTTTTAAAGGAAAAACCTCACTCATGTTAATACAAAATTAGATACTGTTTAAGTGAGTTTTCTCCTTTTTTGAAAAAGGGCTACTTAACTTAGACGCGTCAAATAGCGCTGAGGAAAACAATAGGAGGGAAATTGTTGGAAAACTTCATAAAATCGTTTTGAACGATCAAAAATTTAAAATTAGAGAAATATGAAACTTAATGGGGATCTCGATTGAACGTTTTCACGACGACTTGTATGAACATTGCTTATGAAGATACTTGAGTGCCGTGTTTGCTCACAGTAGACCAAAAATGCATCCAAGTGGACGTCTGGACTAAAAATTTTGAAGCGTTTCAAACATAACCCAACGAAATTTTTGCACTAGTTGGTAACGAACGGTTGATAAGACACTATACCTCTGAAACTCCAGGACTCGCAAGTCAGGACCTGGAATTCGGGTCAGGTCGGAATTCGAACCACGAATTTTCGGCTTACCGTGTCGACATTGAGACACCTTAAGGAGGTATCTGGAATATACCGAATCAGAGAATGGAACCTCTCTCATCTGGTCCCTAAGGTTTCCCTTCTATATATGAAGATTAATTCCTTAAAAGGCACGCGAATTTAACCACCAACTATAAGAAATGAATTTACTTATAGAAATCGTTCTTTCACACTAGCGTGTAAATTTGAAATGTAGAATCAGACTGGATATACTTGGGCACGGTTAGACTGACTGAAGCGTACCGTGTCCTCTTCCAAGCACGGAATCCCGGTCATCATCCGAATTTTTTAATTCTGATTATTCTACACACGGCTATACTGTGCATACTGTGCTGTGGAATTCACAAAGTGTTATTTTAATTGACTACCTAGAACACGGAAAAGCCCCCATTGAACAATGAAAACACGTCGTTGCACAAAGTTTCATTTGCAATGGCGAAAATTCACGAACTGAGATTCGAGTTGTTGCGTAAGCCAGTCTAGTCGCCATATTTAGCCTCATCCAATTCTTATCTATTCCCAAATCTTAAAAAATAGTTCAAAGGAAAAATTTTTATAAAAATAATGAAGTCATAAGTGTTGTGAATGATTGCAAACCTTGAGAAATCGTCAAGTTATAAATGGCTTTGGAATCATTGGGCGAAATGTTTTGAGCTTAACGGAGGTTACGTTGAGAAAAAGGTTGGGTTAAGCTGTATTAACTTTCATTTTCTTTGTTATTTGCCTTACCAACATCTCACTGTATTTAGTGTGCTGGGTAAAACCAGACAGTTTCAAGCCTGTTTCTAGAAATGAAGAAGTAAATAAGATTGAAGAGCTCGACCACATTCAAAGGTAACTTAAACCCTGAGGAGAACATTTAAACACGCAGTGTATTTATTTACTTGCATTGACGTCATCTTAATCTATTAATTCCAGAATGTAGAAGACCCTACTGAACCTTCAGCAACCACTGCCCATTTGCCTGTGGTTTGCTAACTTGTTGAAGCCTTGTAGGTGTAATTTGTCAGCGGGTGGTAATTAATGGAAGGAATGGTGAGACAGGAAAAGGGAAGGGGTATAAGTGTTAATACTGGTCGTTACCTAACACATGGATAGATTCGATATTATCGACTGCCCATCCCATATCCCCTCAGCCACCCTCCTGTTGATAATCGCTACCCCACTTGAGTGAGCTTGTGGAATGTGATTTATCCTGCATGTGGCAGCCCGAGCTCGGCCGCCATTTTGTTGATAACGTACAAAACTCGTGCAAAAAGATTACGTTAACAATGCTGCGGTTCTATTAAAACGTCAGTCAGTTAACCCTCCGAAAGAGCGGGGCTTTTGTGCAAGCATTTGTAAATACTGAACGTTATCTATCCGTTTTAACCCCTTGTGCAAGCAGAGTTGGAAAAACGAAGACATCTGACAGAAGTATAGGTGTCCCTAAGGGATTATGTCGCAGCCAGTATTTCTGTTCCGTTTCTTTCTTTTTGAAAAGAGGTAAATTTATATATTTTAGAACAGCACGAATAATAAATCTCACGTCATAATATTGGCTTTTCAACCTGTTTTCTTTTTCACCGTTCTCGTGGGCTCTGTCCAGTAAAACCGCTATAATGGATAGGAATTTTGTAAGTTTCATGCAAAAAGTAGTGCATAAAAATGTAAATGATTTTAAAACTTGTCCTAAACCACTTAAGGGGATGTACAAGAAAACAAGATGAAATATTCCGACACTGACCATGCCATTTTTAATTGAAAAACGACATTTTTCTTTAATTAAAAGTAGTTTTGTTTTTACTTGGGTATTTAGACAAATTACATTCCCCCAGATTAATTAAAACTTGAATATTAATTGGAGAATATTAAGTTTTTCATAATAATTTCATGATTTCATTTAAAATCGATGGGAAAAAATTAGGAAATCCTCGGATGTCAAAAGAAGAAGAAGAAGAAGAAGAAGAAGAAGAAGAAGAAGACTTGTGACATAGGTGGATATTGTCTATTGACAGTGATTAAAAAAAATTGGAGCATAGCGCTCGCTAATGACCCTTATAACTGGGTTATTGCTGAGGAAGCACACCACGAGTAATTATAAAAATTCCCTTGGAGACGGAGAAGAAATTCCGAGAGAAATTCTTTTAATATTTAATGTATACAGAGCGATCCAATGAACTATGAACCAACTGGCGGTGTTTTACCTATAAGCGGGAGTGTCGCTCGTTGCGCATATCGAAGAATTGCGCTGGAACAGGCATACAACTTCCTTTAACTATTTTAAAATGTTTTATTTACCAACTTTATGAAAGGAGGTGCTGAAACAGGCCATTGTCCACGCATTTTTTGTACCTCTTTAAGAACAATCTATCACTCGCTGTAGTTCACTTTGAGTAATATTGGCTATTTCCTGCTGGATATTTTGTTTCACTTCTTTCAGGGTATGTGGATTTGTCCTGTATGTCGTATTTTTCTTTTTTTAATTTACCTCAGAGATAAAGGTCTCCAGGGTTTCGGTCGTAAGACCGAGGATTCCACAAATCCTTACTAATAACTGTGTCATTCTGAAACACACTTTCAATTTCTCTCGCCGAAAGATTCACTGTCTTTATGAAAAAAAGGCGAAATCACCCTCTTTGTCAGTTAATTCTGTACAAAAAAGAGGGACCAAATTGCATTCACATGTTTGAGGGCATCAGCATTGCCTATATAATTCTTTCTCAGCTCTTGACACACTATACAGTTTTTTATTCGTAATGCAGGTGCACCGTGTGATGGATATTGGGTTTTGCAGAGCTGCAGTATCGATCATTTTGAAATTAATTATAAAGTTCGGATTGCTATATGGCCTGGAACGTTTACACCTGGAAATCTTTCTGCAAATCATCTTTGAGCTTGATGATCTGACTGAGTTAATACATATGAATCATAAATAAATACACTTTGTGCGGTTATCTTATTTCAGTCAACGGAGAGAAACTGCACACTCTCAGTGGAAAAGCACCGTAAGTTGGTTCATAGTTAATTGGATCGTTCCGTATAGCGGTGTTTAAAAAGTTTCAATGTTTTAAAATCATTAAACGTTGACATTTTAATAAATATTACAATTATTAGAACATTAATTCGCAGCTTTGCAAATTTTTGATAACATCAAGCATAACAGCCGCAGTCGAGAGGGTATAATTTAACATAACATACGGAGTTAATACATCACTAAACGAGCCAAAGACTAGAGTAAACTAAAACATTCAGATCAGATCACTGACTCAAGCAAGTTTAATTTCAAACATACACAACTGAACAGCATGTAATTAATAAACCTTTAACAAGTTAGTATTAGGATAAACGTAAGCTACCATACTCATGTTAGGCTATTGACTCAAGCAAATATAGATAATTATAACTACTTAAATGTTTAAATATGCTACCTACCATTCAGCAAAAACTTGTTACTGAGGAAACAACTAATTATCACTCTCGTTACTTCAAATGTAATATTGTTTGATTTTGAAATAACTGCCAGTTTGCCTAAGTTTAAAATATATATATGACTGTGTTGCCGGTAATATGCTGTTTCACTATAGTTATCTAACACTCTTTTCAATATTTTATTTCTATTTTTAACACAACAATCAGCCGTATATAAGTGTAGGCCTTCCAGGCAATACATGTGTGCGGTGACGTTTCTAGGTGCCGCTCCAACCGCTTCCTCTCACCTTCCTTGGCCAAGTTTCTCCACAAACTCACAGAGAGATTGGTTTCCAGCTCATGTACAAAGTTCCTCTACAGGTAATGGACACAAATACAGGCAGAAAGATTTTCCTAAGTTAGTTTCTCTGATTATCACACCTTTAACCGATCAGAAAATCTGGAATTTTCTTTGCTTTAAATTCCAACGGCCGGATGAGGTCAGTTTTTCCTTTCTCTTTCTTTGCTACAAGTGTACAGACAGAAGTCCCCTACATACATTGCTATAGTCGTTTCTTAAGCAACATTAAACGTTGAAATGATTGAGTGTAGCGCATATTAGCAGCCTTCTAGACATTGGTGTGTGGGCTTATATCTCTGTCCAAAGAAGAGCGAAAAACGTTATTGATGCACAGTTTTATTTATATAAAACCATTCTCATAATTTAAATTTGAAGCGGGATTTCTTGAAAATTACTAGTGGAGGTATTTACTGAATTATTATTCGTAGGTAGGAGTTTTGTCATCGTAGAGGAGGAAGCAGATTTGTCTTAGGGGATTCTCTCAGGGTGTGTATGGGGGATGCAGGAGATGGATTGTTGAGACCACCTCATAACCTCCTCTTCTAATCTCGTCTTCCTCTTCTCTGTTCCAATCTTCGCCCCTCTTTTTTCCCTTCTATAATTACAAAGGGAAGATTCCTTCGCTGCCCTGGCTAAGGTGAGAAGTCTAGTGCATTTTGGGAGACGCCTCGGCGCTCCTCGGGTAAAAGTATTGGAGGGACGTGTCCAAATGAAAGCACTCAATTAATCACTGATAACTGGCTCATTATTTAACCTCGTTAATGGGGAGAAAGACTAGGGCAACCACTGCGACACCAGGCTGCTTCATAGGATATCTCACTTAACAAAAGAACAAAGTCAGTGAAAATGGCGGAGAATTGTGAACTGTCCCTAACACCCGGTGTTTCGATAATTTTATTTGACTTCAGTCAGACCGTCTCATGACGCCGCGAACATCTTGCGTCACTAGAGTTCAAGCGTTCTGGTTGCAATTCTTCCCTTCCCATTGGTGACTTGTTTCCGCGCTTTTCTCTGCGTTGTCACTTATAGCTTGAGTTCTCTGACCTAGCTCTATGAAATGGAATAAATAAGAATTGTTTACACGTCCTTGAGGAAGAAATTGAGGTCCAGTGCGACAAAGGCTAACGGTTCAGAAGAGAAATCTGTTTTCCCCTTGCGTAGTGTTTAGAAAAATCCTCCAGAATTTTACGGTCCTGGGTATGTATAATAATAACTATTACATCACTATATACAGTTTCGCACTCTCCTCAAACCGCCAAGGGTGACCGAGGTCGTTAAGGCGCGGACTCGTGAGCGGGAGATCTGGGGTTCGAATCCCACCAGGACCGTTCTCCCTGACTGGGTTTTATCCAGGTTTTCCTCCGTCCTCATAACTGGCAAATGCCGGGAAGATACCCTAAACTTAGGCCTGGAAAGCTTCCTTCCTTTAAAAAATTTATCCTTTCCCAATTTATCATTCATGTCATGTGTCATTAGTGTTTACCGCCTGTGGTGCCTCAGTAGTTAAAACGGGCGTTAAACACTACTCAAAAAAAACTCCTAAATAATTTTGTGGAAAGCAACTTTTCGCTTTATCCAACAAAGAAACTATGAATATGCTACGAATGGTTGGGTCAAATATACTGTGCCTATGAGAATTATAAAATTGGTTCGTTTATATATGTATAAATGAATATGCTACGTTTGGTCAAATATGCTGTGCTTATGAGAATTATAAAATTGGTTCGTTTATATATGTATAAATGAATATGCTACGTTTGGTCAAATATACTGTGCTTATGAGAATTATAAAATTGGTTCGTTTATATATGTATAAATGAATATGCTACGTTTGGTCAAATATACTGTGCTTATGAGAATTATAAAATTGGTTCGTTTATATATGTATATATGAATATGCTACGTTTGGTCAAATATACTGTGCTTAAGAGAATTATTAAATTGGTTCATTTATATATGTATTTATGAATATGCTACGTTTGGTCAAATATACTGTGCTTATGAGAATTATAAATTGGTTCGTTTATATATGTATACTGAATTTGATATCATCGCTCATAATTGCCTTAGTTTTACGGGTTAGGGGATTCTTGTTTCAAATTACAGTTTTGTCGTGCCTTTAAATGCGTAATATCATTTGAAGTAATGACCTATATTGATAAACTGAATTTGCTATTTAACATGGACATGTCTTGCCAGATCTGTTCATACTCCGAGCATATCTAAACAGAACACTTGGGTCGATTACAATATGTCCAAGCGCACACAGTGGCAGGGTCACCCTCGCCCCAACCCCTCCAGGGTACTGAAACTCTTGTAACTGAGTCTGTCACCAGCAACAAGTGCTATATCATAATGTCTGCTTCCAGGGATGTATCTCGGGGAATCCTTTTCCCAGTTCCCCAGTGCTCTGTTCCGTGGAACATTATTAACAGGACAACGTAAACCTTTATCCTTCAAAAGCGAGCTTTCGTAGAGCTAAAGAGATTATAGAGCGTTTATACACAATACTGCTTTATATTTATTTATTTGTTTGTTTGTAAAACGGGTGGCTATTTAAATATATTGTTTTATTTGTTAATGTGGGAAAGAGCATAGAACGTTATATTTTTTAATTTGTGTGTGTCACTTTATCATTCTGAAGATTCATTCAAATTCCGCCAAAGCCAGCCTCCCTTAATAAAATGTTTTTCAGGTTTTCCTCAGCTATCAATGGCAAATGTCGAAGTAGTTCATGAACTTAGACTTAGAACGCTTCCTTTGTCCCCTTTTCCTTTCATGTATTAGGTAGATACGCAAGTGTGTAGCGTTTTTTGACTATGATAACAATTTTTATTTGAGATAAATAGCATACAGAAATGCATTAATAATACAGCGTGTCCGTAAAGTCATAGTGCAGTTTTGAACACTGTTAATGGCTAAACGAAACGAAACCAAAGGTGAAACCTAAGATACTTTAAAGAGTTTCTGAAACATAAATTTCAATTTTATGTGTGCGCAGGTGATGACGTAATACAACAGTGAAGCGAATCATGTCATTTAGTAAGATGTGGACGGTGCAAAGGAAAGTTCCATGATGCGTCATGCAAAATTTGAATCCGTGGCATGTAATTATTGGAGCAACTTTTCTTCTAGTATGCTTTTCCCGAATAATTTCAATTCATTTTACATCAAATCGCCACTTTGGATTTGAAGCAGCCGCTTGAATCGCCATTTGTACAACGAAGAGCCGCCACATAGAAATGATAGTCACCGGTGGGATAAACAGCTGAAGGAAACTGGAAGATTGTTGGATCAAAAACGTTCATGTAGATCTTCGGTTAATGACGAGTACGTTCAAGCTGTACGGGATAGCTACCTAAGAGACCCAAGAAGGCGGTGCGTACCTATTCTCGAAATCTGGCCTGAAGAAGACTACAGTGCATAAAGTTTTAAAGAAACGTCTCCAATTTACGGGTTACAAACTGCAGTTGTTACACCCAACTGATAACGACATGAGTTTGCCGTACAGATGCTTGATGAGATGGACAATGATGAACAATTCTTACAGAAGACTGTGTTTAGTAATGACACCAAAATTGTTCTCTTGTTTCTGGATACAACGTTTCTATAGAGGTGGATGGAAAGCATGGTCACTGCGATAGCCGGACCTAACGCCTTGACTTTACTTGTGGGGCTATGTCAAGCAGTGTGTGTGCAGAGTTCGTATCAATGACATTGACAAAGACATCTTTTCTCAAAAGAGAAAATCTGAGACGACATTCGCTCTGTTGCATCTGATGTCCTTAGTCGTGTGTAGAATTAATTAGCATATTGTTTAGATGTGAGCAGGACAACAAACGGAAGCCAAATCGAACTGTACTGAACATGCATGCAAACTTGCAGAGATTTTCTTTCATTTGGCGAAGGTTTCACATTTCTATCTTGTTTTTTTGTGTGACTAATCAAACTGCACCATGTGGCCACACTGTATTTTCTCCTCTATTATCTATGGCTCTCTCCCAACGCTAATCTTGGATAGGAATGGTCGATGTTTTTCACGAACTCCTATGACGAGCAAACAGGTTTTTATCAATTAACACCTACTGATTGTGTTGTTTTCACTTAAAGCGTGCGGTATCCATACACCGGGTTTTTTATCCATACCCTTGTAATGCAAATGTCGCACGATGTCACAGTTTGTCACATCTGCTAATTCTCAGGTTGACCGACGTGGATAATCATAGAAACAATGTTCAAAAGATCTTCATCAAAGTCCGATGATCTTCCTTAACGTGGCGAATCGCTCACGTCAAAGTGGCCGGCCCTCTTTGAAACTACTGAACCATTTTCTTGAATGTTTACAGCCGTCTCCGCTGCCTTTGTTTCCCACTCAAACTCAAAAAGAAGAATATCGGAAGTTTTCGCTTTTTTGCACTTGGCATTCCATCTTCTTTAGCTCACAAAGGACGCAAACGTTCTTCAAAACAGCAAAATTCAAGGAGTATTTACAAACATAACTCTTGAGCTAAAGAATGACAGATGATAAACGGTAAACAAAGTCCTTGCAACAATGTTGTGATGAACAAAAAAGCTATAAACTTATGTTTCAACCTAATATCATCAGTGCCCAATGCCTGCGATGCCAAAATGGGCATTAAACACCATTTAAAAAAATCTTATGAAGAAGAAACAGGGTATTACTGACAAAGAATTATGTCACAAATTTTGAACATTTTAATAATTGTCATTTACTGCTTTCCCCTGCCATCAGTTGCCAATTCTGTAAGTTATATTCGTGGTATAACTTCTGCTTTCATTGTACCAGATTTTTGCTACTTAGAGAGTAGCGTTTTACAAAATTTCTATTTACCGGCCCCTTTTGTTAATAGGGAGAGAGGGCAGTGGCAGTGCTGCACTTTGCTGGCAGATAGGAAAAGGGAGTAGGTAAATTTTTAAATTAAGTGAAGGGGATGGGGACATGGGTCACAATATTTTTGTACATATATGTGAAGGAGTGTAAGTTATTTACTTTTGTGTTGTTTTTCCTTTCTGGTTATTTTATTTAGATATTTAATTTTTTCTATTTTTTCTATTATATTTTGTTTCCATTTATTTATTTATATTATTTGTCTCTTAAGTTAAATGTTGGTTTGTGCAATTTCATGTATTTCCTAGTGTATTGGGAAAGCACGAACGGTCCCAGGACCATATACGTGATGAGTTAGATTTAAAAAGTATACATTTTGTAAATAAATACACTACATACATGCACAAGAGAGACACAGCTAGGCCACTTAAACCTATGTCCTTGTTTATGAGCACCATGTACCAATTTATCCACTATAAAATCATATGTAATTGTTTAACTATATCTGAATGAAAGAAAATGACTTAAAATAACAATTATATTTAATCTTAAACGCATTAATACAAAATCAGACCATGTGTTTGTGACCTGAAAACATAACTTTAAGAGGTTGCTCAGAAAGTGCACCTTGTTTATTCTGAGGTTCCTCAGGTGTATTATTTAAAAGTTATTTTCTTAGACTTGCATAAACAAAATAGAAGCGAAATAATTATTAATGCCTGTCATACTTTAAGTAAAGTATCTCCATGACTCCATAGAATTCACGACTTAATAGTTGCTTTCTGATCTACAAAAGTGATTTTTCACTCACTGACTTTACTACTAGTAGAATAACTGATGTGAAAGTTTATTCCAGCAATCATAATCTGTAAAATTCTAGTAGCAAGGAGCATGGAATATATGTACTAATCTCAAGGACCTATCATCTTTCATTTTCTCAGTACGCCAGAGCTTTACCAAAATAAAATGTACCAAACAATGACTTTAGAAGAAATTTAAATCAGGAATTTTATTTGTGAACAGCTGGTGTTTTGTTTTACGTTTATATCCATGAAAAATATAATTTTCCACATTTAATGTGTTTGTTTATTTACAAAGAACGTTACTATTTTTTAAAACCCTGGACTAACCATAAACAAGATCAATACTAATGTTTGGATTATTCTTAAGTTTGTTTTAAATTTTAAGTATTAATATTTATTTAATAATAAAAGTCAACTTCATTTATAAATGTTAAAATAAAGATTCCTTAACCTATTTTAATCTAGTAAACTTCATACAACTGAAAATGTATATTATCTTAGATAGATAATAGTTTTCTGTAAGTCCTTAAAGAAAGAAATGTCGTCTATGGTTCTGTCGCTAGGGGTCTCAAACTATTATCTATATAACTTGATTTATTTAGATAATACCTCGCAAAAATATACACATAACTTCAACGATGCAAAGCAAGGTCCGTTCATAACTTGTGCTGAAAAGTCGTCATGCTAGCACACTAGTATACGCTTCTTCAAATTGTAGAAAACTGCTCCCAAATTGACGATATCAACAGCTTCAGTCTCTTGCCATGACGCTTTGAGTAATTCGAATACGCGGATTTTTTCTCAAAAGACTCCTAAAGAAAGAAATCGGGAACGATAGACAGGGAGACCCGGGGGACCGAGGGGTTTTCGAGATATTTTTTTTTTTTTTCCTTCAAAAAGGAACTTTCAGTTTCACTCATGCTGTCATTTGAAATGTGACATGTTAGCACTGTCTTGTTGGCAATATCCATTTGTTTATTAACATTTTGATTGACAGTATTTTCAGGTATTCTTCCATGGTAACCGTTTATATATATATATATATATATATATATATATATATATATATATATATAAATTAACAGTAATAATAAAAGTAGATAAAGATAAAACACAGAGAAAGAGTCACACTTGAAATTGCTAGAGCAATAGTGTGACTCTTTCTCTGTGTTTAAGCTTTAATCTACTTTTATTATTAGTGTTAATTTGTTACATCGTTAATAGTGTTTCTTTATTTTTATTTTTCATTAATATTATATATATATATATATATATATATATATATATAAAATAGATCCTATTATTTCTGTTGCCCGTTCATGTGACTTTAGAGTTTTCATATCAAAGCAGAAGAAACCATGGCGACGTCTAAAATTGCAGGAGTTTGAATAAGAGAATATCTAAACCATAAAAATAAGCAAACCGTCACATTAGTTCTTTAAGCGCTTAGCTTTACTCCCCCCCCCCCTTACTCTTTGACATGTGGAATATGGGATATACGCTTAAAGTCTTGGTAATTATTTTGGTAATAGTGCCAGTAATTAGTCTTTCTTCAGACAATTTGTGCCCTTCTAAATGAGTAAGAAGGCTATGTGTTGTCTCTAAATGCTTAACCAATTTCTGGATGTAACACTTTTATGTAGCACTCTTTCACCAAATTCATTCCGAAAAACCTTCTGACATATTTTAAATGCACCTGTTTCTCAGTAACGAGCGATACACACTGTACGATTATATATATTGTTAATTACGCAGCATTGAGTCTCAACTGCCGAGATGTAATGACGCGGAACGTAGACAAATGAAGATCACAGGATGAGTACATTATATCGCAAGGGTTTCAATACTATTTCATATCGTTGAATCAATAAACAAAACGTTTTGAAAATTCTAATTTAATTATAGATAAAATAGAATTCGTGACCCTTTTTTTAATATTAGACACTAGTCTGTAATTGCCTATTAAGGTAAGGGGGACCCTCTGTCCCATTAGTAAACATAGTAGGCAGTACTATGAAAGCTTGTCTTGCTCTCGTGCTGTATTCCCTTCCTTTTCTGCATTCTCATACATTCGCCCCAAGCTATGAAAGTCTAACAAAGAAACCATATCATAACCCAGGATTACGCGAGGATTGAAAATGTCAATAGATATTCTGCTGTACAGAAGAAAAGCGAAAGCAGAACGGAGAAAGGATAGCTGGTTATCGGGAACCGTATTTGAAGTACAATCTGTCAAGCTTTTGCCCGCATCGCTCTGAAACTTAATTATTAGTCTCAGTTTAATCAGCGAAAATTTCGTTAGGGAAAACTTGTCGAGTTAATTATATCCTGTGAATCGGAGTAGAGACGCTCGGCACATCCAAATCCATACTCACGTTAATTGCCACGCTCCGGGCATCTTAAAAGTGAATGAAGGGAGATTCTGTGAAAGATTTTCCCCCATGTTGTAGAATGTACATAATTATTATGCCTTTGATGTGACCAGTCCGACATTTGAAACACGTTTACGTTACATAAGTCATATTGTCCTTACGACTAGGGTGAACAGCAATTAAACTAATAGGGGTGTAAAAGTGTCGAATTATAGCCTTTTGTGTATTGCAGGTATATACAGGTTTTCATGTCTTCATCGTGTTACATTTTGAAATTATCTTTAAAGTGGCAGTAACCAATTTTTATTAACTAATGTGATGCAGCATAATACAGAGCCCTCGTTTTGACTCGTGGCCGGCTAAATGGGGATTTGCTTGGCACGGGAAGCACGCTTTTTGCCGGCGCAGTTGGATTTTCATAGCCCCTTAAATTCAAGCACATAGATTTCTACAGCACACCAAACACCAATTTTTTTTAATAATACATTGGCATTTCGAGTACAAGATCGGTTTTTCTGCACTCCAGTATCTATTATTTTATGTCACTACATGGCCATGTGAATAAAACCATGCTTCGTCCGGATAAAAAAAATGAAACACGGGTCCATAGAACGAATATTAATATTATCCAACACCCATTTGCAGAAATTAACTCTACTCACATTATCGCTTGGTAGTAATCTGTTAACAGAATTTTAATTTTAAAGTATAGTGACATTCCAAACCGAGGTTTGCGAAATTTCCGTGTAAGCTTTCTCAGATATTTCTTTGGACTTCGTTCTAACGTCATCGAGTTTTACCTCTGTTAGACCACGGCGTTTTCCTTTTGGTTTCTTATTAAAACACATTCCGTTTTCCTAAGTCTGTTCACAAGATTACGAACCGTTTCTCTGTAAGGCGCACGAGCGGCAGGGAATCTTCCTATAAATTGCCTTTTCACTTCTTTTTATGAGTTTGTTGTTACATACGAATCATACATAAAGAATATGTGCGCTAAAGTATACAGACATTTTGGCATTAAAACAGCACTAATGCACTTTAACACTGAAACACGCGGTCTCACAACATTCACCTCCTGTAGAGCACCAAGACTTCGCGTCAGTACATGGAGAGGCGGTAAAGTAGAGGGGGAATAGAACGAGTTAAAAACAGGAAGTCAAATTCCCGTTAAATCCCCCGCATCCAAATAAAAGCTCTGTAGTTCATATGTTTGTGTGAAGTTTGAGGAGGCACTCTATAGGGTTCAAAGTACTCCAGGATGGGTCTGATCAATACAGCAGGCAGTGTCATCATCACTAAGGGGCGAAACTTTAGCACAAGGCCACATCAGCTATCTTAACGAATTTTCTGACCGGATTCCCCACTTATCGAACCACATAGCCTCAGGCGGGAACGCCCGGAACTCGCATTCGGAAGTTCTGAGTGAAAATTCCTTGAGGCCCATTATCCTGACTTTGGTTTTTATTATTATTATTATTATTATTATTATTATTATTATTATTTTATTATTATATTCTCCTTGTCACTTAAGCCGCTAAGCAAATACTGGAATGAATATTTCCATTTCATAGCAGTTTATTCAGTTGTTCCTGTTACAGAGTCTAAAGTGCGAGGCGTAGTTTGCTGGTGCGATGTGGCGGTAGCTTGCGTTTTGGAAAGGTTTCTGTCCCGAGGTATGGGGCTCGATCTCCTTAAAAGGGGAGGTTCCGCCGGCGTCGGGGTGTTCTATCAGGAAGTAAATTAGGGATTCCGTCGACGTACGCGTGTTTTCTTATAAAAGTTGGTGAATATTTCTGCTAGTTTAGTTAAAATAGTCTCAATAAGTCTGAAATGTTTAAGCTGCTGACTGCAATGCCGAACGTTTCACAATCGACTTTCTTGAGAGTAATTTTTGTGTTCCTAATCCCAATGAATAGCACGCGAGGAGGAGGAGGAAAAAAAAAAAGGAATAAATTAAATTGACTACAAATGAAACTAAGAATTACGAATTTTTTTCTCCCACCGAGAATGGAAAGAGCATTCAATTTTCAGTATAAAAGTTCCAGTACATCTATCAGGTAAGGGTGAAAGGTGATGAGATATTGGACAAATAAGATATCAAATGTTTTTCGCTCACTTTCACTTTGATGGCATCAATTTACGAAGATAGCATTTATAACCATAATTGAAACAATGTCATGTTCACATTACAAACAATTTCAATTCAGTAAATGCTCGAAAGTATAACCATCAACTTCGATGCATTTCTGAAAACTTGTTTCAAAAGATCGATGCACACGTCTCAACATTTCTTCGCTGATTCTTGCTCATACATTCCTAATTTATTGACGTAGTTTACCGGGTATAGTTAGTACTTTTTCATAAACTTTATCTGTAATGTATTCCCATGAGAAAAATTCTGGAGAAATGAGATCAGGGGAACGGGTAGGTCAATGGATAGGTCCTGTGCGTCCTGTCCATCAACTCTCTGTTTAATATTTCTCGAGCTACAGCTGAGTAATGAGATGGACAACCATCGTGTTGATACCATATTGCAGCCCGGTCCACAAGGGACACATCTTCAAGCAACACTGGGAGTTCGTTGTCCAAAAAAACTCTGTATTTGTGTTCATTAAGTTTACTCTCAATGAAGTATGGTCCAATTATACGAAATCCCAAAATGCGACCCCAAACGTTCACGCCCCATTGCCGCTAATGCCCTACTTCCCGTAACCATCATGGATTTTCCACTGCCCAATAATGTGTTATGTCGACTCACTTGAGCACGATTGGTGAATTTCACCTCATCAGAAAATAAAATGTTGGAAACGTTACAGTTTTGAATTTGTAGTAGAGCCCATTGGCAAAATTCAACTGGCTTCTGAAAATCATCCCTATGAAGGGCTTGGTGAAGGCTAATGTGGTATGGATAGTATTGGTGACGCTGAAGTATTCGAAGAACACCCCTTTGAGAGATTCCCGAATCATGTTCCAGTTGACGTGAACTTGGGTGAGGAGACTTCCGAATTTTTCCCAGTTGCACTTCTCATTCGAAGGTATTTTCTTGATGCGACACCTGCCGTTCCGGAGAATAAGTTCGCAAGTCGTTGAAAATTTCTCATGGATAGCTGCCTCCTTTCAGTATATCGATCTCCATATAAGTTACAAGCTGCTTTAGCGTTTTTATGAGCTTCCCTATAATTGAAAACCACATCGATCCTTTCATTGATCGTGTATCGAAAATCAACATCATAATTAAACACCAAGTGGAACTGACTGAGAATAATGTCCTTTTAGGTTTGAATTGGCAATGATGAGCACTCGTTTGAGTACCGATGTCAACAAATGAGCATCTGCGTATAAACAAGTGAGTTTCCTTCATAGCAACAACAAAATAAAAGACAGAGAAGTGCAGGTAAGTGAATAATATTTGCTGTCTTATTTGCCCAATATCTCATCATCTATCACCCCTAGCTGATAGATGTACCGGAACAATTATACTGAAAATTGAATGCTCTTTTTATTACCGTTGTAAAAAAAATGCACCATTCCATTTGAAAAACACCCGTTTGACCTTTAAATGACTTTGAGAATGGCACTTCGAGGCCGAGTTAAGGTCGCTGTCTTATGTCCCCCTAAGATCACTTCAAATTTTGTCCGAAGCACTTTCCCTTCGTTTCGGAATAAAATTTCTCTGTATATTGCATGTGATTAACTATTAACATGCGTCCTAAAAAGTTCATTTTTTGCACTCCATTGCTTCTTTCTGTGTGTTACGACTGTTGTTGAAGTCACAGTACAACCCTAGGCATTCATGCAATCATTCCTCGGTCTTCTCCGCTCTCTCCGCTGCCGTTCGTGAAAGGAGGCATGACTTGTTCCCAAGCGCGGCAGAGTGTGGGTGCAAGTTTAAGTGCTAACAGAGATTGGGTGTACAAATTAGAGTTGGTAATTTATTCATTTATTCTTTATTTACAAATGAAAAACTACGAGATATGTTTTATAATATGAGAAACAGGAATATTCATAGTTTCTGCTCATTCTTTGATGCAAGAAAGTAGCAATGATAATGCTGGAGAATTAACAGGTATCTCGTGGCAATCAGTTACTATGTAGAAAAAAGCGATAACACTAGGCACTCGAAGCTCGGGGTGATGGGAGGAGGTTATTAAGATTTGTCTCGCGTTTTAGTCTTGTCATGATTTTAGATTATAATTAATATGCATTATTTAAAAAATTTATTCTACTATAGTTTTGACATTAATTTCTTCCTCACTCCCTATTATTTTTTTTTTTTTTGTTCCATTATTGTGGGATTCTGCTTTTGCGCCAATAAATATTATAGGCATTTAGTAGTCTAGTTTTTAATTCCTCAGGTGCATATTTATAAAATTCTGTATATTAGAGACCCGTTTAATTTTTCTGAAGTTATTCATTTCAAATTTGTGTAAATGTTATTTCTTTTGTTTTATGACACTATATTATTGAATAATAATACTAGCTTTGCTGTAGGGGCATCCTACAAACGATTGTCACATAAATATCCTATAAACTGAAACCTCTCAAGTATACACGAACAATGACGAAACGTTACTTCAAATTATGCGGAATTGTTTCACCGCCAGCCAAGAATTCTCATGCCGCCACGTTATTAACGCAAATTTATCGGTATCATTGAGATAAACTGGAGGCTGCTGATTAAGTACCGCTGTTACTAAGATTCTATTAGAACCTCTGAAGGTCGTTAAGGCAATAAGGATGAGTAAGGGGCTGCAATTATTCTTGTGGCACACAATAAGCACCTAACAGTGCAGTTTGCTTTTAAGGTCGCATCAGAGATGGATCTTCATGGCCAACAACATGAGGATGTGTTTCAATGCAGATGCTAAGAAAAGTACTTGTCTTTTAATTAACATTACTATTGGTTGTAGACTTAAATTCAAAACCTACCTCCAACTTGCATTTTGCTCCTACTTTTAGCCTTAAGTTTAGTGGGTACACGCTATAGAGGTAAATTTGTAGCTTTAATATGACATTTAAATAAATAATAATGTGTATGTGCACCTAGGCTTACACAATCTCTGAAGAGTGAACATATTTATCTCTTTTTTTTTTTTTTTTTTTTTTTTTGCACAAAATATACAATGTGGACCAAATAAGAGTTTACACGTGTTCATGGGAGCTTGAGAGTGCGCAAGCGGTGAATGCGACCACTGTCTCCCGTTTCTATTGCCACTGGCCCCCTATCCCTCGCAGGATATTAGGCGCATACTCGCTTCATCTTAGTGGATACATGAATTCATATAATGCACGTCATTAGGTTGCTAAGAAACTACATTTAGTTTCATTTAGAAGTAAATGGGATAGAATAACTGCATCAGTATTTTTGTTACGAGATAATAAATTCAGGACATCTGGGCGGTATCTTAAACCGTTTATTTGATATGTTGCCTGAGAAACAGAGAGAATTTTCTAACTTGCAGCAAGACGGTCCAGCGGCCCAATTTACACTAAATTTAAAGCAAGCAATGTTTAGTGATAGAGCTATCAGCACGGGACTCTGCTCAGTTCATTCCGCAAATGCAGATTTTATTTTTCAGGAAAGCTAAAAGAGGAACTCCACAGGAATAATCGGTGAAATGACAGAAGTCGAATTACAACTATTATCACAAACTTTTCTTTAATTATTTTAAGTGTGCTTGAATAAAAATGAATACCACCTTTAGCATTTTACTATGCAATTCAGGAGACATGATTGCCCGGGAGGGAACAAAATAAGAATGGGTGTCCGCTGGCGTATTTACCAATACCCCGCTGCTTACTCTGCCCAGGAACATGCGTAAACTCTTGTCTGGTCCGGCTAGTATCTATGATATAAACTTGTTATTTTGTGGGTTCTTCAGCTCGAAGTGTTTTTGTCAACTCTCATACACTAAAGCATTTTAGGGTGTTATTTCCTTTAGTGAGCTTTTATTTTTAATTTAGTAATTTCAAATTAAAATTACTTAAATTATATGTTGAAATTAATCCTGTATTAAAGTGTTTCCTCATAATTGCAACATTACAGATTTAAACATTTAGAATTGTTACTGCATATCTAATCTGCATCTAACACTTCTGCCCAATGTAAATATTCGCAAGATATATGCTGAAATTCCATAGCACGAAAAGGTTTTACACATGGTACATGAAATAATGTAAGTGAATTATTAATATGAACAAAATACACTTATCCTTAAGGTAATAAATAGCTTAGATATGTATTTTAGAGTTTGTATTGCGTTAGATCAACACCATGAATTGCCATGGAAATCAATAATGATCAATTTCTCAAATATGAATCAATTATTAATCTTGTGGCTTCACAATTCAAAATTAACTTAAGAACAGGAAAAAAAAAATGCACGCAAAATTTTTCTTTTATTACCTTATCGGTTCCTCTTCCGTTTTCTTTTTTTCTCATGTTTATCCATTGGGGAATATGGAGTGTGTTGTTCATCGCAATGAAACGGTGTCTGATATAGTATTACGAACCATTTTTTTTTTTCTTGTCAGTCCTGGTGGTGTAGTGGTAACCATGCTTGTCTCCTAAACCCAAGATCGGACAGGACCGATGGATTTTTTCGGGCGTAAAAATTCTAAGTATGGCTTCCTTCGGAAGGGAAGAAAGGGAAGTAAAGACTTGGGTCCCGTGTCGTACATTTACGGCACGTTAAAGAACCTCAAGAGTGAAAAAGAGGCCTCTGAGCAAAATTTGTCGGCTGTTTCATGTCCTGAATTGAATGGGACGCTGATGACCTGAGATGTTATGGAGCGTTCGTAAATAAACCAAATAAAAAAAGAAAAGAACCACATTTGAGATCATTGACATAAAAATAACCAGAAGTAAAAAGGCATTGGTTTAGGTTGCAGGGACTTACTAATATTTACGTATTTAAAAATTTATATTCCTGGACACAAAATGAATGTATTAGTACAATGCTGAAAGTTCTTTCATTTTGGCAAGACTACCGCCAGCGGGACTCGTGAGCGGGAGGTCTGGGGCTCGATTCTCATCAGGAATGACATTTTTTCTGTGTTTCCTCAGTCCTCATAAATGGCAAATGCCGGGGAGCTACCCTAAACTGAGGCCTGGAACGTTTCCTTTTATAATAAAAAATCCTTTCCCATTTTATCATTTCATCTCAAATATTATCAGTGCCCACCGCCTGTGGAGCCTCAGCAGTTAAAACGGGCGTTAAATACTATTTAAAAAAAAACCACCAGTCCACTGAAGGCCATTTCTCTCCACTTTGCAACCGTTCCCCCACTCTACTCAGTTCCTCTATCGCAATAGTAGCACCAGCAATACCTGTATTTCTGTTAGTGAATAGTGTATGTTTCGTAATAAAATGGCTTCAAATATGAGTGGTATTAGACGACAATCGAAAGCCAATGACTCAATTCTTGCAAATGCACAATGCTCCCCCACTTCTCCATCAAATAGCGTTTTCCATGGGAGTCGTGGTGTCGTGATCTCTCGTGGTTACATATATTAATGCAAGAAATAATCATTTTTCTGACCAAACACTAAATAAATCTGTATGTTTTTATCCAAACTTTGAACGAAAGCTGTAAATGAATGTAGCGTCCCTTTTAAGTTGAGAAGCCTCCAACCCCTTAACAACAACATATGTCATTGATTATAGCTTCACGGGATAGCAACTTGATCTATGTAAAGCTGGTCTCAAGCAGTGAGATTGTGACAGCGCTCCGTCAGGACGGAAAACTTTAGAAAGAGACATATATAGAGGGAGAGTGGGGATCTACATAGGTGATCTTGACTGGACTGACTAGTGAAACAACCATAGTTATTGTGTATATTGATATATAGTTTTTGCCCAAAAAATAGAACAAGTCATGAGGAATGTGCAGGCGTTCTTATGACACGATACATTAGCTCACTACTGTCTTCATTTGCGACTATTTTGCACGTTACATTGTTGGTATATGAGTAGTAATATCCTTTTTAAAGGAGATCTCTAGATTCTGCAAGGCTGTGCGTCTGGTCCTCGTGGTATTCAAAACTACTGGATAAGTATCACACACATTCTGAATTATTTTCCCAAAAGTCATTAAAATATTGCAGTTTCCTTTCCTGTAACACGACAGAAGTGTTACTCTAGCATAGGAAATTTCCGCAGCTATTCCTAAGAATATTAATTTTCTATTGCGCCACAGAATGCTGTTGAGCACGAGGAAATGTCGAAAGGATACAAAGGAAAATAAAACAGATGAATTACAAGCCTGGACCAAAAAGTAACTTTAATATGGCAATCAAATTTCAGAATAATGCTGTAGAGTGCTGTACCACACATATAAATAACGGATATCTTATACAGTTCTGCTGTAGGAACAAGCGCGAGTATCTTGGAAAATATAGCGTCAACTACCATGACAAGAGGGCAGTCCCCTTGGAAACATGCACGAGCGAGGAGCAGCGAGTATCTGTCCGTTTATATATATAGTGATGGCGAGAAACCAACTTATTCATTGGAAAATGAAGGATAAATATGGAAATTCCTGTGTATCACTTCAACAGGTCTGTTGAATGGCACGGAAAGATTAAAAGTGAAGTGTCAACTGTGAGTGATGCAGCTCGCTCTGGTCGACGGCATACTGCGATTATGTCAGACACTATCGCTGAGTAGAACAAGTGATACGAGACAATCGATGAGATGGCTGTAGCATTGAAGGTGCGCTTATCCACGACATTCTCCAGTACCGCAAAGTCTCCGCTGGGTGAGTATCAAAACAACTCGCCCCTGAACTGAACAAAGCTCAGGTGAATGTTTGTGAAACATTGCTACTGCGTCATGAAGCCAAGCAGATGATTTTCTAAAGTGTGTAGTCACTGGTGATGGATGAATGAATGCTGAGTGCACTACTTCCATCCAGATACCAAACGAGGCAGCAAAAGAGTGGCGGCGTTCATCAGGACCAAAACCAAAAATGTTCTGTACAGTTGTGTCAGGCGCGCTTCTGGGACTCTAAAGGTCCAATCATGGAACATTATATGCACAGAGGACGCATTGTTAACAGCGATTTATATTGTGATTTGCTCGAGTACCATTTGAAACCAGCAATCAGATCGAAACGTCGAGATTCGGTCACAACTGGTTTACTCATACAACATGGTTAATGCCGGACTCATACATCTCATTCAATGGCACTAAAATTGCAGATCTTCATTTTGAGTATATACGACTGGACTTGGCATCTTCCGATTAGAAGTTCCGCACAGACGATGAAATATTTTTTTTTCTCCTGGAATCTAGGTATTACTGAAGCGGTGGAACACGTGCATTGAAGTGGTAGAGGCTTTAAGAAGTTTTTTTTATTTCCAATGTGTATGTTTTTGATATAAAAAAATTGAGATTACTTTTTGACCCAGACTCTTAGATACCTTGAAGTAAATTTTAGAGGGTTTTATATTTTTCATAAAGGAGGAATAGAGATGAAAATAGTAGGAATTTTCACATGTAGGCTTTCTAATGAGGAGGGAATAATTTGTCATATCATTTTATGAACTGCATTGTTTTAAATTGTTTTAAATTTCAAATTAATTTCAATAATTGCAATATTAACGTGAGCATAAACAAAAATACCACGTTTTTTTTTAAATCTAAATCAGTGCTGTTTTAAAAAGTTTTTTTTTTTTTTTTTTCAAATTTTAAATGAATTTTAATATTGGTAAAAGAATGTGCTTTGGTGAGCTGTGTGATTATATGTGATTAAAGGCAGTGCAAGTTAGCAGATAGGTAATTGTAAAATCATTATAAATACTTGCCAAATACTCAATATCCCATCGCAGATTGAAAGACAATTCGGAGGCTTTTTAATAGTGATTCATGTTGTCTGTCTGTAAGGTCAATTAGCACTCATACTCAACGTTTTCATTACAGGGGGAGTGAGGTATGGAAATAATGCCACTCTATTTCTGGCACATAATTACTTTACAAGTAATAGGAAGTTTTCACGGCCGGAGTTAGATAACTAAAAGTTTCTCCCGGGCTTAGAAGCCGTGGTCCGTTGGAACTTTGATATCCACACGTTTCGTTACAGCCTACGGAGAGCATCATCAGTGACGAGGTCCGAGTCTTCTTGGTGAAGGTTCAGGCACGACTGAATGTGCTCGGTGGGCAGGGCATCTCCGCTTCGCTAACTGATTGGTTCGCGTGTGCTTGGGCTTGTTTTATATGCTCAAGTATCGGATGCTGACAAGACACCCACCTAGGACAGGACCTAGGTGATCCGTACTGGCTTCTGGCTTCTGGCGAGGTTTTATTCAGTTTGAGAGTCTCTCCCTTTCTATTAAACTTATTGGGTGTTTTTAAAATTCCATTGCTTCCATGGTAGTACGGTATCGAAGAAAGAACAGTTGTCTTACGGGATAATGTGTTCACCATCTGTCCTCATTGCATGTCCTGCTACCACGGCTTCTAAGCCCGGAAGAAACTTTAGTTATAATATCTTACCTTGTTTGCATGTAAATACAAATCATTCTCTATACGTAGCAAAATGACGCACAGATAACCGATAACAAATTAAAACTTTTAAACATAATTTGTATCTTAGAAAATATTTTGTATATTTGTTTATATCTCCCGACAACCCCCAACTTTTTGGGCAATAAAATATGTATACCAGATTCAGGTTTCTGCTTTATACAGTTTTTCAAAATGTTTCGGGTGTTTCGAACAAAAAACCAAGGATTGGGAAAATGCTAAGCGTGAATATAAAAGTTTGATGAAATAATTTATTGATTTAATCAAGAAACCGTGTTATGATCTGAGGAGAAGGAAAGTAGATTTTAACTTGGTTATTGTGTTCACTGGGGCAGAGATCTGAAATCCCCTCTACGTCTCTCAGTTGGAAACTTTGTCACTTTACCGAGAAATCGATGATCTCCAAGCTCTTTGCTGCGGATATTCCAGCACAATGAAAAATTCATGACCGACCCACCTAAGCGCAGCACCTTTTCGCCATCAGCTAATCAGGCGACAGAAGTGAATAATGGAGAATCCAGAAGGAAGCTGAAAGAACTTTCAAGGAAGTCAGAGAAAGATAGGAAAGTTATCTGTTGGGTTTGAATATCTTTGGTTTACCGGTTACCAACCCTTACCAGCTGATATGTTTGAGATTGCTGACCCTTAATAGAATTTAGTAGACCCATATCTAAGAATGCGAATCCGTGCGGGGAACTAGGCGCCTGACTCGTATTCGTGAGGTCCTGGATTCACATCCCTTGCAGTCGGTTATAATGACCTCGGTTTTTT
This sequence comes from Metallyticus violacea, assembly GCA_030762175.1. Lineage (NCBI taxonomy): Eukaryota > Metazoa > Arthropoda > Insecta > Mantodea > Metallyticidae > Metallyticus > Metallyticus violacea. The sequence goes on along the minus strand of CM060830.1, from coordinate 62,266,608 downwards.
CGTGGTTTCTTCTGGTCGTTTAGCCGAATGCTGGGATGGAGCTTTCCTTTTTAAGCTTTTGCATAGTCGAAAGTGCCAGGCAAGGTGGGCAGGTGCGGTAAGTCCCTGGCTTGTGCCTTGTAAAGGGTTCCGCTCCGGCTTCTGGTATGGAAGCGGACTCTTTGAAAAGCTTAAACTTCTTGGAGGAGGCTGGAAACAATGTTGGGAACCCCGTCTATATCCTGGCAGTTTATATGTCACGCGTCTGATCCCTTTCCTCCCAGAAGTGTCTCCACTGAGGCTTGAGCAAGTTTGACTTCTGAAATATTCTCCTCCGTAACTAACAATCTAATCGAAGAGAGGGAAACTAACAGAGTTAGTTAAAAAAAACGTCTTTTAACGGAAAAAGCATTGTCCACTCACTTTAGTATCGATAGAAGAGAATTGAATTATATTGTAGTACATCAGATTGCCGATGAAGATGGATCTACTGTAAACGCTCTTTGTTGCCCTTAGGTAACTATACTATCAGATGCTGAGAAGGAAAAAGAGTGTTATACAAAAATCAGTCGGTTTATTGTCCAATCAATGTTGACCTGCGTCTGTTGAATTGTGTGAGATTTATTTGATAACGGATATTTACGAAGGAAGAAATCTTAAATCATCCAAAAACGGAGTTTCAAAGTGTGCTGTGATCAAGGCCTGCGTTGTTTTCTTCCGGGTAACGCAAACACAAAATTGGTTCAATATAATTTTGTAACTCTCAGTGTTTGCCATTCCCTGACAAAAAGCTATGAAAATTCTTCGCGGTGAGATTGCGTACGAGACACCAGTCCTGCACCCATCTGGGTGAATTAGTGTTTCTGGCTGTGACAGATTGCTGAACGTTCCGACCCTGTGGGTACTTTGCCGTTGAGGTGGGAGAGGGTTGTAGGGCTGACAGGTGTTGTTTCAAATGGCTGTGTTGTCGAAGAGTTGGCACTGAATGAACGCCTGCAGATCATATACCACCTGAACTATACTGCGTGAGTCATTCAGACGCATAGCCTGTGGGGGGTGTTTAGTTGAGAGTGTGGCCAGTCATCCAAGTGCCCAGCACTCAGTCGCCAGAGGGTACATGTTTAATCACGACCTAAAGCCGCAATGAGCATTTGTAACAGACAGGCCGCTCGGAAAACCTCCGGGTGGAATTCTTGATCTCATACCTTTGCTGCTATAAGTCTTATCAACTTTTTCTTTGTCACCATTTTGTCCAAAAACTTTCATTTCGATGTGATTCTGGTTTTTCGTCATGTGTGCTAAAAGTAATTCGGAGGTTGACATACCATCTATGGCAGAAAAATAATTTTAAATATAGTTTTATCTGCTACTAAGTAGTATTAAAGCTCCCAAAAGTAAAGCAGATTGAAACATTAAGTACTTATTTTAATAGTTGTACATATTTATGCAATTCTTATCAGAGACCCGAACTATAAATAAGGCTTTCAAAGGTAATTACTTCTTTATAAAAGCATTCATTTCCTCATGAATGTTTTTATTTCATGTAGTTGAGTTATAATACAGTTAATTTCATTAAAATTATTTTTTTAAAAAAAATAGATGAATTATGGGTGCACATAGCATATACGCATTCATTGGGCCATATTTCAAATAGCTTTTATGAAATATTTGTACATGTTTATGCAATTTTTATCAGAGACCCGAACTATAAATAAGGCAATTACTTCTTTATAAGAGCATGCATTTCCTCATGAATGTTTTTATTTCGGTAGTTGAGTTATAATACAGTTAATTTCAATAAAATTATTTTTTTAAAAAAGAATAGATGAATTATGGATGCACATAGCATATACGCATAAATTGAAAATCTTCATTGAGCCATATTTCAAATAGCTTTTATGAAAATGCTTCAGCAGATATATACATTTCTGATAGGAAAAGGATGCTAATGAGACATTTTCAAAATCATACAACTCATTTACAGTGACTGACTGTATATACTGAAGAATTCAAATTCAAGAAGGATTATAAGCGTGGAAGAATTTAGGACCGTAACAATGAATAACAAAACAAGGCCAGGTGCATGAACTTAGTGCATAATGCCTCATAGATTTTGAAATTGTATAATCAAATAGAAATATTTCAATCTGGTATATACACATTGCAATTTCTTATAGCTCTACCGGATGGAAGTAGAGATGTAATCCTTTGAATCAAGAAATTAATCTTCTTGAGAACAATGAAAAAAGTTACAAGAACTTTTCTTCCTTCTTTCATAGATTTGTAGAAAAAGTTTTAGAATTTAGATAAAAGGACGTTTGGCAACGGTGCCTTCCTCTCGTGGCTGCCGAAAGGACGCTACTGTGCAGGTGAATGCTAAGGATGGGAGGTTTACAGTGGAGGGAAATGTGACCGCTGCCCCGCAGTACCGTTTTATTGCGCACTGAATGCCAGAAAGCGGCCGCTTTTACGTTGCACCAATAGCAGTACTAAGATGATATTAACGTTTGATACTGGTATCTGCTCCCTAAGAGAGTTTTTACCGTGTATTTGAAGCGAAAGTTCCAACAATTAATGAAAGTTCCTAAATTTTCTGTACAACATGGTGACAGAAGACGAAATGTAGGTGCAGCATTATGAACCAGCGACAATGCGTCATCCATTGATATCAATATAAGGACTGGCCCCAGAGAAAGCCATTTATATCAAATACTTCAGTTGAAAAACATATGCGAACATTTGTTTGGACAAATGATGGTGTTGTCCAAGTTGGTTTTCTGGAACATGGGGCAACGGTCTACTCAGGAAGTAACATTTTGACACTGCAAATTAAAGAGAAATTGATGTGTTCCATTGATTTGGTTTCTTTACGGACGTTCTTTAACATCTTAGGTTATCAGTATCCCATTCAATTCAGGGCGTGAAAAGGCCGACATATTTTGCGCAGAAGCCTCTTTTTTCAGCCTTGAGATTCTTTATCGTGCCGCAAATGTACGACACGGGACCCACGGCTTTACTTCCCTTCCGAAGGAAGCCATACTTAGGATTTTTACACCCGAAAAAATACATCAGTCCTGGCCAGGATCGAACCTGCGATCTTGGGTTTAGAAGGCAAGTATGGTTATCACTACACCACCAGGACCGACAGCATTTGAAAGGAAAAGGACATTTTAGTGGCAAACCGCACCGTTTAAATGCCAACACAGCATACTTCAGGGACTGGATCTCACAACATTACAGCATTTACCATACAGTCTTGACTTGGGACATGCATTCTCCCCACCCCCCTCTTAATATCTTAGCCACTATTATCCATCCATTGAACAGATTATATTAGCTGCCAGGAACTATATTAAAGATCGCATTATGAGACTTATTTCTGCGTTTCATATATTTAAATATTACTATTTAATTATAATTAAGTTCGCCCTTACAACCAAGTTTCTTATAGAGGTAGACAGCAGAATTGATAATTTCTTGAGACCAAAGACATTAACCGCGAAATACCACGCTGTAGATGTCTTGAGATTTTGTGCTTTATCTGGAAAGAACTGATAGGGATAACTATGTTACCACTTGAAGAGCGTGACATGCGCGGCTTTCACTTTATTCATTCAAGCTTGCCTGCGAAACATTTTTTCCTTGACGAAACCTGTGACAACCGTGTTGTATTTTGTCTTTTCATACACATCCTGAAGGGTACGAGGCTTCTAAACCTTGTACAAGGTACTTCTAGAAATTTTTCTCCCATCATAACACGTAGAAATGTTACTACTGCTCTATCGTCCGTAGGTAATGAATTTAGGTTTCTTTGTCCTTGACGTCTATTAAATAACATTCCTCAAGCGGCTTGACTCACGGGTAACGTCCCGAGACTAGTTTATGGTTTAATAACAATTGCAAGATCATCTTCAGCAAACCAACTAACATATATCTTTATCTGGAGTTCGAGCTGTGCAGTCTTGATTTTCAGACTTTAAAGCTGGTGTTGGTGGACTAAGACGCTATTTTTCTTCCCCTTAGGGGCCCTCCCATTTCATTCTACCAGCAATCTCCACTTTTCTCACTTCTTTTCATGTTCTTTTCGTCTTATTCCATCTTCATGGCTAACGGCCATTCTGGCAAAAACCCCCATACTTCTCATTCATCTCTTGTACATCCCTGAGGTTTGGCCATGACTTCCCCTTGTAACCTTACAACACTGAAGATCCTGGCCTGACCAGTTCCAAACAGGGCGATAGCCAGTTACTCACTCTGGGTGTTCAAGTGATAAGGCGGTGTGTGTTTGCTGAGGTCTGACGATGGGAGTTGTGGTACCGTCAGAGTAAACCTCAACTTCCAGATTGTTCTCTTCATTTTTATATTTCTTTTCTTTAAGAATACTGGGTTAAAAAGTGAAAACGGCTTTTCCTTTCTTCAGTTTTATTGGCTCCACTGAAGTGCAAATTGGTTTGGTTCCGGATTTACCAGTTCTCTCAAGCACTGCACCAGAGTACTATCATGGAATGAAGACAATGCGGTTTAATAGGCGATAAAAGAAGGGTGGGAAAAGTTACTACCACTGACACAAAACAAGCTATTTCCAACATTTGAAATAAAAAATCAAACATACCAACATGTGCAATCATTAGCAAAAATTGTTTAAGTAGATTGTGTTTATTGAAATATCCATCACTCTTACGTCACTGCTTATGCGGAGGATAAAAGTCCGTGCTCTACTTATGTAAATTCCTGTTCCCGGCGTTTCTCTTTGGTCAAGAATTCTGGCGTTCCACTCGTAGCTTCTTCCTCTTCTTTCGTCATTAAGAGAAATTCATCCAGTAATTGAATTCTGGGTATTTTGCATGTAAGACTGTTGCTCTCTACTTGTGATACACAACTGCAATTTATTTATAGCTACGTAATGATATAGTTTTGCCGTTGCTGGTGTACACTTTTTAATTTTTTTTTATTTTAAACATAATAAAGTAATTAACTCTTATGCTAATTGCATTTTCATAAGCTAGAGGCAGCTTATATTAAATACAGGAAATATAATGGAGATACTAATGATCTGAAATAAAATATTAATAAAATGCTACCTTATGAAACTAGTTGCATGAAAACACCATAGTAATAATTACGCATTAAATTGTTTTCATTGCTAAAATGCTGTCATCAGTTGAATATTATATTGCGATAATATTAAGGAAACAATTTATGTATTAATGAAAACAGAATCAATCCTTCATATTCATTATAGAATTAATAAAAATATAATTAATTAATTAATTAATATTGGCTATCAAATAAATTAACAAAATTGGATATGCTAATCTGTTCTTAAATATATTAGCATTACTAAGGTTTTTCAAATTTCCTTCATAGTTTTACTGTTCATCCAAATAATGAATCTGTCGTATTCCTTCTGTGTCTTAAGTTTTTATTGGTATTGTTTGCAATTCAACTTGCGGTAAATGCACGTTCACCAACAACAACAATAATAAATAAAAGAGATAAATTATCTCCAAAAATAAAATGGCATCACAAGTATAACAAAAGAAGGCATTGACTTCAGAGTAAATGCATTATAAGATTGACATTAATATTAATTTTGTTACTAATATCCTGTTATAACTCGCATACAAAAAATAGGGTATGAAGCTCATTTATAATATTGTACAACTATTGCATTCGTAAACATTTCTTGAACGTTAGTTCATGCTATAAAATATAAAATTATAAACTAATATCACTGTATAATATTATGTTAAGTATATTAAATGGCTAGAAATGTATACTTTTTGCATACAGTTTGTATAGTTCTAGCCAAGCGTTAATTTCTTTTGTTCACAGTAGTGCTGGTACAGGTCTATCGAACTTATGAAAGTCGGTCCTGGTGGTGTAGTGGTTACCATACTTGCCTCCTACGCCCAAGATCGCGGGTTCGAACCCGGCCAGGACCGATGGATTTTTTCGGGCGTAAAAAAGTATGGCTTCCTTCGGAAGGGAAGTAAAGCCGTGGGTCCCGTGTCGTACATTTACGGCACGAAAAAACACCTCAAGCCTGAAAGAGAGGCCTCTGAGCAAAATTTGTCGGCCGTTTCACGCCCTGAGTTGAATGGGACGCTGATGACCTGAGATGTTAAAGAGCGTCCATAAATAAATCAATCAATCAATCAAAAAAAAAAAAAGAACTTATGAAAAATACGAGGGTTGGAACTTAAAAGTGGCAACTATTTATTTACAACCGATACAAAAGAGTTACATGTTAGCAACCTTTACTGTCCTTCAATGTAGTCACCAGCGTTGTGTATAACCCGTTGCTAGCGATGTGGAAGGCGTAGTATATCTTTAGCAGAGTCTGTTCTCTTGCTGGTGCAGATGGAGCGGTCTACTGCCTGTCGTATCTCTGGAATACTTCTAAAGCGAATGCCACGAAGTGGTTTCTTCATCTTCGGAATCAAATCAAAGTCACAAGGACTTAAGTCCGGGGAGTATGGTGGATGGTACAATACTTCCCAGCCCCATCGACCGAACAAATCAGTCACAGCTTGCGCTGTATGCGCCAGAGCATTGTCGTGCAAAATGAGTGGATTCAGCAGAAAGTGTTGCCGCTTCTCTCTCAAAACTGGTCGCAGGTGGTGCTCCAAAAACGAACGGTAATACTCAGCATTGACGGTCTGCCGTGGAGGAATGTAATGCGTTAGGATAACACCATCACAGTCGTACACGAGAATCACCATAACTTTCACCGTATTGGGGCTCTGACGAACTTTCGACCTTCGTGGTGACCCATACTGACGCCATTCGTTCGATTGACGTTTCAGTTTTGACTCATACGATTTGGCCCATGTCTCATCCAGGGTTATGACACGGCGTAAGAAAGTCACTCATTCGCGCTCATAGCGCTCCAAGTGCGTCTTAGCAGCGTCGTAACGCAACCATTTCTTTATTTCCGTCAAATCATGGGAACCCATCGTGATGCAATTTTTCGCATGCCCAGGCGTTCCTTCAGGATGTGAAGCACAGTCGTATGCGCTAATCCGGTTTCTTGGGCGAGCTCACGAATCGCCTGGCGTCAATCACTGTCCAGTAACGCGGCAAGAGCATGCACTTCTTCTTCACTGACGCTCGTAGAACGACCTGCCCGATGAATGCCACAGTTTGCCGACCATCTTTGAAGGCTTTTACCCAACGTGCCACTGCTCTGTAAGGAAATGCAGATTCCCCGCAAGCCTCTTGAAGACCTTTATGACACTGTCGTGCTGTACGACCTCTGGCACATTCAATCTTGATCCCAACTCCATTGTTCCTGTTTCGAAAACTTAGTGACAACAGTACGTTAGACCGCTAGCTCACAAGTGACTGGTGCGCACGCAGGTGATGTGGGAAGGGAGAGTCCATTTGCTCTGAGAAAAGATAGGCATATAAACAACGTGTGCTATCAGCGACAATATTAGATTCCGTTGCATAGCGTCTCCACAGCAGTGTTGCCACTATTTAAGTTCCAACCCTCGTATAAGTGATATTCTGAATATAGCAGCAAAAGAGGCGTTAAAACAGGTCAGGTCAGGCTCCATATATATCAGCCGATTTTACTGTATGGTTTAAATGCTAAACATCCTGGATAAATAGTTTTTTTCATTATATAACATCTGATACTTGAATATTATCATTCGTAGCACGGTAGATGTAATCCTGTTGTCAACCTCTGTCCAGATATTCCTCAGCATATCAATAGTGACATTTTGCATAGCAAGGCGAATTCTGCTCTTCAAATCATCGAGGTCAGTCACCGGTGCACTGTACACTTGATTCTTTACGAATTCCCATAAGAAAAAGTTGAAAAGTGTTAGACCTGGTAACCTTTTCGGCCAAACTATTGTTTCGGATCCTCTTCCGATTAGTTGTCTGGGAAATAATTCAGAACACTGCGTACCTGGCCTGCGAAATGAGGGGTGCGCCGTCTTACAAGTAAATGATTTTAGCAGGAAATTGTAACACAACATAGAACTCGAGCATGCCTAGATTGGTTGTGAGTAACTGTAGGTTCATTAAACTGTACCGGATGTTAATTTTCGGCATTTCGCGTTCGTGTTCAAACACAACAAGTGGGGATTCTGATTTCCCCAGATTCTGTCTGTTGGCTTTTCCTGATATTTGGAAAGTTAATCCTTGAGAGGAACACATTTTTTTTTCCGTCAACTTTGCCCAGACACTCGCAACATAAGCCAGACGTGTGTATTTATCGTCAGGCTTGATCGGCTGTGTTATTTGATATTTGTATACTCGCAGGCGTAGACTTTCGTACACCGTATTGCGATTGCTGGAGTTCCAAACCAGATTTTCGGATTGGTTTTCTAGGACTTCTTGTACAGATTCGAATGCATTCGTTTTCAGCAGCAAGCTACTTTTACGCTTGTCTCACAGGCCATTATTCTCTTATAATCAGAAATGGGATCGTGTTTTTAAAGATTGTATTCTCCACGAAATTGGCTTTGTACATGATTCACAGACTTTATTTATTCTAATCAAATAACACACGATATTTTCTGCTCAGTCGTCCACATAACTGGAGCTTTGTAGATTCAACAGTTTGTATTTATTTATTCATTTCTCAATCTCAATCTCTATGACAATTCTTGTTATATGCATTGCAAAATCTGCACTACCAAATGTAGGTACATTTAATCCTCTTTGGCACATATATATTTTAATTTATAACCATTTCTTTTATTGACGTTTTAAGCTGGACACCCTGTGTTACAACAACGAAGTTCCCTTCAATTTTCAACAGTGATCATTTGCTGTTATATCACAGTTGAAGAAGCTCCAATCAAATGTTTACCTCCTCTTCGCTCCGACAGCGCCCCAGGCTATCAGCAACTTATGTCTATCAACACCGTTTTACGCTCCAGGGCACATCCTGTCGCTTCGAGCATAAGCTTGTAACTCAAACAGCATAATGCCCTATAATATAAGAATAATAACGATTACCTCTAAACAGAAAACGTGACATGTAATTAATTGATCCAGTAATAAGAAAGAACGAAGGGGGAGGCACCCGAATGCTGACTTTCTCCCTGTTTTCAAAAAATCTGGGAAGTTAAGGAAAAATTGCCTGCTTAACTTTGCTAAGGATTAATTCTAATTAGCTTTAATAGCATTTTGTGACTTGGTAATAGAAACAGGTAAATATATTTAAATGATAAAAGAGGTTTACTATGAGCAGCGTTATACAAAATATCCCAAAGGTACTCAACAGTTGGTAAAATGCACCATAAAGATAAAATGTTTATATATATTTATTATGGACGCTCTTTAACAGCTCAGGTCATCAGCGTCCCATTCAATTCAGGGCGTGAAACGGCCGACAAATTTTGCTCAGAGGTCTCTTCTTTCAGGCTTGAGGTTCTGTTTTGTGCCGTAAATGTACAACTAGGAACCCACGGCTTTACTTTTCGACCGAAGGGAGTCATACCTAGGATTTTTACGCCCGAAATAATCCATCGGTCCTGGCCGGGTTTGAACCCGTGACCTTGGGTTTAGAAGGCAAGTATGATTACCACTACACCAACAGGACCGACAATAAAATGCTAAAACAACTTCAGGTAGGCATATTTTTTACAACGGGTATTATTTACTACATACAAGACTGGCCTTTTTTTTAAGTGATATTGAACTCCATAAATCATAATATCGCGTATTTTATGCGTTTTACTTTCCTTTACTGTAAAGTAAATGGCAAAGTCAGGAATAAAGATGTCGTTTAAAAGTGAATTATCACAAATAATATCACAGGAGGGAAAGCTTAAATTTTCGAGAGATATTTATTAGGACTATTACACGTTTCGTCAGCATGAAAGTATTGGAGGAGAAGATAATGCAGTTCACCCAAGTAAAGAAAACATAATAACAAATGTCAATCCACAAAATATTTATCATGAATTCGAATTAAAACTAAAATTAAGTAGATTAGAAGAGAGAAACACATTATTAACAGCTCTACGATTAGTAACTAGCAAATTACATCCTAAAGGAAAGTACATAACATTTCCATTCCCAGAAGCAGCAGACAGATTAGAATTAAGAACACAAAACCTACCTATAAATCCAACAGGCTTATGGAAATTATTACAGATGGCATTTGAAAGAAGATTAGAAACTTTAGACCTAGAAGAATTATATCATAATTTCGTACTTAGTTACGGAAAGATAGCCTTCGATTTCCAAAAATCTTGGCCAAATAGTCATTTTCACACTTATCATAATTAATGGAAGTAATAAACTTTATAAAAATAGGGCAAATAAACGCCCAAAGAAGTAAATTGGTCATGTTGGAATTAAGGAGGCTATCAGAAGAACTGCAATTAGATATTCTGTTCATACAGGAACCATATTGTGTAAACGGCAAACCAGCACACATGTCGACAAACTTTAGAATTATAATAGATAAAGGAAACCCTATGGCAACAATAGTAGCTATTAACTCGGAAATACAAGTGGTGAAAATAACGCAATTAAGTGATACACATACAAATTGCATAGAAATAGCACTAAGAGGGAAACATTATGTTTTAGTAAATCAATATTTTCAGTTTAGCGAATGCATAGAACCATATATAAATAGATTAAGAGAAATAGAAAATGGTTATAATAATTCTACAGTAATATATATGGCGGATGCTAATGCACATTCCCAATGGTGGAACAGCAACTACAAGGACAAAAGGGGAGAACTACTGGAGGAGGTAATAGCGGAGCTACAGCTAAATGTAGAGAACAAACCATGTAACCCACCAACTTACAGTAATAGAGCAGGAGCTACATCTAACATAGACATCACATTGACAAATAAAAGAGCAAGCAAAAGTGTTACAAACTGGAAAGTAGGTCAATCACTGACGTCAAGTGATCACAATATAATTTATTTCGAATTACAAATTAACACAAACCAAGAACAAAGATGGAATGAGAATAAACGACCCTACAATATAAAGAAAGCAAACTGGGATAAACTAAAAACGGAATTTAAATTGCCTACAATGCCTAAACCTCAAGAGGACTGTAACAATAAAGCATTAGAACTAACCAAAGCCATCCAAAAAGCTATGAAGTGCAGCATACTCAGAATTAATAAAAAACATAACACTTCACCAACATTTTGGAACAATAATCTGTTAAAATTAAGAAGATCAGTTAGAAAAGCTAGAAGAATTTATCAGAAATATATTATTGCCTCAGAAAGAGAAAATAACTTAAATAAATATAGAGAAATTAGGAAAAAATATAAGGAAAATATAGAAGAATATCGCCAAGCTGCATGGAAAAATTTCGTAGAGATAAACCTTTCCAACAATATATGGGGTACACCTTACAAGCTAATAATGGAGAAAGTAAAAACCCCAGATATAATATCCACTCTGGATAAAGGGGAGGATAAAATGACTGTCAACTGGATAGACTCTATAAATCTCTTACTTCTGAAACTACTACCTAATGATATTAAAGAAAATGATAACTCAGAACACAGAAAACTAAGAAAAGAACTCATTACTGTAAAAATAGATGAAGGTGTCATTTTCCCCTACCATGAAGTTGAAATAAGAAAAATTATAAAGGAATTAAAGAAGAATAAATCACCAGGACCGGATGAAATAAAGTCGGAAGTGCTACAACAGTTGGAAGATCAGATTACCCCGTACCTGTGTCAATTGTTTAATAATTGTCTATGGCAGGGAAAAGTACCTTACTGCTGGAAGGAAGCGAATGTGATCATTTTAAACAAAGGGGCTGACAAAGATCCCACGCAACCGAAATCCTATAGGCCTATTTGCTTATTAAATGTTTTGGGCAAAATCCAAGAAAAACTTTTGAGCAAAAGAGTAGATGAATATAGATCAATGATTGGTATGACCAGCAAACAGTTTGGATTTAGAAAAGGCAAGTCTACAGAGGATGCCATAATCGAGGCAATAGAAACTTCAAAAATAACCAATAAAAATACGTAATAGCAATATTTTTCGATATTGCGGGGGCGTTTGATAATTTATGGTGGCCAGTACTGTTTCAAATTTTAAGGAAAAAGAAATATCCAAAATGCATCTATAATTCGTTAATGGATTATTGTAAAAATAGAAGAGTGTACGTTAAGGGTGCAAACCAGATCATTACAAAGGAAATTACCAAAGGATGTCCGCAGGGATCAATTTTAGGGCCGATATTATGGGACATATTTTTGGAATCTCTAATAGAAAAAATAGAAGGATTAAACAGTATAAAAGATATTATCGCATATGCAGATGACTTACTAATAATAATAGAAGGAAATAATAGAAAGGAAATTGAAAAGAGATCAAATATAATAACTGATCATGTAAACAATTGGTGCATAAAAGCAAAATTGGAAATTGCTCCTCACAAATCATCATATATGTTTTTAAAAGGAAACTTAAACAGAAATCCGAGTATTAAAATTAACAATAAAAATATTAAGAGACAAGCAGTAAATAAATATCTAGGTATATATTTGGATGAAAAACTAAATTTTAAGAAACATGTAGAAAACACAAGAACTAGAGCAGAAAAAGTTATGTTCAAGTTAGCCAATATTGGACAAAGATATTTTAATATACATGCTAACGGAATAAAAATCTATCACAATAGCATCTTTGCAGCCATATTAAACTATGGAGGAGGAGTTTAGGGGGAAAAGGCACGCGAGGTTCATTTTATACGTACTTTAAGAAGCTCCCAAAGAAAAATTTTATTGAGATGTACAGGGGCATTTTCCACTTCTCCAGCAATGGGACTACTAGTAATATTGGGTATATGGCCAATTGATTATCTAGTTCGATTAAGAGCAGCCTCTTATTGGCTTAAAAAACAAAATAACTCAAAAATAATGGACATTGTTGGTAAAAAGTGTATGAATAAAAAAGAAATCAAAGATTCTTTATTACAAATATGGCAACGAGAATGGGATGAAATAAAAGAAGGTAGAAGAGTGCATGAAATATTTCCATCCATAAAGGAAAGATTACTATTTAAGCACATTCATCCCAATAAGGATTTAGTGCATTATGTAACAGGCCATGGTCCATATTGCTCATATTTGCAAAGATTTAAATTACAAGCAAATAATACATGTACGGACTGTAACATAATCGATACACCGGAACATGTCTCATTTGAATGCCCTAAATACCAGTCATTTGTAGCAGAGGAAAGACGACTACTTGCTGGGAAACACATCTGGAACATCATGAGAGACGGAGATGATTTTAGGGCATTGAACGAGTTAACAAATAAAATATCAAGCAAAATGGCAGAAGAGTATAAAAACGGCAAAAAACAAACAAGAGAAAAAATCCAAAGGCCAGAAATGGTATATTCCCATAGAAGATCCGAGAGAATCAAAGGAAAGGCAAGAAAGATATTTACAACTAGAATTAGTTGAAGAAAAAGATGATAAAGAAGATAACACCCAATTTGAATAAGAAGAAGAGAGCAGAACTGACAGAAGAAAGGAATAATGGCAGTTTTCGGGCGGAAACGAAGCAGTTGAGAGAAGAAGTAGACAGAGGTCAAGAGAAGGAGAGAAGCGAAGGAAACTACACTGTCAACACACCATGGTCCAGTATAGCTGTTGCTTGAGACCGGCAGCAACTCCACTGATGTCCAGGTTCTGTTGCCAGGAATTCCAGTGGGGAGCAGCCCGGATACCGAGCTTTAGCAGAAATGAAGACGCATAGAGTAAATTGGATAATTGTAAATTAATAAAGTTTAAATGTAATCATTGCTACTGGGTACCAGTTGCAATTGTAGATGTTATTATAAGTCATAGTAAATAGCCGTAGTGCTGGATTCCAGTACCGGTTTTGTTTTTGAAGTTTTAATTTTGTTTAGTCATAGTATTAGTAGTGTAGATTTTAAAATCTGTAAAATTTAATTGTAATTTAAATTGTATTGAAAGATATAAAAGGAATAAATAAATGAAATCTGGAGTATTACGTCCTGATGTAGAACCAAGATATCAGGATGTAAGTATTGCAGAATTAAAATAAAATAAAAATATATTAGGACTATTTCACGAATAAAATAAGAATTTAAATATAATTCCCGTAAACTTGGCTAATATATTGTAATAATTGTACATTTGTATTATGAATACTTAATGTAAGCCATTTAGCAACAGACGAATATCGATTGTCAATAATGCCAATACAGAAGAGCAAAATACGGGTTTAGGGCTATTTCATGAATAGAGTAAGAATAAAAGTGATATATATATTTGAAATTCGCCCACGGATTATTAACAATTATATGAAATGTTATATTTATTTATTAGTACCTACCTATTCAGAAACCGTGAGAATGAAATAGATGAAATTCGTCTATTACTTTACTAATACCAACTGAGAAAAACAAAACAGAGAAAACATTCTACCATTCTGAACAACGTGCTTGTTAAGATTTATGGTGGCTTAGTCAGATATTGTTACATAATTTACAAAATAATTTCAGAGTGTTTGGTTGAATACACGCGAAGTTAGTTAAATTTACAATTACTGAAAAACAGAAAAGTTGGTCAGTAATTATATAGTGGAGTTATAGAGTTGGCTATACTAACCACAAGACAAATGCATGGCGTGTGATAAAACAGATTTCATAATATTTTTTCGACAATTTCACTCCGTAATCATCTGTGATGATCAAAATTCAAAATTTTGTTTCGTTTCTTTGATCGATTTTAAGATGACATCACATAAGTGAAATAGTCAAAGTAAAATGTTACCTCGCTTTTGATATGAATGCACATAAGTAACCTAATCTGGTTATGAAAGTACATTCAATGATTTCACTTATTCTTGTGGTAAAAAAGTGTAATAATACCCCGGTGTCGTTTTATTTAAAAAATCGTTTTTATTTCATTATTTTAATGTGGTTTTAATAGACCACTAAAATCAATATTATAAAAATAATCTAATAATTCATTGAAGGCTGCCGCTATTTCACTCAGAAAGGGCTTAAAAGCAAGCCAGGCACCCTACTTGAAAGAACAGCTCAGGGCTCAATAAAAGTAATGAAATGTTTCCGAGTACTCGAGTACTACAGGAATAAATAATTCCTTGCAGCGTTGTTAGCTGCCAAAAAAAAAAAAAATGAATTTGCAAATGTGACAGTAAATTGGGAAAATTAGTTTTAGGAAAGCAAAGCATCTTTTTCCCCTTTTATGCGAAATATTAAACGAAATTATTCCGAATCTAGGTAAAATTAAGATGTATACATAAAAAATAATAAGGCATCTATTCCTAGTTTAAAATTTAAATTTCATAACTATCTTTTATCTCTCTTCAGGCCTACATTTTGGGTATCTCCCCGGCATTTGCCATTGATGAGGACGGAGAAAACATGGGGGAAAAAAACTGTGTCGCAGTGGACGGTCCTGATATCGTTCACCAGTCCGTTCCTTAGCAACATCGGCCACCGGTTGATTAGGATTTCAGATTTGCATATGTCCCTCCATCATTTTGGAATATATTCTTGTGCTCTTACATTGTGTTATTTCCAGATTTACTGGTTATATTTTTAGATTACTCAAAAAATTCTTCTTTTAGTTTTCTTACAGTGCTTTACACTCATTGTTGATTTTATTTGCACTGTAGACTTAGTTTTTCATTTTTTAGTATTGTAGCCCTATTTTGCTTCCTTGTGGGCAGCGCTGCTACTTTCCACCATTTCTTATTCTCTCTTTCCTTGTTTTGTATTTTCAATATTCTTTAGTTCCCGTGAATTATTTGAATTTTGCGCAGGTACTATTCTACCCCATTGCAACAGGAATACATATGCTGTTTCCTAAAGTTTATCGTCCGACTTAACAATTTGGCGCCAATTTTAAAATGCTCCATCATCATTTACTGGGAAGTTAGCATACCCATTTCATTTGTCTTTATGCGCCATTCAGCAAGAGCATGGTCTAATACATTACGGGTATTAATACAAGTGCTTGTAAAGTGTAAAGTTGTAATTTTCTCTTGCACAAAAGAATGAATGTGCAACACTCATACATATAGTAGGAACAGTGATTTTAAACCTTGAATCAGGTTATGTTCACTCTTTAGTAATAAATTGTGTTTTATTGTACAGAACAAATTATTATTCCGGCTATGTGTACCTAATATTTTTTCTAATAAATAATGACAATTTAAATGCTTTTTACGTATTTGTCAATATTCAAGTGTAATAATAATAATCCACTTTGAGATGACGTTCTCATATTTTCATGCACACAGCCGTCAATTGTCGCAGCATCAATTTCGGTCGACAGATGGTAGAAGAATCGATATTCTCTTGCTCATTTATTTTTATATACATTGTTTGTAATGTTTGGCAATTAAGTTTTCATTACAAGCAAAAATGCAGTCAAAAGAAATTATTTTAAAAGAGAATGTGACAAGGAAAGAAATTATTTTGTGGTATTTACCGTGAATCTGAATAAATAAATAAATAAATAATAAAATCATACTGGACGACATATGCATGTGAAAATAAAGGCCAATGCCAGTCTGTCGTGCATTTATGAAAAATATTAAATAATTCAGGACATATATAACCTCGTGCGTACTATTATCTTTTTTTTTTTTTTTTTTTTTTTTGAGAGAGAGAGACAAGTGTGTTTATTATATCCTGACACTGTATTATTATTCACGTATTTTCTGTTACTTCATTATGTTTATAGAAAATACCTAAGCTTATCCCGACAAAGACTTGTAAACTTTTCAATCAAATATATATTCTGCTATTAGATAAGTGCATTTCCAAACATTCTGAAAGTGAAAAGTTTTCGTTAGTGTGTGGACATGAATAAAAATGAATGCGTTCCTACAAGAAGGTTTAAATTTACAATCTCTTGTAGTAATAATGCCAGAAAAACACGATGGTAGAGCACTATCGCGATAGGAATGATGCTTGAAATAGTGACACACATTGCCTTAAGGTTGTATAGCTTCATAATCCGCAAGAACAGCTAAATCACGCAAATTGCACAGCCTATATTCAGTCTGAGTTTTTTTTTTTTTCCCCCAGCACTCTATCAACATCGTACAGGATTTCGAGCCTCGTTTCGCTCCGCTAGTCCAACCGGATGCTATATCCTCACGCCTATGATATTTGGATGTCCGTGGAGCGACATACATACACAGGAATTGTGTGAATAGCCCCACGGGTAGGAGGATGGTCAGATTCGTGACCTTGGGATCTGGCGCATTCAAGAGCATGTTGTTTCCATACATATGTGAGGGGATGTGCGCTATTGTATAGAACTGCATCGAGTTCCAAGTGAGGAGCAGTTCTCACGGCTAGCATCGAACCCTGTTTCTTCCCGCTTCTTTACGCTGTGCCACAAGTCGGTTAACTGAAATACAAGGATTACATTTGACTAAGTTCTTCTTACTTTGAAGATTTCGTTTTTAAAACTATTTATTCCGATAATTATTCTTTGTGTTATTTCCAATGTAGCTCATATTTAAAAAATGTGTTTGCCTTTTTTGTTTTATTATACTTTCTGGTCTTTCACTTTTAAACTGCAACTACAACTTGTGCTATTATGTGTCATTCAGAGCTATAAAGAGCTAGAACGTCTACAGTATCATTCTTTGCTTCTCAGAAATACTATTTTAACTAATGACCGTATTCAGATCAATTCCCCCATGTCTTTCTCTAAAGTTTCAAGAGAAGAGCTTCGGATCGAACAGGAATTTTCAGTTAAGACTTGTCTCACAATGGTGATAAAG
Source organism: Metallyticus violacea (assembly GCA_030762175.1). Lineage (NCBI taxonomy): Eukaryota > Metazoa > Arthropoda > Insecta > Mantodea > Metallyticidae > Metallyticus > Metallyticus violacea. The sequence goes on along the minus strand of CM060830.1, from coordinate 62,248,852 downwards.
GCAATAAAACACTTCGTTTGGCTGATATAGGCCAATATGTTTCTTCAAAAAAGGCTGCATGAGAATTCTGTGTAAATCTCACTATATACAGTCTCTGGATGTCCCTTTAAACATTACAAAATATGTGTGAGAGGGATAACGGATTATGTAAGAACACTGGTTGGTAATCCTGAATTTTAATTGGGAAATCCGGTGTTTACTTTGGCCATTCACTTTGTTCACAGCCTGTTATCTGGCCCTATACTTCACTATTTCTCGTTGTTCAAAAATATAATTCAGGTGGCTTTTGCTCTTCTCCTGGACGTCTCCTATAAAATCCTCATGTACTAACTGCATTTTTGAAGTCAAATGAGGTGTTACACAGATGATGATGTAAGTTAAGTTTCTGTACAAATGTTTAACCAAAATTCCTGGTCGATTCGAAACCCTTTCTGAATTATCTTTATTTCCTCTAGTTTTGTTTGTTTTTTCAGTACAGCTTCTTTGCGTGTAAGGCACTGCTTTTTTGTTTTACAAATCATAACGTAATATAATATTATTTTTATCCATAAATTGAATTGGTAATCTGCCCTCTAGGTGTATAATATGTAAACTTGTCAGTAATTAGTTCAGTCCTTTCCATTTTTTAATTATTTTTCTCAAACGTGTGATTGTACTGTTGTTGATGAAAAAAGAGATATCCCTGCTTTAGTACCGTATTTAAATGTTACATTTTTATTTTTTCTCCTTTACATCAACTACAACAAACGCTATACCTTTGCATAATCGTAGTGCAAGCCTTATAATATCTTACGCAATAAATAGTACGTAATAGATATCAGAATAAAAATGGAAATATCACACTACAAATGAATCAATAATTTTGAAAATTAAAATGATTATTTGACTATTTGTTTCGGGAGATACAGAAAACTGAATAATTGAACTAACATTAATAGTCCAACTTCTGTCTCAAGCAAATTAATGTTCTTTACGTCTTGTTTAAGTTTAGATTCTATGAACATATGATATTTTCAAAATGAAAAAAGTTATACATTTTCTTTCATTTATTTATTAGAAATATAGATGTCACATCTGTGTGCATGTGCAGCTTTGCAGGCAAGTGTCCAGACTTGAAGAAGCTTTTTCGCTCGTGTACTTTTGAATTTTAGAATATACAGACGAAGAACTCTACCTATACTAACGCCATGTAAACTGATTAAAACGACCATTCTTTTACCTTATACACAACATAATTTCCTTGCAGGCATTCCTCTGCTATGAGATTGAGACCTATCAAGTATGCATCGTGTAGTTTTTGTTAACAAAGAGTAAGCTCTTGCACCGATTAGCTTAGGAAATACAAATGATGCTCTGTTTCCTATAACTGAGAAAGGGAAATAACTTGGTAATTTAGTCTACATATAATTGCAAAGACTTGGAAATGTTAAATATTAAATATATGAGAAAGTAATATAATCTAACTAATGGATAGTCTTTCTTACTTGTAGGTATTACCAACTTTCTGGACAGGAAAGTTTATGTAGCGTGATTTTTATGGGAAACCTTTTGTCTTACATATTTTATAGATTCACACCCGTAAACCGCATTTTTAAATATTTAATTGATGAATTAAACTTTTTATACATTTTCACTGCAGGGAAACATCTAATTGAGCAGATCAACCAACATTTTGATCAATGTCACCACCTCAGAAAACACTATAGTCCAGAACATGAAAATAGTCAAGAAGTTCAAGACTAATTGTTTTAAGAACCATAGACAATGTATTGTAACAGTTTTACAGAATTGAACAATTATGAATTTTAATTCAACATTGCTCCACAATATATATGTACTATAGGATTATGGAGAAGCAAATACATTATTCAGAGTTATTTGGAATTCTGATTTCCAAAGTGTTCCAACGCTTACGTCAAAAGTGTTCTCAAGCAAAGAATGTTACGAAGAAATGAATATTCAGTAGATCGACAGCTTATATGATTCCGCTATAAAGAAATAGCTCTTCCCTCCAGTCTAATCAGGTGTGCAACAAAGTGACTCAATTTATGTCTTCACATATTTATTTTGGATTACGTCGAAAGATATGACAAAGTAAATGCACTCTTAGATTACCTGCACTTTGGGGGAAAAATGAATTTGACTGAAGTATTATACAGTGTGAAATACTTTTCTTCAAACGTATGAAGAGTAAATTGTTTAACAATAAAGTTAATTAGATTCTGTTGACATTCATAAACAAAAGCCGTAAGCATTTCCTCTGACATTTTTTGCTCTGCATGTATAAATTATAATATTTTTTTTTTCATTTAATAACTCAATACACCAACAAGTTTTCTTGAAGTTGTGAAAGTCAATTTTAGAAAACTTTGTTTTCATTCGTGTTTCTCAGTAGCCCTCTAGCCAAGAGTTGAGGTATCTTGCATGAAAATTGCATCAAAGTTTGCTGATTCTCTACTGGTTTAGGTTTAGTGTCGAATTTATTAGTTATTTATTATTAAAATAGAAATTTCCGTAATGGGGGGATTTGGTAAACAGCTGGTTACAAAAAATATGTTTGTTTCTTATTTGTTATATTTGTGAAAATAATTGCCAGTGAGGAAATAAGGAACAGTAGTTTGTAAAAGCAAGTCCACAAAATCCTCTATGATTACGAATGGCATTGGACACTGCCAGTGGTTGTGCGCAGATGAAATTAGTGTCACCAGAAGGAGCAGCTAAACTTATTACCACATCTCACAGACATTCCAGAATACGTTGTCGATTTCCTGTCATTTCATTCAAATATTCCATGAGCCCGGTGATGACAACAGGGCAGTGCTTCGTCTTGCTGAACCTCTTCCGGTATGGAAACAGTATGTAGAAATACAAGAAAGTAGTAAGCGTTAGTTTCTGAATTGCACAATGAGGTACACAGCCTCACACAGTTTCCAACTCAACCCCACAGTATTCAAAATATCAAGTATATGAGCTCATAACATTAACATATATGTAGTATATAATGTATATTTTGGAAAAGTCTTGTGTAATTTTCTAATTTCTGTAAAATTTGTTGTGTTAACATTACAATATTTGAATAAAAATCTTAAACAAAGAAGAAATAAGATGCACAAGCCAGCTCTTCAGTAGTATAACCACTCTGTAAAATACTTATTGGAAAAGAAGAATTAATAATTAGTAGCAATAATAATGCATTGCATAAATAGTTCTGCAGTACTTCAAGATTCATAATCAAATTCACGTTGGCAGTACCGCAACCTGCAAGACCTTTCAGAGAACAGAAATGAGGTCACATGTGTAGACATGCGATGCAAGTTTGTCCCACTGAACACATTCGCCCACCTCTGCTGTGTGATTGTTGTGCATCATGCAATTGACTCACAACGTCAGCCATTATTTTTGTTTTTATTCCATTACTGATCGGATCACTAGACTATCTTGAAACAAAGCATTGGCGGTTTGGAGAGCTGCACGACCCTTGCATATTAATGTTACAGGGGAAGGGGCGGAAGGGGGGAAGAAACTGGAGTTGGAAAAGGCAGTGTACATATACACCTAAATGCATTAAGTAGTATATGGCTTCTTTTAATAGTTTTATCCGCAAATGCATTTTGCTGTTCATTTCCCTGAAGAGCTGGTTAGAGATTAGTAATATAATCATATATCTGGAAATAACCCTTCCTTGGTGTTTGAAACTTTAACTTCATATAGGTTAGTTAATTTGTATTGGTTGTTTCATTTCGAAACATGGGCACCTTCCATTAGGGAGAATTTATTTACACTTATTTCCCTACAGGTGGTAAACCCCCACGTCATTTAACGCCATCTGACAGGGAATTAAGGTATTATTTGGAGTGAAACGGTCGATAATTTTATACAGGGGCCTCTTTTTTCAGTTATGGAGTGTTTTAACGTGTTGTAAAACTACAAAAAGACTTAAGCCCCTCCCGAAGGTTCTAAGTTCGAGATTTTTACGCCGGTTTTGTTCCGGAGGAGAGCACGCTACAACTTTGTATAGGAACGCAACTCAAAACCAGACAATGTACAGTAATAGAAATACAAGCAGAAGGAAATAATTGGCCCAGCCTTTACTCTTTTAAGCATACTGTTTCACTATTTCGACGGTATAATGACCATTCTTTCATCCACCCAGATCACACTTATAAGCCATGCGTTTTCTCATGCTAAAGAAACCATCAACGTAACGTTTCTATGGCAATGTCACTATTAATAGTGAAAAAGCTGGCTGCAATAGCCACCACTGGCCAAAAGCTAAATCCATTTTCCTTTCTTTTGCCTATATCATAAAATAGGCACTGAAAGGCGCAGAAGCACGATTCACTTTAACACTTTGCAGTTTTGAAGTTGGGGAAAGTTTCTGGAGGCGCATTTCCCACCAGAGGGTTCCGGAAATAGATTCTGGGAAGGAAATCAGATTCTTTTCTCCTACAAGCATGTGCCTGAAATGTATTCTATTACGTCGGAGGTTACCATAACGTGTAAAACAATATCATGTATGGACAGATATTTGTTCAGACCGACTCATCCCTCATAGACGCAAACTATTTTTATCTCTTTCGTAAAACAATAAAATCAGCTTTGTTGCTTGGCTCCAGAGTCGTTTTCCGCGAGTTGACCATTTCTCCTTACAGTTTTTCGTGTGCAATGAATGCATTGCGGCATAACTTGTAAGAAAAAAGAAGAGATGAAAAGTTCGTCACTTCGTTAAATAAGCGAGCTCCTCAGCAAGTTGAATAAATTTAAAAGTGAATATAAAATACAAATTATGGCCTTATTAATTAATGAAATGAAATAAGTTATGCCATTTTTGTGTGGTATTAGGGGAACAACTTGCACACTATAAGCATCACTAAAGAGAAGCCGTAGTTTTAGAATTATCATCATTATTGAGATTAAACCTTAAAAATTAATAGTGTGCTATCCATTTAAACGAAATAAATGAACATAGATAGACAAAGCTACACCGTGTAGGTATTTTTAAACATTTTTAAAGTTATCATGTCAATGTACTGAATCAAAGCATGTTACTATTTAAAAATAGTTACAATATACTAACCAAATATATATATATAGCAATATACAATCGAATTCCATCGATTTTCATTGACTTTGAAATCTAATTTAAATATTATAGTAAAAAAAATATAACGAAAACGTCTTCTGAAAAGTATTACAGATGTTCTTACATAAAATTATAATTCCCAAACACATATCAGATTAATATTTCACATTTGCTGTCATCACGACAATGATTTTGTTGTATATAAAGCGTATGGAACTTATAAATACAGTTTATGTTATGAACTAATTTGCTGTTTTTATTTTAAAACAATAGAGAAGGAAATTAAACGGAAGAGCTCTTTTTAAATCTGTTTTCAATACATCCCTAGAACTAATGCTCCGATTTCCCTAATTTAAAAAAAATTTTTTTTTTTGTTTTATTTAAATGGTATATAGGCCTAATTTTGTTGTGAAGAAACAAGTATTGTGCCACTAGAGCCATTTTTAAATTTTGGGTTTCAGGTAAACCCCCATTTCTAATGACGTGATTTCCCTGATTTTCAGAAACTATTTTTGTTGTGTTATTTAAATGACATATACCGAGTTTCCTTTCTAAAAAAATAATTGGTGCCGCTAGAATAATTTTTAAAGGTTGAGTTTCATATAAACCCTTACTCCTAATAATTTGATTTCAGTGATTTTCAGAAACTATTTATTTTATTTATGACCTATACGGAGTTTCGTTGTGGAAAAACACAAATTGCGGCAGCTAGAATTTCGCTTTAACCCCCTTCGGTTTTCAGCTTTACACTCACTTCTAATGGACCAATTGCCCTGATTTTCATAAAATCATAAAGTATGTTTTGAAACATACCGAGTTTCGTTTAGAAAAAATTACGGCCTCTAGAACAGTTATTTAGATTAACCCCCACCCCTATGGTCCAATTTTGCTGGTTAACGAAATCGACGTATTTTGTTAATCAATGGTTTTATCCCCCCCCCCCCACACACACACACACAAATGTTTTTCATTTCGGTTTCTAGCGATGAAGATTAGAACAATTTTTTTCAAAAATCGTTTCATCGGTACATCAGTTGCTTCGGAATTTACTAAAAAGAAGTTCGATGAAGTTGAAGGCTAGGGAAAAACTGCAGAATAAAAAGAGAGGAGACATAGAACCATTAGCTTATATGTAGAGAAAAAAGAGGGTCTCCGGAAAAGTTTTTCAAGTAATGATGGACAAAGAGGACGATGTAGGATTCGGTTATAACGAAAGAGAAAGAAGGTGACAATGGGCCAGAGGAGCAGGGCAAGATTAGAGAAGAAGAATCTGAAAACTGGAAGAAGATAACGAAGAAAAGTCGCAGTTGTTAAAGAAAACTTACAAATAGGAAATGTGGCATTGATAAATAGAAAAGAGCGTAGGAAGAACAGCAACTGAAAGAACAGGAGGAGGAAGATCTAGCTATATGTGAAGAGGAAAGGGAAGTAACATAATTAACCAGAAATGAAAGTTGCAGTTTCTGTTTCTAACGAGAAATGTTTGTAAACATTCTGGCGGGTAGGGGTTTAAGCCAAGAGTCACGGAGCTCTACCTAAAGGTACCGTAGGCAACGCGAGTTTTCATGCGAGCGAGAGGAAGTGGATAGCCTGAGAGAGTCCAGATGGATCCCCCAGTTTGGCACCCGCTGGTATGACTATGGCCATAGTAGCGTTGCCATGGTGACCGGGTTATTGATTGGAAAGCGCAGACGTCATCGCGCAGCAACGTGTTTGTGGCGCCAGAGTGGCTGGCCCCATCTATAAACGTTTTTTCCCCTTCCCCTCGACTCGGCCCCCACGATCCAAATCTCCAGGCCGAGATTAGAAACACAAATACCAAGCATTGGGTTGGATAATGGGGAGGGACGGACCGGGCCCCCCGTAATCTCTGGCTCTGTTCTCTGTGCGTGCTTCAAGTCAGTTAGCGTGGTTTAATCTCATCATCGTATAGTTTAGTTGGTTGGCAAGTCGGGGGACGATGCGGGTCAGGAAGTCCAAGCTGCCCAACCTGGGCCGCCGATCCCAGTGGCGTAGTTACCCGCCATTTCCAATACTTGATATTTAGCCAAAAGCAGTAAATATAACCTGCCGTTATCCAGCGGAACAAAATACGTGTTTAATTATCTTCCTGTGAAGGGTTAGTTTATAAACGATGGATCAATCAACGTTTCGCCAAATCTTTAAAATAATTTCAAATGTCCATGAGCAGTAGGAAAACAATACCGGAAATGGCGTGCAACCAAGAACAAACAAGCGAGATGTAATACAGTCCCTTGCGCACAGGAACATCTATTGGCGAATGAGAACGACTTAGTGTGTCACGTGTTAGAGCACATGAATGGGTGTCTTACTCTGGAAGACACTCTCGCCCGAGACAAGCAAGCCTCATAAAAGCGATCCAAGTAAATAAGGATCGTTGCGATGGAAGTACCACGTTTCATGGCGACTGGATTGTAGAAAAGTGTGTGCAAAATGGGTTCCTAACAGACTTACAGAAAAATTAACTAAGATATACAATAGCCAATGTGCTTGTTGAATGAGACTTCAGCAAAACACTTCGAAGAGCTTAGTTTAGTTTCTCACCTTGACCTGGAAACATCTGCGCAAACAGTCAAAACAAGAAAGGTGCAATTTCACTATGCTAATAATGAATACCCTTATTCAAACCAAAGCTTCGGTGGGGGAAAAGCCCCCACTTGGGCAACTTGAACTACACAAGATTGGACCTTTCGTAGTGTAACTGGTTGTGGTCGAATTCCTTGGCCAACTCGGTCACGTATATGAATGCGATATGGTTAATAAATTCGTAACATTCACCGTCTCGAAGATATTGGCAGATGACACTTAATTACAAAAACGAGCACCACTATGTCGCTTTGCAAGCCATTACCCCCCTCCCTAGAAGTTTAGAAGGCATCTGACAGGAATACACTTTCGAATGCACCATCAAGTTCGTTTTACGTCCAGATCAATTAGTTTAAAAATGGATGGATCAACTTGTACATGCAGGCGCTTTATGACTCAGTTTGCAGCTCATATGATAGTGATGTATGTAGCTGAAGGTGCGCAGATCAAAGAGCAGTGTCATATTCAAATTCTGACCCTGACTCTGGTACATCCGGTGAGTAAATATTTCTGGGCTCCCAAATAACAATGTAGTAAATGTCTATTCCGAACTGCTTCTGTGAAGTAACAACACAAGCAAGAAATCAATTGGTTAGAACTGTATTGATTCATTCACATCCTGTTTCCAAGTTGAGCCACTCTTGTACTGCATAGGGTCAACCATCCACACTTCAACTATAATATGTAATAACGTAAACCTCAGTGGCCTCTAAATCAATAAAACGGTCCATTTGCATAATATCACCTTTTTCCTTATTTAGATTTACCGTCTAGTGTTTTACGTTTAAAACGATGTGCATAAATCAAATGTTGTTGTTCACACTTTTGTTAAACTTTGTCGAGCTATATAATCTAATCGGTACCAACACGCATAAAAATGGGTGGATTTTAAAGGGATTATCTAGATCCTGCAGTAATTAAGTAGATCGCCAGTTCAAATGCTACCCATAAATTTCCTATCCATATCCATATATTTTATTTCGTTTTTCATGCTACCAGCTTGAAATCTTAACAGTGTTTGAACAATTCAAATTTAGAAGTAAACAACACAAGTTTACCTCAGTCATTCATAACACTTTTATTATTTTTAAAGATGTTTTATCGACTAAAACTATTTATATGCGAAAGTAACAGCTTTAACGTACATAATTTAATAGTACAACCCACTAGTGCAGTGAGTTACAGCAGAGCGCGACTGTGTGTTGAGAGAAACCGGTCAAGACCATATATGCATGTGCAAGTAGAAGCTTGTAGTTGGTTTGAGAAGAAGCTTAATTTGTGCACTAATTGCTCTTTGTTAGTTATTCCACTGCATATAGTTTTGAACTAGTTTTTATGTACGATACAGTATGAAAACAGATTCTTACAGAGAAGTGTTAAATCAGTGCGCTAGAAAATATTCTGAAAAGCGTGTTGCAGATAAAGAAACTGTTCGTCAACATGTAAAAAAAATTAAGAAGAACATGGTCTCTCAGTGAGAGGAAACGTGTATTCTTACGGAAGAAAAATTAAATGAAATACAATTATTTCCTACGCACATACCGGTAATGTGTTGCCGCCGAGGAGTATAATTTTCAGGGTCTCTTATAGTTAATTTTAAATACACTATAAATTTATGATTTCAGTATAAATATAAATACTAAAATAAAAATAATAAGTTTACGTGCGACTATTCTATCTCGCTCTTTCTGGTTGCAACACTTTCCCAGTAAGCAGCCGCACTCAAACGGCCCCATAACTCAAATGTACAGGTAGCTCTGATTTATATAACAGGTATGGTCATAGTTGGTGTTTCTCAAACAATGATATACAGAGATTCGTTTTAAAAATGTTGTGTGCTTGGAATTGTTTTGGATCATTAAGAACTCGTGGCTTCAGACGAATCTTGTTTCTTTGGGGAGCAGCAAGGCTTTGGGTTTATGTACTTAATTTTACAGTTACAATTTCATGAAGATATTTACTTTGTGTTAATGTATTGGATAAATTATTCATTATACAGGGCGTAATTTCAAAACTACCTAGACTGAATAACTAGCTATTTAAATTAAATAAAAAGCCCATCAATTTAGATATGGAGGGGGGAGCTTAAAACAAATGTTGATTACAATATAGGTACCACTTCCTTATGGAGTCTCTCTGAATTTTCAAGTAGCATCCCTACGCTTTAAAGAAGATTCGTTTGTTATCAATCTTTTGTTTCTATCATTTCCTGGATACCTGGATTGTTGTTTGTATTTGAATGTAATAAAAATAACAAGTTGTAAGATGGGAAAAAAAATTTGGTAATATTTTAAAAATTTGCTAAATGCTTCATTGTTAGCTACATGATAAGTTTCTGTTCTTTCTTGTAAGGTATGTACACTTTGAAACAAATAATTGCCGAAACACAACTATTACATTAAATGTTCAAATGTTTTTAGTTGTGTTCTGCTCAAATAACAATATCCAGCTTACCAGGTAACAATAGAAAACAAAATGTGTGATGTGAATTGAAACATCTTTAAAATGTAAGTACCATTAAGTACTGATGTGGTAAAAGGATGAAATCTAAAATGTAATCAACATTGATTTTGAAACTTTTCCCTCAACCTCTAAATTTAAGTCAAACAGATGTTCATACTGGGAAGTTTTGAAATGAACGCCTAATATAATTTACTATAGACAAGAAGTACTTACTGCCATTTCTCCATATTAGAAGCATTACAAACGAAGCTTGTTTCTTATGATAACTCCAAAGCCCCGATATATCTAATGTGAATATGAAAGACTGGTGAGTCAAGTTCTTAATTGTGACACGATTCCCGAAATTATTTCTCAGCAGTTTTACTAGCATTTATGTAAGGTGGAACAACACAGTTCACCAATCATCACCCAATGGTCTAAATGCGTTATACTTCAAAACCATGTTTTATTTATCTATGGAAGTAAATAAGCAGAGAAATATTGGGATGTTAACCCATACTCTTTGTGATAAAAACTACATTTTCTAAAAATTAACATTTGATAAAGTTACAGAAATTTCAGAAGCACTCTGTATTCTAAATCATCTTATACATAATTTGTGTAATATTTGGTTTCTGGTACACATTTACATTAGACCTGTAAGCATTTTCTCCATATAAAGAATAACGCTGAAACGAATTGTTACGTTCCGAACTCGTTCCTTGATACTCGTTTATCATACTGATTGTATGATAAATTATATTAGGAGACATATTGCAAATTGGCCTTGTTTGCATCCCGCACGCCACTGCGCTGGAACGCCTAACGAACGCCTCGACGGCGCCCAGACCAAGACATGCTGTTTTCTTATCACGTTGGCCTGGTTTCTTGGCAAAGGGAGGAAGTTACTTCATTGCTTTCGCTTTATGAACCCCCTTGCCGCATGTCATAAGTACCTTCCTCTCTCCACATCATTATTTGGTCCTCAGAGAGTCACTAACGCTTTCACAGCTGCATGGTGTCTCATTGTACTGCTGGACATTATTGTCATCTTTGTCACTCAATCCGTTAGTGGCTAAGACAAATGAAGTACGCAATATGCATATGTGACGCTTAGCTTGTACATTTGCACCAAATAGTTTATTATTAGATCTTGGGTGTTCTTGCATTAAAATAGGTTTTAAAAAATCACTTAAAATGCATTATAGGTTAAAAAGCATTTATATTTTTAAATAGCAGAATTATGTACAAAGAAAAATCCACAAAAATAGTTGACTCGTCCTAATGTCGTTTATCATTTGTTTCACATAACTACAAGGTGTTTCTTTTGTCATACAAACAAGAAAACGAACGTTTAAAGTACACTGTGGTAATTGGAGCATATTTGAAACAAGTTATGAACAGTTCATGTTCATAGAATATATATTTTTACCACTGAGAATCTTGGTTTTGCCTTTCATTATTTCCAGAACTGGATTGCCAGATATTCTTTTGCATTCATTTGTTCAGTGTAGCACTTTAAATGCTCAATTGGCTTAGACATGGTGTCAAATTGTGAACTGAAATCTAACTGCAAAGCGTTTATTAAACTCCTGACTTTTCTTCTTAATATTCTTGCATGAACAACGAGCATGTTGTAAAACGATAGCTTATAACTTGTCGGGTCTAACAAAGTATGCCGCCATAAATTCCTCAGCAGTGCTTTGAATCGACATCTCAGTGAAAATATATGACAATGAATATGACAATGACTCATTTAAACTGAACAACGATTTCCTTTATAAAATGAAATCCGCCACAAAACCCTCATTTCAACAACTGCATTAGAAGAAACAATTGCTTCTTATTCTCGCCAATGAAACAGTAAAGTACAGTGTGTCCGAGAGGTCCTATACCCCTGTACGTTACTAGTTTCTTATTATTATTATATTTATTATTATATTTATTAGTAATATTATTGGTGTATTGTTGGTTGTTAACGTATAGCGGGGGCATACGGACTTACCGGATATCCTATACAGTAACGGAAAATTTGGAAATATAAGAAAATAATTATCAAAAAGGCACAACTGTGCAGTAAAAGTACAAAAAAGGCAAAAATAAATTCTTCCCGTCATTTTTGATAGTTTCGAATATCATTTATATTTTTAACGGTCAGCAATAAAACAGGCATACGTCCGGACTCTAATTATGCTATTAGTGTGTTATATTTTATTGCACGAGAAAATGTGTAAGAAACGAGCGATGAGAGTTTCATAATTTTTACAAATGCAATAATTGTGTAATGTTACGCTTATATAAATGGGTGTTCATAAAATAAAGTTAATGTTAATGTCGATTTTTAAATGTATTACTCTGAAATCTGCGTTCTTTAATTGCAGTTATGCCATCTTTGTACCAATTGTGGTTATTTAATGCGTTAGTTTATTGTTATTGCTGTGAGCAAAGGTGAATTTACCGAAAGAAAATTTAGCCTATACTGAAAAGGCTAAATTGTCACTAATACCGAGAAAAGTTTACGACACAGTTAAGTAAGTACGTGAACTTTAGCTGTAATTATATATTTTCCAGTGTTGATGCATGATAAATTCTGTTTTCAGTAACAGATAAATTATTCCTTAGCATTATTGTAACATAATATTTAGTTGATGTCAACACTATAGCAATAACAAGTTTAATGACGTAATTTTGCACGGTAATTTTTGCAATTAAGGTCATAAAATGCAACATTTTATTAACGATTTTGCTCAGCAATAAAATTATTTATAATTCTGGTGTACAAAAAATTACATTTTTCATGTAAATAATATTTGTTGATTATGTGAAAAAGGTTTTTTAATTTAATTTAATTTAATTAAATAACGGACTACTCATAGTGACCCATTCGGGAGCGAAACTAGCGCAGCATTAACATCACGTATATTGATTATTATACAATATTTAGTTTGCGGGAAACTGTGATAATTAAATGTGTCCTGATCTTAAAGGGCTTTCACTTTGGTTAACCAGGCCTTTTGTAGTACATAATGCAAACGAAGCTTCTTGGTATGCCTGAGGTTAATAACAGTTACTTCGTGTTTGTTGTTATGCGGTTATTTCGAGTTAAACGTAAGCCAGTCTAATTAACGTGGTTGCATCATATGATAAACCTCACTAGTGCGCACAAGGTGTGCCTTATGAAAGTTGAAGGAAGGAAGGTTGCCACCATTTGGAGATTCATAGGACAATAGCAATCAAAAGACTATATTGGTAAAATATTAACATATAAGAATTAACGAAACCATCTCCATTGCGGGGTTTAAAGGGAACAATAGGAACTGAAATAAAAAAAATGCATGAAATAACAGCTGCAGTGTTAAAATAAGATTACAGAATGCTCAAATTAATTTTGAGCGTGAAAACTGCAGTACCTAGGTTTATTTAAACATTTCAGAAAGCCCAATGAATTTGGTTGCAAGGTATAGATTCGACATATATTTACTTAAATAAGACGCAAATTGAATAAATTGCTGACTGCCACTCTCAATATAATGTATAAAATGTTCTACCTGACCTTCACTCACAAAGAATGCCGACTATGAAAATTAGTCTTGTAGGAACTAGGACTTAATACGAAGGGAAGAATTGAAAAGTTCCTTTTGTGTTGAAAGAATGAGATAAATGTGTGAAAACATCTATAAAGAATATTACAACCTTTTTTAAATATTCAAAGTATAACTTTGAAGTCAAAACAAGGGACTAAACGGCTAAAGAACGTGTAGCAATAATGCAGCTAACTATAATATTGTAAAATGTTTTTGCCAGATTCGCTTACAAAGTAACATAATGTTATAGCATAGGTTCAGAAATACACATTAAACAGATTACCGTAAAAGTGTAAATTCGACAATTTTTACTTTTGAAATATATTAATTTCTAATTTAATATTACGCTCATATTTAATCATTTAGCGTGTAAATATGCTTTATTATCCCATTATATAAATAATAAAAGTACTATAGCTGACATTAATTTTAAAATGTGTAATCAGGTGAAGCATTTTTGGTTTTGCAGTTTAAACAGCAAAGTCTTCACAGAAAGGAAGCTATTTACTCCTTCATAAGCAATAGCAGTATATTTATACACTACCGCAATCACTTCATGGTATGATCATTTTTAAGAGATATTAAAGGCGAAATATAAAAGTATTGCGGTTAATAGATAGCGGTTTTAATATACTTAAAGATTAGTTGGTTTCAGTTTAAGGAGATCGAAACATTGAAAATATATCCATGCTGATATGTGGAAAGTTTTTATGGGGTGGTATTCAATGTGCGCATATGAAGGTGTGGTATCAAAGAGTACCGTCCTACTTTGAACACGGACATGAATCAGAAAGGGTGTGTCAAGTGGAAGAAAAAGAATGGTATAAAATTATGGATTGCCAACTCGGATATTGGCGCGCATTTCGGCTGGAGAATGCATCATGTGTAGGTTGCCCTTGCACTGCAGCACACTACGTGGAGTTGATTGAATCTCTGCTGGACATGGATATGAAGTTGTCTTCAGAAATCAGAATAACTGGCAGAGGGGTGATAAATATGGCAGGAAAGGAATGTGATCATATGCTAGTTCTAAAGTATATATTTGTTGTCATTGCTTTTTTATAACCCTGATATTAATTTTTCAAATAAAGTACCTGTGAAACGCCTGACGGGAACATTGTTTGTGACTAGTTCTGCAACATTCCTTTGATATTTTTCATAGTGTTTAACATTTTTACTGCTGATAATACACAAAATTAAAAGAAAAATTGAGAAAATAATTTTTAAGGAATTTACCTTCCGGGTCATTTATGAGGACTGAAGAAAACTTGGGGGGAAAAAATTAAAAATAAACTCGGTCAGGGAAGACGGGAATCGAACCCCAGATTTCCCGCTCACGATTCCATGCCTTAACAACTTCGGCTTCACATGGTGATAATTCTTCAATTGAAACAATACATCATATAACATGTAATATGTTCTAAAACATGCGTTTCGAGCCACAGTCTACAGAATTCTATGCAATGGGAAAAAGTATGACGTTATACAGTGAGAGCAGTTTAAACGTTCCGATATACCCGTAGTTCAGCCAGTTGGCGGTTATACTTCTCGTTACGCCGTAGACTCACGAGTTTAAGCGCTTTACCATTTTAAATTTTAATTATAACAAATTAAATTATAGTAGATGCATCTGCTACCGAGCTGGAAGCTATGAGGATAAATTGTTGTGTTATATTGAAAGAGTGTTTCCATAAGATTAATAATGCTAGAACACAATTTATTATTTGCATTAAAATTATGGAGTGAAAATCAGCTGTGGTTAGTTTAACTGCGTAGTTGATCAGTGCAAATTATATATTTTAATTATATTAGTGAAAATAAATTTCGATTTTTTCTAAACATAAAAATAGATAATGGTGGTTAAAGGTGTTATGCCTAAAATATTTTTAATACATCTACTGCACATATATTAAATAAAGATACAGGTGTTAACATTTAAATGGATACTATAAAAGCAGTCGGGTGTTGATTTTCATAGAAATCAACTGTTTTTATGTCGGAGGTATGAAAAAATAATTTTATTACAGTGTGACTATGTAATCCTCACTGATTTGGGAACCCTTATTTCTATTTGGGGAAATCATACAAGGCATTCATTTTAAAACTTGCTTTATATTTAAAATACTTTTAATTTAAACAAAACCATCTCAAATTAGATATTAAGGGGAGATTGAAATCAGAGTTAATCATATTTTAGGATACCCTTCCATCCCCATACAAGCTCACTTTTTAATAGGTTCCGCTGCGCTGTGATACTTAAGAAAATTCAATTTTCATCACTCCTTTGGTTTTCTATCGTTGCAATCTGATTGTTGCTATTTGAACTAGAACAGTATAAAGAATAAAAATCAGTTAGTTGCACAAGTTATTTTGGGTAATATTATAGTAATACGGCGTGTTTTAGAACTCTTGACATCCGTTTATATTATGTTCTTGCTTGTAGAGTATTTTTGAAACAACTTTTTGAACAACTTTTTAACAACAAATTTTGAAACAACTTATTACCAAAACACAACTATTACATTAAGTGCTCGGTAGTTTTTTAGTTTTATTTTGTTCAAACTCAAACAACACAACAATTCAGGTTGTCGGGAAACTATAGAGAAAAAAAAATGATGTGGTAGCAATAAAAATCCTCTTTAAAGTTTAAATTTCAAAAGATAAGAGTATTGTTTGAAATTTCAAAGTGAAGGTGATAGCGGGCGAGGAGATGAATTCTATATTGTGGTCAACGTTGGTTTTTAACTTCCCCTCAATATCTAAATTGAAATGTTTTCCTTTAAATTAAACGCATTTTAAATGTGTATTTATTCAGATTGGAAAAATGTTAAATGAACACCCTGTTTGATTTTAAGAGTACTAAAAGAAAAACTGTCTTCTAAACTAGTTCTATATCTTGATCATCTGTAATGTGCACATTGTCAAAAGATGTACATTCTGCATGTAAATATTTAATGAAGTTAAACGCTTAATGATTCCTTTAATAACACGCAAAACCGTGGTCACGTTAAAATTCAATATTAATCTTATGAACTCGAGAGAATTCTCAGTGACTGAATTAACTACATTTTGAAAAATTTGGTTTAAAAAAAATAGACTTAATGCTTTGAGCTCAAAGACGCACAAGAAACTCTAATTAGAAAATAACATGCCTATTACTGAAACGAAAAATGTGACTGAATATAAGCAGCAGCATTTCAGTGGCATCTTACTTTTAGGAATTTTGAAGTAGACTCTCCAAAAGAAAGAAGAATAAAGCGAAAAAAAAAATGAAAGCTACAGAGAAAGGATGCAGTTAGAGATCAGAAAAAGATGAATAGAAGAGAATGGTGGTAGGATAAAAGAATATGCATATAGAGTTCCGGAAATGACAAATGGTTGTAGAAGCTCGCTGCTGAGTTGAAAGGGGGACAAGATGGAGGGGTGTAAGCTGGCACACAAGGTAGCTAGATAGCAAAAATTGTGAATGAGTTTGCAAGAAGAGAGATAGTGGGTAAACAAGGTAGCAGCCAGGAAATAAATAAAAAGTAAGAGATCCTACAAGTACGCGCTTAAACAAGCAATGTACTTGGCGGCGAGAAAACAAGGAAGCGTGAAAGCCAGTAGCCAACGTAAGCACCCGAGCGGCAGTTAAATAAGAAATAGCAATAGGGTGCAAGAACGTAATCAGGAGAGAGGTTATGGCTACATATAGATTAATAAAGTAAAATAAACAGACTAACAAGAAAGGAAGGTAGTGAGCAAACAAGAAAATAGCTTAATAGGGCAAGAAACTAGCGGTAAGTAGATCGCGAGGAGAAAAACTAAAATCAGAAAGATCAGCGAGTAGATGCATTCAGCAGTAGAAGAGACTAAGAATAGTAATTATAAGAAGAAAGAAAAAAGAGACCCTTAGGAAAGAAAGAATTAAATAAAAGTACACTAAATGATGCACAACAATACATTATTAGTAAAGAGTTGCAAGTGCTGTATTATGTAAAAAAAACTGTTTAAAAATGACGTCATAATTTGAGGTTATGTCCACTCCATAATAATAAATTCGTATTTCCAATATGCACATTATTATCATTTGTACAATATTGATCTGATATGTTTTCTCGGAAAATAATTATCATTTAAATTTGTTACATTCAAGCATTTGAGATTGCTGTCTTAAACTGACATATGCACTTACCTTGCAGCATCAGTTTTAGTCAAGAAATGGTACAAGAATCATTCTTCCCGATTGCAATCGATAATTTATTTATTAGTCCATTTTATCATTTACATTTGCTTATATTGTTTGGCAAACATTACGATCAAAGTTGTGAAAATGGTGTCAAAAGGGACAAATTTATTTATTTACGATAGAAAGAAATAATGTTCGTGTCAATTATCTAGGACGTTAAAAAATAAATAAAATAAGATGGATGCTGTATTTAAATATGTATTTGAAACTGGAAAGGTCATTGTAATTACAAGTTCTATTCTAATTTCACTTAACATAAAAGGTTTATGTATTCTATGCTTTCTTTATACAAGCCAATATTTTCATGCTATCACTGGGTTACATATTTAGGTCTAATAATTATATAAATTGTTTAAAAAGACATTAAAAATTGCACTGATATTTGAAGCTACTAATTTTCCTATACTTGTAGAGAAATCTATACAAATTATTAGAGCATGACTATTGCGCCTGTGAATGAAATATCACCTGTACGCTTGTAAATATACACTTGTAATGTATTAGACCATACTTTTGTGGAGTAGGGGTTGCTAACAGAGCAAGCTAATACAAGTGTACGTAGGAAAGTGATTGTGAATAAACAAATGAGAATCATGTAAAACAATTGAAGGTTGCGAAAGTAAACATAATAATAAGAGGGCAGGCGAGGGACACTGAAGATGTAAGCAAGCTACTAAAATAAGATATTAGCTAATAATTAAATCTGTAATAACCGGCAAACAAGGCGATACGGACTAAACAATAATTAATAAAGGCATCACCCGCAGTCAAGTAGGTGGTAGGAAGTTGGTAAGTTAACAAACTTATGTAGACAAACAAGAACGCTGCAGTTAGTAATGAAGCAGGGAAGTTTGTTGCAAGTAAGCAAGTGCTCTTCACATCATTGCATACAGCTATTTATTTGTTCTCAGTTAAACCAACCAACCGAAACTTAGCGATGATTTTGCATGCCCCATTGGATAAAATAACGGCTATTATCTTCTTTTCTCTAAGCTGAAACAAATGAAAACAAACAGGCGTCCTTACTGGTGAAGAGAAACATGTAAAGTGCGCATTCAGTACTATTTAGGTAAATTTATCTGAATGAGAGTGGTCAAGGGAAAAATTTGAACTCTAAAATCTAGGTTAAAATAGACAGTTTTTACAACTATGATAGTTGATTATTTATGAAGAACAAACCTAAAACTAGCGGAAGAATCTAAATGTTGGAATATGGGATGGATCCGCTAAAGTTGTTTGCATATATAACCATTTAATAAAAATTTATTAAAGTATAAAATTATAAAAGCAACTTAAAATATATTGATATTTTTATTGTTGTGCGTTGACAATAATAATAATAATAATAATAATAATTGTTTTTGTGTGAACCAGTTTGTTTATCTGAAATGGGTGATATTCGTAAAGAAGTTCCGGAGACACAATTGCTACCAGCAAAATCTTGACAAAAGTACTAGAAAAAATATACTGCGTTCAGAGATTGGTGTAGGATAAAAGGTGTAAATATTGTGGGTGAAAATATGATAACTTATTTTCATGAAAAATCAAAAATTTTGAAAGTGTCTTCATTGTAGTAAAACACTCAATGTTAAAATCAACTCAGTCTCTCAAGAAAATATGAATATCGAAATGTTTCCTAAAGTTAGGGGTTTTCTGAAGCATAATTCTGAGATATGCCAACCAAAATAAATCCAAGATTCTTTCTAGGAAAAAGTAGACACGTTTTTAGATAAATGTTAATGATAAAGATTGCTTTCGGCATCTGTATAGCTTGTGGAAGGAAGTTCCTAATATTTGAATGATGGTAACTCCCTATTATGCTCACCGATACGAAGAGATATCGCAAATAAATGTTTACTGCGGCTGCAGCTGTTAACTGTCTGGATTTACTCTACAAATATATTGTCTTTAGCCATGAGATGTACGACATAATTTTTTTCTTCTTGGCTTATCGAAAAAGAAAATGCACTTCGCAGCGTTTTGCAGTACATTCATGTGGTAGCTGAACATCTGAAATGACTAGTCAATCCTCCAGACGTCATTACGCTTGTAGCCGATGCAGGAGTTCATTTGGTTACACTGGCGAACTTCATAGTACCTGAAGGATGTATAGACGAATCTGTGGAAAGGAAAATAAATAACCAAACCGATTATCGGACAAGAAACCGTCATCTCAGCGTCTCCAACTGTGTAGCGCGCAATCATTTTCAGGCAACATTTCAAAATTGCTTTAAAAAAAAAAGTCATCGTTTACAAGTATCATAATAAATTCCCTCTCATGTCCATTTTTATGTGCCAAAATGAGTTTATTCTTACAAGTATATCAAGTATTGCCATATATGCTTTTGATATGTTTTCTCGTGTATTCCAAACTTTTAATACCAATCAATTCTGTAAATGACCTCCCTTTTGCCTTCACTCATAACCAAAGTTTCTCTGGCTGAATCTATAGCAGCATAGGAAACCTCTTATGGGAAATTCATCACTGCTGACTCCAAGGACCGCTTGAGACTCTCAATATTAGGTGCCTTTTCTTGCAAACCAAGAACTGATCACAGTTTGTAGTCCAGGGGGCTCAGATTGGAACTGCTTAAAGGCAAATCTTGAGGGCTAATAAAGCCTGAAACAACATTCTCAAGTCAAATGTGAATGGACCTTGCTTTACGAGCTGAAGCCACAATGCCTGTTCTTGAACAAGATCATGTTTGGTTCTTCGCCACAGGTTCCAGCCGAGGATTTTGTACACTTTGATGGTTGTCTTCAATTCCTTTGACAGACATAGCTCACTCTCCTTCAAAGCACTACTGAGGCAGGAGGGTGGCTATCTGTGTCTTTGAGACTTCTCATCAGTAAAAAGAATTTTAGATGGTCGTTGTCACTCTAATGAAGTACCAAACGGCATCTCAACTCTCTGCTGCTGCTTCAGTTCTGCAGTTAAAAATGCAACGAAAAGCAATGCAGGTTCTTGTCTAAGCACTCAGGATTTGAACTTGCTTGTCAGGGATCTTCATTATTTGCTTTCGAATTGCATTCCGCCAAACACAGGCTGCAATTGATATGACAACAGCTAGAGTTCTCAGAAAGGACAGCATCTAGATCTCGTGAAGGGTTGAATGGCACGGTACACTAACATTCTATTTGTTTGTAGCTTTCTAAGAATCTGAAAAAACCCGCATGTTGATTTCCCACCCCAGTGAAGGACTTTCACAGCAACACTGTTTTCATAATCTTCCCGTTCCATGATTAAACTTCAAGTATGTATGTACTCTTTCCACTGCATCTGAACTGAACAGTGAAAATGACAGTGTCTGGTATCAGAACTGTTATCTAATCGCCAGAACTCCTAGTAAAATTTTGTAACAGTATTTGTGACATGACTAGTTGTTGAAGTTCATTTATGGACACTCATCAGCGTCAGGTCATCAACGCCCCATTCAATTCAGGGAGTGAAACGGCCGATAAATTTTGCTCAGAGGCTCTTTCTTTCAGGTGTGAGGTTCTTATTCGTGCCGTAAATCTACGACATGAGACCCATGGCTTTACTTCCCTTCCGAAGGAAGCCATTACTTTGGAAAAAATCTATCGATCTTGGCCGGGTTTGAATCTACGATCTTGGTTATGACATGATTAGAAAAATATGCAAAATGATGTATTATATTTGTCATGCATTACGTATTCTGTTTAATAAACAGCTAAATTTTCAGAGTGTTGCTAATCTCCAAAAGTGTGTAATAAAAAATAGATGAATAGCATTCTGTAAAAATTACACCTTTCATTTTTGCTCAGTACGTGCGTTTATCTGTTTGGTCCATGAGCTGGGTTTATCTCTATTGGTTTTTGTTTTATTTTCAACACATGGTTACCATGCTATCATATCGTATGAATTGGTTTAATTAGAGATTTAAGGTGAGATTGCAAGGCATTGTTATCTGAAGTAGGAATAAACGATAGCTGGTATCTTGCTCAGAAACAGATAATGAATGCAACAGAGAGTCGGGGAAAGCGGTTCCAGGAAAAATGATGACGGTATTGGGCCATGTTCATGAATTAATATTCCCTTCCCTTCTTTTTTTACTCTGTAATTGTAGATTTGAAATATTTTCCTTCTCCATCCTTTCAGAAATTTTCTTCTCACCATCATCGTCGTCATAATCAACCACAACAACAAACAAGGTCCATAAAATCCGTTCCGCCTCAGGTATCTTCCCATCGACATGTGGATCTTCCCATGTCTGGGTGTCCTTGCGGTTTGTACTAATGGACAGTCCGGTGTTTGCCTTTATTCTTTTAATACATGTGTTCATACCAATTTTGTTTCTTTTCTGAAATATGTTTACTTGCTCTCTAGTATATATATATATTGTGAAGCCTTTTTACAGCACATGGAAGCCTGAGCTTTACCGCGACAATCGCTGCGTCTTTTACCTCCATCATGTGATTTCACATGTAGAGTGCAGTACTGCAGGGGGGCATGTGATCAGCACACCTCATCCCGCTGATCGTTATATCGCGGCCTACTAGATCGGAGATCGCCACCTCTCCATAGGCAGTTTCCCAATTGTCCTCACGAGGCTGGATGGATCCCGTTCCAGACCTCCCTATCTTAGAAAAATTCCCAAGTAGCTACCGGGAATCGAACCCTGGCCTCCCGGGCAGCAGTCAGCAACGCTAACCACTGGACCAAGGAGGTGATATATTTAAAGTATACAGCTGTTAAGTCAAGTAACACTTTTATCTGGTAGATTTGCGCCTAGCATTTAACTTGGAGTTTGATAGTTTACACTGGAAACAGCATTTTTAATAAATTGCTTCAAAAAGAATTCGGTTGTTCTTTTTATATGCTACGTTACCTTAGCAAGAGTTTATTTCTTTTTATTTCTTCTCATTTTAAATAAAGAGTAGTGTTAGTAAACAAATGTTTTTTTTTATGAAAGAGAATATCAAGAATCGTACAAAATATGCCAGGATTGAAAACATGCTTTCAATATTTGAATTTAATTATAACCTCTCTCCTTCATTATTGGCCGCAGTGGTCTCGGGTTAACACGCTATCTTCCGCACCCAAAGTTCAGGAGTTCGATCCCGGCTGAGGTAGAAAAATCCAAAAGCGCAGGTCCACCGGGAAGGACCCCGTAGACCCGTGTTAATAGATTTGCTGCACATTAAAGAGGTCCATGCCTCAAAAAAGAGGTACCGGCCGTTTCACACCTTAGTTTCCTATTGGATGGAGATAGAGGTTTATGCTTACTCTGCTTTCTGTAAGGGAATAAACTTAACTGTTCCTTGGCATTGTAAGTTTCAACAGGGTTCTTTGAATTATCTGCGTTTCTGTATCATTTATAACTGTTCTTCGAAACTTGTAATTATTGTGTAAAATTGGTGGGGGGATATAAGTGAAACCTCACTATTAAATTAGTGATTATCAGAGACCAGATTTCTCGCATTAAAAAGAAAAACAACATGGCATTTAAGATATGTAATATAGGCAATAAAAATAAAAGACTGCGTACTACTATTGTAATGAAAAATATTTAAATGCAGTGATAATTATTTTTTTTCAAAATTAATAGTTTATTTCATTAACTATGTGCAAATTGTGAAAGGAGAGCCTTTATCGCATGTTGAGTAATAACAAAGGATGCCGCGGAAATATTTAAGGCAATAAAAAAAGAATTTTATAATAGGAACCGTGCAGTGCTGTAACTAAAGTAGTTATTTTTACAAATCAATAATGCAAAACTGAAATCGGGCCGGAACCGTTTGTGCCTACGCCCCCAATTGCGCACCTCTGGGAGAAAGGGATAAGTTAGGGAAATATTGGGTGATTACGCGGACGTAGACGCAGTTTCCAGATAGAACATCCCGATGCCAGAGGAGTCCCCTCCCCCTCTTGTTGAGTTGCGCGAACCTTTCCAAAGCGCAAGCCATCATCACGCTGCACCAACCCCCTCCTTCGCCCTGGCACTTTCCACTCTGTAAGAGAACCGACGAAATGAAGTGAGAAAGCGAAACATTCTGGAATGTAAATATCCATCCCTTCTTTCAGCTAAGTGATCAGGGAAACCACGAAAAAACTCCTGGTTATCCTAAGGGAACTGAACCCGAAACCTCCCGAATGCATTTCACATGAGCCGCCAAGAAACTCTTAGTGACCTACTTAACAAACTTCTTTCGATGAAAGGTCTTCAAAGAGCAATTTCTTTATAAAATGAAATCCACCACAAAGCATTCTTTACAGCAACTGCACCGGAACAAATAGTTACATCTTATTCCCACCATAAGCAACAGTAGCAGAAAAAGTGCAAAAATAAAATAATTACGAAAAATGCAGAATATTATAAACTAGGCTGCAAAGTACACAAAATGCATGTGTAAAATCTTCCTATAAAGTGATAGTTCACAAACACCATTAGACACTAGATCTGTCCTGGTGGCCACAGATTAAAAATGAAACAAACTTTTTTCCTTAAATCTGGGGTTAGTGATTGAAGAACCGCCTCCTTGGTCTAGTGGTTAGCGTTGCTGACTTCTGACCGGTAGGTCTGGAAGGGGGTCTGTCCAACCTCGTGAGGATAATTGGGGAGCTGTCTGATGGAGAGGTAGAGTTCTTCCATCTAAAAATCGCATGATACGACCCGTGGAGTGTTGATCACATGCCCCCTGCAATTCTTCGCTCTATCAATGAAGTCATAAGACGGAGATAGAGGAAGCAGATGTCGCTGCGGCAGGCCATGGTCCGATCTCGAGTTGTAGTGCCATAGAAGAAGAACAATACAGTTACCATAGCAACAGAACTTGTCAATCTGGAGGAAGAATTTTATATTTTTTTATTAATTACATCAGACTTTTGTCACTTTTGTTCATTTTGTGCTTTCAAGTAACAGGATTACTCAAGTGCAAAACATTTCATAATAGTAATATAAGTTTTAAACTAGAAATGTTTTGAAATGTGCAGTACTAATATAGTTTCTTTTCTTTATTACAGGTGAGTGTCGGTCATTAGATCAATCTAAAACTCACGATTTTCTACTCCTAATGGTAAGTAAACGACATAGTCGTATCAGATATAGTCACCTATTCTACCTTTGCTAGAAATTCCGCACGGGTGCACATGGGCGTTGTACTCATTGTACTCTTTTCTAAATTTACCAAATAAGCACAGCTGAGTAGTCCATCTATATAGCATTTTGACGTTGCCGCTATTGCGTTAATGAAGGCAATTGAACTGTGGTGTGATTTATCGGCGTTTAAATAGTTGTTGACCTCACCGCATAACGTTACAGTCTGCTGAAACATAGAACGTGTCTGACATTGGGAAATAGGAAAACGTTCAATAAAATATTAATTGGAAGTTGGAAAAAAAATGGTGTTTACTAGACAGAAGTGAACGCAATGAGTTATCGAGAATCATGAGATTTATAAATAATTTTATATGCAAATAGCAAAATTAGAACTTGTAGTTTTAAAGATAAAATAAGGCATCCGGACTGTGTCCATTCCTTCTCGAAACCTATATTCTTACAAATGTTTTCATTTATGACTAATCATGTATTAGCAAATTGAAAAAGCAATTTTTTTTAACTGTTGATAACTCAAAAATAAAGCTAACTTTGTCCAAATGAAAAGAGCTAGAACATGAAATGTATAGGTAAAGAACATTCTGAGTTACAAGAAATTAATTTCAGTTTTTTTCTAGAAGTTCATTAAACACACATAATGTCAAAACATTAATGAAAAGAGTGTTTAGAAAAGAAAACGAATATGACATTCTTCTTCTCATTCGGCATTACAGGCCGGAATGAGCCTTAGCCTGCCGCAGCGACCTCTGCTTCCTGTATCTCCGTCTTACGACTTCATTGATAGAGTGCAGTATTGCAGAAGGGGAATGTGATCAGGTCACCTGTCACGCGGCTTTCTTGATCGAATTATCCTTACGAAGCAGGGTAAACCAGTTCCATACCTCCCTAACATAAAAAGTGCCTAAACAGGTCCCGGGAGTCGAATCCGGGCCTCCCGGTCAGCAGTCAGCAACACTAACCCTAAACTAAGGAGGTAGTCGAATATGATAATACATTCTTTTTCTTTCTATATTTTTAAAATAAACCGCGATTATAGCTGAAATATTTTAACATTTCAAAGGATCAGTCAATAAATTTCTCATTAGCGGACGTCAAAATACAGAAACAACTATAAATAAATTTAAAAATTCAGAATAATAAACAATTGACTGAGAATGATTTATAATTAAACGCATATCGAAGGTATCAGGAGGCAATTTGTTAAATAAAATAATAACAATTGCATCATAATTTCTATGGGTTTTTGTCAATTAATAATATTCACATGAAGAAAATTATGTGTCCTATTCTGATCGTTGTAAGAAAATCTTGTTCAAAAATCACTTACATTTGTCTTAATTTTAATAAATATACAAATTATTAAGTTAAAATGTTTTCCGAAATAAATACCTACCTACAATGAGCAACATGAGAAGGTATTAAAATAATTAAGATTTGTTTTGCAATGTAGAAATTCTACGTATATGTGTTTACAAGTGTTATTTTGCTTATACAAAATTTTCATTTCAAAACTTTCAAGTTTGAATGATTATCAATTTAAAATAAATTGAAACAAAAAAACGTGAATTTCGATACTATGGGGAAATTTAAATCAACGTTGATTGAATTTTAGGTTTCAGCCCTACTTTGAAATTCTGAATGGCATTTCTACCTTATCATTACTTTTTTTCTATTTTATCAGCTAAAGGGCCAAATGAGCTCAGGAGACTTTGTGGTCTACATTCCCCAGGAATTATTCTAAAGAGCTGAAGGAGAAACCCCTGGAAAAACCTAGGTCCGGAAAGTAATCCAACTGGGAATCAAAAACTGGGCCCGCCGCATGGAAAGCGCTAACTTTTCCGCTGGACTTCTAGGGTTCAATTTTGTACCACCTTTTGTTTTCTATCATTGTCGAGCAGTTTGGATTGTTAAATTCAGTTGCAGAATGAAAAGACATTTTGGATAGCATTACAAGTACTCGAAAGTTGCGAGTCCCCTCTTCAGGTTATAAACCTCTGCAACGAGATAACCTTTAGAGGTCCGCAAGGCACATAGACTCATCGTCGGATGGGGGATATTCATAGTTGTTTTATTCGGCCAGGACACGGTAACTCAGACGGTAAGAACATCTGCAGGTAAGCCCGGATGTGACCTTGAGCTTTTTTTTCTATCCGATTCTTCGTTGCAAATATTACAATTATTAATAGTGCAATAATATAGGTTATTTTGGAACTTAATTGTGTTTTTTTTTTTTTTTTTTTTTTTTTTTTACTATGTTAAACACTTTATTAACAAAATGCAACTATCACATTAAATGCTTAATAGGTTTTTTAGTTTTATTCCGTTCAAACTCAAGCAACAATAAAAACAATAGAAAACTAAAAGATGTGGTAACAGTTGAGACCTCTTTAAAATTTAAGTATCTAAGGTAGGGGTGTAATTCAAAATTTCAAATTTAGTGGCTGGAAGTAAAACCAAAAATGTCATCAACATTGATTTTTAAAACTTTCCTCAGTAATTAAATTTATTTGTTTCAAATTTAAATTTACCAAACTGGCTAGTTTAAAGTGTGTTAGTTTTAGAATTCTGTCGTGATATGGTTGTTCTGTAAGCAGCCATTTATTCAACCATTAACCTGAATGTAAATTAAATTTCCAGAGAGTCTCTTTTTTGATTGTATCTATTCTTTCTCTTTGGACGGAATGGCGTCATTGCGCTAATCCAAGTGAAAGTGGGTAGCGGCGACATCCTGTACACTCCACGTCATTGAGGCGCTTGATAAACCCTGCCGACTTATTATTTTGATGGCACTGACATTAACCACGCCTTAGATACACACATTAGCGAGCTCCTGTGTCCGCCCACATCGATGATATCAAGTTACATTGGGCGGTTCACAGAGCGAGGTGAAACATGAGTGTAATTGCAATTTGCATATCTTCATTTATAGGATTTCCTTCGTTTTCAAGAACTAAACAACGATAGGGGCAATTTCTTAAGTATGTTTCCTCATAGAAATAACATTTTACGTTAAAAATGTAAATTTAGTAAGTCATTTGTTGTATGCCACCTGCCGAAAAATTCAATCCATTTTCTTCTAGAAAAAAAAAGTATTTGGAGGCTAAGTATGAACTGGGTGCCGGGTTGCCTGGGAGTAAATTTGAAAATGCTGCTAATTGCATTCTTTTTAAATTTAGTTCTGAAGCTGTTTTGATTGATTTTCGGAATATGAATACGTAGTCTCGACGAGTGCTTTGTTGAAAAAAGACAAAACAGAAGTGTCCCAGTGTCCAAACATGGATCTTCTGTTTGTTATCTCTCATTGTAGGGATGAAAATTATTCTTTAATTATCATATATGATCACCAAAAAAACAAAAAACCGTGATGGGTGCTTCATTTTGTGAGCGATTGAGGCAAAGTGCCATAGCCAAAGTTCTTCTTACAGCTGCAAGGAATTTAGCTTGAAAAATCCGACGTGATTCTGATCAACCTTTTAAAAAATTAAAAAGTTTCTCTGTTTTACTCGCAAAATGCTGATTATATAGCTTTAATGGTGAATATTAATACATGTGACATAACCCTCCACAATGGTTTCTCTCTTGATCAGTTGCAGAAACTTGATCAACACACAAAGAAACAGCGTTAGCTTTCTCATTATATTAAAGACCAACAGCTAAAATT
The DNA here is from genome assembly GCA_030762175.1 of Metallyticus violacea. Taxonomy (NCBI): domain Eukaryota; kingdom Metazoa; phylum Arthropoda; class Insecta; order Mantodea; family Metallyticidae; genus Metallyticus; species Metallyticus violacea. Next base: position 62,220,168 of record CM060830.1, on the reverse strand, counting down.
AAACATTTTTTGCTATACTGCCTAGAACATTTTCCTGCAGTTCCTTATTTCTCGCGAAGAAAATATGCTCTGGTAGATCCAAAAAACATCGCGAACTTTGACGAATTGCGGCTGCTTCGCGCTCGCGAAATGAAATTACATTTTTACCATTTTCTTCGTGGCGATCCATTCTCTCCCTCTCTCGCTCTCCGGTGCTCCATTTCGTATTCCATCCCCATCGTTAGCAAGGGAAGGAAAAAGAAATGCATTATGCAAGCGACGCTCTGCGGCGCTGGAGTCGAGGAATCAGCAAACGGTGCGAATATCGAAAGATGCGAGACCCCTATAGTGGAGCTTCTCGCACTTGATTGATTGACTTGCTCTGCCCTGAATTCCAATCCACCACTACATGTGGTGTTCACGCCTTCCTTAGGGGCGCCAACAGCAGGATGGAAGCGTCAATAAAAATCCACAGCAGCAGTCCCTCTTAATTTTCAGACAAAATAAAATTTACTATAATATAATGGCCTTTTTCCAACTATTTCCTGAGCAGATGGTTCATATTTTGGCCTCTTGTCTCGTGCTTCCCACTCGACTGACCATTGTCAATATCTAAGCAAGCATACAATATCCAGGTTGAATTTTTGTCTGAATTTTGTAACTTTACCAGCAACAGATGAATTGCAACAGAAACCGTTACTATAATACAAAGTTTCGACATTAAAGATTTTTCTTTTCTTATATATAAAGCTCTTAAAGTAATAATTATTTGTTGGAAGAATTTAAAGTTCGTGCCATTATTTTGAACATGAATCTACTAGTAAATGAACGTTAGAGGCTAAAATATGTTCCAGTTCCTTTACACAACACAAAGTATTAGAGAAATGAAAACTAATGAATACCATAAGAAGTCTCTAAGACGTGTTGCACATCAAATCGGTGTCAAAAACCTGAGCTGCTAGACTTTTAAAATCGAAACTCTACAGAGTGACTATAGTTCATGAATTACAACCTCAATAATAATAATAATAATAATAATAATAATAATAATAATAATAATAATAATAAACCAAAGTTGTACTCGAATGAGCATACAGTATCTATTTGTTCGCTTTGATAAGTTCATTTAAAGACCATGACCTCTTTTTGCACTTGTTGAAGTGCTATAGTTCACTTTTTTTTTTTTTTTTTCTTCTTTTTCCCTCACATATCTTGCAAACAAATCTGGCAATTTTTATTTGTACACATTGTACGGTGGAAGCCGTGAATCGCGAGTCCTATGATTGCGTGGCTCTGCGTTTGGTTGCTGTTCGTCCAAGGTCTGTTTGTCATGGCATCCGTTCCGAAGAATTGGGTGTCTTATCTCTTTCTTGTTACTGCTTCTTTGTACGCTTCTGTGTTAGGTAGTGGTGTCTTGATATATCTTCCAGGAAGAAGGTTTCTCTTGTGAGTACCTACGCCAGTCTGTTTGGTGCATACTTGCTTGCCCCTAATGCCTTCTTTATATGTCGTGCTTTAACATTTTAAAAAATTTTTCATGTCACCTGTTTTTAGTTTGTCCCAGATCAGTTCAATTCCATAAGTAGCGATTGTCGTTTCGAACAGTCTCATCGCTGTTTGCAGTTTCAGTGATGTGATGGTGCACATTGCTCTGTTCTCTCCTGTATGTGGGTACTGAATGATGATGCGGTTGTCTGTAATGTAATGTCTGGATACTTAAATTTGTTAATTATTGTCAGTGGTTCATCTTGAATCTTTAGGATGTCAGTCCTCGCTATTTTCCCTCCTCTCCTTGCGATGTTTTGTCCTTGGTTATGATAAAATCGTTTTCTGTGACCCATTGCTGCAGAATGTTTATGTCCTCCTCAGTTCCTCTTTGTGTGTTGATCCTAAGACCAAGTCATCCAATACATTATGAGTGTGACTCCTTTCAGTTTCTCCCCGATATCTGCTGTCATTATGTTGAAGAGCAATGGGCTTATCGGATCGCCTTGCATGATTCCATTTGTCTGGGTTATGTCTTCTGCTGTCGACACTTCATCTGTTATCTACAACGTATAGCGCCTCATGATGCCTTGCATTATATCCATTATGTTGTGTTCTTCACCAATCTCATCTTTCAGCTTTTGTATTAGCTTTCCTCAGGCAATATTTTTCGTAATCTATAAATATTGTGTAGTATTTTCCTTTAGGTTTACTAAGAGCTTCTTCTATTTCTTGAAGTAGTACTTGTGCTGCTTGCAATGTTGTTTCCCCTTTTCTGGTATGTGTTGTCTGTCAATTTCTTTGTGATTATCTTCATCTTAAGAGCGATATAGGAACAGAAAGTATGAATATTACGCAAGAAGAACTTTTGCATGTAAATGGAAAGTTCATCTCAAGATGTCTGAAATGCAAATGGTCATCACTTTCAACACCATTTATAACAAGGTTAGCAGTATTATAGTACATGTTACTATCACTCATGAGTAAATAACCGGGAGATTCAGAATGCCCCCCCCCCCCAGTGTAATAGACAGTGCGCGGAGCCCGTGGCCCGGCAATATAAGGAGCGCTCTGTGTTTCCAGTCATTTTCAAACCAAACAGTATGACGGAAAACTTCAACAAACCTAAATTTGTTCATAGTTGCATATTTAACTCTCTTTGTATATATGAACCATGTAGTTATTGTATAAATTTTATAGAGAGTTACATACTTTTGAGCATGCTTCATTTCAATTTCTGTTTCTGACCATTGGGGCAATTAAAAGTAAATTTATAAAGTATAATTTATAGTAAATATATGAAGAAGCTTATAAATAACGTGCATTATTTTGCAGCTGCGGAAATTATATTTAAATAAAATTAAATGTTTTTAAAACGTTATAATAAAAAATCGAATACTTAGATTGACATTGGAAATTTAAATAGTACGATTTTTATTCGTTTCTTTAATCTGTAAAAAATTCAGAGTAGAATCTTTAAAATAAGACAGTTATAAATGAAAACAACTGCGTAAAAGGGTTACCGTCTATGTATGCAGCCATCACTGCTGCCGATGATTAACAGAAACCTTCCTGCTTTGACACTCTGAGAGTGTGCTCGACACATGTTTAATTCCAAGTAATTTTGGCACTTCACGTGAACTAGAATAACTTTTTATTGTTCATTTTCTATTAACTACACAGTGGGTACGTTTTGTTCCGGGCCTGCGAACGTATAGAAATTTAAACGTTTCTTTTCTTCCTCGTGTTTTTCATTAGAAGTGAATGAACCCCAAAATTCTTCTTTCAATATTTATGTAATTTTCACATAAAGCTTTGTCGTAGATTTTTGCAATGAAATGCCACTCAAAAAGTGTTTCCACATCCTAAATAAAACATGCATATTTCTCCTAATCAGCAATAATATCAATACTATCGCACAAAATCACCTAATCTGGTTGAGAAAGTCACATCAAGCTATCATATCCTATCTCAAAAGGAACCTTTTTGTGTGTCATCCCTAACAAGTACTTCTGTACGACTTCTCGTTAACCAAGGACTAGGCTGCATTTTTTAACATATTGTTATGTGAAAAGTAGATCGACTATGAAAACGACTCGATTATAAACACATGAATAGTCTACTATCTACTGCGCTGTATGCAGCTTTCAGCCTTAAGCGAAACATTTTATTTTTTAATAATTTCCAAGTTTTTCGAAATTTTGTCGCTTCATATTAAGTGATTAAATGACAATCAGTATATCTCACCACATAGAAAGAACATAGGGGAGAAATTTTTCTATTAGAAAATATAAATATTTTTACTTAATTTTCAATTATAGTGCGAACTCAAAAGGAAAATATTTAATAATTTAATAAAATCTTGAAATATGTTTATTCATTGTGGTACTGGTATAGCTTCTGTACTGGTATTACATAGTAAGCTATTTTTAGAATATTTGTGTCGGTCCTGGTGGTGTAGTGGTAACCATAGTTGCTTTCTAAACCCAAGAACGTGAGTTCAAACCCGGGCAGGATCGATGGGTTTTTTCGGGCGTAAAAATCCTAAGTATGGCTTTCTTCGGAAGGGAAGTTAAACCGGTACATTTACGGCACTATAAAGAAGAGGCCTCTGAGCAAAATTTGTCGGCCGTTTCAAGCCCTGAATAGAATGGGACGCTGACGACCTGATGTTAAAGAGCGTCCGTAAATAAAACAAATCAATCAATATAATATTTGTAATAATAACCTTCATGTTAACAGGCGATATAATTTGATATTTATTATTATAATGACACTCATGTGTTAGAGCATTGAAAAGTATCCAAAACTTGGCTTTTCAGAACTTTAATGATGCTATAATGGTTGTGATAAGGAAACAGCATCAAAGCGTCATTAAATTATTCAAAAGTTAATATTTATTGAGATAATCAATTTAATGCTAATTTTATTTCCGGAAAGTTAATATTGTACCAAATGGAGCTTTAAAAACTGTCACCATGACTAAAAATATTACAAATGCTGTAACCTTAAAGTACATTAATTTACCGATTTTGAATTTCTAACAGCGAGCAGCAGAGATTATAAAAACGCTGCTCTTTGAATGATATTGCTGAACTTTATGTGGAATAAACATTGGGGTCGATATTTATTATTAATTAATCTGTTTATTTATTTAGAATGCGGCACTTCACGCATATCGATAATGGGGTCACGGCTCCCGAACGTCATCAAAGATTTAAAATGCCTGTGTTGGAACAGAATCACCAAGGGGCTGCAGGGGCCGATAAAATAGAGGTACATTAAAAAGTTTAAAGCAATTCAAACAACAAAACCGTGCCTACTGTAGGTCAAAGGGCTAAAAATAATTAATTCACTTCCCAGCGTTGTCCGTATGTGCACATAGGCGTTAAAAGTTAAATGCACTACATGGAAATTCCGAAATCGTTACATTATCGCTCGAGCGAGTTTGGGAGTGACAGGAGTAACGACTCTGCTCGATGACCACATGCTAAGTCCTCAGTCTTCAAGAGTAATCTCTTTATCTTTCTCTTTCGGCTTTCTCAAGACCTATAAGCATAACATATTTGTTTTGCTCTGTTGCATGTTCTTCGTAATACCTATCAGTTGGGAGGAAAGGTAAATGTTTTAAGTATTTTATTAAAAAGTTTCATGTTCTAAAAATTCGTGTATTGCAAATAACTACAGCAAGAGCAGTTTAAAAGTCTCGATACATGGCTCAGCCGGTCTGTGGTTAGACCCCGGTTGCCGCTGGTATTTTGTAACGCAGACTCGCGGCGCTCAAGCGCTTTACCGTTTTAAAACTAGATATGACATACACAGAAGTTTGTACTCACCCTTCTTATAGAAGGGGCTAGAAATGTTGCATACTCTTTTAATATTCCCCAAAGATAAAAATCTCAGACCGTAAGATATGGTGAACGATAAGGCCATATTGATGACAGTCTTCGACCCCTCCCCCCCTGTCAGCCACAGAATCTATTTAATTAAACTTCTGTATTAACTTTAATTTTGTTTTTTGTGAGGAAATTTACGGGCTGTCAGGAAATTTATTCCTAAATGCCCTGCTTCGTTGTGCCACAAGACTTTCTGTAATTGATGTATGCATTGAAGATGAATGCGTGAAGACGCAGTGAATATCTCATCATTACACAATATCGCTGTACTATTTATGAAATCTCACTCTTAGACTGCATGAATATGTGGGAATCCCGCTCGCAACTGGCTGGAAGAGAGAATGGCGTCGCGCCTGTCGCGTGAGGAATTGTAGATATTGGAGGGGATGTGATTGCTAGTCGATTAATCTAAATTGTGGGATAGAAACGTTCATTAACAAAAACATGGCTATTGTTATAATTTCAGTATCACCTTGTGGTGTCCATGTGTGCCACAAATATCTAGACGAATATTTCAGAATTTTCTAGTAAATACCTTGCGCTCTCTCGAAAATTCTCGAAACTGTCGCTAACTGTGGAGGTTTCGAGGTATGTAAATGCCATGTCGGTACTTTATACTCAAATTGTCTACCAATTGCACTATTTCACTTTTACTGTCTACAGCTTAGTTTTTCTAGTTCTAGTATTTTTATTGTTATATATAAATAATACCATTTTAATTTTCTGCTTATATAAACCATTTTATGCTATTACTCAGTTGTAAATTTACTTTCTGCCTGTATATAATACCTAAAAGCCTCAATAAATAAATTCTATAAAAATTGAAATCGCAATAACTCTAATTATTACTTTTAGGTATAATTAGAGAAATTGCTATGAGACAGTTAATGCTGAAAGATAACAACAAGAGAATAAAATATGCATAAGATAATTATATCTTGTAGAGACACAAAATATAAAATTTAACATGTGAATTTTACTTTCTGTTCTATTTTAAATTGCCTAAAGTTCCCACTTGAAATGTTACTTTTCGAACAGTTAACTAATACAATATCGTCTGCGTGAATGTGGATAGAATAAATAATCTGTGAACTATATATACACACATATTTATACTTTATTCTTTATACATGTATATATGTACATCGTAGAAAGAAGGGAGATTTTTTTTACTGATTGTATGGATACATAACTCATATATGCTAACAATTCATTTAACGTACGTTATGAAATCAGACTAACCTTTTCGAAAGCTGAAAAAAAAGGTATGATTTTTGGTGGAGTTCGATAATTTTTTCCGGACTTTAAAACATCTCGAGGGCAAGTTCTCCGGGAAGTACTTATAAAGCCTTGGGTCCCGCGTCGTAGATTTGCGGCACGTTAAAGAACTCTATACCTTACAAAAGAGACAAAATCGCCGCCTTTTCATGTCCAAGAAATGTCTTAGATAACACTTGAAGCAATGGGCTGGCAGTCTATTCTTCTGACAGCTATAGGTGCTAAGCATAGCTAAATTAGAATGGGTCATATTATCTGCTATGGACCTAATTCTTGTAAATGGATAAATTATTACTTCCTTAATCCCTCTATATATCCCCTTCCAATTTCCCAAAAGTCCAGGATATTCTTCCTTTATTATCTTTTACTACACTCATCTTATGTACTTCAGTTAGTTTTCTGCAACCTTTACATTGTTTCAAATGTTTATTTTTCCTCTACTAATATAAAATCCTTCATTTTCTGAAAAATACATCAACGCGTGTAAGCATTTAGTTATTATTACAACCAGGGCGACTGTGTATGTCACTTTCTTACGTGTTGTTTTTCACAATTGCCAACTATTACATATTATTACTATCGGGAGAAACGAGCATTTCTTCGCGCCAACCTATTCAAGCGAGATCTGCAAATGAAACTTGCGGAATGAAACGCATGCAAACCAACAACAATTTTAAAATGTAACCTCTAGGTTAGGTTTAAGTTTTAGAGGATCCCCGTAATAAAGAGTATCTGTTTACGAGATTAGGTTAGGTTAGGTTAGGGGTTCGCTAAGTTTGCTCTAACAAAACTGCCTTAAATCAATTCTTCAGAGGTGGCCCACACACTAATGCATTTCTTGCTGTTGGCAACAACAGTGACGTCACTACCATCCTCGCCACTTAAACATCATTTTTCCTGCCTTCTGCCGAAATCTGTTATAAATTAACTCGCTTTTTGGGTGTTTGGCAGCTGGATCCGTAGCTTCCGGCGAATTCACTTCTTTTCCTGGTGATTTCTGCTACCATTTTATGTAAGTTTTGCAACCTTTCGTTCACTTTTTAATATCATTGGGTTACTAGGGTGTTTTATCGTCGATTATGTTGACAAAGAAACAGTAGAGGCTTAACTTGACGATTTTGGGAATCAGTTATTGGTCTTCCATAACAAAGAAGTTCACAAACCTCCCAAGAGAGTATTGTGCTGTCTTGCTGAAAAATAAAGTTTGCGCTGTTTTTGTGTGTAGTAATAACATAAAATATAAGTGAAATATACCATTGAAGCCCAAAGTGTACGTTCTCTTGCTCAAAGAAAAGTTACCTATATACCTCATACTAACTCATTAATTTGTGAATAAACAAAGCTAAAAATTTTATCTTTCCCTGATATTACATAGCTATCTGTTGGTGCATCATATTTGCATATTCAGAACGTTTTTGAATATCATAGTTGCATAATGGTACACTGTACATCTGCTTGGAAGAGTTTTAAGTACTTAAAATAATATTTTGATGGATTATACAAGCAACTCTTGATACTTGTCATAAAAACAGCTGCTTCTCTTTTAAGTTCGTGACCTGCAAGCTTAAAAAGGTCTGTTTCTTCACATGTTTGGTATCACATTATAGTTCTTTAACATTTAGTGATACTCATATACTCATATTTTCATTATCCGCGGTTTAAAACGAATACGACAGACTTGGTTTATTAGATAGCTTTTTGATCAAACAAAATTCCTTTTTACTAACACTTTTTTTACATGGCTATTGAAACAAATAAAGATTTCAACTTTTTATTTCAAACAAGCTGTAACAGATAGAAACACATTCCGCACATCACTAAAAAAAGGAAGATCCAAACTTACTAGGCGTTCCATTCAATTTCACGTTTTATAGAACAGTGACGCAATACAAATAAGTCTTTTAGTGTTCCTCAGTTTGCAAAGTGTAAATCCATTGTCCAAGTGCAACATGAATTTCGCCCTGGATTGAACAAAAGGTGCCTGGTCATAAGCAAATATAGAAGACGGTTGCACATAAGGTGAAAAGTCGACTTTATCTGAGAGGAACTGTACAAGCAATGTACTTGGAATTCTTCAAACAGTTGTATGGCGTGTTCTTAAACACCGTCTGCATATGAAGCCATACTAGTTGCAGCTACTGCAGACATTGCAACCGAATGACATAACATAAGGCTCGAATTTTGAGCTGCAATTCTGTAGGACTATTCTTCCAAACGACTGCTTTTCTTTGGATGAATAATTTCACGTCTCTAGTATAGTTAATCACTATAATGTTAGAATCTGGTAGACTGAAAATGTTGTTTGTTGGTCTAACATGAAAAAGACTCGGTGAAAGCAAATTTCTGTAAGAAAATTTTATGAAACTTTCTTTTTTGTGGAACAAACTGTGACAGGAATTTCATACCCGTTATTTCCCAAACTTCAAGAAGATTCGAATAACTTCATTCTCATGCAAGATTACGTCACGCCTCACTTTCACTTTGAGGTCCTGTATTATCTGAGAAACACCGTTCCAGGACAACGAGGCCTTGTTCATCATTTGGGACCTCCCTGCAGTTATTATCTATGTAGATACAAAGTCCCACATAGGTCTCTTACTCTTCAATATCTTTGGTTTATTTATGGACGCTTTAACATCTCAGGTCATCAGCGTTCCATTCAATTCAGGGCCTCTTCTTTCAGGCTTGGGGTTTTGTCTTGCCGTAAAAGTACGACACGGTACCCACGGCTGTACTTCCCTTCCCAAGGAAGCCATACTTAGGATTTTTATGCCCGAAAAATCCTAAGTATGGATCGATCCTGGCCGGGATGTTTTTAAAGGTGTTTAACGCCCGTTTTTACGTTTCACCACAGGCAGTTGGCTGGGATTGAATCCATGATCTCAGGTTTAGGTTACCTCTACACCACCAGGACTGACTTCAATATCTGAGACATCGAATTGTTGAATTTGTGAATTCAGTAACTAAGGACTAGTGCATTTGTGTCTGGAAAGAAATGGACTACGTTGAACATTCTATCCAGGAATGCACGGAATATGTTTCTGTCTTACATTTTGTTTTAAATAAAATTTTGAAATCTGATCCATCTTTTAGAATAGCCTCCACTGTATGTTCTCATATTATGGGTCATAAATTAATTCAACTTTCTGTTAAGTTACAAAAAGCGAGGATACTTTAAAAATGTCTCTACCTAACAATTAAGTTGAACATTTATTCCGCAATGCTTCAATACCATTGTTGTTGTTTCCGGAAGATCTGCAAAGTACTTCTAATTTGATTAAAAACTTTATCAGCTAGGAAGAACTTGAACTGTGTCTTCTTTGGTGCTGGCTTCTGTCCACATTTCAATTCTGGCTTCCGAGTTACATCCGTTAAGAGACTTTATATGAATTACCTTTGGCTATAAATTACCTTTTTGCAAGAACTTTTAACATTTCTCCATACTCAATTTTATCCATTTTATGGAATATCCCCAACACCTCTACTATAGATAGCTGTATTAAATAAATTATTGAAACAATGACCCGATATTTCAAATAAATGCTTATGGCAAATGCCTAACATAAAACAAATAAATATCTTGCATAGATCTGGGCCTATCTTGTGTTTGCTGTCTTCATCTTCTAAAACAACTCTGTTCACATCTTGGCCTTCTTTTCCTGCTCCCCATGGATGTCTTTATAATACCTCTGTTAACTCACGCTCTACGGTCCCGGCCTTTCTTAATAAAGGATATTACATTTGGTTTTCCAAACAATTTTCTTATAGCTCTTTGTTACTTCTAAATTTCATTTGTGCATTTTCTAAACGCGACCCCACATATATTCGTCAGAACCTTCCTTTCCTACATTGCTAATATATTTGACTTCTTTAAGATCTCACTGACATTTGTTACTACATGTCTTATTTTATATATATATTTTAATTTTTAGCAGATCTAGATTATGCCCTCAACTTCATTTCTTCCCTAGCGCTTACAGACATGTTGCCTGCCATTATTCAAATCTTTATTTCTAATTTTATATCACTATTGTCTGTTATCATAGATCCCAACTATTTGAAACTGTTACAGCTTTCGAAATAGTATTAAAGGAACAGAAGTTTATCTTGTGCCAATTTTGTTCTTCTAGAAGAATGGATATATTTGGTTTTCTTTTCATTTATTTCTAGCCCTAACTTTTAGTATGGTCATCTATAATGAAGTCAAAAATAAACTTACACTTTTGACAAACTGTGTACGAGAAATTGCCGAAGAAAAAAAAATTCGCCTCCGTTCTCGAAGAAAGAGTCAAAAGAGCAAAATAGGAACCTTACCTTAAAGAGCTAACAAATGATCACGGCGATCTCATTAACAGTCTTAGGCGATACTAATTTGCTCAAGAGGAAAATGTGTAGACGCTAGAACAAGGTAATTACCCTGCCCAGAAGCTGAAGTTAGTCGGGAACAAGAGATGTCGATGGCCGTTACGTGGTAGCATGGAATGGCTGAAGCCATTCATTCTGGAGTCCAAATAAACTGGTCCCTTGCCAGCCGTTTGGACGACGTTATTCATGTCTGTCGGTTCTTATTGCCTATGGATGGGCTCTGTCTATGCCCCAGAGTCCTTGTTACAGCCGAGAAAAAGTTGCCTTTTTTTTAATCCCATTTCGAACTGAAGGATCGCATTAACCAGTCGTAGACTGGCTCTCTCTGCAAAGTAATGAAAGTTTTATATAGTAGCAGGAAAGTTGTTTAAAAAATTATGTTTCATACTCTATAGTCCCATATCTCTCGTACGTTGCTACAATACACCTGGTTCTGTAGATATGACGTTTCCTTTTCAAGTTAAGTAGCTTTCAAATGAGCCAGTATTAAAAAAGGAAAATGGAGCTCCTTTCCTGCATTATTAATGAGCAGGAGGTGGGATACAGGATGTTGCAAAATATTCCAAAAAAAATAGGTATCATTTATCATTTATAATATAATAATATTATCATTAAATAAGTATCACTTGAACCCCTCGGTACTTCGATTTGAATATACTCTTTCTATCTTAGATTCTCGATTTTCGCAACAGTTTTATACAGTTAGCGCATATCTTGGTCTCGCATATTATTTTCAGTTTCTGTCCTAGCAATATTGGACAATTCTCTCAATATTATTCTACATTAATACCAGAGAAGCAATATAGAGCATTTTGCGAGGAAAATAATGTTTCTATAATTGCATTAATAATTGAAAACTGCTACAGAACGTGACTTATTAGGAAAATAAAAGGAATTAATATCGATGGTATATACATTCAATGTATGTAGAAAGTAATTCATCTCATCTTTCTAATAAGTATAACATATTCGAGTTAACCATTTTCCTCGGAAGAGAAAACTTAAAATCAAGTGTTTGAACACTTTTAAGATTCCCAGAGGATGTGAAATTAAATAGAAACGCAATGACTTTATGGCTCCTGCCAGGCCTCGACTGTGAAATCTCGAATGGAAAATTTCTAAAGGCTACGAAGGGAGAAACCGTTACTTTGTCATATTTCTACCCCTAGCTCCTTCATCTAGGACATGTAGGCAGGCCCTGTTGAATGTGTTGCGTGAATTACACGTCAGGAAACTTCGAAGTAGACGCAACTGTAGCGATAGAGACACGAAACAATTCGCCAATGACGGAAATCGGGAACCAATGGGGAGGGAGAAATTGCCCACATAACACTTGAAATATAGTGACACATAATGTTTATGACATCATAGGACGTTCCGATTAAATTTTTGATAAAACGGTTGGACGCCTGCAATTGGAGCAGTAGGCGCAAATCAGGAAGTCCAGGAGAGTTTTCACTGCATTTCTATAGCTTACACGAGGACGGTGCTGAGTAAATTTGTGCACCTACCAAGTTTCTTTGGTTATTGAGTGAATATTAATAAATTTGGTATATAGTTTACAGTAGAAGAGTTTCAGCCAACTATTTCATTGAATCGTGCCTTGTGTGAAAGGAAACCTAACCCTGGAAGTGAAAATTCCTTGTGTTCCTCGCGATATACCTGTGTAGATAACAAACTGCGCTGCAAATATACAAACTTAAATAAACATTCACGCTTTCCAAAAACATCTTAAGTAATTCAGGGCGAGCGCGAGTGTTGCCTAGGGAACATAACAGTGTTAAACGACACAGCCGAAATTAGCCTCGTGTCGCAGTGGTTATTCCCACTTATACTTTTCTCTAAATAGAGTGTGAAATAAAGAATCAACTCAGTGACTAATTGTTAATTTGAGTGTTATAATTGAACTAGTCCTTTCTCATCTTCTACCTGTGGAGCGCCGAAGCATCTCCCAAAATACAATAGCCAATCTCATGGTAGCCACTGGCTGTAGGTGGCGAAGAAATCTTTACCTCGTCATCATCAACAGGAGCGGAATCCAGAGTGTGACGGGAGCAGGGGAGAAGAAGGAGGGACCGGATGAGTCCCAAAGCCTCTTTCTTAGCAATACCTCTTACGCATCCCCCTTACGAATCATAAGAACAACTCAAATCCTTCCACTCCCACTTCTCGTGACTAAAAAGATATCAGTTCACCCTACAAGTCCTTCCTTTGTAATTTTCCTTATTAAACCATCAATTATTCCAGCCTCAAGGGGCAATTAACTAAACATCAATTTAATTAATTCGCCCATTTAATTACACTCCAATAATTCCCGTTTCAAATGGCGCCTCAACGTGGTACTAATAACACTACATAAATTCCGCTTCAAAACACAATAGAAAGTAGATTATCCGAACCTCAAGTCATCCGAAATAGTAAATATCCAAACTCATTTAGTATATCGCAAGACTTCTTTTAAACTTGCGCACTAAACAGAACGAATCGCCTACAGCTACCGCTACGAATGTTTGTGAATTAGGTCGTTATTAATGTGCTGTTTTCTAGATTTCAAGGGTTCATCAGTGTAGCCTATATAATTATTCTATCATTTATTGCAAAGTATATTTCTAGCACAAAAATTACATTTTTAAGAGAATAAAATTGAATTGCCAATGGGTTATTGCTCAATTCTAGGCCAAGCCGATTACGAGATACCGCCATATGAGGCTGTTCTATAAAGAATGATCCTAATATTTTTGACAGTGTACTTTATCTTCATAATTTTTATACTTTTTCTCAAAGTAGTCCCCGTTGGATGCAATGCACCTGTCCCAGCGTTTCTGCCAGTCTTCAAAGACATGCTGGAAATAATTTTTGATAGGGCTTTCAGAATCGCCTCCGCAGCCTTCACCATGCTTCTGATGATGGAGAATGCCTCTTACGTAAGTTCAATTCAATTACGTAAGTAATTCAATTTGAGGTAAAGAAAAAAGTTACATGGGGCTAAATCTGGACTATAGGGAGGGTGAAGCACATATTTCACGTAGATTTTTGTGAGATATTCAGCAAGCTATGCGCGGCCTTGCTTTATCGTGATGCAGCTTTTAACATGTTGGACGAAAATGTATTTTGCGTCGTGCAGAGATTTCAGGGCTTACTTGTAGTGTTTCCCAATTACTGGTTGCACATGCAGGTACGACATTTTGGTAACCATTTCTTTGAATATCCAAAAATGAGTTAACCATAACTTTCCCAGCAAAAGCATCACATTAACTTTTTTGTGCTTTAGTCATGATGGAAATTTCCACACTGCTTGGACTGTTTGCTCTCAGGATCGAAATGATGTAACCAGGTTTCATCAGCAGTGATTGATTACCTTTGAAAGAAACTCCGTACCTTCCTGTAACATTATCTTCAATTGTATGCAAAGTTGGTCCTGGTGGTGTGGTGGTAACCATACTTGTCTTCTAAACCCAAGATCGCGGGCTCAAAGCCGGCCAGGATCGGTGGATTTTTTCGGGCGTAAAAAATCGTAAGTAAAGCTTCCTTCGGAAGGGAAGTAAAGCCTTCGGTCCCGTGTCTTACATTTAAGGCACGATAAATAACGTCAAGCCTGAAAGAAGAGACCTCTGAGCAAAATTTGTCGGTCGTTTCGCGCTGATGACCTGAGACGTTAAAGAGCGTCCGTAAATAAACCCAATCAATCATAACTGCATGCGAACTTCTGTTTTGGAACCTACACGTCTGATGGGTAAATTCTTAGTTACCAGCACCCAGCGAAATTTTCAAAGTTACTGAAAGTATTGCTACTGCTTATTCATCAATCTTCTTTCACGGTGACAGTATCAGGTTAACGTTTTCTTCCATTAGAAGCGTAAATTGGAGCCCGGGTCTATTTTCCTTTGAAAGTGATTGTCTCCCCTCCTTAAATTCTCCACGGGTATTTCTGTAACCTTGCAAAGACCTCAGCTGAAGATTTGTTGAGACGAAAGCAGAATTGTTCAAAGCGTATCACCTCCATTTTGCTATAATCGGAACTGAACATGTCACAACTGGCACACCCCTCATAGATGGGAACCGTAAGTAACAACAGTAAAATTAATATAGTATCACGTGTACATTGCACATTAAGCCAACAAAATATTATAAAATTAAATTTTAGCGCGAAAAAGTATAAGAGATTTTAGAAAATCACCACGATCATTAAGAAAAATTAATTCACTCTCCTGATTGTTAGGGAAAAATAAGTCATGTCTTCGTATTTATTTATTTACTTATTTAGGAAAATTATCAACTGACTTTTGTAATTTTCCCTGGATGGATTTAAATTCATAGCCCTGGACATTTAAAGCTTTTAAAGAGCTCATTGTACAATTTAATTACTTAAGTTCGTGCCGCACATTCCTGCTCAGCTGAACTCAATGTTGTGTTTACTCCTTTACATGGAATACAGCAAGATTTCCATCATAGAAATGCAATGAAATGGATGTGCTTGAGAAGACAGTATTGTTTACTAATGCTGAAGAAGCGGACATGACCCTAGTGAGTGGAGAATGTAGGAAACATGCCGTGTACACAGGGATATCCGAAGTAAACTGCAACATACATTAATGGGAGTTCCCTCCCCGATCCGTAGCCTTTGCACTTGGTAGCCTTTTCCATTTAGACGGCACCTAGAAAACAAATCCGACAAGCCGTTAAGGCTGGAAGCAATTGCGTTACTCACACGCGCCTTAACCTCCCGGCTATACTACCAGTACCACTGTTCAGGCGGCCAAATCTAGCACGCACACATCATGCGGAGTAGTGCAGGAAGAACAATGTGCAAAGGGATACAGGCATTTTGATTAGTTATGCATGTAATATTAACGTACTTTCCCTAGTTTTGCGAAGATTGGTTTTATCCTAGTTGAAAGGTGTATCGCATCGATCGGTGTTTGTTTTAATTCTTCGTAATGGGTCTTAGGGTCTGATTTTTAATTATGTCAAGTTTGTTTAGTGTTTTACCTGTAACAATTATAGCCGCCCACAGCAGTGTAACAATCAGGGAGAACATATAATTTCTAAATCCCTTTTCAGTTAGTGCGGTTTCTTTATTCGTTTTGTTACAAATAAGTTTGTGCTTGCTAAGCTTTTATCTCAAGATAGTTAAGTACAGTAGTTTCAAGTATTAGCA
The DNA here is from genome assembly GCA_030762175.1 of Metallyticus violacea. Taxonomy (NCBI): domain Eukaryota; kingdom Metazoa; phylum Arthropoda; class Insecta; order Mantodea; family Metallyticidae; genus Metallyticus; species Metallyticus violacea. The sequence goes on along the minus strand of CM060830.1, from coordinate 62,204,007 downwards.
CATTTCTGTACTAACGAAAGTAATTATATTCATGTTTTATTACATCATTTCTCAATGATTTGGGTGCTAGTTTAGGTTGTTAGCAGCCTTTCTTCGTAAACTTTTAATCCAGAGCATTAAGCTGCCTGCATACAGTGGACGATAGCATTTAGTTTTTGCGCTTGAAATAGACCGGTTAGTTGCAATTATATTTGGATAATGAGGTAAAGTGCGGGACAAACCTTAATGACCTCTCCCCATCGCACCAAATTGCGAGTGTATAGTATTATGGTTTCTTCTAAACAACAAAACACTGCCACGAGATACCTGGTAATTCTCCAGTATTGTCACCGTTATTTTTTTTTGTCGGTCCTGGTGGTGTAGTGGTAACCATACTTGCCTTCTAAGCCCAAGATCGCGGGTTCAAACCCGGCCAGGGTCGATGGATTTTTTTTCGGGGCCTAAAAATCATAAGTATGGCTTCCTTCGGAAGGGAAGTAAAGCCGTGGGTCCCGTGTCGTACATTTACGGCACAAAAAAGAAACTCAAGCCTGAAAGAAGGGGTCTCTGAGCAAAATTTGTTGGCCGTTTCAGGCCCTGAATTGAATGAGACGCTGACGACCTGAGCGTCGTAAATAAACAAATCAATCAGTCAACCGTTACTTTCACACTTGTAATGAATGAATATTTTCTGTTTCTCATATTATTGAGAATACCTTAATGCCTTAATTAATAAATAACGAATAAATAACTTACTTTCACTTTCCCACGCAACGTTTTAGCACTAAACACATACTGAAAGGGGTTGCAGAGAACGTTGTTTTCCTGAACGAACTCGGATATATCTCATTCTTCAAGGGTAACATAAATAAACAGCTGAATAACTATAAGTTCCAGGGCGAAAGGCCATCTAGGCTTACGCCATACTGTATTTGGTTAAGAATTAGCTCCTCTTCAACACAAATATTAATAGTGCAACATGATAACAATTTTCTGCTGTATTTTATTAGTTATGTAGATGTGGCGCAGAGCATAACCGACATCAGAAATCTGTTTTATTCCAGGAGAACACGTTTCCGCGACCTTGTTTTTCTCCCATATCTACAAAGTATTGCGCACTCGACTCGGCCTTGCCCTTGGGAGGAATGTCAATCAATAGATAAAGCGTAAAGATGTCTGACGTAGCCTTTTTTTTCCCCCCCCTCCCCAACTGAAATGTGTCCTCTGTTAAATAGAATATATGTGGAAACACAGGAAACGTACTGCGGGAAATAAACTCCAAGAAAACATCACCCTGCAAAGTGATAAAGGGAAATTGTTTTTTAAAGTGGGTCAGATCGATGTACACACTTTCGTTTAAATTTGCGATGTTTAATTGTTTTCGGATGATGTGCCGCTTCTCATTCCCACAAGAACATTCAAGTACTTCGTGCGTAGACAATTTCGAAACAACCCTACCTAAGTTGGAAATGTTGAGAGGAAATCGTCGCTGATAATTTGAGGAAAACTGTAAAAGTGTATTTTATGTGAGAATAGTTAATTACATTAATAGGCGATAATGTGATCAAAAAGCCTATATAAAAAAGAAATGAAAACAATGTCCTCTAGCATTTGCGATACATACTTACAAAAGTATACAATAAATAGGCATCTGTTATTCAACTGTAGTATATCTTAATTGTTTCTTTTCTTTTTTGGTAAAGCAAGTAATGCTTTTTCTTACAAATGGCTAATAGCCTCGTAGCCTCGTCTAGAATTTCGAGATGCGAACAATATTTTAGCACCCTGAAACTTGTTTAGTTTAATTTAGAATTACTGTTATTGAAATAAATAATGCAAATATTATATGAAATAGTGATTTCCTACATAGGTGTGACAAATTATTTATTTACTAAAATATAAAGAGGTAGAAAAATCGTATTGCTTATAGCTGCACAGCTATAAGCAATTAATATCTTGAAAGCATTAAAAATAGCATTTATGTAAACACTGTGAGGAAAATGCTATAAATAGGTTCTAGACAAATACTCTAAATGTGCATAACACAGGATTTTTCTTTCAAAACTTGCCAGTCTGAATAGCTACCTATTTAAAAAACACTCATTTAAAAATAATCACGTAAATTTCGATATTAAGAGGGAAGCTGAAACGTATATTAAATATATTTTTCCTTGCCTCCAGTTTGATTTGAACAGAATTATTTTAGGATAAAAATATTGGGTAATATTACAATTACTAATATTACAGTAATATAACCTATTTCGGAACTCCAGACTGATCTACTTACGTTCCTTCTTGTAGGAATACACCATTTAGAAAAAAGTTATTACCAAAACGTAACTATTACATTAAGTGCTCGGTAGTTTTGATAGTTTTATTCTCAAACAACACTCTATATTATCAAGCATCTATTGAAAAGCAAAGAATGTAACTTTGAAAATTCAAGTTCATATAAGATAGGAATGTCACGGTTGGTAGAAGGGAATGAGGGTGTGGAACCTTAAGTGTAATCAACATTGGTTTTAAACTTTCATTAAAAAAAATTAAAGATTGTCAGTTTGCCGACTACCAAGAAAGGAATTGTCATTGTGTAGATTCGAGATAAGCGTTACTGAGCTAGGTTGACGTCAAGCTAGTGACAAGTGAGGAGGAAGGGAGGATGCTCTCCGCTTAACTTTGTGATGACTTTACTTTGCTTGTGCCAGTTAACTATGCTGCCTATTAAAATTGTTTCTGTGTCTGTGTCTTCTGCTGGCATTTCTACACGCGCCTCGTTATAATCTGCTACAACTTAGGGAGATGGATAAGGCGCCAGTAGAAGCACATTTAAACAATTTGTAGTTCTACAACCAGAATATGTATACGTAAAATAAAATGGCAATGCATTTAAATAGATATATATGATTTAAAAGTAATAAGAGGTAATAGAACTAAAATAAAATTAACCTTTATTCATAAGTTTTCTGCGCTTCCGCTTAAAGATATAAATTGGAATAGCAGTTGCAGAAGCAGAATGTAAAGCGACGTCAAGATTTTTATGAGTATTTCAAATGGGGAACGAATACAATGCTATCATAATTATATTTGTTTCTTCTAAACGAACTGCGCATTTCAATATCTTGTTCCAAGCAAACATTTATTATAGAGAAATAAATTTAAATAAATTGCCACTGAGTTTTATTTTAGAAAATTCTTGTACTTTAACCCGGAAACTTTACTTCTCCATCTTCTTCCACTCTTAAACCTTCACTGACGTACTTCATCTCCGCACTGTTTGTGAGGTCATTCCTTTTCTTTTTTCCTCAGCATCAAATATGCTGTTCTTCTATTTTTCGTCGTTTTCATCTGTTGAAACCCCTTCGATTGCTGCATATAGTTTTTAACTTCCAGCATAACCTTGCCTTTCAGATAAGAGTGTCATAAACGTGAAGTAGGAACTAAGTAATATTTCAGTCTCTTGCACATTACAGAATACTGGAACCATAAGTGACACCTGACTTCTTGTTATATTGTTTTAACCTGCCCAAATTATTGTTCATACAGATGCTTTGAATATAGCAACCAGAATTTGAGGTTATGTCAACAATGATTTGAAGATCAGCTTTCAATATTGTTGATGTGACAGTCAAAATGAAGTATAGGTTTTATATTTGCTTTCATTCCTATAGTAGTAATATTCCAATATATTCCCTTAAACTAATGAGTTTTGTAGTACATCCTTTAAAGTAAATGGCGTTTTGTATAAGCCCAGCTCTTTAGTGTAGTATATATAGTTTCTATTAAACTTTCAAATAGGATTGCTATTACGTATTCCTCTCAAAATGGAGAGCTGGTGCACTGCTGAAGCGATTTTTGGAGATTTTGTTTCACGAAACTTTAGCAACTTTGCCGATAAAATCCAGCTTTCCTCCATATCGGGAAAAGCTGGCACCTTCTTTTCGTAAGCTGCAAAAGGAATTTCTTGCAGTTAGGTCAAGAACTCTTGTTGCAATATCAACATATTTTGCTCTGGAGAGTTTCACACAGTTTGTTCCTACCGATCTCAATCTTAATAAAATAGGTGAACTTCCCACATAAAAAAGCACGTCTTGAAGCATAAGCTATGTTCATATTTCACACTGAATTTGAAAATTTTCTTGGAAGTAGTTTAGTCAGAATAAATGTAATTAACTAGTTACTTGGCCTTTCTTTCTTTTGACCAGGCTGATTAAATCGCAAGCATGGAATTATTTTCTGTGAACGTTATGCAGATAGTAAGGTGTAGAAGATAATGAGAATGAAAAGACAGTGTACTATTTAGCGCGATTCATTGCTAGAAAAACGACTACCTATGTTACAGCCAAGTTTGCAGCTTCAGACAGAAGGAGCAGACTCTGTAGTAGAGGAGGAACCCAAGGGCATTCAATCCAGTTTCATTATTTTTATATTATGTATTTTACTCTGCAAATGTACAATAACACATTTTAAATTGAAATTGAATTGAACTGCTTCAGTCTCACTGAATATATCTTACAGCGCTGAAGATAATATATGTGTGTGTGTGTGTGTCACGTACCTGGCCCCTTTGCGTATAAATATCACGTTTTATGGCATCCAAATTGAGGCAGTATTTATAAGCTGCCACCGCCATATTTAATTAGATTGATTGTAGCAAATAATTTTATGTAACTTTCTCATTATAGTCATGAGTGTAATGTCATTTTCCTGTATAAGTGTTGAATTAATGTGTATAAAATGTTAATTTCTCGTCCAGAGCGCAGAAATCTACCCTAGCCATAAAATCTGACCTGGGAATTTCTGTTGCCTTGTAACAATATTTGTAAAGAACCCCTGAGCAAGATGTTTATTGGTATTCTGTTAGAGAATCGTAAAGCAGTGTAGGCACAATAACATATGGCAGGCAACTACAGGGATGAAAAGACAGGCCGATAACCTCTTCACGAAAGAAGCTAGCCTCTTCAGTTGATATCTACATGTAAAAAGTCACTTAGGCTATGTTTATTTAGTCTTCAATTTTGTGGCCCATTGTCAGTTTTGCAAGTGTATGCAGCGGGTAAATATCAGCGGAAGGGCTTTCTCATTTCAATTCAGTTAGTGGAAAGCTGTAGTTAGTTTTGGAAGAGTAAGTGGACGAGCTTTATTAGTTTAGTGCAATGGTTTATGTACAATGTGTATGAAATAAATGGTGTCATCTTCCATAATTAAAAATATTATTAATCTTCAAGACTCCTTCCTCTATGGTCGCAGGACCACAAAAATATCCAGCAGCAGAGTCTGAACAGCCGTGGCAAAATATAAGTCAGCGCAAACTAATCATCTTTGGAGAGGAAGAAATTATTATTTACTCCTGAGATTGCATGCAACCAGTCAAATTAATTTCCTTTTTTCCAAATCCTTCTCTCCACTCTACATGCATATATTCAAATAACACCCCGTTCATTATTTAATACCGGTGCAAAATATGAGGGCATAGCTCTACGAAGTTTAACAAACTGAAAAGTCACATCGTTCTTACGCATTCGCTTGGCAAGAATTGTGAGAGATTTGGTTAATGTACACCCATAATTCACTAAGTCGCATTATAAGATTTATTTTCACGTTCCAATTTATCCAAAAATAAGACAATAGAATGACTGTATACCTGAAATGCAAATTATAAATTGTAGCGAGCTGGCTCCGACGAGCGAGAAAAGATGTGGCCCTGGCACAAAATGTTAAGATATAAATTTATTGGTTGTACATTTAAAAATGTGTATTTAAGTGCGACAAATTTAATAATTAGTTTTGAAATATTGTGTATTGTACTTTAGTAGAGAATTTTATTAACCATTCAGTTGATATTATTTTTTCATATGAAGTTATATAAATAGTTATGTATAAAATCTATAGTTTATGCATCTATAATACCGAAACTATGAATTAAATTGTGTGTCTGTAGTTACTGTTTATATGGTGCATGTGCTAAATAATATATTATATTATAAAATACATTTGTATCTTGATTGAATTTTAATTAAATAAATAACAAAAAGAAAAAATTGAAATAAACTAGGATATATCGTGGGATGGTATTGCATTTTAGATAAGAATGCTCGCATCTACGAATGACGGGAGTTTATAAGTTCAGCAAATAAGGAAAAGGCGGAAAAGTTAAAGAACGTTCACATTTTCCAGCGGGTGTAGAAAGAATTTGTTGTGGGAAATAGATGGCGTAGAGAAAGGAAACGGCTAAGGGCGCAGTGGGTTGGCAGGACTGCACGAACCAGGGGAGTCACTCTGATGGAATGTATTCTATGCACCGAGGAATGTGAGGCCGGTAATGGAGAATGCCTTGACGGATGTTTGGAATCAGACATTGCTGCGTCTAGCTGAGCTCTAAATGGAAAATATTTGTAGCATTGCTTTCGTGTTAAGTCCCTAAATATCGTTTGCTGTGCATTTTCGGTATCTTATTTAACACACATTATAGAATGTGTATGTAGTAGTCTTGTTCTTAAATCATTCATTCCTTATGTTAGAGATCGTGGCATTTAAAACCAAAATTATAATTGATCTTTTTGTGGTGTTTTAGGTGGGGAAGTGCGTAGTAAAGTTTTGTATTAACTGGTGCACCAAAAAGTCAAATAAACCACAATACAAGAATAATTTTTCCAATAAGAAAATTCCATCACTGCACGCCGCTCACCGCTATCCCACGTTACCAGGGCCTTGCAAACTAGATATGAAATGAATAAGAGGGAATAATATTAAGATTAATAATTGAAGTATATAAATACCATTATCAATAATCTCATACATAACGGATGTTTCCGTGAATTAACTCTTTTATGAACGATAAAGAAGAAAATCCCGAAACAGAAACTCCTCAATCGGAAATAATAAACGAAAGCTTGTTTTATACTTTGCAGGAGGTATAACAATAGTATAAGGTTAGCCAATCTAACCAATATGTAAGCGTACATAATGAGGGAATGGGATAAAAGCTCCACGAATGGAATGCAGAAGATGTGAAATGCAGTGAGGATGGCGTGACGTAGTTAGTCCTAGTGTTTAGTAGACTGAAGTCTGTGTTTATAATTTGAGGGTCAGTCCAGCGAAATGCCACATACGGTGCGGAACTTGCAGACGACAGAACTTAATAGCCACGTTGTCATGTCTGCATCGAAGCTGGGTCCGCCATTTTGAACAGTTGTTGTAAATGTTTTCGCAGCTTGTGAAAGTAGTGCAGATATAAGAAACTTGTTATATCAACAGAAAAGATACGTAATTTTTTCTATTTCGTTTTCACAGATATTTTAAATAAATTTGACATATAAGGCGTTTCCGCATCTAAGATTCCCACAACTCCATCCCTTGAAATTGTGTGTGTGTGTCTCTCTCACTTCAACAAACAAAATTATTTATACTGCATATCGGGGAAAAAATGTCATTTCATACATTTTTTAATGTGTTTGTGTATGTCGATTTGACTGCATTGGTCTTCTCGCGATGTCTGTAGATTGTGGACTGAATGCTGTATGCCTAAGTCTGTAGAAATGAATGAAATAAGTTAATAATAAAGCAAATGAGCTCGGAGTTCTTGGCGCCTTAAAGCTATCTAACCTTCACCTTCTCAGAGTAAGCAAAAAACTTTGAAAATAAGACTTACTCAGACTGTTCGATTTGGCCAGGATTCGAACCAGGACCCCCGGATTGATAGGCGCAAACGCTATCACTAGGCACGGAGACGATTAGTTCATACATTTCATATGTATACAGTGATATTTTGCGATATTAGAGAGGGTCTCTTATGATTGAGCACTGTTTGAACATTATGCGTTCTTTATCTGTGAATTTGTTGTCATCTGAACGAACACTAGGTCTTATGGCATAGATATTCTGCAACAGCAGATTTGAAACTTTCCCTATTATCGGATGATAATGATTTGAAAGTAACTGGAGAGTAGTGCAATGGTCCTATGCAAATTACACTTTATCTAGTGTTTATGTTTTATATTTGCATATTTTTAATGTGAAGGTTAATGAGAGAAAGGCAGTGTTAAATTTTTTTAGTTTTCGAAATAGATATCTACATGATTTTCTATTATTTATGCCAGACGCTATTCGTATTACTTTATATATATATAAAAGAAAAATGAATTAACACGATTAACAATGTAACAAATTAACAGTAATTATCGAAGCTTTAAAAGGATGAAACACTAAGATAAAGTTACACTTAAAATCGCTATATTTAGAACTCGTTGAGTTCTTCTATGGCAAGAAGACAAGTCTTGTATGTGTGTGTGTATATATATATATATATATATATATATATATATATAAAGTAATTGAAAAAAAGGGACAGGAAATTCGTGGAAAAATGTATTATAGCTAGGGTACCTTTTCTTGATGTCCAGAACGGATGCTTGAGCAAAATCTGACTTCTTCACAGCTAATTTCTACATTCTAATGCGTGCTATTTTAGCATGATTTATAAATAACGTGCTTGAGTGTAAAGTTGAAAGGTTAGCTTTTAATTAAACCAATTCATTAACCTAAAAACCACGAATGTATTATAAAAGTAATAGTAAAGGACATTGACGCTTGTGTTGAGTGAAATAATAATAATAATAATACCTTATGAATAACCAATATTTTGAAGCGTGTAACTGCTTTTTTCTATAAGTTTAAATGCATTAAGCGTTTTATAGTCCTGTATGAAGTTGTACATTATTTTGAGTTTGTTCATTCTGTTTATCTTCTCTGAAACTTAAAAAAGATATCCATCACGAAGATATTAAAAGATGCTGCCTTGAAGTTTAAAGGAATTAAAATGTGTATTTATTACATTCAGTCTGTCACCAATGAAACTCACTGTATATTTTTAACAGTCTTCTTTGCATTACTAAAGCTAAAATTATCTGCCTTTGTGCCACTGACTCTCGTTCCCTAAAGGGGTTTACGCGCCTGTAACATTGTTGGTCTGAATTAACTTTATAATAACGGGATACAAAATTCACTGTGAATGACAGAGTAAAAAGCTTGAATTACGAAGCGCATCGTGTTTATCTTGTTTGTAGTAGTGGTTTCCTTTTTCCGTTTCGGACGATAATAATGAACATCCGGGAAGACACCAGTCTGGCAAAGGTTGGAACGTGCATTGGGTTGAAGCGCTGAAGCAGGTGCAGCATTCATAAAGTTTAATTTTACTTGGCGCTTTACTACAATGTTTCAGGGTCGCAAATGAGTTGAAAGAGCAAAATGCTATTTTTGTTGGCATTTGAAAGTTAAAATACTAAGTCAGAAACTTGAGTGTAAGAATGCAGCCTCTAAAACAGAGGCAAAAGCCATCAATCACTGAAAATATTCTTCTTTCTTCCCCTGTCACTTAGCACTACGAGATATATTGTTAATAATACAATAACTGTAACACTAAAGTAACCGAAATGAAAAATACTAAGAAATTGGCAATATAGAGAATAGAGAAAATATAACATTCATTTAAAAGCATATATTTTAGCAGTATGGGGCTTGTTTTCATAAAATACAACAGTGTTTAATGTGTTGGAAAAGTCCATAATGCAATATATAACATTAATATGGCGGAAAATGAAAGTGGGTACTGGAAATTAGCAGAGGCAAAACGTGTCCTTTAATATTCTTATAAAAAATTAACCTTTCCTCCCAGTGGAGTAATTTTTGGGAGTAAAGTTTGAGGCGAGGAAGACTTTGAGCGGCCAAAATCCGCGGACGGTGAAGCAGTGTTTCCAAATAGAACACCCCAACGCTGACGAAACCCCCTCCCCCTCCAAGGAGTTCGAATCCCTCAGAGGGAGCCGCTTCCATACCAGACGCCGGGGCAGAAACCTTTCCAAAGTGCAAGCCACCGCAACACCGCACTAGCCGCACTGGCACTTTCGAGTCTGTAATAGAAGCAACGGAATTAAATTACATGAAATGGGAGAGCGGAAAATTGTGAGAAGGAAAGAATTACTCCAGCATTTGGGGGAGGCCCCCCCCCAAAAAAAACCAAGATCAGGTGGCTGGCCCTAGTGATTTGAACACTGGAGCTCTCTAATGTGAATGCCAAACGTTATTGCCTGAGTCACACTGCCAGGTTATGCACCTATAGACAATCATTCTCTATCGTACCACTGCAGCAAGTATAGATCTCACTCGAGCACACATGAGTTTGCAAGCGTGACACGTATTCCAAAGAAAAGAGTTTAAAGAAAGATGAAGCAACATTTCATGACGAATGAGATAGTAACTGTATTATTTGACATAAAAAATCGCAACTCCAGACGTTAATATGCTATGTATAATCGACTTGACGTTACCCGCAGTACAAATTCTTGAGCAGTAGAGCTGCAGTTCCGAGCCGAAATCCTCAGTCCCGAACGGGAGATGTTTGCGTGACCGCATGTAAAAGTGTAAATATTACAAGTATTAAGTTTTGTTAACGCTAATGTAACCTATGCGTTGTCTTCCGTAACTTTCTGGCTGCAATATATTGTACCTTATTACAAAAATGAATTTTTCACGCGTTGCCTTTTTAGAATTAGCAATTAATTCATATACACACATACATTAACCTTAACGCTAAATTCGGGTAAATTCTAGAAACCGGTGGACCCAGTGATTTGCTGCTTAAAAACTTTTTTTTTTTTAATCCGCAGTTAGAAAAGATTTACTCCCTAACATTGTACCACGGCACATAATGCGATATAAATTGATTGATATTTATGATTTTTTTTTCTGCTGCAATCAAAGGAGATTTGCCACCATTACAGTGATTTACCCCTCTCTATCAACTTGCATTTACGAAAAGGATGCGAGGCAGCAAACACTAAGTCCATCTGTTTCTAGGATTTACCCGTTCAGGTTAGTGTGTATGTTTATATGAATAATTGCTAATTCCAATAAGACAACGCGTGGTAAAAGGTAAAAATTCGTTTTTGTAATAAGGTACAACATATTGCAACCAGAAGGTTACGGAAGACAACGATAGGTTACATTACCGTTTACAAAAAAGCAATACATGCAATATTTACACTTATAAACAGATGCGGTCAATCAAAGCCTCTCCCGTTCGGGACTAGGAGTTCGACCCTCTCCACTGTCGCTCGGGACTGTAGCTCTACCGCTCAAGAATTTGTACTGCGGATAACGTCAAGTTATAATTGAAAAAGTAAATTAATTGTTTTCTTTGCAACGATGTTGTGAATGTTAGATATGTCCCCTTTTTCTTCTAAAGCCACAACCAAGGAGGGGGGAGGGTCCCGTCTTTCAGCAAAACTGGCGCATCTCCTCGATGACAGTGGTTCTCGGATTTGCCAGATTAAATCTCTGCTTATTTCTTCGTGCGGTATTTTGATAAGAACAACCAAGAGTTATTAACATTAAAGCCTACGTAGTTCAAACTTTGAAAGCACCACACCGAAGACATTAAAATTCACTTGAATGATTTGCCTACACATTATGAGTTGTGTAGATTTCGCATTACGGGCATTACGGGCATGTAACTTCCTGTTTTAAGAAAATGTTTCACAGAAGTTTTATTTTATTCTCAATGGTACAGCTGTTAAGATGGGTAAAAGGGATACCATACTAGAAAGAAAAATCAGTTCAGCCTTTAAAGCGTTAATGCAGACCCTGAAAGAAAATGTGAAAAGTCAAGAGTACAATTTGACACATCAAAACAGTTTTCATTGTTTTATAGTTATATTTATACTTCTTGCTATTAACTGTTCTCGTTGATTCAGTTCTCTTATATCATTGTTTGTCTGAGTGACAGTCTGAGCATAAATATAAATAACATTTTTGAAACAAAAACCAAGCCAATAATTAATTTATTATTCTATTTATTGTTGCTGCTTTTGTCTTATCGTGACGACTGTAGTTGAAATGAATACTATAGGTGTAAGTCTGTAAGGATGAATGACATTAAATAGAATTAATGGCGCAAATTAACTCGGAGTCCTTGGCACCTTAAAGCTATCTGGCATTCACTGTCCTTGGTTAAGAAAATACTCCAAATAAAGCTTACCCAGACAGCTTGATCTGACCGAAATTCCTTTTACCGCCACGGGTGGCCAAAGTCGTTAAGGCACGGACTCGGAGTGAGAGGTCTGGGGTTCAAATCCTGCCAGGACCATCCTCCCTGAGTGAGGTTTTTCCCAGGTTTTCCTCAGTCCTCATAAATGGCAAATTCCGGGGAGGTACTCTGGAAAGCTTCCTTTAAAAAAAAAAACATCTTTCCCAATTTATCATTTCATCTCATGTATCATCATTGTCCATCGCCTGTGATGCCTAAGTAGTAAAAACGGGCGTTTAACACACACACACACAAAAGACCGGAATTCGAACTCAGGACCTCCAGATTAGTAGACCACGGAAGCGGTCCTAATAAAATTGTTTTATAATTATGCCAAATTCTAAAATCTCAATTATTTCAATTGTTTTTATGAAAAGGTTATCCTCTTGGTAAAAACTACGTGAATAACTTAAAAACTTACAAACCATATATCAGTACCTTGATATGCAGTATGCATAAGTGTGATTTCATAAACAGCCATCTTTAAAATAGGGTCCTTAAAAGCAGCATTATACTCGTAATGTTATTTTATTTATTCTCTATTCAATCATGTATATTATCATTACATAGTTATCTTTATGTTCATTCTTCAAATTGCTTACAAGCCCACCCAACTATTCCCATAATTCATTTTTCGTTAACTTATATAAAACCAGCATTCCTGAGATGTGTAAGGATGCAGACTACAATAAGGCCTTCGACTCAATCCAACAGCAACTCATCTTTCAAGAGCTGCAATCTTAGAACTTGAGGGCAAGTATACAAGGTTTCCTACATAAATTCTACAAAGTTACGAGAGGTTTCTTTTGTTTATTTAAGGACGCTCTTTAACAGCTCAGGTCATCAGTGTCCCATTCTATTCAGGGCGTGAAATGGCCGACAAAGTTTGCTCAGAGGCGTCTTTTTTTAGGCTTGAGGTTCTTTTTGGTGCCGTAAATGTACGACACGACTTTACTTCCCTTCCGAAGGAAGCCATACTTAGGATTTTACGCCCGAAAAAATCCATAGGTCCTGGCCGGGATCGAACCCACGATCTTGGGTTTAGGAGGCAAGTATGGTAACCGCTACACCACAAGAATCGACATTTATGAAAGGGTCAGGTTCTAGAAAAAGGGGTTAAAAACCTCAACATCAGTTCCACAAACTTAACTGGGTTGCAATATCAGGCTAAAAATAATGATAGATTTCGCTTCAATATAAATTAGCGGACGACGTAAGCTTTGGAAAATCTGGGAAAGAACTACAGAGAATCAGCAAGAGTCAGTAGAAATGTCGAACTTGAAATGAACCATAACAAATTACTTACGAATTACACAGAAGTCAACATTGAAGTAGCTTCGGGCTTCACCTATTTACGACAGACTTTTTCATTCCAAAAACATCGGAAAGAAATGTGAAAAGATGAATTATTTTGGTGTGTAGAAAGTTCTGGAGCCTAAAAGTCGTCGTACTAGATAAATCCCAGAAGAAACCCACCACGAGGGAAGTAGTCGAAGCGCTTGCCCTTCCAGTGCTTCTTTGTGCTTGTCAAACGTGGTCTATGACAACAAAAGAGAGAGAGATGATACAAGTTTGTCAGAGGAAAATAGAGAGAGAAATAGAAGCTTTAACACTGAAGGACAGAATCAATAACGGCGCTAAGGAAGAGGAGGACCTCTATGAAAGACTTCTCTGTATCGGCAGACACGCGGCGAATATAAAATCCAGACAAATGGACCTATGCAGCAACGATTCAGCACTCCACTAGACGCTCAAAACACCGGTGGTCAAGCCTATTCAATAAGAAGGGTTCTTTGATGATGATTATTGTTTAAAGGGCGCAAAACAACTAATATCATTAGCGCCCAAACACACCAAAAACTGCGCCAAGATTAAATAAATAAATCGGTAATCTACACAAAAACAGTGTATCAAACAAGTAATAGCACTTTGGCAGTAAAAATAGAACCCCATAACAAATAACAAGATGAATATGGTCAACAAAAAAACAAATCTGGTACTAAAACACAGCTGCAAGAGCCGAAAACACAACATTCTTATAATGGTTTAAAATTGTAACAATAAAAACCCCAAAACAAATAACAAGAGTAATATGGTCAAAAAGAAACAAAAGCCCGGTACTAAAACACAGCTACAAGAACTGAAAAAACAACAGTTCTATAATGGTCTAAAATTGTAATAATATAAACCCCGTAAACAAATAACATGGGTAATATGGTCAACAACAAACAAAAGACTGGTACTAAAACAGCTGCAAGAGTTGATAACACAACAGTCTTATAATGTTTTAAAATTGTAACAATAAAAACCCCAAAACAAATAACAAGAGTAATATGGTCAGCAACAAACAAAAGACTGGTACTAAAACACAGCTACAAGAACTGAAAACACAACGGTCCTATAATGGTCTAAAAGTGTAACAATAAGAAATTAAATAGTCTAAAAATGCCGTCCTAAATAAAATGATATAGTCTCACTGCTTGCTCAAAAAATTACAAACACGGATAAAATGAATCACTCGCTCAACAGCAGCTACATTATCTGCCAGTACTTCCTCAGTAGATCGGTTCTTTGAATATTGACATTTAACTTTAGATTGAATAAATGCTTATGTAACCTATTAACTCGGTAAAACAAATTATTGATGTTTAGAAACTGCCCTGATTTTTATCAGCTTATTTACCTTTAGTGTGTTTATGTCATTTATATCATTACCATTAGATACCCAGATCTTCCATTTGCTATATAGAAAAATAAATATAGAGTAAATCAAAAGTCTGGGACCTTAGTGTTATTCTTATAAGTTTGTATTGTTCACATGATGCGCTAAAATTGTTGGTTGCCGTCCGGGGTCTACATGAGCAAGGTCGATATTGCACACTGCCAGTATCTTTGAAGCGTTGACACAGCTTCACGACTGCACTATGCGTGATTGTCTATCGAGGTGTCGACGTTTGGCACTGCGACTGCAAGCCAGCCACCAACTCGATCTCAGCATTTGAAACGCACATTAGTTCAATGTTTCCTGATTTTAGATTAGTCTTTCTTGATACAGCTTGTATCATGCCATTCATTTGTTTGGGTCTCAATTTTCGAGGCAAGGTTGTCCCGTGGAGTGGGAATCACTCTATTGCAAATGAATGATCAATTCCCTCTTGACCTGATTCATCCAGTAAGAGGACATTTAGTTAAGTTAAGATAATTGAAAAATATCTTTTGACGTTACACGTCCCTCTCGCAACAAAAGGTGAACATTTTCAACATATTCTGTGAAAAGGTAAGCATTTATAAGCAGAATCGTAGTTTAAAATTCCAAAGAAGGGTCTACTTTTCTTCCATTCCTTAATGCTAAACTTCTTTGTCTCGCGTATTCTTTATCTATTCTGTTTTGCCTATCGCCGATTGTATCATGTGTGCGTGTTATGCACTCTCAGCTATCTACTTTCGGGATTAATGCTTTTTAAAACGAGGCCCAAACAAATGGACTGTAGGATAATGTTCATATATGTACTTTCATAGACGATTGGGGAATAATATTGAAAATGGGACATAATGCCTTATTCTTTAAATTGACATTTCTCTTCTTTATGTATAGGCTGGTGACATTTTGTAAGCTTGTAGGTGTTTCTCTTTAATTTACTGTCATCACGAAAATGAGTATAAGAAAAAAACTGATGAGATTTGAAAGTATATGAAAAACATAAAAGTACCAGAACACCATCTTCTATTAGCAACACATACACCTGCTCTGCGCTAGCCCTTATTTTGATCCTATAGTACTGAAAATGGCATCCCCGGGGCGCTGGAGAGACTAAAGAAGCGCATTTAGACATTACATGTGGAAGTTTGTTAGCGGCAACAAGACCCCAATTTGAATCGATAGTCGTCCGTGTTGTGAGGCCCAGAACTCAGAACCACGGCTTCATTTACATTATTAAATGTGTGCTTTCAGAGGAGAAGACAACATGGAAAAGGTTTTATCGTTTGGTTTGCAGGATGTTTATCCTGGGAAAAACGGACCTCTCCAGAACTTGCACAAAAATCGCCGGCGACGACCCCAATCAGCTAATTGTGCACATAAATCTCGAGCCTGCATGGAACCAATAAGGGAATATGCGTCTCCTGGGGGCCTCGCCCTGATAGATAGGCAATTTAATTTATCGTTCGCTATGACAAAATGCGAAGAGGGTGGAGTGAAAAAAAATTTTTTTTAGCTTTTTGCTACTAAATTGGCAAAGCGGTTAAACGGCAGTTTGGAAGCCGTGAAATACATTTAGCGTCTGTGGGACACACGGCAGTCGAATTGGCATGCATGCATTCTGATGAGGGTTTAGATGATTTGCCCGAACAGTCCTCACCTTCTCTGTGGCTTTTCATTTTAAAACTTCCATTTATGCATAGACTGGCATAAATTTCTGCCTTCTATGAGAAGTTCCCAATTCAAATATAGCGCTTGAGTATTTCGTTAAAGGACCAAGCAACATGAGACCAAAATAGCGAAATTCCAGGTAGAGAATTTGTAGCTCCAAACTGAAATATCTTCTTCATGCTGATCAAGAATACAGCAATTTAATTCTGATGACATGGAATTTCCAAAAACGCAAAGATTTAAACTCTCGTATGAGATAGAGAATATCTTCAGGAGTATGCGTTTTCAAAACGAGTTTTCACAAATCTTTCTCGCAGCAGAAGAATAGGCACCATTTTGCAGAAACCAAGCAACAGTATACAACGGGAAAATGACGTATTTCAGCATGTAGAGAATTACATTTTTCTGAGTGTATTCAAAATAGTTTAGGTTTAGCTTTTCTGAAGAACATTAGATATTATTTGTGCATTTTTGTATCTAGCTAGATCTTGTGATTCAGGACCATGCACTACCGCCATTAATACGGGCCATTTCATAAGAAATATCCCAACGTATTCTTACTATAGTTCAATCAATCATCAATTGACCATTATAGCTTTGGACTTGCATATCAGAGATCCCAGTTGAAATTGGAACTTTAGAAGATTTGCTTTTTATTCATGTGAACACATTATCAACAACTTTCCTCAATAAGGACCTTCGCGAATCGCGCTTCTCTTGGAGGATTAATGAAATGCAATCACAATGCGAGGGAATATAAGATCGTTCTCCGCACTATCGAGCATAATCATAGCCTTGATTTGATTTGGTTTATTTACGGACGCTTTTTAACACTCAGGCCATAAGTGTTCCATTCAAATCAAAGCGTGAAACGGCCGACAAATTTTGCTCAGAGGCCTCTTTTTTCAGGCTGGGGTTCTTTTTCGTGTCGTAAATGTACGACATGGGACCCATGGTTTTACTTCCCTTCCAAAGGAAGCCATACTTAGAATTTTTATGCCCGAAAAAAATTCATCGATCCTGGCCTGGTTTGAACCCGCTACCTTGGGTTTAGGAGACAAGTATGGTTACCATTACACCACCAGGACCGACAAAGCATGTCCTTGAAGTGTGACTTAATGTTATACTGTAGGTACCTTAGAGAAAATGTATTTCTCTGAAGTACTCTAAAAAGTACAATTCCTTCTGGAAACGCGCATGTGAACCAGAGGCTTAAATCTAGCAAATAATAAACGTGTTTCTAATGTATGGCTTCTATAAATATTCCATCATTGTCCTGTAATTACCGTCATGTTACCAGCAGGTGGTGTGGCGTAGACTTGTACGTCGAGGATTTTTTGCTTTCTTATTGCCTTGGATTTAATCGTGATTGCCAGTTTTAGCAGGCAGGACATGTAGAGCTTTTGCAAAAGTGACATTGTGCTCTGACAAAGAATTGAACAAACAAAATCACACCAAAATTCAGTTGTAGGTCATTTACTGGTCTCGAATTCAATGACAATGTTATTTTTTCTGTAAAACGCTGCAATTAACTACTTGACTCTGAAGTAAAGCGCCACTTCGGAGCATGCATATAATTTCGATTGCCGAGCAAAAGGCGATCGAAGGGGCTTCTCTATTGAGTAACTGTGGGATTTTACCGAAAACTGCCAATAAATTTTGCTCAGAGGCTTCTTCATGTGTAAGTACAGCTCCCGTTCGGCACCACAACAGAAAACTAACTACAACAAAAAAATTATCGAGATCTCTTTTGTCCCATAGTAATATGTTGCAATAAAAGTATTGTATATTAATATATATTAGTGTGTTGCATACGATTTCGTGCATTACGATATTCATGTGTGTAAATAGCATGCATTGCCACACGTTTTAATGAGTTTGGCGTTGCGAAAACTTTCATAGCAATTGTAACAGCATAGAAGCGGACAACGATAAACTGCATATGAGTGCAAAAGTAACCGGTACCTGTTTTTTGGTATCACAATGTAAACTTTTCTTAAATCTCCGGAATATCGATACTACTCACATTCTGAGATAGCTAAAATGGATTAAAGGGTTTACCGTCGATGCTGCATTTTTTAGAAAGACAGTTCTTTTCCAAAAGTCACTTCTTAGAGGTCTGGTAGTTAGCGTTGCTGACCACTGGGTTCGATTCCCCGATACCTACTTAACAATTTTTCTAAATTAGGAAGGCCTGGAATGGGATCCACCCAGCCTCGTGAGGACAATTGGGAAGCTGCCTGATGGAGAGGTGGCGTTCTTCGGTCATGAAAGCCGCGTGAAAGGCGACCGCCTGATTTCCGGCATACTGATCACATACTCCCCCCTGCAATACTGCACTCGTCAATTAAGTCGTAAGACGGAAGTAGAGAATGCAAATGTCGCCGCGGCAGATCAAGTCTCAACCGGGACTGTAGTGCCAAATGAGAAGAAGAGGAATTTCTTAGTGTTTTTAATATAAAAATTTGAACAATAGTTAAATGTGAATAGATGTTTTGTAAGTTACTAGTTTCCATGCATTTGCACCAGAAAATAATGTTGTGAGCCCAACAATAATACCAGCATAACTAGAATCACACAAAATAATCAACATTCTCCTTAAAGAATTAATAACATACATTTATTTTATTAAGTCTGTTAAGTAATTGTGATGCGTAAATCAAACGCATAAAATTAAATAAATACTTTTTTCTTTTCGAAATATCCAAACTATGATAGTGGTTTGTAAAATGTATTGTACACCTAAGTGTTTTCTGTGCAGTATTTAATATTTTCAGTGCCTGTACGTAATAATATAAAGAATATCTTCACGCAAAACTGCTTGTTAGTAACCAATGGAAACAAGAATGTGACGAAATCCAACCAGGAAGCTTGGATATTGCATGCAAATGCTTGAAGCATGAAAGAAATCTTTTGGAAGCTATGGGAGTATGCGACAAGTGAAATTGTTGAAAGACCCTTGTTTTGAATGGTTTGGCCCAATATGGTCTCGGTTACCGCCCTCTATTAACTTCGTTAATTAGAACTAGTCATAGATTTCGCAATTACTTGCAGCCACTCAAAAAGCTCAGTGATGCTGTTAAAACGGAAAATATCGAATGTGCATCGTCATGCCAGCCTTCCAATTTCCGCATCAACATGGGTAATTTTATTCATTATTTTTGAATGCCTTTGAAGTCTTTTATTCGCTAATTCTTTTGCCCTGCCTGGATAAAAACAATCAGATTTAACTGAAAACTGATCAAGTTGGTAACTTTGCGCACCGATGAAAAACGCTCTAAGATATATTTACAATAAAAAGAAGAGAAACTAATTTGCTAGGTGTTTATAGAAATTCATGGACAACTGGACAACTCTGTCATCGCCAAAGATTTCTTAAAGAATAAGATAGCTTTCAAATTATTATTTATGTCTGAATTAAAAGTGCATGGATGAAGCACTGTAATGTATAAATTAACAACAATGTGTTTACAAATCGTTCGCTAAACTTAGCAAATCATGGATAAAGTTCTTTGGGTATTGTTTCAAACACACTTCCAGTTCATGAGAACCTCTTGATTGAATCATTTTAGAAGCCCAAGATGCGATAATTTCAGTGTGACAGAACAGAACCATGGTCAACAATACTATCCGACGGAAAAGTTGCAGAATATGCGCCGTTGCATGCATGCGTCACGTAAGGCTTGGGGCAGAACAACACCAAGAGAAACTATTTTTGATGGTTTTGTTGAGAGCAAGGTAGAGTTTCCATTGAATCTCTCCACGCTAGGCTTATGCCTGTCCTGCTGAAAAAGCCTTTAAAAAGGCATCGTTTCAGCTTCGATTAAGAGGCCTATGGCTGCATCAGTGAGCAATAAATTTGTTGTAGCAGATGGAGAGAAAATTGTTGATTTTAGGTCTGCTTAAACTGTGAGAATGACTGTTAGGCTTAGTATGTGCATAGGGTGGGTTCCAACCCTTTCATGGTGTCGTCCGGGTGGCTAGAACAACGTTCGGTTTTCACTTGCATGATTGGGAAAGGTGATACTGCATTAGGGCACCAACCAGTGGTACTGGTAGCTAAGCTGGATAGCTTCGGTACTGCAATAGGTGGACTGTGAAGCAGAAAATGCCTCTTGTGGCTGTCATTGCTCTTTCTCGAAAGTTCTCTGACCTAAATTTACGCAACACATACAGCAAGACACGTTTATATGTCTTTGAGAAAGGCATTCTCTAGTCTTTGAGACTAGAGTTCGAACTATTACAAAACCCCGGATAGAAAATTTCCAAAGATGAAGAAGGGAGGAACAGTTATCTTTTGTCCACCTATTGCAGTACGGAAGCCCTCCAGCTTAGCTACCAGTACCACTGGTTGGGTTACCTAATACAGTATCAGCCTTCCCAATCATGCAAGCGTAAAATAAAATATTTGTGTATTTAGGGATGTCGAGGAGAAGCGAGATTGAATAACTCCGTGGATTTATTACCTCTTTGCCAGGCAAGAACCGTAATGGTTTAATTACCTTCCCCATTTAAACATGGAAGTGATTGAAAGTGTCATAAAGGAAGCTACTTATCAAGGAAATCTATGGTATTGTTTTAGTTTTGGGGAATGGGAATGGAAGGATTTTTAATAGGTACCTCAGGGTGCGTAAGGGGGATGCGGAAGAGGTCTTGTTAAGTACGAGTCTTTTGGTATACCTCGTGAATTCCTCCTCACGACTCTCCCTTCTCCTTCGCTGCTCCCACGAATCCTTCGGGTGCCGCTCCTCGCTGGTGTTGAAAACGAAGGAAAGATTCCTTCACCGCCCTGGCTATGGTGTAATTTGACTGGTGTGTTTTGGGAGTCGCCTCAGTGCTCCATGGGTAGGAGATGGAAAAGGATTGCTCAGTTAGAACACTCACATTAAAGTTGATCACTCGAAGTTAGTTCATTTAACATTCACATAAAAATGTTACGACTCTGAATAACCGCTGTGTTACACTGTTAAGTCTGCTGTTATATAACACTCTCGCTCGTCCTGAATCATAGCAGGGTGCTTCGACTTATTAATATCCCATACTTAATCAACGAAACGTGGTTGGAGCGCGACTTATTTCACACTGTTATCGTGTACGCGATCGTAAGAATGTCTCGCAGATTTCCTCATACGCATCTATTGCTTATCTCAAACCTATCTATGCATCTATCGCTTTCTCAAACTGTCCGCTCTGCCGACAAATTACCCAAGAACTACCTCGAATTGCCGGGGCCTCGCTGTCCGAACGTCTCATGAACTATTATCATTAGGCAGTTTTTAAATATTCTGGGAGCGATTTGTTCCTTCGCGTTGGTTTCTGGATTCGCGGCATTTCTTGTGATTGGTCGCTTATTTCACGCTTCTAGTGGCTTTCTCCAAAGTTCTCTAACCTAAATTTACGCAACATATACAGTAAGACATGTTTGTGTGTTCTTGAAGGTGGGACTAGTGTTCGAACTATTACAGAAGATAATAGTGTGTTCCTCCCTTCTTCACCTTTGGAAAATTTCCATCCGGGGTTTTTACGGTCCTTACCTGGCAAAGAGGTCATAAATCCATTGAGCTGTTATTCAATCTCGCTTCCTCTCGACATTCCTAAATGCACAAATATTTTATTTTACACTCTCTTCCAAGGAAAATATAAGCTAATTGCTCATGGTTAATTCTAATATGTTAGGCGTTCCAGAAATATGAAATAAATGACTAACATATATTACATTTAAATACCATTAGCCAAGATTACAATTTATGTTGCTCGTGATATAATATTTCGGTCTCAACTGGTTTTAGGATATCCACGAGTGAAATTTGCGATAAATACCATGATGAAAGGACGAGGGTTCGGATGAGTTGAGGAAATAAAATAAAATTCGCAGTCAGAACGTTGTGTAATCTTGAAAAACGGGTACGTAGATTGCTTTCAGAAGTTTAGGCGTCATTGGGAAAGGTGTGTCAATAGAGGAGATTAATTAGAGGGCGACAAAGTAAGATGCAGGTAAATCCAAATTAAAAAATAAACTTTCGGTTAATTTTAACAGATCTCGTATACAGCATTAAAAGCGGATTATGCCTTCAAAGTAGTAAAATATATTGCAGTTTGTTTTTAATAAATATGTAAACTGGTTTTTAATGCACAAAACTTCTGTAAAAGTTTAGCAAGTATTCTGCGCTCTTCAGTATCTCGGCACGAAATTACCTGAGGATGTATTTCTGCAGCTTCAGATTGGATGCGCAGTTGCCAATATATCGTGCTGTGCCCACTCCGATAAAGCTTGCTGATTTACTCGGCCAAGGGCGCTCCGCCAGCCGGCAACACAAATCACGCTCCCCGTGGAGATAAAGTGAGATGCACATTATATGAAGTACCAGAGCCGTATCTCTCCACCGTTCTCTCTGCTGCCTCTCAACAAAGTTACAGCTTTCAAATTCCCTCGAGAACATGTGATAGCTTTATATATATATATAATTCTTTTTGAAAATTAAAGCCAATATTATGAATCGTCAAAACTGCTCGTGTTCTGGGAATGTTCTACATCGTAAAGCAATTCCAACAAAATATTAACACAATTTTCAATTTCGTGTAGAAAGCTCCAGTGACTTCTTTGTTATTGTTTACTTTACGTTAGTACATCTTCAAAAGTGCTAATTACTGGATATTTTTGTTCGGTTGGCCAACCCTTGCCTAAAGCTCGTGCTAAAAATAATTGGATCAAATATTTTTGAGAGTTGCAATAGAAGAAGTAGAAAATGGACCAATATTGGCAAACTAAGAAGCAGATATAACCTCAAAGGAAGAGAGAAAAGAGAAAGAAGAAAGAAACGCTAAAGAATTTGAACCAGAAGACTACCAAGCAAAAAAGGGAGGACTGAAAGACAAATAAAATGTATTCCTTCCAGAAGAAAAAAGAAACAAAATGAAGTTGACCTGTAAAAAGGAAAAGAAAGAAAAAATAAACAAAACAGAATAGAGAAAGCGTAGGAACAAGTAGAGAGAGGGAGGAATAAAAGGCGCAAGAGTGGTCTAGAAGAGGGGAAGAAAAGGGGGAAACGACTATCAATGAAAAGCAAAAAAATATATCAGAAATAACCGAAAGAGTCGCGGAAACCCTTAAAGAAACAGCAAAACTTGGAAGAATTTAAATGAAAAGAAGATGAAACAGAAACGTTCGGATCGGTGCGAGGAAATGCCAAAATTAGTTTGAAAATAAGTCTAGAATAACGTAATTTTACTTGTTAATACGTAAGACCATAATTTCCGAGTCTTATATTATATTACCTATGCCAGAATATTGTAGGGAATGTAAGAAATCAAGGAGTTAAAAAGGAAGAAAGAAAGAGAAAAATGTATGGAACATCTAAAGAAACTAAAAGGCGAAAGGAAAAGAAAATAATCATGGAGTCCCTAAGGGGAAAAGAAAGAAGCAATGAAGGGGAAGTAAAAGGAACAGAAAGAGGAGATAAGCAGCTGGAGCAGGAGGAAAAAGAATGTAATGCGATAGTGCGTGCCTCCAGATGAAATGCATCAGTGTAGCAGCTCGCCCTCTGGCGTCGAAATCGGCAGAAGAAGATCGAAGGAGATGCAATAGCTCGGAGCAAATCCGTAGAAGGTTTAAAGAAAAGAGTGGGGGGGAAAAAGTGCTTGGCACTAAAGATGGGAAAGTTCTGTATAACCTGTGGCATTTAGGTGCCCTTTGAATGCGCACAGGAGATAAAGTTGCAGTACGTTCTTCCCCTTCTCCTCTTTCACTCATGTTTGCTGTTTGTATTTCACCTTTTCAATTTCCCCCGCCTCCCACCCCAATCGTAATTAACTCCGTATTCCTTTCTTCATTTTTTTACCCGACGTTAAAACTGTGCTTCGGTCCCCCGAACTTTAATACCCTTAGGAAATGATTTGCAATCCGTGATGCGCGTACCCTAGACTGTGGGCGAAATCATCATTCAAATTTGTGAAACTGTCATATTTCTTTCCAGGACAGAATCTGTTGCTAGACAGGCGCTCGAACAAAGTATACCTGAGTGTTTAAAATGTTTCGCAGCAGTGGCGGAAAAGTATTAATGATCAATGTGTCAAATTTCAGTTTTAAAAAAGTAATTATTTATTTAACGTTTGGCAATAGTTACAGTTTACCAAACGTTTAAAGTAATAATGACGCCAAAAATTGTAATGTAGGAATTAAACTACCTTAAAAATCTAAAAAAAAACAAATAATAATAATAATAATAATAATAATAATAATAATAATAAATTGATATTACATTCTAAATCTCGTTAACACTTTAACCTTTCTATTTTAAAGTTTCTTGGTGTCAAAAAAGTGTAATAATTTTGGGCACATTTCATTAAAAGATGTTAAAAGTTAAACTGTTAGACTGCCTTGACATTGAATTTAACAAACTTCTGTTTTTTCAATCAATGTTAAATTCAACAACGTGTTAATTAACATCACCAATACTACAAATACTACAGCGGTTAAAACACTTTTGTGTCTCTGCTCCTTTTAATACTCCTTGTATGAACCGCATGCTTTAATTATTCTATGCAAACAAAAATAGATTGAAGTGCGTTCAAAGTCTTTCGGTTATGAAACCCGCCTTCTCGATTTGCAATACTCGGAAACCTTAACAACGTGTTAACTATCATAAAACTGGACATGCTTGATGGAACGCAGGAGACTTAACATATTGTTAAAATATTAATACAGTGTTAACAAACAATAGTTTTAACAGAGCACTTAACCTCTACTTTTGTGCTTAAAATAAATATTAAAGGACACCTTAGGATAGCTTAAATAATACATAACTCAAAATGTAGAAAAAAGTTTTCAGAATTCTCTCTTTCGTTGTTTGAGACAAGAGCTTTCATATTTCTGGCACAAGTAAACAAGGGAAAGGGAAGATGTGTATGGCATTGAAACGCCCAATCGACTGTGTAGAATCGCTTTAAAAGAGCCGACAGAGCATAGACAAAGGTTATTTGCCAGATATTCAAGCGCGTGATTTCCCGCTAGTGGAAGCCGTGCTGTTGCTTTTTACACAATAAACCATACACTGTCAGTATATGTGCTGCGTTTCCTCTAGACAGAATATTTGTTTCCTGATTATTATTACATTTTTGGGCTTGAATTCCCATACAGTTATTGTACAGAAAATCAAAACTTTTCAAATTAGAAACCCTGGGTTGTTGGTAAGGAAATAAAATTTTATTATAACAAGAACAAGCCACCATGGGTTTCAATGTAAATAATCGTTCTTCTGTGCTAAGTAAACGGCATTAATAAAGTGCATTTCTAAGAATGACATCCTATTGATTGTTTCAAATTCACCGTGAGTAGGGCGTCTACTAAAAATCTTTTTTTTAAGCAAATTCCGAAAGTTATTTCGGTGGTACCCATGAAAAGATTTTTGAAAATTTTCGTCGAATCTCCATCGATCCTGTCTACTAGGCACCGAAAATGGCAATGAAAAAAATTATATGCGTGTGTGTCAACGCTCTAGCGATAGCAGTTTTTTATTTTCTAAATAAAACTCGACATATAACCATCTATTAACAAACGATTCGATGAGTTTGTTAACCAGCAAAATTGAACCATTGGGGGTGGATGTAACGTAGAGCGATAATTTACAAAACGCTCTAGCGGCCGCAATTTTTTCCCCCGCAGCGAAACTCGATATATGCTATTAAATAAATTAATAAAAAGGGATTCCGAAAATCAGCAAAATCAAACTATTAGGAGTGGGGGTTTACCTGAAATCCAAAATTTTAAAAATTACTCTAGTGGCAATTGCATTTTTCGTAACAAAACTCGCTATATATCATTTAAATAAAACAAGAAAAATAGTTTCTGAAAATCAGGGAAATCGGGCCTTTAAGAGGGGGGGTTAAATCTGAAATCCAAAATTTAAAGATTGAAGTATATGCCATTGAAATAAAAATTTTAAAAATTGTTTCTCAAGCCCAAAATTTAAATTTTAAAAACCACTTTAGCGGATTTAATATTTTTTTCGCAACGAAACTCCCTATATGCCATAAAATAAAACTACTTTCTGAAAATCAAGGAGGTCGAATCATTAAGAGTTGGGGTATATCTAAAAATTGGAATTTCAAAACTGTTGTAGCGTTTCTCTCTCTATTGTTTCGAAATAAAAGGACAAATTAATTCGGCATATAAACTGATTTATAATGATGCATATGCTTTATATTTGACAAAAGCATTGTCGTGAAGATATCAACGGTGAATGTATGTGTGAGAATTATATTTGTGTGTATGTAATAACATTCAAAAAACGTTTGCATTACATACTTTTACTACAATAGAATTTCAATTAAATTTCTATTGTACGTTATTGAAGTGTATAATTGCTTAGTATATCGTAATTGTTTTTAAGTAATAACATGTTTTATTGAAAACATATGAACATCTTCTTAAGTACACAATGTAAATCGAAACGTTCTGTTATTTCTGTCTATGTTAGTGAATGCAAAGATTATATCAAGAGCACAGTTCATAAACATCGTTACATTCAAAGATATTTAAAAATACTCACACAGTACAGCTTTGTCTATCAGTGGTCATATAATTAGTTTAATTAATTGTACACCATTAATTTTGTGGTTTAATCATAATAATAATAATAATAATAATAATTATTATTATTATTATTATTATTATTATTATAAAAACGTGGTTTCTCTTTTATGATACTTATAGGTTGGAAGAACTCTAATTTTATTCCCCTAATACCACACAGTAATGCCATAACTTATTTCATTTCATTAATTAATAAGGCCTAATTTGTAATTTATATTCATTTTTAAAATTATTCAACTTGCTGAGAAATTCGCTTAGTTTACAAAGCTTCTACGTGACGGACTTATTTGAAGTAAGCCTATACCAGTAGTCAGCCAGATTCATGTTTGGTGACTTAGGAAACCAAGTGTTCGGAAGATGCCTGCTAACAACATGATCACCAAATGAGTTGCTCAGCAGTGTGAGGTGGAGGGCCGTCTTGCACATATAACAATGTTTTCCATACCATGATTCTGTAATGCAATGTTACAAAGTCTTGAAACAGCTGAGAAATTGTGTTTGGATTATTTTCCGTTTATGTGCATGTTAATATCTCCACTTAATTCACTTAATTCGAAATGTGCCTCAGCTGTCCACAAGATTTTGTCTAGTCATTCAACGTTATGAGGGATTTCTGCTAAGCAAAGCGAAAGTAACGCAAAGCTGCTCACAAATTCTGTCTTCTAAGAATTCGTCACACTGTTGAATAACTCATGTTCAAATGCTTTACAATATTATTAGCACTACAAACACTATGTGCAGCATTTTCACGAACTTCCTGGACTCACTGTAAACCTAGGGCTGACTCACCATGTTTTCTACTAACGTCGGTCTACTCGATCGATTTTTGTCCGTAACTGCACTTAAAATGCTTTTATAGAGCAGGGTCCAATTCTCAATCCATGTAACGCTCGAAATGTTCTCAATGCTGAGGTGTTCGGTTTTCCCCGCTGCCATTCGTGGAAAGAAGACCTGACTGGTTGACAAGCGGCACTGTACGGGTAAGTAGCATAAGACCATGCATGACTGGGGCTTAACAACTTAAGAGTGAAAACGCACTTGTTTATACAAGCTTGACACAGTTACCTTATAAATGAAAGCTAAATAAATGCACAGAAGAACGACTATTTATATTGAAACCCTCAAAAGCATAGCGTTATTTATGTGGAATATGCTGACATTTCAAACTGGAAACTTACTTTAGAATAACCCTATATTTTTCCCGTACTGATAACAATTTGGATTTTTTTTTATTTGTTTATTTAAGGACGCTCTTTAACATCTCAGGTCATCAGCGTCCCATTCTATTCAGGGCGTGAAACGGCCGGCAAATTTTGCTCAGAGGCCTCTTCTTTCAGGCTTGAGGTTTTATCGTGTCGTAAATGTACGACACGGGACCCACGGCTTTACTTCCCTTCCGAAGGAAGCCATACTTACGATTTTTACCCCCGAAAAAATCCATCGATCCTGGCCGGGTTCGAACCCGCGACCTTGGGTTTAGAAGGCAAGTATGTTACACCATACACCAATAGGACCGACACAATTTGGAATGATATTGCTTCCACACAGTGAGGTTTTTTTTCTTTTTCTTTTTTTTTTTTTTTTTTTTTTTTAAACGCCCGTTTTTACTACTGAGGCACCACAGGCGGTGGACACTGATGATACATGAAGTGAAATGATAAATTGGGAAAGGATATTTTTTTTTAAGGAAGGAAGCATTCCAAGCCTAAGTTTAGAGTATCTCCCCGGCATTTGCCAGTTATGAGGACTGAGGAAAACCTGGAAAAACTCTCAGGCAGGGAGAACGGTCCTGGTGGGATTCGAACCCCAGACTTCCCGCTCACGAGTCCGCGCCCTAACGACCTCTGCCACCCATGGCAGTTTTGACCCAGTGAACTGAATACTTTCTGTGTATAATACAATTAAATACCTTGGTGCAAAAGAACATTATCTAGAAACATTTATACTGATTAAATATATGTGAGTGCTAATTTCTGAATTTTGATTCGTGTATTTTCTGCAAATATAATTCCAAATTTGGAATGAATAAAATGAAAAAGGAACATTTTCAGAAATCAGCAATCAGATATATTTGTAAAAAGATCTTATTTCTCACAGTGATCTATTCTAAGGGCAACTGCATAATTATTAAAAATGTTGTTCCGTTGCAAGAAATCCCTCATTGATAAGATTTCTCAGAGTTAAAGAAGTAAAGTGCTTTGAAAGCTATACCAACAGATGAAACAAATAATTATGATGATTGATTATGTTTGACCTAAGCTTAAGAACTTAATCATACGTAGAGTACCGTTTGGCAACCAAGTAACGTCTCCTTTCACGAACGCCAGCTGAGAAAGCCGAGCCGAACTCCAGTCAACTAATGTATGTAGATATTTATCAGGTTCTGCATGTCGGGCTCGTGGTTCAGTTGGTTAGAGAAAGAGAGAGTCATTTACTAAAGGGAAGGTACTAGTTTCGTTACAACCATCGACCCACTTTATTTATTTATTTATTTTTTAATGTTCATAGTTTGTCTTCACTTTTCTTACTATAATATATGTTGCCCTTTTTTAGGGAGGGCAATGCGTAGAAAAGTTATATGGTTAACACATAAGTTGCAAATTTTCGTTAAGTTAAGTTAGCTTAGCGTAAATTAAAAAAAAAAAAAAAAAAAAAAATCCAGCGAGGACAACGCATAGAAACTCTATACTGTTAACGCATAAATTTTAATTTTTCGTTATGTTAGATTAGCTTGAGTTTAAAAAAAAAAAAAAAAAAAAAAAAAAAAAAACAGGGAGGGCAACGCATAGAAAAAAAATTATACTGTTAACGCATAAGTTAGGTTAAGTTAACTTAAGTTAAAGCATCCACAACTTATACTATTAAAAGCGTATGCCTTTTCCCGTATCAATTATTTCCTTTGCGTTTTACATTGCTACATTACAGTTTCCCATTTGATTCCACTGTATATGGCATATGATTAACTATTAACGTGCATTCTAAAATGTTCAGTTTTTGTATTCTATTGTTTGTGTCTGTGCGTTACGACTGTCATATCCGCCTGTATTTGTTGAAGTCGCAGTTCAATTCTCGTACTAACGCTGAGGCATTCGGTTTTATCCTCTACCGCTCCGCTGGAAATAAGGCGTGATTGGTTGACAAACCGCACTGTACGTGCGAGTAAGGAACATAAGACCATGCATGACTGGCTTAGAAACTTAAGAACGAAGTATAACATCACAGTTCTCAGTAAATCATTCATATGAGTAACCAGAGGGAATATCGATTAAAAATGTAACGGCCTTCCGGTGCTTAAGCCTGTATCTGCGTCGTTTTCATTACAATGACCGGCTCACAAAGCAAAGTGAGACTTTGGTGTGATATCATATCCGCCTTATTCAGCGGAACTGGTGTCTATTGATTATCCTTTCGGCTGCTAGATGCACAGCGTGACAACTGACTTTCACGTCAAGGGTTGTACAACTATATTCAATGTTGCTTTCATTCAATTGTACTTTTGTTTGTAATAAAATCGTCCGTTGTCATTTGTACAATGAAGCAAATGACTGCTTCTGTATCTCTCGGAAAACAGCTTAGTAACAAGTCATCTGAAGGATTTTTTTTTTTTTTTAATTTTTTAAAAGAATTGACTTGGTATAGAAAAGACGAATGACAGTTAACTTCCAGTTCCAAATGTTTCGAGTTTGTTGTTTTACAAATCACCCCGAATACCTATAGGACTTGTGGAGCGCTGTTAAAGAAAATTTAAAAAAAAATCTGACTTAGTGGAAGTCACTCCAATGGGCTTCGCCTGAGAAATGGGTCCGCTAATTAACAAGGTTGAATCCACTATTTGGTGAGCGTTGGAAATAAGCAGTCCGCAGAACGATGGAGACATGAATATAAGTAATGAATTTATATGTATCAAAAGCAATAAAGCTACACAGTGCTCAAAGCTATGGATTGAGAGCAAACTTAGGGAGAAAATTAACTGATCAAAATATTTAGCTAAAATATTTTAAATTACAGGAATCCAGGCATCTTTTATCACCACAAAATAAAAATTACATATACCGGATGTTCCAATAACCTAACCAAAATATTTTTTTTCCTGCTGTGTCAAATGAAAAATAGTTTCAAACAAAACATTTTAAACATAATGAGGGAGTTCCTAATGGAGATATCGATTAATGTAGCACATAAGGAATAGAACTTGGTTTTCTTTCAAATGGCACAATATACATTTTATTGAAGAATACATTTATCCTTTCCAAAAGCTATTCAGAAATATTATTACACTGTACCATTTTGGTCAAGAAAATAATAGATATTTAAATGATACATGCATGACTTCTTTTACCGCCACGAGTGGCCGAGGTCGTTAAGGCACGGACTCGTGAGCGGGAGGTCTGCGGTTCGAATCCCGCCAGGACCGTCCTCCCTGAATGGGGTTTTTTCCAGGTTTTCCTCAGTCTTCATAACTGGCAAATGCCGGGGAGGTACCTAAACTTAGGCCTGGAACGCCTCCTTCCTTAAAAAAAAAATATCCTTTCCCAATATATCATTTCATCTCATGTATCATCAGTGTCCACCGCCTGTGGTGCCTCAGTAGTAAAAACGGGCGTTAAACACTACTCAAAAAAAGACTTCTTTTATTTAATAGCACTACAGTACATTTATTTAATTAAATCATTTAATCTCTTCAAAAATATAACCGAATAAATCATTATCTGCCAACTTACATTCTCCGTAGATCAGCAGCACTTATACTTTCTCTTCATGTGTGTACATCTTGTAAGAAAAGTGTAGCCACAATAATTCATTGCATTACTAACTTACTCTGATGAATGACTACAGTTCACTGGTATGTAAGCTAAAGCAACGACAATTTCAGGGGT
Source organism: Metallyticus violacea (assembly GCA_030762175.1). Lineage (NCBI taxonomy): Eukaryota > Metazoa > Arthropoda > Insecta > Mantodea > Metallyticidae > Metallyticus > Metallyticus violacea. Next base: position 62,172,112 of record CM060830.1, on the reverse strand, counting down.
GAGGGAGATACAATAAAGGCATTGAACAGTTCAATTTCTTCAATAACTATGCACTCCTTACCGCTTGCACATCTATATTTACTTGACAAAAATTATACAGTGTGATACATTTTTGAATATCTCTTGCAGAGGGTAAATATATACTTGAATAAAATGTGCATGGTGTCTTTTAAAAAAAAACAAAGTTCTATCTCGTGTCTCATACATTAATGAGACATATAAAAACTATACTCTCGGCAAGAACTCCCCTTGGTGTTAAAAAACTTTTGTTTGAAATAGTTTTTCATTTGACGCATCAGAAAAAGTAAATTTGGGTGAGCAAGTTAAATGAGACGCCCTATATACATATATATAATTGAAATTAAGTTATTTGATTATGAAAGTATGCAGTTTCGTGCAGTTCAAATTGCCGTAGCAGTTTTGGGTGAATCCTGAATAAAACATTCAAAGTTATTCTTTGTTTGCGCAAAAACCAACAATAATATTTCTCTCTAGTATATTCAGTATCTTTAAACGATATTCTTAATGCATGGTTTGGTTTTGGGCAGTGTTTTGAATTGCTATTATATATGCTCCGTTGATATTAAGAAGAGACAATCTGAAGAGCAATGCAAAAAATTTCAAATTCTATCAAAATAAAAACTACAGTTTGCAACAAATCTATAGAAGTTGAAAATTCAAATGAAATAATGGTTTCTCAAAGGAAAATAAAATACATTATTGTTATTATTATTATTATTAATATTACTATTATTATTATTATTATTATTATTATTAAAGGCCACGGAAAGATAATCAGAAAATTGTTACTTACAATATTTAACAATATTTAATTACTGAAATTATTTAATTTAATACATTACATACATTACAATATTTTAATTAAATATTGTAATGTTTGTTGAAGGTGTACATAAACATAACGCTCATCACAGTGCACACAATTCCGGCTATTCAGCAAACAGATGAAGCATCCAATAAACAAACAATTGAAAAGGGAAGAATTATAGAGAGAGATTCAAATAAGAAATAGTAGATAGACCAGACAAAGTCGGTGAAAATTAATCCCAAGGAAGCAAAATAAAGATACGAAAAAAAAAAAAAAGTGTAAAGAGTTATTCTGTCATGGAAAACAAATTGTGTTAGTACACTGTTAGATTTTGCAAGTATTCTAACCTATAGTTTGAATTGTTAATTGTATTACCTACGGAACAGTCCAAAAATGCTGTGTTGTTTTCTTCATATGGTGAAGTATTAAATGACTGAGTGAACTTAACATAAGTTACTTTATTTAGCGCTGTGTTGCTTGTTTCTTAATTACATGTTGAATTGGTAGGCATAATGCACATTACAGTGCCCCACTATTCCATATCGATATATGATGACCCCTCCCAATAGTAACATAGACTCGCCCACTACATACGCAGGCATAGGTAGCAACCCAATAGTTATCTGGTAGTTGTTTTATCTGAATGTGTTAAAATTCTCATAATGTATACATGTGTTGCTTATTCCAGAAAATAATTACAATAACGTAAAATTTCATTCCCCATAAAGGACGGAAATTGGTGAAATTTGACATACGATAATATGAAACAAAATACGTTTGCAAAGCGTTGTCAAAGGATGCACAAATGAAAATTAAAAAGTATGAGCAGATCAAATTAAGAATTTATGCTTAAGTAACTAAAATTGATACGTGCAGAGACCCCAAATATGTTCAATTTAATCCATGCAAAGTTTACCACTCATGATTTTTGGACGAACGAAGCACATTTTTACGCAAATGCTTTAGTTTGAAAATTGCTTCCCAAGCCAATCTCGCAATTTAAGGCGTGGCTACACTTGACAGTGACTTTGTATTACAAATCATAATGACAATATAACAATGATTACTTGATCAGGCGGGTCGTTTCATTATACACCTCAACAACTGAAATTTATTGTTTAACGACATAGATATGCATACTTAAAGAAATGTTCTTTGTTGCATAGAAATAGATCGCGTACGAGCGTTTGAAAACTGTAGCTAGTCGTGTATCGAAAACAATGACTCGACGTAGTGTAACCCACGCATTTATTTTCTGTACAACGCTTTCACTACTGTCCTTGCCCCGGATTTTACGCGTGGTTCTCTACCATGAGATTTCGGTCACGGTCTCTGGAACTGTGTTTATGTTAAGCGTTAGACGCCACCGCCACCACCCCTCTCCCCCTCCAGATGTTTCAGTATTGATGGATCGATGGCTTCATCATGTTGCCACAAGTGTGCCGTGTCGTATTTCGGTAACAAGCTATGAGAGTGCTTGGTGCGCAAGGTGGAAGGTGTTTCAACGTCTGTAACTAATAACAGCTATTCTGTACTCGTATACATATCAATAATGTTATCGTTCATATACAACGTGATTCGCTTAGACAGGGATGAAATAAAATTAGAATATTTAAACGTAAAACTATTATAAAACATGAAAGGTTTGATATTTTGTAAAAGTTTACTCAAAGAAAAGCAAACATCACTAATAGAAGGGAAGATAAACTTCTCCCACTATAACACTATTAGCTTTACAGAATTTTTTATACAACTGAATCCTTCTACATTATTTCGTTCTTTGGAAATGCAGGATATCCTGCTTAAAACATTAATAAAATAAATCTAGGAACTATTGTATACGTGAAATGCATACATGAAATAGAAATAAAATGTTCCTAGGTTTGGTAATGCGTTGCAGCAGAAATCATAACAGCAAGATGGCGCTGCCCCGCACTTCGCATGCCAGGTACGCAATTTTCTCAATGACAGTTTTCCGAAACAATGTGTGTCCTAGATATCACCAGGTCTGTAGACATATTCTTGGTTTGAATGCCAGCACCTGACCTCTTATTATTTAAAGCGCCAAAATGTCACTTTACTGAGGAATACCTGAATAGACGTGTAGTACCTTGTTGAAATAATTAAAATTGCAATTCTTAAGATATCAGAATAGTTACATAGGGCGTTCTAAAAGCTCTCAACCTGACCAAGAAAACACAAGATTTAAGAGAAATGTTTATTTTATTTTCAACATAGTCATCTTGTAAATGTCGGTCCTGGTGGTGTAGTGGTAACCAAACTTGTCTTCTAAACCCAAGATCGCGGGTTCAAACCCGGCCAGAATCGGTGGATTTTTTTCGGGCGTAAAAATCCTAAGTATGGCTTCCTTCGGAAGGGAAGTAAAGCCGTGGGTCCCGTAAGATAAAGAACCTCAAGCCTGAAAGAAGAGACTTCTTAGCAAAATTTGTCGACCGTTTCGCGCCCTGAGTTAAATGGGACGCTGATGACCAGAGGTGTTAAAGAGCGTCCATAAATAAACCAAATCAACATCTTGTAAATCATATATTTAGTCGTTCCAACTTATTAATACTCTCAGTTAAATAAGATTTATCTTACTGTGAAAAATAAGCGCCCGTCTCAGCTTCAATCTCATCGTTTAATGTGAATCTTCGCCCCCCAGACATTTCAGAAGACATGGAAACAAAAATAATCGCTGGGCGCCGAATCCAACGAATATGGTAGATGCGGAAGCACCAACAATCCCAGATATGTGTGAAGGCGCATTATTGCAATGAAAGAGAACTTTCTTTTAGCAAGGTGGACGTTTAACGTGAATAACATGCTTCAGTTGGTCCAGTAGTGAAGCGTAATACTCCCCGATGATGGCTCTGTCCTTCTGGAGGTAGACTACGAATACCACATCATGATAATTCCAGAAAACCATAGCTATTTTTAACCCTCGAAAACGAAGGGAAAGAATCTTTTTCTCTGGACCCTATCTCCTTTTGTGTTTCTTTTGGATTAAATCTTCAAAACGAAGTACTTTATGACAGATGTATTTCAGTTTTGTCCATTTTGGAAAATGTTAACTTTAGTTGGTTTACATGATCGTCACAAACAACTGACTACACTTATGCTCTGAAACTTGACAGCGCGTCATTTAAAGTCAAAAACTATCATAGTAATTTGGGCATCTTCATGACATCTCTGAGTCAGGCCAAGAACTTTCAGAACACTCTTCTTGTTTACACAACTGCTGAAGAAAGTGATGATTTGACTTATGAGTGAGACATTTTCGACCGAGCCGTAGGGGGGAGGGTTGGAATTTCGATACGAGTAAGACAGTGGCACTTTCTTACTAGTTGCGTAATATATTTTGTTTCACACTATATCGAAAGTACATCGTTTTCATTAAATAATGTAATATACAATTACAGTAGTTGGTCATATGTCTACTAGCATCTATGTAGATGATATAGGTAGACACACGGTCCACAATAGTCACTCAATAAACAATTAAAGGTAGCCATGAAATATTTGAATGAAGGAGAACTATGGAGAACAAATTCTTGCGAGATTACTTAAAAAGTTGTAGATAGTAAAATACTAAGTATGGCTTCCTTCGAAAGGGAAGTAAAGCCTGGGTTCCGTGTCGTACATTTACAACACGAAAAAGAACCTCAAGCCTGAAAGAAGAGGCCTCTGAACAAAATTTGTCGGCCGTTTCACGCCCTGATTTGAATGGGACGCTAATGACCTGAGATGTTAAAGAGTGTTCATAAATAAAACAAAATCAATCAATCATAAACAATTCTGTTCATTTGGGCAAGTTAACGAAGAAGTTTTATTAGCGGTAAGGGCTTTAACATATAACATAATTTTACAATTTGAAACTTGGTACGAGGTTTCCGGCTGAGTGAAATAAAATTCTATTTACATCCTCACCATGATCATGAATGCCTTAAGGTATCTTTCCATATGAAAAGCAAATCTGAAGGATGCTACATTTTACATTTGAAGAATGAAGAATATAAGTTTTGTTCCATATGTTTGGACAATGTGAGTTTTGCTGACGGATATTGTTAGCTTAGGCACATGCATTCTCATGTTAGGTGTTTAGAGCTAAAGCACTGACCGAACTATTAATTCAAGTATTAAGTTGTTGGCATGAATGAGCTACCTTTCCCAGTTATCATATCATTCAAAAGTCAGGAATCTCATGACATTGCCTGCATTTTACTTATACAGAGTGATTTATATAGAACTAACACATTTATTTCTTTAATTATTTCAAAACGAATTTATTATACCTCAAATGTAGAGTATCTTTGGGAAATTCTATAGAGCATTTAAAAAGCGTCCTCTCTCCTGTCTAAGGCATAACTCAACACTTCGTTCCATATTATTGTCCGCTCGTTGGAAGACGGTGTTGTCAATACCATTAGTGCTTCAGAACGTCCAATATCTGTGGGCATGTGCGTAAACTTTGTCTTTTAAGTAATCCCATAGAAAGAAGTCCGGTGTTGTCAAATCAGCAGATCTGGTTGGCCACAGGTTCTTGGAGATTATTCGATCGTCAAAAAAATCAATTTGCTTCATGGATTGGTTTGATATATGGCATAAAACGCCATCTTGTTGAAAATATCCATGACCCTGATCTACATCGTCCAGTTGCTCAGAAAACTCCGTGGAAATTCGGCGGTACTCTGCAGTGTCCATAATCTGATCACAAAAGTTAGTACTGCTATTCTCTGTGCAGATGTTGCGCACCAAAGCCGGACTTTGTGCAAGGTGCTTCATGAATGACATGTGGATTTTGGACGGCCTAATAGCGTGAGTTCGCATAGCCCACATAAATGGAACCATGTGATGGACAATATGCCTGGATTTGCACAATGAACGCCTTGTGCGTATGTTATGCCTTATGAAGGAAGGAGAATATGTTCAGCATTTTCTATAGAGATTAATAATCTCCCAAAGGTATTCTACATTTGAGGTATAATAAGTTTTGTGGCATAATTCGTTTTGAAATAAAGAAAGAAATGTGTTAGTTCTATATAAACCACTCTGTGTTTAAAACTGACACAATACCCTCCTCGATTCTGTTTTGTCAAACGACCAGTATCTCTAAAATGTTTAACGCTGTTAATGCGAAATTCTGAAAGGTTTAACACCGTAGAAATGTCTTAAGGCATACAGGAATTTTCTCTCTCCCACGGTTTGAAATGCACGATTTTGTCCTAAAGGACTGAACTATTGTATCTTTCTATGATGAGCTTTTTTTTCATTTCGTGCCGACAGATTCTGTAAATTTTAAAAGAAATGACTTGGGAAGCTTCTTGTGGAAACAGCGTCTCTCATGAAACTTTTGCTAATATCTTGAACTCCAAGTGTACGACACGAGAAGGCTCCCGCTCTGTGATTGCTTTCTGGAAACTTGAGTAAACTCTGTGAAGAATATCAACAAGGAAACAAATAAAAAAAAAAGTGCAAAAATTGAATATGTGACACAGCAAAACCTTCCCTTCGTACTCCACTTTCAGAGCTAGAAAAATATACGTACAGCTCACTTCATTTGTTTAGCCCTGTTCCGTTTCCAGTTAGATGCATCTCTACTCCTCTTACGAACTCTTTCTTCTGATTTCACACTTTCTTCTACTTATAACGCTTATTTTAGGTAACTGTTTATTAGAATTAAATAGATTTTGTATTGCTGTAGCCTTCAACTGACTATCTGACTCAATTCCTTGACAGAATGTACCCAGGGTATCCACAGTGTCTGGAAAACAGTGTCAGAATGGATACCGCGAATTTAGTTACTAATCTGGAATTTCAGAATAATTTTATTAAGGTAAGAAGTTAGTTTTGCTACTCATTTTTCACTGGACATGATGCACATAAAGGTAGAGAGCACGGCTTCACTTCTGTCTCAATATAAAAAACAAAACAAAAATGGAGAATGTGAGTTTTGCTTCTAAACCTATAATATGCACAACCCCTTTGGGAAAAAATCATGTTTACTGGGATTAGGGCTGCAATAATAGCTTTTTTGCTATCAGTTTTACCTGCAGGCGTTAACTGTTTCTATTTTTCCATCAGTTTTCATTTGAGTAACCCCTTGATTCTTCATAACCACTAGCCAATGTCCTGGTAACCTGAGCAGTGAGCAAAGGCTGTTAATACTAATGAATAAACAAATGCAACTGAACCACACGAAAGCCTGTTTAAAGCGGTGAATAAATAAAGGAATGGAGTCGGCGCTTCTGAAAAGCTACACCAAATACAAAGCACGTCTACAATGGGTCGTCTTTTTCTGGTCTCCCAGGTCGCGTAACAACGGAGCCTTGTGTGCTGATGGCAGCAATCCTTCCCGCGGTTTATTCGCGTTCATTAGCATGCATGCATACATACATGGCACACCTAATTTTGTCCTCTCTGGCCATTTCTCTCAATGAGCCCATTTCCATTCGCCGTGCCTAATCCCTACAATGCAGCTTCGTTCTATACGTTGTGCTCAGTTCAGAAAGAGGCTGTAAAACGTGTACTCCATTTGGATACACATAGCACCCATGAACCAGGGACGGCTTGAAGCTATCTCAATGCCGTGAGAATTACATGAACTTTCATTTCGAAACTCATCAGTGTGAATAATTATGTTGATTACATTTTAACCCTTTTATCTTCAGCCACACTATTTATGGGTACTTAAATTTTAAACGGTATTTTTTTGAATTGTTGTTATTAGAAAATCCCAAAGGAATTTGTATCATTGAAATGATTTTGAAATTTTTCTTCAAATCTCCACCGTTCCTCTTTCTAGGTACCAAAAATGACGATGAAAAAATCCCATAAGTAGCTATTAAAGGGGTTGAAACGATGACATATCCTATTACAGAAAAGAGTGTGTTGATACATTGTCACTTGTTAGGTCGGTGAATTCTTGCAGTGAGTAAAGCATTCCTTTTTGCTTAATACTATTTTGCGATAGCTTGAAAAGTGCTCAAGTAGGTCGAACTCAATGCTGTGTCAGGAAAGTTTAGCTGTTGTTATAATCGACTACCGTTTTCTGGCTGTCAGGTAAAAAGATGCAGCGTAAGATCTTGTTTTAAATCATTAGATCGTTAAGCAGAAAGACAGCTGATGAAGCGTATAACTTTTTTATGTCAGGTAAAGTTCTGTTTAACAGAGTTACACAAATATGAGCAGTAGAACATGATCCGCGCCGTAACTCTGCGAGGTAAAGAAATGCCAAATCTGAACGGTAACAGCGTCTCTGAAGGTAATGGGAGCAAACTTCCTAACAGAGTGCACTTGCAGCCCTCTTATACCGTGCGATCAGTGATGAAGTCCCCACTCGTTTGCCGCCAACCCTGCTTGCTTACTTGTTGACCTAGCTGACTGTCGCAGTTAGCTCAGCTGTTCCCGGGTGTATGTTGTTCGTTTCTTAATTCTAATTTTTTAAGCACACAGTTGAGTATGTTACTTATGTAAATATTATATAAACCCCTTTTTTCAGAGAATTAATCGGCAGGGAGCGTGATAATACATTCTTTCAACAGGACTCTGCCACTACTCAGAATAATTCCATGAGGGCAATTCACAATGTGTTTCCACAAGACAGAGTTATTAGTACGAAACTGTAGTCCCCTCGGTCTCTTAATTTAACAGCCTGCGATTATCTCTGGGATAAATTAAAATGCTGTGTACAAGACGAACCCGCACACCATACAAGAACTCAAAGATAATATTCGTCAGGAAATTGTCCGGATTTCTCAAAACTAATTACAGAAAGTGATATTTCTTAAAAATATGCCAAAATAAATTAAGAATGAAGGCGGGCAGTTTCAACGCCTAATTTGATAATTTGGTAAGTAGTGAGCCTCTTTTATTATTTATTTTATTGTTTTATCCTCCCGCTAATCACCGAAACCTGGCTGGTTGGCTAACCGGTAACGAGCGGCATGCTGGCCCACAGGCAGAACACTCCGGGGAAAACAAAACTGATCGCACGGTACTTGTAAATTGTCACAATTAATAAATCTAGTTCATTATTTAAGCGAAAGGACAATAAGTTGTCAGAATGTACGACTCATGCCCTCCGAGCACCTCCTAAATATCCGAGCTAGAATGTTGGTGCTATAACTGGTCTGTGATGTGATAGTGGCAACGTTTTTAAACATCGTGGTGTCTTGTTTGTTTTCATTATTATATTTGTCATTCGTTTTATATTGATATCTTTACCGTGAGAAATAGCAGACCTTCTAGAGTAGGGTGTTGAGCACTTAACATTGTTTTGCAAGAATGAAAAGAATATAAACTTTTTCAAAACTAACATAAGAGAGCACATGGGCAGTATAACTGTTTTTTCTCTATAATCATTTAAGGTACTTAATCCACTGTCTATTGATGATGTACCTCGAGAGATTGCCGCTCATTTGCAAGTAAACAGTCTTCTAAAACTGAATTGAAACGTAAGGGTCAATTCATGTGAAAACGAACACCAAGGAGCATTACAAATAGTATCGTCTTGAAAAAAGTATAACTAAAGAGGGTTAGAGATATGTGAAAGCGGTTTATCTTTAGGTCCATTAGTTTTCTTATATTAATGGGTTAATTTATTATGTATGTATATATATATATATGGGAATGTACAATTTAGAAGAACAAAACCCAAAAATAGTAATGCTAGACCAAGTTGATATTGTAGCACATACCCGACAGTCTATAAACGTATGATGATTATTGTTTTAGGGCGCAAAATTGCTTAGACATTAGCGCTCGACTATAAATGTGCATGTGTTATACTTAATGTAAAAATTTAACAAGAAAATACATTAATTAATTCATATTTGACCAATTTCCACGTGGAAAAACAGAGAAAAAAAGTCAATATTATTTTGATCCTACATCAAGAAAAAGGTCCATAAGAATAACCTCGTTTAATTATATTTGGACGGAACACAGAGATCTTGCTAGAGAGCACCCGCACGATAAGTTTGCACTTGAGTCCATTCTTGTGGGAAAGAGAAAGGTGTTCGGTAAGAGAGACAGAGCACCTCGCGCCTGCGCACAACCTTATGCAGTAGATATTTCTAAGAAAGCATTAGTTCTGTGCCTGAGCGAGAAAAAATAGCTCGTATATAGTGAAAGCGTTTATATGCCATCTTTAGTTTATGTAATTATTACTTAGCTGTTTTTAAGACAAGGGTATTCATATAGTTTATTAGAATGCAATACGCAGTTTAGTTTACATGGTGTTCCTGCAGTGATCCGAGAGGTAAATGTCGTTATAGCAGGTAGTAGGGAAGCTGCCTCCGGCTTTCTGATGTAGGCTGAGTGCGTTAAACTCCACGTCCACGTATGGTCGTGCGTGGCCGAGCGAGAAGTCAGTTGTACTACTTTCGCTTGAGAATGCTGGTTGTGTGATAACTCTATCGGCGTACATGACAGATTTAAGGACTATTATCTCTAGTAATGAAAAAAGTTTTGTATATTAGTTTACCTTGGAGCACAAATCTGAAAACTATAATTTGCAATTTTGCCATGTTTTTCATTGCCCTTGTGGGGAAATGTTCAAATATGCATAAAATACATTTTCCACTATTCTTGTAAATGAATGATTGTGCTTTTAGCATTATATTTGGCATATGAGCTTTAAAATAAGCTATTATTCAGATTTCTATTGTATGGGATTCGAGCATTGTGTCTTAGTAAAAACACCATTTTAATCAAATACGGTAACTTTGGCGAATTTTTGTAATAATACAAAAATATATACGTATTAAAGTTTGAACATATGAGACGAATTGTTTTAATTTTCTCCTGTTTAACACGAAATCGCTACTATTTGATGGTATACTAGAGCAAGACATTGCGTAAAAGAATTTGGCGAGTCTTGCACAAATACCTTAGATTATGCATAAATAGTGGATTGTATTTTACGTACGAGTATGTGTTATTTGCGCCGCATATTAAAAGAGTAAAGTACATTATTCTAAATTACATTAAGTTATAATATAATTTAGAAAATATAATAATTCTTTTTTTTTCTTTCTTTTTAAAAAAAATTACATGTATTATCTAACTTCTCTGAATCGCTGTGTTTTTAAGTAAAAAAAAAAAGTATTTGCGTCATCTGCAATTCTTCTACATCTGATCAGCTTTTACGATTTTAAAGTAAACAATTTAAAGACCAATTGTTTGCGCAAAATTAGGAAGCTGTACAGTTGTGTTTCTTGAAGTTGAACAGGAGCACTTGAAAGTTGAATGCGTATGGGCATGTGCAGCTAATGAAACATTAGTTTATAATCCTTCACGGGAGGGAGGGAAAAATCCGCTGAAGCCTGGCAAACTCGGTTTGAGAGTAAAATGATGTTTTGTGTCTGACAGAATTACAGAAGCTTTACGCTTAATTCCAAACTGTTCTGTTACAAGTACTCATCGGAGTCTCGCTCCGAACGCCTTCGCAAATCATCTTTGCCAATAAACTGAAATTTTCTCATCAGAGAAATTAAATAAAAAAAAAAAAAAAAAAAAAGAATTCGATATACACAGTGATTTATATAGAACTAACACATTTCTTTGTTTATTTCAATACCAATTATGTTAGCCAGAAATAATTATGCCTCAAATGTAGAGTATCTTTGGGAGGTATTAGCCCTTTATAAAAAAATGTTGAAAATGTCCCCCTCTTGCATAAGGCATAACACAACACGACGTTTAATGTGCAACATCTTGTGGCTATTGTCCATCACATGGTTCACAGATGAAGCATGGTTTCATTGTTGATTGTTGATTTATTTTATTTATGGACGCTCTTTAACATCTCAGGTCATCAGCGTCCCATTCTATTCAGGGCGTGAAACGGCCAACAAATCTTTTGCTCAGAGGCCTTTCTTGCAGGCTTGAGGTTCTTTTTCTTAGGATATTTACGCCCGAAAAAATCCATCGATCCTGGCCGGATTTGAACCCCTTGGGTTTAGGAGGCAAGTATGGTTTCCACTACACCACCAGGACCCACAGCGTGGTTTCAGTTATGCAGCTATGCGAACTCGCAGAACCCACGCTATTGGGCCATCCAAAACCCACATGAAATACCTATGCACAAAGCCATTGTCATAGTCGGGCTTTGATGGACAATATCCGCGCAGAGAATCATGGGACTGTTTTTTTTTCTTTCTTTTTCCCCCCCAGACAATGGACGCTGCAGAGTGCCCTAGCTAAAGTTTTCTTCTTCTTCTTCTTCTTCTTCTTCTTCTTCTTCTTCTTCTTCTTCGACCAGACTACGAACACTGCCGAGAACCGCCGGATTTTCATGAAGTTTGCTGAGCAATTGGCGGTATAGAGTTGGGTTATGGATATTTCCAACAAGATGGAGCTGTATGCCATACATCAAACCAATCCATGGCGCTAATTGAAAGTTTCTTTGACGACAAAATAATCTCCAAGAACCTGTCGCCACCGAGATCTGATTTGACAACACCGGACTTCTTTCTATGGCGTTACTTAAAATACAGAGTTTAAGCCATACCCCACAGACATTGAACGATCTCAAGCACAACATTACACAGGATATTAATGGTATTGACAACACAGTTCTCCAGCGGGCGGTCAATTAACACTGAACGACTTGTTGAGTTGTGCGTTATGCAGGAGGCAGATCATTTTCAACATTTTCTATAGAGGTTAATAATCCTCCAAATATACTCTACGTTTGAGATATAATAAGTTGTGGCTAGCATCATTCGTTTTAAAATAAAGAAAGAGGTACGTTAGTTCTAAATGAATCACTCTGTATAGCATAATATATTCTACATTCGTTTCTTAATATATAGAAAACATTATATAAGACAGCTGTATAACACACAACTGAAAATTGTGGACGTAATTCTTAGACGCAGATCAGAAAAGGGCAGATTTCTTTCACAAAATATCTGCTTTCACTCTGAATATGTAAACGAAAGAAGAATAAATAGCAGGAAAAGAAAAGAGAAAAGAATACGAAAGACTGCAGAGTTCTAGGGAGATAGGCAAGGATAAAAGATTAATGTAGGAGAAACGAAAAACTAAGAAGAAAGAAACAATAAACAAAAAGTTACATAAAACGACAGAAGAGAAGGCCAACGTAGGGAGAGAAGAATAAAGTGGACAAAGGAATCGGGAGGCCAGAGAAAATCCACGGCAGCTGCATAGGACCAAAAATGACTCAAGAGAGGAGAAATGTAATTACAAAGTCTTCAGAGAGCTAGCAAATATAAGGATAAGATTAAATGAGAAAATACATAGAACTGATGAAGCTGACAAGAGAAAGTTGGCATGCTAAATGTAGATAGGAAAGAAAAAAAAATGAGACAGCAAACCCAAACTGAATAAAAGATATCAAATACGCAAAGGTAAAAGTAAATAATATTTACAGTTTAATTATGGAAGTTAAGAAACCGCCAGAAATTGACAACACAATAAAAGCGACAAAGTTCAGTAAATGAGACATTCGTGGCAAGCAAGTCGATCACTTAGAGCTGCTTGATAAAAATTCTAAACTTTCAGTTAAAACTGTACACGGAAAATATACTGACACCATCTTATTGATTACTTTTTGGGAAACTAAGGGAATATGTCTTTAGCAGTTTTATCATGCGCTGCATCTAACAGTATGGACCTCGAGATAGACTTTTATTGTAATAAATCACCTCGGCGTCTACCATTGAACGCTTGGTTAACAATTCTGTGGCTCCGTGCATAAACCCAGTAACCGACATGTATATTTTTATAGATAAAATAGGCACAATTTTTCTTGCATCGTTTATTATTAGAATAGTAATGAATATATTAGCAAATCCTAAAATATCTTACTATTAATTTAGATGATATGTTGTTATATTAGTGGGAATTTTCTTATTGCTAGGAATCCACATGATCCACAGCATAAAGGGAAACTAACAATTATTAATGTCATTTGTATGAAATAATATGCATTCATTATAGAATATAAATAAAAGCATAAACATAATAGTATATATATTTTAATGTATCTAAAAATATAATATTTTCTAAAAACAACATTTTTGTTTTTATCTTCTCCTTGCAACAACTGCAAGTCGTTATTCGTTTTGTTCTGATCCAATTAAGATGATGTTCATAACCCTATCTCATTTCCATCCTTTTTTTTTTTCAGAAATTTTAACTGCATTCATTCAGGATTTGCAAGTATCTAAACTAGGATGACTAAAGTGTAGATTATATCACAGAAAGTTCTTAAGTGTAACGTCTGTAGATTTTGCACATTGTTGAGCATATAAATAATTTTGTTAGTTCTGCTATTGTGCTTTCTTCGCTTACCTCCTCCAGGACTGCCTGCTTGTTGTATCATCTGCATACGTAATCAATTCTTGACATTGTTATCGCTAATATGCCTGTTTATAAATTCTCTTGGAACATCCTTTACTATAACATTACGTGCATAGGATGCAATTCGTCGGCTTTCTGTATTCATGATATAATTGCGTTTCTTGGTCATAGACTTTATACAGGATCCCTAAAACAGCTTTACGATGTTGCATCTAGCACACTGGAAAATAAATGTTCAAATTTGTATCAATCTTCGGGCAGCACAACACCAAATCATTTCAGTTTACATTATAGGGAGGTCCTTCTTTTGCTATTTTTTCTTTCCCTTCCATTCGTTTCCGAGCTTTGATATTCCTAGTTCATGGGGATGAATTTCATTTCCTTTTCATCCCCATCACAGCACTCGGAATTATCATTATGTTGTGTTCTTTTCTATAAATATCTTAGATTGCAATAAAACTAATGTTACCTGCTGATTGCACTAATTTTTTACCAAACATTTTGTTCAAAAGAGAGACGAAATATTCCTCTGCATAAATTGGATTACCTGGCTTTTTGGGAATGTCTGACATTTTAAAAACGTATGTGCTTATGACGTTAACGTACGAACACTGTATTAAATGTGTTGATATCTAACAGAGTTGAGACAGAACAAATCTTATACGAAAAAGATCACTAATAACCCAGATTACTTACGTAATAGAATCAGACTGGAAACTAATAGACAGTTTCTTTGACTGAACGAGTTTAAAAGCGTTTTCCGACTTTTTGACACTCGTTTATCTCACATAAATAATCGATATTATGCGCAATGTGTTGTAAATAAAAATGTTTGTAAAATTTTTCTCATTTTTTTAAATTTATTTATTTTAAATTCAAGACCCAGAATAAGCCCTGTTTCTCTTGCAAAACCATTGGAATGTTTCATTTTTGCGGTCATGGCCGTTAAAAAAGCAAGCGGTTAAAATCCAGGCTATAGATTGGACGCCCTCTTTCATAACTCGGCCTTATTGATTGCCCGTTACAACGGAGCATTGTGTGGAAGGGCTGTAATTCGCTGCTTAATTACTCTTTTTTTCCCAGGCGCATACATCGCAAGAATCACAATACAGATGTGTACACACAATCTTTTTGATGCTTTTTTTTTATAACTGAAATAATTGGCACTCTGGCAACAAATAAGCAAAATCTGCCTTTTTGTTAGAGTATCATTTTGGAAATAAAAAACGAAAAGCCTCTATGGCCACGCACTTAAAACAGTTTGCATATTCAGGAAAGAATTTAAGCAATAGGAAATATATTCACTGCCAACGCCCTTGCGGATTGCTTAGAGTCTTCAGAACGAGTTTGGTCAGTATGACAATATTGTTTTAAGCTTTATTTTTGCCCAAACTTTTTGAAAAAATGGGGTAAAATCGTATCAGCCGAAATGTATTCATAAAAAGAGCTCGAGGAACGTTCCATTAATGTTGCACCAAAATGGAGACAGCATAGAAATGAGAGTTTTACAATTAAAACAGATAAATACAATTGCACATATTAAAACTTTAATAAATTATAACAATTTAAAACCGAATACTTCAAAAAATAAAGCAGTCAGCAATATAACATTGTTACAAATGACCAAACGTTGCAGACTATTAAAAAGTAAAAAATTCAATCTTCTATTCTCACTAAAGTTTACTGTGTTTACAATGTAATGTCGGTCCTGGTGGTGTAGTGGTTACCATACTTGCCTCCTAAACCCAAAACGCGGATACGAACCCGGCTAGGACCGATGGATTTTTTCGGGCGTAAAAAGCCTAAGTATGGCTTCCTTCGGAAGGGAAGTAAAGCCGTGGGTCCCGTGTCGTACATTTGCGGCACGAAAAAGAACCTCAAGCCTAAAAGAAAGGCCTCTGAGCAAAATTTGTTGGCCGTTTCACGCCCTAAGTTGAATGGGACGCTGATGACCTGAGATGTTAAAGAGCGTCCATAAATAAACCAATCAAAAAAAAAAAAAAAACAATGTAATGTCTTGTGTTTACTGTGCTTATAACGGTTATCAGTTATTTTAGTATACAAAATACATAATGTGTTTGTGTGCTAGCTTAGCGGCTTTCCCTTTATAGTGTTCTGAGCATCTTGTGAACTAGTTGCCTGTTTGTTTGTGTATTAATGTACTTCCGCTTTGTATGTGATATTGACAGTGTTGCTTCGAAATCGTTTAAATGAATACTTTTGTCGTAGACGTGCAAAACTGGAAACAGTCGTGATCAAATTTGGATTATTTGAAAGGTTTTCCGACACTTCTCGGTAGAATATTAGAGTAGATTAGATAACGGGGGCTTTAATGCAGGTTAAACGACCTCCGACACGTCAGCTCTTCCTTGGGAAGAGACGCCTTCATTGTTTCCCAAAATCTGTTCCTTGAACAAGTTGCAATATTTTGGTTTCAATGTTAGCGCCCGTCCCTAGGTCTTTTCCTGATTATAGAAAGAGTTAGTCTGTTTCTCACCAGGAATGGATGAGTAGAATATAACACAATTTTCGAGGCGAGTGTTGGTACATATAATAACTAATCTTCATTTCATATCGCGGAAAGAAACTTAATACTATAAATAAAGCTAGTAATAGAGCTTGATAAGCGGAACAAAAAATTCTTGATTCTTTTTCTCTATCTCTTAGATTTTTCCGAGAAAAAATGTTTTATCTGGAAACATACAGCAACGCTGCTTATTGTTCTGCATAAACTTACTCATAACTAGCGTTCCTCACTTTTTTTAATATTTGTTAACATCAATGCTATGAATGTTAAAACCAGTGATGCCAAATGTAATTTTGCAAATCCATTGATTCACATACATTTTTTCTAGTGATTTTACGTCAAAACGCTTCGAGTTATGAAAAAAATGTCAAATAGTATTGTTTTTCCATTAATTTTTGTTTATAAATTATTATAATCGAAATGTATGAATTTGGACGCATTAGCATATTACAGAGGATTTTTTTTTTTCAAACAGTACATCAAATTTTAGAATATTTTATAGCTTGGACATATCTGCCTTAAAAACTCGTGTATATTCTGCTATAAAAATATTTTAATCAGATTTAATAGTGGTCAACAATCGTTAATAAAATGCTACATTAGGCCAGTAGTTCGTAAAATTACTATTGTAACAATTGTGTCATTTAATTGTTTTCAATGATAAAATTCTGTTATCAACTGAATAATATATTACAACATATAGGAAACAATTTTTGTATTACTGGAAAGAAAATGAACCATTCATCTTCACATTAAAATACAGAAATGCAGAATTAATAAAAAAATTATCATGGGGCTACTTATAAATGTGAAAGTGGAAAGTGTAATTTGACATATTTAAGAGAAAATTCATTTTTCCACCCGTCCACACTTTACGACTTGATGATTCTCCGGTTTCCCTATTCTTCTTTAAGTAAGTAAACAAATCAATATTAACTACCAAATAAATTGGTAGAATCTTATAATGCCCAACATCAAAATTTCTGATTTTTATCATTAGATTTTCTCAGTATTAGTCACAGTTCAACCTTTTCAGCTTGGGATGAAATTTCATGTGGTAACTCCATCTTCGCTAACAACAATAACAATAGGCAAGCGAACTAAGTAATTTCTATCGAAACAATGACGTCATGAGTACGAAAGCTGTTCAATAAAGAATGATTAACATACCTTTACTCATCTTCATAATTTTGATGATATATTGATAGTCCCCGTTGGATAAAATATACCTGTCCCCACCGTTTCTGTCAATTTTCAAACACATGCTGGAAACTATTTTTTGCCAGGTCCCTTCAGTTTTCACCACTTTCTGATTATGGAAAATGCCAACCACAGAGCTGCTTCTGCTATGCACGTAGGTGGAGCTAAAGAGCTGATTGTTCAGTCACGATGTCTGGGAATTTTACTTTGTAACATCAAATAAAATAATACAAGGTATTAAAGTAAGAATTGGTGGTTCATTGTTAAAATAAAAGACCTTCGGGACTCTAAATCCTATTATAAGCGCCTTCAGTACTTTACATAACCTCTTTAGAGACTGTTCAGGAATGCTAAAGAATTTCTAAAGCAACCTTATTGTGCTCAAAGAGTTCTGGTATCACTTCTACGAATGCTCGACTGATCTGTCGTTGCACAAGGAAGTGGAGAAGATGGGTTGTAGGCCGTGGATAAGGAAGTGAGGCGTTACCCTGGAAACACGCCCCCTCCCGCGACAAACTCGCAGAGGAATAGAAAGAGAGGAAGAGCGCGTTTAAAGATTCACTTTCCATGACCTACCTCATCATTTCATGTATACTTTATAGTAAAATGTGCTACATAATGCATACGCCATTCGATTTATCCTTAAAGAGGATCAATCATACCAGACTTTCTTTCACCTTGCGTAAAAAGGTTAAGCAGTCCAAGGTAATAGACGGGAGCGTAATGGAATGTCCCTGACACTGGAAGTAGTAAACAGAAGGTCATGTAATTCTTAGATCTGAGGCGTGTTACTGAAGTTTTAGCTTCTTATATAAGAGCTACAGCACTACAGATCGTTATAAAAGTAAAAGAATTCAATATTCTATACTATATGTACATTAACTCGATACTTTGTTAAATCAACCAGTTTTATTTACTATTTTGTCACAAGCAGCATGTTTTTAATTTGTTTCAAGAAACGTCTCATTCAAAACTCCTAAATAGCACATAGTAGAGACCAAGCAATTGGTGCGCTTCTAAGCCGACCATTGACCCTATAAATTCTGGCGGCAATATTTCTGAGCGTACCAGGCAATAAAACGTACTGAATTTCAGTTTGAAGTAGATATGTTTTCGCACTTTTTTTCCGCGGGCATGGAAAAACGAACAATCTGTCTACAAGACAACCTCAATTCTGAGCCTGACACGTAATAAGAGACTTTTAATAAACATATCACGCGGTCTGTTAAACTACCTAATCACAAGTAACTTATATTAATATCGTGCCTCAGCGTCTTTAACATGAAAGCTGTTTTACAGTATTATCTAGTTTATTTCAAGTGACAAAAGACGTTCTAGTTTGGAACTATTTTCGGTTGTACCCTGAGAGTGATAACCCGCCATTTTTCGCATATATAAGAACTTTTCGCGAGGTGGAAAATCTCGCAACCTAAGGAAACATTAAACCTCATAAAATTATTACTGAGTATACTTACCAAAAAATTGCGATAGTAAAAATGTAACAAGTGAAGAAAGCTGTGCTTCTTCCTACTACTCGGATACGAGTCAACTTACACGTAATCTTTTCTGGACAGTAAATCCAGATTTTATTAAAGCTAATAACCACGAAAATAGCATATGTAATATGCAAAGGAAATCAGCAAGTTAAGATGGTCAAATATGATAGGTTTAAGCAGTTTATTGAGCACCAATGAGCCACTGTAGAAGCTTATCAATATCATTGCAAAGGTGCCGAATGTCTCTTAATAAAAAATACATCCAGTGATGAGTAAGGAAATTTGGAACTATATGTTTTATATATTAATGCTCTGAAATAATAAAATTAAAAATATGTATTTATTTAATAAAATATAAAAGTATCGGATATTGAAACTAAAACGTGTATATGTATCAAGTATCTACACTTCAATAGTATTTAACGCCCGTTTTTACTACCGAGGCACCACAGGCGGTGGACACTGATAATACATGAAATGCATGATAAATTAGGAAAGGATATTTTTATCAAGGAAGGAAACGTTCCAAGCCTAAGTTTAGGTACCTCCCCGGCATTTGCCAGTTATGAGGACTGAGGAAAACCTGGAAAAAAAAAAAAAAAAAACAGTCAGGGAGGAGGGTCTTGGTGGGATTCTAACTGCAGATCTCAGAACTCCGCTCACGAATCCGCGCCTTAACGACCTCGGCCACCCCTGGCGTTCTAGAAAACTAGGTATCCATTCATCTCTAATGGTTAACATGTTTCCCTGAATAAGCTTATTTGTGGTGCTTGTGGGCAAGTCATGATAAGAATGTTTGAGAAGGTCTTCCGACCTTTCTTTTATTTATTAATTTATTTGTACGGCTCTATAAAACTATTGAATGAAAATATTCAATTCTATCTATATTATAACTTTTAAATAAACGATAGTGAAATGGGGTAAAAATAATGAACAAGTAAACGACTTTAAACATAGGCTACGAGATAGGTAAGGAATATTTACAGAATTGAATACCAAATTGAAAATTGTAATCAAACATGCAGAACAATAAGGACTCTTAAAAGTAAACAAAATCCACAAAGAAACGGACTTAAATTCTGCAAAGTGGCATCTCTCTTGTGTTGGACGCGTATAAAAAAATAAAAAGCAGAATAGCGTCACGTTCTACGACATCCAAGAACCCTACGGGGTTTAACTCGCTGAAAGAATAACTAAGTGGTTATTATCGTACTCATTTGACTAGGGAGATGAAAGGAAATTTGTTATATTACATTATCACAGGTTACCAAAAAGAACTTCCCGAAGATGATAGAAGATGTAGCACCAAAAGGTTCTATCTGCTCTTGAACTGTACTGTCCTCAGCAATACCCAGTCTCACTTTAATTGCTACATAGGTGGAGGAACTCCAAACCACTAGTCAGACTGTTTCCAAAACTTTCTACGCTACGCTAGCTTTGATTCATTTACGAACGCTCTTTAACATCTCAGTTCATCAACGTCCCATTGAATTCAGGGCGTGAAACGGCCGACAAATTTTGCTCAGAGGCCTCTTCTTTCAATCTTGAGGTTCTTTTACATACCGTAGATCTACGACACGGGATCCACAGTTACTTCCCTTCCGCAGGAAGCCATTCTTAGGATTGTTACCACTTGCCACAGAGACCGACTCGTTACGGACATTTTCGCTTAACGGACGATTTTCCCCAATAATGAGATTTAAAGAATATTCTTGCTAAATTTAATTACAATGACATAATAAAATAATATTAGTAAAGATATGCCAATCTGATTCATGTATTCCTAAAACTTAAAGGAAAGAGAAAAAAGGGAAAGATCTATGAAACTAGGGTGTTTCTGAGAGGTCAGAACAGATTGCAAAGCCTGATCGTGATGTAATTATGATAATACCTCTTAGGGTACAAATTGCTCCTTCACTGTTGGGGTTCTTTCAACTTGGTACGCTTGTATGAATTGCAACAATGGATTTTAGTTGCCCACATTTTTATAAAGCATATGATGTATTTTACAAGCGCACTTAATGTACTTTAAAATCGTGCAGCTTCAATTGTTTTATTTATTTTTAGCAGTCTGTAGAAACAGCCAGCCTGTGACAGTATTTGAGCATTTAAATTGCACATTTCATATAAAATGTTCTAGTTTTCTTAAACACACAACTGTCACGTTTGCACAGCGGCTTGTAAAATGTTAAGCAGAATTTTAATTATTTATGAAAGAATAAAATTAATCATAATGATCAGCCATATTCCAGTGGCACTTATATCTACTAATTGTTCCAAAATAAAAAAATATTAAGAAATTGGCCTGTAAATATGTGTTATTTTAAGAGTGATCTTTGCGAAGGTAAGTTTTGAATATTAGAATAAAAAAACTTAAAGGGAATGTGCACGAAACGTTTTGAAATGCAGAGTTTGAATTAGGAAATTACATGCCAAGCTTATAAAGTTTTTCCTTTAGACATGTGAGACTGAAATAAGTTTGTTGCTGCTATCTGACCCATAAACTTCATCAGGACATATAATTAGATTTAATAATTAATTATATGTAAAAATAAAACCAAAGAAGGCAGGTTTTCATCTTTATATATCAACCGTTACTGAGATGGTTTAAAGAAATAGATACAAGAACTGCCTACAAGCTGTGAAATAACCGTAACGCGATGTTTATGGTGCCTCGAGGCGGAAGTTAAAAATCGCCTGGTGCAAATACAGTAAGATAAGGCAGGGAGGGGAACAGTGCTGCGCTCTACGATGCCTCGCGGGAATGTGTCTCCATTTTTAGGAAAAGGGCATAGTCTCATCGACGCGGAAAATTAGGGAAGGAATACTCGAGGAGGAAAGGAAGAACAGAGTAGGAAAATGGAGTCAGAGAAAGAGAAAGAGAGAGGGAAGGGCGTTACTTAGAACTTCATGATAAACACTCCCGATCACATACTACTTCCGGGCGCAAGGACTGCGAAGATGAAGGAAAGGGAAGAAGGAATGAAGAGAGAGAAAGCTCAAAGCAAGCGTGCAACGGATCGCCATGGAGGCGTTTCGGCGGAAGAAAGGGCATTACTTTAAAGTGGGTGAATCTCCTGAACATCCCCCCCCCCTCTCTCATTTGCCTCTTCGCACCAAATAACTGTTGTGCATTAACTGATTAACGTAGTGTAGAGTCATTGAAACATTCAAGATGTGTTATGTAGAAACTCTAAGAAAACATCTTGCGTTTCTGTATTTTGTGGTTGTCGAGATCGACCCGTTTTATATGCAAGCACTGTTTCACAACAGGATTTGTGCGGAATATGAGTGAAATATTTCATAAAAAACCAACAGGGGTAGAAGATTAAGAAATCCATAACGAGAACCATATATGACATGTTTAGCCATTATATCTTCTGCTAATTACCCGAAGTTTGTGGCCACCCCTGTTTGTTTAAACTGCTGAATAAAGTGAAACGATGTGGTTTCAACACAATGGTGCGCCAGTGCATTCACGTGCCCAGTCTGTTTATATTATAGCCAACACCTTGCAGCTTCTAGCGGCGCAGCTACCATGACCACTAGGTTTAACTCCTAGGGAGTTTTTATTACCAATTGGGGCAAAAGCTGGTGACAGAAATTTTGGCACGACGTTAGAGCTGCAAAATATGTTGAAAAGACATAAGACTTAAATAAATAATGTATTTGAAACAAAGCGGTCACCATCTCAAATAGTTCTTGCCATATATACATTAACAAAGACGTAAATAAGACATGAAAACAAAACTGAATACAAAAATCAATAAATGAGAAACAATCTGTTGGCTTGAGTTAAATATAGCTTGGTTAGTACTGTGCAACACTAAAATTAGCAATTGGCTAAAAATAAGTTATTCTGGTGTATTTTTATGTCGCATGACAAAGCTGAAATTCGTTTTGCGATATCACCTAAACTTTCAAAGATAATCTACCAGAGCCCGGAAGCTAGGCAAAATACCTTTACTGTCTGGGTGGATATATTTAAGAGACACACAGAAATGAACATATTTCTATACATTTGAAGTCGTAGGTCAATTTTTATTTTGCCTTTTTTTTTTTTAATGCGTAAGTGGACACTTCTGTTGCACATTTTAAGGTTTAAAATCTTTCCCCCCCCTTTTTGGCCTGTTTTGGGTCTTAATGACTTTTTCTGTAGTTATTTACGCATTTTAAAATTTTTCAACATATGGAAATAAAAAACGTTATCAAAAATTAAATGACATGTTCGTCTCACAAAAATATCTATTGAGAATCTTGTTATACATTTATTTCTTTTAAGGAGTCAAAAACTTTCTCCCCTATCCAATCACTTAAGCTCTTTAAATAGTAGAACCTTTATTAGTGAAAGGAACGCACTGTTACCTCGGGCATACGGATACCAGGAAATAGGATGAGGGAAGTACTGTAGTTTTGAATAGTCCTTGCGAATGACGTAACGATCTGCCCGAGACAGTTCCGGGAAATGTGTGGTAGGGTAACGTGTTACAAATAATTGCAAGCGGGAAATAGGAGAGCAATACAGCGCAATAAACCATCACTGCAAAATCACGAAAGTAAGAGAGATGCTAACCTTATTCCCCTATAAACGCATATACAGAAAATGAACTTGACCAAAAACCACTGCGCATCTTTTGCTTATTCGCCAGGACTATTCAAAATTACTTTACTTTGTCTTGATCAACATTTCCATGATGTTCTGAAAGGTGAATGTTCTGTTGTAACTGGTATGAATTCTTCCGAAATAGCTTGTTTTAAATATGCTCCAATCACTTCAGTGGAAGTAGAACATTCTTTTTCCATGATGAAAAATGTTCTCTCTGACAAGTGGCTGACTATGACAATTGACACTTTGAAAAAAATATCTTGTTGCTTGTAACCAAAAAAAGTAAGCTTAAACACTTTAACTATGTGATTTAGCATTTATTAAGTATTTTAAATACATATTTTCATTAATAATGAGTGATGGTAATCTCTGTGTCACTTTTAATACATGCCTATTGTAATTATATTAGCTATTTTCAGTATTTTAAGTGCCTGTTTGTCTGCATATTTTAACCAAAATAAATTTCCGAAATTTCGGACTTTGAAACCATTATTTATGTTTACATGAGGAAGGTTTCCTGCGATGCGGTAGACGACACTATACCCATATGCTGCATTCAGATTAACCAAGCACGTATCTTATTTATGAAAATTGTATTAATTAAAATACATGCATGAAAAAATTTATGGGGCTCTTAAATCAATAGGATTACTTCTGGGAATGTAGAGTATTTTTACCAACTTCTGTTGCTTTCTGTGTGAATGGAACGGCCAAACTAAGGAAGAACATTCTGAAGTTTAAGAGTGGCCAGTAAGATGGATCAAAAGTGTCTGAAATAAACCATTAGTTAAAAAAGAAATTTTGCTGCCACTGGTTCACATATAATTAGGACTAATGAAAAATGTTATGAAGCCTTAGATAGAGAGGGGGTGTTTGAAAGAAAAAGCCACACGATTGAGTGAAACTAAACTGAAAGAACGTGTTTTTATTGACTTACAAATACGTGAACCAATATAGTATAGTATTTTAGAGAGCTTTTAATGAGTAACGAGAAACAAGCATGGATAGGGTTCAAGAATGTGCATTAATTTTATGGAGAAGGTAAGGGTTGAAAACTACAAACAATGTTAATGGCATAAAAAACTTTAGGGTCGTTCAAACTACTTTTCCTACATTCCCACTTATTTTTCCCACCATAATCCGGGTGCGCGAATGCTGATAATAAAAAAAATAATGCTAAGGAAAATGGTCATCAAGTATGTTAGCTGACTATTGTTGACAACTAATTAAAGGTGTTCCTGGTGTGTTTTGCAAACGAACGTTGTAACACCCCCTTCTTCCATTCCTCTAAAATTCAACACGGGATCAAACTAACGAAATATATTTAGTGAAAACACAAAAAATATCCCTCTTATTAAATAATATATTTATAACCAATAATATTTATTTATAGTCATGATGGACGCCGATCATGAGACGATCCTGGAACAGTTGGCAATACATCTGCTCTCCTCGAGCTCTGTCAGTCGTTTCCCAAGAAAGTCATTAAAAAGAACACTTCTACTCCATGTTGCGCATGCTCAGATCCTAATTTTGCTTACAAAATCTCTCCCAACTGTCATTTCCAATTCTTAGCGGACTCAACACTACAATATAATTTCCCCAATATGCCACAATATCTTCCAGAGAAGGTATATCTTTTTAAAATGTTATTAAAGTCAATTACAAAATAACCAATAAAAGCTTTAGGTAATTCTAATTATTATTGTTTCATTCTTTACACTCATTATATGTTAATTATTGCTCTCTTTCTTTCTTTTCTTCTTTCGTTCTTTCTTTTTGGTTTAAGGGAGCTCTTTGACATCTTAAGTCATCAGCGTCCCATTTAATTCCGGGCGTGAAACAGCCGACAAATTTTGCTCAGAGGCCTCTTCTTTCAGGCTTGAGGGGTTTTTTTTTTTTTTTTTTTTTTTTTTTTTTTTTTTTTTTTTTTGTAAGGATGGATTTCATATACAGAGTTAAGGAAATATTAAAATTATTTATCTTTTGGGTGGTTTTATAAGAAATATAAAACGTAATTTCCGAGGAAAATGGCATGTAATGTGAAAGTTTATATTTCAGATCTGAATTCAGATAATCGCCATTTTCATTTACATAAGTGCAAAACAAAAAATTAAAACTTGTTTTTCAGTGTATGCTAATGTAGAGTTTGGGTAGAGTCAAATAATTTATTTCATCTGAACTGTTTCATTGACCCTAGTGTTCTAAAGGTGTACCAGGAAATGTTAGTTTTGAGCAAGTAATTGAAAATGTACTAACATTTCTTTATCTGGAAATTAAGGAGAATACACATTAAATATTTTTGATTATAAGATGCCTGAAGAAATAAACACAAGGGAATCTATAACATTCTTTTTTAAGGATCATTGCAAATACAGTTCATTAACCGGGGCGGCAGATGGTAATGTTACATAGGGAAGCAGGAAAAACAGTATTGTTTGTGGCATATGTAATAGAAAGTAGCTGTAGTGCAGATTTGTGATAGCTGAAATAATCATGTGAGCCGGATTCAGTATGCAAGTTCCCATTTAAACTGCTCCTTGTTTTGACTTGGATTTCTCCGCAATTGCTTTTTATTTTACGATCAGTCGCGTTGAATTCCTTCGCAGAGCGGAAGCATACAGCACTATCTTCATACAACTGACGCTGAACAAGTTGGACATGCAATACGCATTAAAACCACTCACATCTGAAGCCTGGCTTATATTAATGGCTAACATTCAGGATGTTAAAAGCTGAGAGTTGTCAGATTGTGCAATAACTACCCAGCTTGTTTTCTTTAAGGCTTTGTTCACGTTGTTGTAGTGCTACCATGCGCATGCTTTGATAACAATATTGCAACAGAGCAATGTAATTTCGTGTAAACGATATACTTACATTTTGCAGTGTTTAATAATAGGAAGCTCGATTAGTTAAATTAGAAGAAAGAGCGCGTTCCAAACGAGATGTTCATGTTTATATTAACAACTTGTTTTCTTTGCAATTCAAATCGGAAACAAAAGGCGACACAAAAAGCTTGTTTCCACATTCATCTGTTCTTGTTGTTTTTCCTACTTAATCGATGTGGTGTTAGCGTGAGAATTTAAAAGCTGTAAAAATAATGCATATATATATATATATATATATATATATATATATATATGATAATAAAAACTACGTATAAACAAATGTAATGTACAAAATTGTCCTATAAGCTACAATTGATGTTTAAATAATTATTTTTACACACTTAGTATTAAAAGTATGGGGACTTTCAAAGCAGACTCCGTTAGTTCACCTGTCCCAGCATTACACTAAATAGCTCTTTTGCAAATAGTAGGTTGAACTATTTAGACTCACATGTGCTCCGTTGTATGATTGATTGATGGATGGACACTTAACCTGTTTCCAAAGTGGGCAAGTGCAGGGCTCTAACCACAAGATAGGAGCACCATTTGAAATTTCAATGGCTGCAGGTGAAGTCAAACCTAAAATGCAAACAACATTGGTCTTTAAATTTCCCCCTCAATATCAAAATTAAAATAATATAAAGTAGGTACTTCAAACTGGAAAGCGTTGTAATTAAAAGCGTGTCTACTTAATATATTATATTTCTTTACTGTGTACCTAATATTTCCAACTATTTCGCAAATTAACAAATAATGCCCTTACAATAGCAGTGTCTTGGTTGGTATTAGTGCTCCGTTGTTCCAACAGAGAAATGAGATGTTCGTTTGTTTTCCAGGGTCGGTGTAACCGAGAGAAGCCTCCATGCAAATATTTCCATCCTCCTCAGCACTTAAAGGATCAGTTGCTGATCAACGGTCGGAATCATCTAGCCTTGAAAAATGCCCTGATGCAACAAATGGGGCTGACTCCACCTGGTCAACCTTTAATTCCCGGACAAGTTCCTGCTGTGGTAAGTGTGATAGTCTTTAAACATCTTGTTCTCTGCTCTTTATAGAACGCGTTTTGTGAATACACCAACTCAGGCCTTTCCTACAGTCTTGAAAGTTAATTGCGTCTCTTATTATCTGCACCCTCGAAATATACTCAGTAATTCGTTTAACATTCTAATCTATCGCTATTCTGTGTAGAAACACAGCAGGGTTTTGAAACATATATTTGTAAATTTTAGTTGTTATTATATTTATTATTATTAGCAGTAGCCCAGACTTTAAAGGAGATGCTTTGTAATGCTTTAGAACAGACAAGTCATATACGTTTACCCCACTAACTAATCACTGACAGCCTTAGTGAGATAATAAGAGACGTGGGCCTTCGCGTTTCACATAGCAGCCATTAACCTTTGGCGCGTAGAGCAAAAACCACAGTGTCGCAACGCACATATCCTTACAAAAACGACATATGCATCATTAACTTTCCAGACTGTACAATGGCATTTTGCAAATGTCTTGGAAGATTTAATTTCCTGGGATTAGCCATAAGTGTCTTGGAACCGGGGCGGTAGGGTGGGTAATTCTAAATACCAGAAGCGAATTGAAGAACGCAGGAATAAAGCTCGAAAAAATTGATTATATTTAACGAAAAGAAAGGCTAATGAAAATTACATTAGCAGCAGAAACAATTCAATTTCACGCAGCTGAGCAAATTGAATAGCGCTAAAACAATTAAAAAAAAGTCCGGAAGAAGAAAGAAATTATTACTTGTCTGTAGAATCAATTCCCGCTTGATTCCGAAATTGGCAAACAATGGGAATGTAGCTTAGAGCAAGAGAAAGACATGTGTATGTGGGTAGAGAAGCAAGGACTGCGTTTTCAAAGCGTATTCTATGAGTTTAACAATAAATTAACAGAAAATGGTCGCTAATCTTGCAATTTTATTTCTTCTGTTATGGAAAGATGTACATATCATTTACAGCCTTCATTAGCACGTGTTAAACTTCACCGATACGATATTTCTTGACGATTGCGTCTTTCGTTGATATTTACTGGACTGAAAATGAAAACGTGTGCAGTTTAAATGTTGTGTACGACAGATTCGTATGTTATATTATAACTCGTTTTTACATTAGTTAGTTTCAACAATATTACCTAGTTTTGCATAAATACTGTTACGAACTTTTAAAGGAGCTGTATCAGCTGTTTTAGCGATTTTGAGCATTATCGCCCTCGTTGTTGAGGTCAGGTGCAGCAGAAAAAGCTCATTACTTCAGGTTTAATCATGTAACGAGATCGTGAAAATATATTACTGTGATTACCCGTGTGGGTTGAAAAACCAGCAAACGTTTTTCTAAATACTTTTGAAGGGTGTTAATAAGTTGCACCATCCAATGCTTCACCGAGACCGGTGCTCAATGACTGAGATCTGGGCGCACGCGCCATATGAAAAGTGTAGTTGTCAAAACAGCCAGTACTGCCCAATCCAGTTTGGAAACACACAAGAACATTTTCAGGAGATCTTATGTTCAGAGTGCTTGCAAGACCTTGGACTTAAAGGGCTTTCGTAGCTGTACTAGACACTTAACTGCAGAACAGAAGCAATAGAGGGTGTTGAGATGTAAATGGTACACACGAGAAAGTATTCAGTATCGAGGAAAACTACAACTGTCCCACTTCATGAGCAGCTTGTGAAAAGGGTTCCGAAGAGCCAGAGAGGCCACCATTCTGTTTCAGTGATGGTTTAGTGCGGAGTGAGCCATGATGTGTCGCCAAGCTCCAGTTCTGTCAAAAGGAATTGAAGGCATAACTTTAAGAATAGGTGTTGAAGCTCCAGCTAACAAGGCAAGATCCTTCACTTGCCTTCAGAAAAAGGTTCTTTATTTTATTAGGCTTCAAAGATATGTTCTTGGTTTTATCAGGCATCAGAGAAATGTTCCAGATTTTATTAGGCTTCAGAGAAACATTCCAGATTTTATCAGGCATCGGAGAAATATTCCAGATTTTATTAGGCTTCAGAGAAACATTCCAGATTTTATTGGGTTTCAGAGAAATATTCCAGATTTTATTAGGCTTCAGAGAAATATTCCAGATTTTATTGGGCTTCAGAGAAATATTCCAGATTTTATTAGGCTTCAGAGAAATATTCCAGATTTTATTAGGCTTCAGAGAAATATTCCAGATTTTATTGGGCTTCAGAGAAATATTCCAGATTTTATTAGGCTTCAGAGAAATATTCCAGATTTTATTGGGTTTCAGAGAAACATTCCAGATTTTATTGGGTTTCAGAGAAACATTCCAGATTTTATTGGGTTTCAGAGAAATATTCCAGATTTTATTAGGCTTCAGAGAAATATTCCAGATTTTATTGGGCTTCAGAGAAATATTCCAGATTTTATTAGGCTTCAGAGAAATATTCCAGATTTTATTGGGTTTCAGAGAAACATTCCAGATTTTATTGGGTTTCAGAGAAATATTGCAGATTTTATTAGGCTTCAGAGAAATATTCCAGATTTTATTGGGCTTCAGAGAAATATTCCAGATTTTATTAGGCTTCAGAGAAATATTCCAGATTTTATTGGGTTTCAGAGAAATATTCCAGATTTTATTGGGCTTCAGAGAAATGTTCCATATTTTAGTAGGCTTCAGAGAAATGTTTTTGGTTTTATTAGGCTTCAAAAATGTTCTAGATTTTACTAGGCTTCAGAGAAATGTTCCATATTTTAGTAGGCCTCAGAGAAATGTTCCAGATTTTATTAGGCTTCAAAAAAATGTTCTAGATTTCATTAGGCATCAGAAAAATGTTCCAGATTTGATTAGGCTTCAGAGAAATGTCCTACCTGAACCTCCTGGGTACAAACTGTACCCAGTGCTTGAGGGTATGGTTTGCTGAATATATTACTCATTAGTGGTGAATTTATAAAGATAGTGCATGATGCTGTAAGTGATAGGCTAGAGAGACGTCTATCACGAGAGAGGGCAAAAGGAGATTGGGATCTAATTGGTGCTTTGGAATACATGAGAGAACAAAGTAACAAAAGCAGATGAAAAAAGCTTGAAATATATTATAGTTACTTAACAAAAGTTTTAACAGTATTTATGACAATACTAGATAGAATTCTCTATGCATTTGTCAGTAAAAATGTCCCCAAATTCCAATTAAAATTATTCGCAAGAATGAGAGAGACCTGTTCTTAAAATTACTTCTTTAGTAATAAAAATAAAATACCGTTGTGTTAAATCATGGAAAACGAGCTTTAAAAGACTGATTATTTACGTGCAGCATGCGTTAGTGAGACAAGATTTGTTAATCCTAAAAATTCTCGCACTCTGAATCCCATAAATGACAATAGGTACGAGGATTTTGGCACGACATTATCTATAATCACACGATTTTACCTCGAATTTAACATTTTAAAGCTTAATAGCAACACATCCTTGCGCATGTGGCAAAAGTTTTAATTTGAACTGATCATTAATAACCTATCAGTGCAAAATTCTTGAAAGCAATTAAAAGTAGCAGTTCTGTTGACGAATGTCTCTTATATGGATTAATAAAATTAAATGCTCATTTCCCCAAATCTCATTACAAAAAAGTGTGTTTCATGTAGCGCCATAGGCTATCGGACCCCATGAGTGAAAATAATTTTAAGTGATGTGAGGTAATTTTCTATGATATTCAAATCCTCCTCAATAAATAAAGCAGATTTTGTTTTTTTAAAAAAAAAAGTGGGAAACATATCATATTATAAACTTACATTTTAAGAAATTACATGTGTTTGAAAGGTTGCATCGAAGACAATGACATTAAATAACTAAGACAATTGCAGTTAATCAAGATATTGCTTTACATCACATTTATCTAGTGTTCAAAATAACTTCTATCGTCATCTAAACACTTGATAATTAGTTAACGAAAACCTCTAACATTTGCCAACATACAGGTAATACAAAATACAAGTATTCATTCTTTCAAATTCTCTTTGGTAGTAGGTATCTACTCCTGACTTGTCTTATTAATTTACATATTCCCATAAAAAGTAAACCAAAGGGATCAGAACGGGCTCTCAGGGTGTGGTGACGCACCGTCATGCTACTACATTTCGGCTCAATCATTAGGTGGCTTTAAAACCAATTGGCACTAGAATTTTATGTGTTTTTTTCTTTGCAATTTTATTTCTCTGGTTTACAAAGAATATTAAGAATATTAAGCCTTGATTATTTTCTTGTAAGTTATTAAGATTGCAATTTAGACAAAAATATTTTAAAACAAAAGTTGCTTTATTTCTTAAGGGGAATCAAAATATTAAAGAAAATTATCAGCATTCCATTAAAATATTACAGTTGTCTCTCGTGCCCCATGAGGGGTGTGAATGGTCCATTCTTCTAATGAGAATTGGGGGGGAAAAAAATCAGAATTTAATTTAATTGGTCTATTTAAGATGTATTTGCTTGCAACACTTGATTATAAATAATTCTCAACACTGTACATGTAGTTTTGCACTATAGAGCCCTCACAACAAAGAATTTCTCCCGAACTTTAATCATATCTGTTTTCCTTTTAAATAAAAAAAATAGCATATACTGCATGCATATCCAATAACAGGGAAAGGAATATCCGCCACTTCTGGTACACTATTTCTCTACCCTCTGTGCGATTCCCACAATTATTCTGTAATAAAAGTGTTTAAACTTCATCAGGTAATGAATTTCGGTTAGTTTTACAATAACGAACAATTGGTGGTTATACCTCTGTTATGTAACTCTGGAGAAGTGACGCATTGTTTTACTTTTTTAAGGATGTGGCATATCCTGCATATTTTCATAATTACTCTTTTGTCTTTCAGTTGTATGTTTATCCCACAGTGTAAGAATATTCAGACGGCTTTGTTTCGCGGGATCGAATTTTAAGTGCATACCTCGCAAAATTAGTTTACTTCATGTGTTTTCCTTCAGATGGTACTCAGTGCTAACCTATAACTTTTAAATAAATTAAACAGTCATTAGCTCATGTATACTATCATGACTAATAATAATTATTGCCGAATGTAACATTCCTAAATATTTACTATTGACACTAAAGTTTGAGTTAGCGGGTTATGGTGTTTGGCGATTACGTTGGCACTACCGACTCCTGTGAATTATAGCCCGCGCATAATTTTCTTGTTGCATAGGCAACAGCTATAACGAATTTTAAACGGGAATCAATATTTCCTGAATAATTGTGACCAAATGTTCCAAATTCCGAGTTAATGTTTTCTCACTAATGCAAAATATTATTATTATAATAATAATAATAATAATAATAATAATAAATTGTAAGGTGTTCCACCAAATAAAAGCAATAGATACTAAAACTTTTAATATCAAACCAGGTGATCCTTTCTTTGAAGCTGTTCTTGCGCGGCAAAAATACTGCCAATACATGAATACAGAAAAATAACCAACTCGAGGTGGTATTTGTACAGCGAATTTTGCTCCTGGATAATGGTTTATTTTAATAAGTAATTTTGCAGAACACCACTAACATCTCCTTACGATATACGAGGACTGTTCAATAAAGAATTGTCATAAATGTTACAGGCTTAATTTCATGCGCAATGTACACATGGCATCTATTAGTTTCATTGTTGTCACCCGCTGTGAAGTGTACAATTTGAGACATGCTCAGTTCCGCCTAGAGCGAAATGGAGGTGACGCTCGACGAACAACATGCTGCTCTGAAATTCTGCTTCCGTCTCAACAAATCTTCTGCTAAGGCCTATGTTACAGCAGAGCTCAGGAGAATTTGTTCTTCCCCTATAGTACAGTTCGAAGATGGTTTAAAAAGTTTCAAACGAAAATGGACTGGGAGCCCCAATTTGTGCTCAGGCGGAAGAAAACATTAACACCACTGCTGTCACTAGAGAAGATCGTCGATAATATTAAGAATACTTTCAGAAATTTTGAACATTTCACTGGGGACCACCCATACGTTGATAACTGAAAAGTTGCACGTGAGACGTGCTTGTGCACGGTGGGTTCCAAGCCTACTGACTGCCGATCAAAAGGACGTCGGATGCAGATTTGCATGCAGTTGAAGATGCTGAGTTTCTGATGAAACGTGGCTACATTATTTCGATCCTGAGAAAAACAGAAGCTCTGTGAGGAATTCTCCATGACCCCCACCTCCCCTCCCAAAAAGTAGTGGCTTCTGCTAGGAAAGTTATGGTCATCTCATTTTTTGACATCCAAAGAATAGTTTACCAGCCTATCATACTTCCACACACAACTGTAACTAGGCAATACTACAGAGGTGTCCTGAAAACTCTGCAATGCCATAACACGCGCGAAAGGCCACACTTGCGACAATAAACTTTTTTCCTTTCCCTCAAATTGAAGAAACGCCTCCCTGTTATGCATTTTCTATCATCAAAAGCAATGGTGAAAGCAGCGGGGGCGATTTTGAAGGGCCTAAAATTGGTTTCCAGCATGTCTTTGAATACTGGGAGGAACGCTGGGACAGGTGCGTTGCACCCAATAGGCACTACTTTGAGAAAGATCATAAAAATATAACAATGAGTAAAGGTATGTTGTCAAAATCATAAGTTAGTTCTTTATTGAATGGTCCTCCGTCTTCTCCCCACCTACCACTTCGATTATCGGGTGGTAAGCATCATATATTAAAATTGCTGCAAAGAGTGAAAAATACAGAAATCAGTCATTTGTAATACCTATAAAATTAAGTTATACAGGCCATCTTCTTAACGTAACATTGTTGTAGTACGGTTAAATGCAGAAACGTCACATATTCTCAGTTAACATATAGTAGAGCTTTAAGTGAAAAAATAAAGCAATAATGGTAATGCGTAAAGTCATTCAGAAATCGTCAATAAACAATCAAAACCGAAAACCAGAGTAAAAGAAACACGATTCACTTCAATTAATGCGCTGTAATTACATTTTATTTCAGTCAAACACTGAAATAAAATGTAATTATTTGCAGAAAAGGCATGTTTTCATTATAGTTTACGTCTCAATTAACGAATCTATAACTTTGACGTTTAACAGCTGTTTGTTAACACATAGTAAACCTAACTCAGAGCGAATTTAGAAGCAACGCAAGCTGTTCCTATTGTATATTTTTATACTGTGGTTATTCGTTTAAATATAAATTATTAAAAAAAACGCTAGCAATAAACTAGCCCTGCAGGATTTTAAGTTTGTGATATTGTGCAGGTGGGTTTATTTTTATTGCTATATTTCTAATTGAAATACAGTGCAGAACTAAAACAAATGCCAGGCATAACAAAACTGTCCGATGCACTGAAGCTAATCCCAGTTCTTTCGAAACTTTCAGTGAGACAGAAAATATAGTCTATATTCCCAGAAATATGAATTATTGCATGAAAGAACATCCGAGAGTTTATGAACAAAGTGAGTTGTGTCGCATTTTGCACTTGAGTAGTGGAGAGAACTTCATTTATAATGCTTATACCATAATTAGGTAAGGTGTTATATTTAGGTGCCAGTCATTTCGTGTGTAAAACCCTTTTAATTACCTGTGCACTATTTTTAACTGTTTTGTACGTTTTTTGTTATTTTTATTTATTTTTAGGTATCATTGTTTTATATGCATGAAAAATAAATGGAGCATGTAATTATTACATTATTTGCAATTTGAGAATTAGTCTTTCCGTAGGTATTTATGAATGGCCAGTGATGTAGAGACATTTTCATTTAAAATCAGTAGAAATGATTTTCGGGTGTACCTTTCGATAATTTAAATATCTCGTGTTTCAATGAAAGAAATTTTGTTGTGATGTGTTGTTCCCACATACGTGTTGCTTGTTCATACGTGTTTGCTTACTCAATTGTGCCTCAAATATATGTAACAAACACTCACTTTCGGTGCGAATCAGATGAACGCAGGAATGGCAAGGGCACAACCATTAACAGAACAGCAATGCAACTTCCAGTCAGTAAGCAAGTAAACATAATTTACAAAGTCTGCATCCAGCAATTTTTCACAGTGACATCTTAGTCACTTTCAAGGTATCCATTGATGTTTCAAAACATCGGAAATGCATCTTCCGGTACACCATCAGCCGCTAACCTCGCCCATGGGCTGGAATCGTCTCTCTTCTAATGAAGTAGCAAGCAGCTAATCTCTACATTAACGGTTGTCAATGATTACGATCATTGTCTCCAACTTTACACCAATAAGTCGCCAGAAAGTAACCAAATGTAGTGAAAATAAGCAATGTCATAGGAAAATACAAAATGTATTGTTTAGAAATGGGTAATAAATTCAACTGTAAATAAGTCATTATTTTCCTTTAAAAACTATATTTGAGCAACAGTATAATGAAAACTAAAATACCAAAAAAATGCTCTCCTTCCGTACTTTGTTGTATTTTCTGTTCTTTTCATTACACTTCGGCATTCTCTGTACAAGAGCTGTTAACTGTATTGCAACAAACAACAAATGAACGTCTGGCTAATAAGCCCGCTAAATTGCCTAATACCCACGATTGTTACTTTTCTAACACTTTTTATGTCGTAATGTTAAAATTTCATGTTTTATTTACATTTATATATTTCATTAACTTCATTAACTTACAGCGTACTAAGTGCTCAAACACTTCTATTTATTCAATTAAAATTCATTTTATTTTATAAACCTTATGTTTAAAAAGGCGTCATCCATTGCAAATGCACCGAACTACGAGATACTGCCGCATACGTCATAGTTGCTTCATAGCTTCAGCACGCAATGGTATCCCAAGCTCTATGGTTCAATATACGAAGCTTTGTCACACTGGTGAGGATATTAATTGTACACTGTTTTTTCAAAGGAGCCAGAAAAATCATCAGATAACTTTAAAAGCGCCACAAAAGTAGCCAAGAGACAAACAGAAAAATTTCTCGCCAGACATCAGAGATGCGTGGCCGGCTTAAAAGGGGATTTGCTTTGCACAGCATGCTGTTTGCCAGCGGTATCCGATATTCATAGCCCCTTAAATTCAAACACATGCATTTCTACAGCGCACCAAACACCATACATTGGTCATACAATGGCATTTCGTGTAATCGGGGTTTTCTGCACTTCGTTATCTATTGTTTTGTATCACTGCATATAAATAAAACCTTGCTTCGTCGTAAAAAGAAATTAACTCTACTCACATCATCGCGTGGTTGCAATTTCTGAACTACAATTATCTTATAGGTTTTTAATTTTAAAACTTTAGTGGCATTCCAAGCCGAGATTTGCGAAATTCCTGATTCCTGTACAATCTTTCTCAGAGATTTCTTTCTGGACTTCATTGTAACTTTTCTCCGACGTCATCGAGTTTTTCCTCTGTAAGAACACGACCTTTTGCTTTTGGTTTCTTATCAAGAACGGATCCCCTTTCCTTAAATTTATTCACAAGATTACGAACCATTTCTCTGTGAGGCGCACGAACAGTAGGGAATCCGTCTCGCTTCTCTATAAGAGTTTTCTGTCACCTAAAAATCATACATGAAGATTCTGTGTGCTAAAGTATTCGGGCTCTTTGGCATTATAACAGCATAAAGACTTTGCGTAAACTATTAGCCGGTACACCGAGAGGCGAGAAAGTGGAGAAGGGAACAGCACCGATTAGAAGCGGGCAGGCAAATCTCGATAAGCCGGCCAAGCGTCCAAATGAAGGCTCTGTACATAGAAAAGACGCCAGAAAGACAAGTAGCCACGTCTGGCAATGTTGTGGCAGTTAGGTCAGGTTCACCCATGCGCAGTAAGGTCTCCAGGCTGCCAAGGTATATCAAGGTCGCGCAACCGGGTATCCAAATGTTCATATTGGTTAGATATTTTTGAGCACACGTTATAAATATCTTTTATCTTCGGAAATAGAGCTGTCCTACAAAACATTATCAAGCATTATTAATTTTTATTTGTTCTATAAAAACTTTGTTTTATGCACTATCTTTATAGGTAGATATACAATAGATGAAAGAAAGACATGTCAGAGATTTTAGAGATATGGAAAAATTGTGTTTACAAATACCTTTTCAAAATTGTTTTAAGATCGGCAAGTAAAAGTAAAATATAACAATAAAGCGATATTTCGAATAACACGTCATTCTTGTAGGCAATATGAGCTAACTGTACAGAGATAAAATTTTAACACATTTGGTTGTGCTTAATTTTTACTTCTTTCATTATATTTGTAGAGTTGTTTTTGTTATTAGCTCGATATAAGTGTAATGATCCTCTTTGTCTTGGTAATTGGCACATTCGATGTTATATTTACATAATCCAATATAACCAATTTCTTAAAATAAAAAAAAAGTGCCCAAAGACTGTGTTGTACGATTAAGGTAGAATACTGGTGTTCTTGAAAATGTATAGGCACAACCTATATTAACGAAGCATATAGTCGTATTATTAACATTTGTAGTAAAACTATGATTTAAAAAAGCAAAAATCAATTGACACTATTGAGAAAAAATATAATTTTATTAGTTCTTGCCTAATACAAATAATTACATGCTCTAGATCTGTATGTTTGCTTGTTTGGAAGGTTTGCATATCTTTATAACAGTGCATTTAGAATGCAGTAGTTTTAATGTAATGTGCAATCATGCTATGTGTCTGTTGTGGTTTGTTTTTGTTTTTTGAGGTTGACGGGAAGTTGCAGTATACCCCACTGGTGCTTGGTGGGCAGCCTATAATGGTAACCCGCTTACGTTTCTGGAACTCTTTTGATAGTATCACAATCAAAACCATAGCATTTGATTTTATGCGTTATAAAATGTATCTTTTTCTGCCTCATTCATAGTTCCTGTTTCCTTTGTTTCTTTCTTTACCAGTTGCAAACAGTAAACTAATATCTTTTGTTAGAGATTTCTAACAGTAACACCATTTTTACATTAACTGGCAGGAGAGACTATAGGCTAGAATAGTTATTAGAATAATTGCATTATTTTCATGTCCACGTTGTATATATTCAATTGACAACAAATGCAGAATATTTGAACTATAATGATAATATAGATATGTTGTCTTTTTTTTTTTTTTTTTTTGAGTGTCATGTATTAAATTATTACAGTATTCATTGTTGTCTTCTCTATGCTTCCTGTAAATATGTGTTTATATTTCCGATACCTTTAATTAAAAAGTTCACAAGTTAGAGAACCTTATATGTTTTCGCACATTACATTTTGTTAATGAAAAATGTGTCTCTTATTTTGAATTACTGCGAAGTTAGTTTTATAAGTAACTTGATTCGCATACTAATACAGGGTAACAAGAACAGCTGTATATGTGATCATAAACTTTGCCATTCTATGGGCACAAGTCATTCTAATGTTAATTCGTTGTGTGGCAATTGTTTAAACGCAAGCGTTTGGAATAACAGTGAAAAAGGGATAAGACTGAAATTCGTGGATTTTGCCTACATTGAATGACGCATGACCTTCCTATGAAACCGTTCGGCTTTAGGTACAAGCACTTACCCTTAAAGCACGAGAAGATACTGCTGGAGCTCCGGTCCCAGCTACAGCTAAGATAGCCGAACTCCTCGCGTGACGAGCCGCAACCTAAATGAAATAAGGCCTTAGCTTGTAATAGTGTAAATGATGCATGTGTTATTTTTATATTAAACATAACATAACCTCCTCCATAACTTTCTGGTTGCAATATGTTGTTCCTTATTACAAAACTAAGTTTTCGTGTATATTATATTTCACCTTGCCTTATTGGAATTCGCAATTAAATCACTCACTCACTCATACACTAACCTTAACCTAACCTAACCTCGGGAAAATCCTAGAAACCTACGGCCTGATCTACGCTCGTCTCCTTTCCGTAAATAAAATTTTATAGAGGAGTGTGTACTACTAAGTAGCGGTTAACTCTGGCAAAGGAAGAAGAAAAAGAACAAGAGTATTGGAATCCACTACTTGCGTACGACACTAACCGAGATAACTTGCGGTTGTGCTAAAGTGCGTTATCTTCTCCCGTTCGGGACTGAGGAGTTCGGCTCTCTCCGCTGTCGCTCGGGACTGGAGCTCCAGGAGTATTTCCTCGAGCTTTAAGGATAAGTTAAAGATAAAATTTTATAGAGGAGTGTGTACTACTAAGTAGCGGTTAACTCTGGCAAAGGAAGAAGAAAAAGAACAAGAGTATTGGAATCCACTAC
Source organism: Metallyticus violacea (assembly GCA_030762175.1). Taxonomy (NCBI): domain Eukaryota; kingdom Metazoa; phylum Arthropoda; class Insecta; order Mantodea; family Metallyticidae; genus Metallyticus; species Metallyticus violacea. The sequence continues at coordinate 62,132,083 of CM060830.1, read as the reverse complement.
TTGCGTACGACACTAACCGAGATAACTTGCGGTTGTGCTAAAGTGCGTTATCTTCTCCCGTTCGGGACTGAGGAGTTCGGCTCTCTCCGCTGTCGCTCGGGACTGGAGCTCCAGGAGTATTTCCTCGAGCTTTAAGGACTAAGTTTCAAGCATGACAAAACAAGGCTCGAAGAAATCTTCCGTAAAGTCCATGGTATTGTTTTGGTTGACAGGCGAGTGAAAGCACGTGAGTAAGCAGAACCCCACTTCATCTAGTTAGCTCATTTTATTTACGAACATCGACCAACTGTTGGAAATGTTTAAGAAGAGTCCAACCGATTTTAACTGCGTTTTGTGACAATGGACGAAACGTAGATTCATTACTATACACCAAAAAAAAAAAAAAAAAAAAAAAAACCGAAACAGCGGTCTTAACCCTCTTGGTGCCATGCGATAGCGCGGTCGCCTACTGTTTAAGCATTAGAGCCGATCTGGTTGGCTTCTTTAAATTCAATTCAAGATTGCCAGCACCGATCTTGTCAGCGGGCTTAAAATCCAATGCTTATTTTTGTGGCAGCCTATGGTAAGGGAATGCAAGGTTTTGAAAAGAGACAACTCTGACCTTCATGAGCAGTAATTATGAAGGATTTCCGGCTTTCACAAGGGTAATATTTTGTGTTTAAAAGTAACAGATCTTGTCTTCAGTGATGTTCTGAGGGTTGAAAATGGCAAGTTGTTCCCGTGATGTTTTTTATGGAAGGGTGCGATGTTAATGGTGATGATATGATATTCGATAGTGAGGGTGATAAATTCAGTTCGGATGATAGTAAAGAACTTATACCCCATTCACAATGAAAACGAAACGTAAACATAATAAAATAAGACGTAACACGTTAACTTTGTAGCATGTAGGCATTCACAATGAAAGACGCAAACGTACGTATTAGCCAATCAAAAATAAGAATAAGCGAAGATCAACTAACAGCTGATTGAAAATGACTGCTTCTGAGCAGACGGCGGTAGCGTTTATGCATATGCAAAGTGCAATAACTAATTTGCTTGAAGTAATAATGAGCAAGGATAATACAATTAATCTTTTGTCCTTACACGGAGCACGGAAATTAATTGTAACTCTTGCTGTTAGCTGCTGCAAGTCCCGAGCGACATCGGAGAGAGCCGAACTACTGTGCGTGGTACTATTCGCTTGAAAGTCTTGTTATCTAGCTATGTCTTCGGAAGTCACTACCTGGCTCGGGACTTGCAGCAGCAAGCAGCAAGAGTTGCATTTGGTTTCAGTGCTGCGAGTAAGGATAAATTCTACCATAGAGCTCTACAAACAGAGCAGCTGTGTTCTAATTGGTTGATTCCTTAAATTTAAGTTAGACGTAGACGCAAAACCTTGGACCTTGCAAGCTTCTAAGTTTACGTCCAATTGTACGTTTATTTTTATGTTTACGTGATTCATTGTGAATGGGACCTTATATCCAGCACACCTACTGGTTCTCATCAACTAAAGAAGAGACTATGTTAGTCATTTTTCTCAACACTAACATTAATACTAATGAAAATAGTGATGATGACAACCTTGACTCCCAAAAACATTTCACTGTCCTGTGTGTGGTGTGAAAATTCTGCCAAGAGAATTAGAAAGACAATGCATAATTTGTCACTTCGCACAACAGAGAAAGAGGCCGCATACAGTGTGCGTGCGGTGTGATCAGGGCTTACACGCTAAATGTGCAGCACAACACAAGTGCCGTAATTAGTGTGTGTGTGTATGTGTGTGTATATATAAATTTTAAGGCAAATATAAATAACATTTGAAGTCTACAGTTAACGGAAAGCGTTTTCTTCGTTTTGTGTTAGGCCTAGATATTTCAGTTCTGTGTGTTTTTCTTATTTGTATTACGTTATCAGTACTAGACAATATTAACTTTATTGTTGAACGTTAATGCATGCATTTTTAAGTAAATTCGAATGTATTAAGAGTGTTTTGAGGTATCGATCAGGATAAAATACATTTCATCTAATGACAAGTCTACACTGCTGCTTGTGTCGGTTAATGCACTTAACTAATTCATTTTCTTTCCCCACATGCACACAAGTTTAATTTCTTTTTAATGTATAGTCGCAACAGACCAGTTTGTATAATTTGTTTTATGTCATTTTATTCATAAATGATCACCTCATCATTATGAACATTGACGTTTATCGTATATCTTCATTTTAAAGTTGATAATTAAATCCAAAACATGAAAACCATATTTATCTTTGACAATATTTAATATCGGTGCAAACAATGAGGATACTTTAAAGATATTATACTTTTGTGTTACTGTTAATAAATTTTGTAGAATATGTGTTCCTTGCGGAATGTTTTATGATGCTTATTTGCTATATAAGCAAAATTTTAAAGTGGTGCATTTTCCCTTTAAAAGGCGCGCCGTTTTACTGCTGTACAAGTGAGGCAGGCCTCTGGCCGCTTTCAGCTGATCTCAGGCAACCGGGCAGATCGGCGCGCGGCAGCAAAAGGGTTAAACAGTGCACCGACTCCTAAAAAGATGAAATGCGTTCCATCCTCTGAAAAGGTTATTGCTTCAGTTTTTTGGGACGCAAAAGGAATTTGCTTAATTGACTACTTGAAGAAGGGGAAACCCATTACTGGAAAATACTGCGCATCACTTTTGGAAAGAATGAAGACAGTGGTCGCGGAAGAAACGTCCGGGAATGACCAAAAAAGATGTTTCACGATTACAAAGCGTCGGTGCGTTTAGGACAAATTGACGGTTTGAGATGCTTCCTCGTCCACCTAGTGCATCTGATATCTCTCCCTTGTTACCATCTGCTCCCCAAACTCAAAACTTTCCTGTTAGGGCACACATTTAAGTCAAATGAAGAGGTTTTGAGAGTCTCGAAAAAATACACTTCCATTAGGGAATCAAGAACCCAAAGAAATGTTGGAGCAAGTGCATTGAACTTCAAGGGACAATGATGAAAAATAAAATAGGTTGAAAGACTGAACTTGTTCTCTTTATTATCAAACTAAGTTATTTTTCAAATCTCTCGCAATTCTGGCAATAATATTGTAGCTATGTTTGTCATTGAATATTTTAGGTAGTTCAGTTTGTTTTTTCGCTGGTTTTTACTTTAATATAAATGTTTGTATTTTGTGTCTTTCTTTTAATAGAAATTAATAATTATAATGCCCTTATAAAAATATATACTACATGAAATGAGCTACCTCTGTTCATCTGAACTGAAGGGATGATGAGTGTCGTGTATTAAGCCTTGATGATCGTGTGTCATGTTTTGGAGCTTTTTGTGTTAATTATTGCTGTTATCCTTCTTTTGAAGTTCTAAAACATAATTATTAGGATTCTCTAACTTCATTTGTAAGGAAAGATTTACTATTAAAGCTAAGAAAGTCCCAGTAATGATAAATGAATCTTAGAATTAGGTCTTAATGGGTCTGTAGACGATTATCTATTTGAAATAGTTGAAATTAAAGTTCTTAAATAATAAATACATCTCAGGCATCAAAGGCATTTATGATAAATAAAGGAGGAAAAAACGAGTGGTAATAGTTTATTAGAATGAAAGTTTGAGCAATTTTGATACCCTCATATCGTCTTAGAGCTTAATAAGATGTGTCCATTTTATGTCATCCTAAAGTAAGGAAAATCAAAGATAAAAAGTCCATTAAGCCTGAGCTCTCTGGCACTAAATGAAATATCGCCACGGATGACCGAAGTCGTTAAAGAGCGGGCTCGTGAGCGGAAGGTCTGGGGTTCGATTCCCAGCAGGACCCTCCTCCCTGACTGAGGTTTCCCCCCCCCCCTCAGGCTTCCTTCCTTTAAAAAATACTCCTTTCCCAATGTATCATTTCATCTCACGTACCATCCTGTGATGCCTCGGTAGTAAAAACAGGCGTTAAACACTACTCAAAATAAAAAAAAAAAAAACTAAATGAAATGTACGTATACCATTCACCTGCTGCTCATGCATGTATTTGGTAGCTTTATAAGTACAGGGTGTATACAAATGATTATAGCGGTTGTAAACTTAATTTTTTTCTCTGCGGTAGATATAATTTTGAATCATAATTTAAATTGAAAAGTAATTGTGGAAGTGTCAGTTCTATATGAGTAGATTGTATTTTGTAGCCATGATAAAAAACGTTCCAGGCCTAAGTTTAGGGTACCTCCTCGGCATTTTCCATTTATGAGGACTGAGAAAAACCTGGAAAAAACCCTGTCAGGGAGGACGGTCCTGACGGTATTCGAACCTACACCTCCCACTCTCGAGTGCGCGCCTTAACAACCTCGGCTACCCGTGGCGGTTTTTTTTTTTTTTTCCCCCTTGGAATTCACGAAACATAATTCAGTGGTTACAGTTCAGGGGCATAAAGGCGAAGATTTGGCCTTAACTTTCCTTCTGGTAACAACATTCGTAGGTTGCACAATCAGATCTAAACGACGGGGTGTCTCTGTAAAGAAAAGAGCCCGGGACATCCGCGCATGTCAGGTGAGAATGTAGAGAGAATCAGGGCGCGGGCGACTCGAGAACTAACAATTCCTACAATGACAGTGTGGAAGGTGTTCAGAAAACGTCTCTAACAGAGACCAACCATATCGTCTGCAATTGCTGCAGGCCCCTTACATCCTGAAGATTATACTGTTCGTAGAAACGCCTGCACAGAAATACTGGAGCAGGAAGATTATGGGTTTCTTAATCGTATAATTTTCACATTTCATCTTAATGAAAAAGTAGAAAGACATATTTTTTTATTTCTGAGGGTCGGAGAATCCACGGGAAATTGTGGAGCATGTGCGGGATTCGCCGAAATTGAACATTTTCTATGTGATATCTCATCAACAAGTTTTTGAACCTTTTCTCTCTCTCACTCATAAAATATGATACTGGATTTATCTACCTAGACATATTCTAGAATTGCCTGTTTCCTCAACTACAAGATCAACAGAGTACAACAGCATAATTTTGCAACAAGATGGCGCTCCCTCTCACTTCCTAAACGATGTGCGGAAATGGTCGAATGCGAAAGTTTCCCATCGTTGGATCGGTCGTTATGGTTCCAAACTATTCTGTGACTTTTTCTTGTGGGGGTACATAAAAGTTCGTGTACACTTGCCAACACTACCTGCAGACCTATCTGAATTGAGAGAGAAGATTATTGCAGCAGTGGACGAGGCTTGCTAAAGTCTGTGTGGCAAGAAATGGATTATCGGCTAGATGTATACCGTGTCACAAATAGATCCCATATTGAACACTTGTAAATTGTGTAATGGTAACTTCCAAGTTTTTGTTTTTGTTCAAGTTCTAATTTAAGTTATAATTCAAAATTATATTGTATACCGCAGGGAAAAAATATTAGGTTTAAAATCGCTATAATCATTTGTATAAAACCTGCATTTATAGAAAGGTTTGTTTTAAATAAACTTCATACAAGTTTAAATAGTGATAATTTTGCAGTGCTTCTTCCAGGGACATTTAGCCGCGAGGGGGGAGAGCAAAATCAACATGCGGGATGCAAAGACTTTTTAAATTTTTGAGCAGACGTGCTGCTTTAATACAACAATGTATACTTATATATTTGTTCTAATTATTCCAAGCTTACTTTCCTTACGTATGCTATGAATAACAATATTCGCATTTTATTTTTATTTATTAATTTTTAATTTGATTTAATTTTCAACCAGGAAACTGGGAAAAACATATGGTGAAGTAACACAGTTATATTTCTTCGCGGCTGTCCTCACCAAAAGTGTGTCTAATTTTTGTCACGACATTACTGCTGGTGGAAAATATATTCATAAAACTATATATATATATATATATATATATATATATATATATATATATATATTAAAGCTTTAAATAAAACGTTAGACGCATTTATTTAATCTCTTCTGCCAGATGTTGTCACCTAAGACATTTCTGTTCATTGTGTCAGTTTTTTCTGTGCTGTTATGGTGTTTAATAATCTAAAATTAATATGCTTTTGGTTTCAATTATTACAAGACCGTGAGAATGAATAAAACTTCTTCTAGCTTAAAGTGCAAATGTAAAGGATTGTAGGCAACTTATTCTTTCAAAATGCCAATAAAACATCTGAAACAGGAGCGTGGCAGCAAATTGATACAAAACAAAGTGGTGCAGTCAGTATTTATAAAACTGTGGTGTCTGGGAAGTGTAATGTATACATATTGAAACCAATTAGAGCCTTATTTTGCAAGTTCAGTGTTAATGCAGACTAACTATTGGTCCTTAATCAATTAAGAAATTTAAGAAATTAAATTCGTTATGCACTTAACAGCTGTTGTGTGTGTGATACTATCAATATGAAAATATGAAGTTTAAGCTATATACTAATTTACTCTTTTGCATGTTAGCTTTAGAGAAAACATCATCATAATGACCTAAGTAAATAAGCATTAGTAATGAAAGATTCTGTCTTTGAGCTTCCCAGCTTGGAAAAATAATTGGCTTTCCTCTGCTTTTGTAAGTAAATGTAATTATGCTTGCAAATTTCTTTTACTTTCTCATATATGCTTATGCTTTATAGCAACTCCAGTAATAAACTGATAATACATTATTTTATTTTATAAAAATATTTCAGAGAGAAATTGCAATGTAAGTTTTCAATGAGATTAATAAAATAGAGGGGAGAATGGTAAAGCTAAATATGTAATAATGTGGTATGCTATTCAAACCACTTCAAAAGCTGTATCTTGCAGCACTGCATTAGCTGTTTATAAAAAAAAAATCACACATTAATGTTAGGAGAGAATATTGCCAATATCTGTGAGTACTCTCTTTTAACCCAAATATTTGGAACACAAACGAATAAACAGAGCAGGATATGTGACAAAAATGTGCTCATTAAGAGGATATACTTTATTTTAAAGGAGCATTTTAGCATATATAAATATTATCTCTTGTACATTGAGAAACTCTGTATTTTTCAAATAGCATTTGCATTGTATATAAATAAATATGTTGGTATTTTCATATTTAATTAAATTTGGAATCTAACACAGTGAGGAATACATTAATAATCTGCTATGAGTCGAATTATCTGAAATAATACTTCCTAGCTTCACTTACTCAAGGGCTTAGCAGGAATGTTTCATGTATCCTCAACTGTTATACCACTTCTGAATCATTAACTGCAATTGAGTTGGTATCAGAGGTGTCATTAACTCAACTGGTGACCACATGCTCCCCTACAATATTGCCCTATATCGATGATGTCGCAAGACGGAGCTGGAGGACGCAGTGGTCGCTGCTGCAGGCCCAAGGCCCGGTATCGGGCTGTCGCTCCTAAAAGGGAGGGAGAGAGAAATATATACAGAATAGCACGAATGATGCAAGGGACATAAAACAATCAAACGTGTTTATTTAGGATAGACTTCTCTTTACCTGTTTCTATGTATGAATACAGTTTACATGCATGGCTGTTTGCAGGTTTTATTTCTTTAATAGGTACCCCTACACCCGCTTTTCAGTTGCATTATTAGAATTTGTTTAGTCTTACTCATTAAACATTTGTTACCTGCCCATTAAAATACTACAGAGATTATGCACGTTATAACCCAAATGCAGAAATAATTAATTGTGTTTTATAAACATTTCCAAGTAGAATGTGAATAATCATAAAACGGCTTTAAATAGTAATTATTGTTACTGATTTTTTAGAAAAGTTGAGGAAACTAATCAATTTAAGGAAGTTAACATCATTGATATGCTAAGTGAGCAGATTATGAATTTCCTGCGCGTGCGCTGGTCAGTCAATCTAGTTGTGATGTCATCCGAGACCACGGATAGGTAATTTTGCCTCCAAGGGCCGACCTGCACGTTCTTCGTCTTCAATGCTTTCACGACCCATTCGAAAAAGATTAGTCCATTCTTTTACGGTAGAATATGAAGGGGGTGCTTCCCCATATATACCGTAAAATTGTTGTTTAATTTCATTTGGAGTAACTCCTTTTTGGTGAAGAACTTATTAACATTTCGATACTGAATTTTGAACTGTCGTGGTCTTCTACACATAGCCTTCTTTATGCAGCAATATCTGAACAATTGAACACAGTGAAGTGGAAGTTACAGCTGCAATTATTTACTTAACAGATAAGGTATGATACCAGATAAGGATTTTGTGAACGCGATAATACTTATCAGCGATGCGGAAACTTATGGACCTACTCTCGCTTACGGAGTCTGCTCGTGCTATCAGAATATTAATCAAAAAAAAAAAAAAAAAAAAAAAAAAGCTAATGACGGAGATTCAAGTCGTACTGCGAATTGTATATTAGATTAACAAATTTCTGGGAATGGGGAGTATTCGAGATAAGCGAAGACGACGAAACACTGGGTTCACAGAAGTTCTCGATGACATCGGACATCACCTAGAAAATCTCTTCGCGTCTTGCTCAGCAATCGGGAATTTCTTAAGGCTGTGTAAGAACGGATATGAAGTTACTTAACTCTAGTGTAGTGCAAGAAATTAAACTTGGTGATCGTCAATGTACGATTAGATTCTGTGAATTGCAGAATTATTGATTTTCTAATCATTCTGTTCTCTGATGAAGCTTAGTTCTACTTCATTGGTTATGTTAATATGCAAAACTACCGATACTGAAGCTCCGAAAAACCGAACAGACTGCATGAGGAACACCTTCATGAGCAAAAAAGTAGTAATTTGGTGCGCAGTTATTGTTAAAAATATAATATACCTTGTAATTTTTACGAAATTAATATTGCTAGATTTGTGCAATTGATTTTGCAATCCTTCTTTGCAGAATTAACTGAGAGATAAAGCAGTTTTGCATTTTTTTCCAGTAGAACTCTGCGACAGCTCATACAGTTAAGCGCAATTCAGAAAGTGTTTAACGATGGAATTATCAATAAGAACACTCAATCTGACAAGTCTCCCGATCTAACCTGCTGTGACTATTATCCGTGGGATTCAGTAAAAGATTAAACTTGTAGAACTGAAGACAAACATCGGCCAAGAAATGAATTCCATTTCCCTCAGAGAATTAAAAATATTGGTGGATAATTTTATTAGTAGAAATGTTTGAAAAATGAAGGAAAACTGTTACAACATGAATATGTTCGTGTGTATGGTTTTAGCTCCTGTAATATCCATTAACTCTTAGAGTGATCCTGGCGTCAACAAACAAACAATGATCTTTCCGCAATTTACTCCGATTGTCAGAAACACGTGGCAAGTATAAGCGACATAATGACAAGAGAGCACCGGTAATTTCTGAGGTTAGGTTTACTAACTCCTTTATTGCCAGTGCCGGATACTTTTCGCAGAACCTTGAAAACATGTTTAAAATAATTGTTTTATCGCCACTAGTTAAAGGTTTGCCCGGTTTATGCTATGGTATATCCCTAGAAACAGCAGCATTCAAGTCATAACAAGCGCAAACTGCTTACGCATTGCCTTATTCAAACAACCGTTGAATCTGGCGAGCTGCATCTTGGGAGTTGCACCACATCAATTTGTTAACTTCGAAATTCAACTTCATTAAGTCAGCAGTAATAAAATTGAAGTCACGAATATTGCTTTTTTGTATAGTAGATGTTATTTATTACTGAACCCATCCTCAAATTTAGATTCCTAACGTAGAACTACTTTCTTTGCGTGCATTGCTTCTGTGTTTACTTGCTGCACATAGTTATGCTAGTGACGTCACGTCACATAACACCGGAATCACTCTTAACGGTAAATACGACGTTAAAATAAGGCCGTCTTCTCATGCCGATCTCGTCCGCCTCCTTCGACATCGAGAGGCACCAGATTTCACTGATGGCAGCGGAGAAAACCATATCAGTGTTTAATTTTTCATGATGAGTAGATCAAAATAGTTCGTATGCCTGGAATATAGGAAGGAATGTTACTGCAATACAATAAGCATTTAAGAGAGCATGTTTCTAAAATACACCCGAAAAAGTTGAACGTTGCCGCGCCTATTCTAAAAAGACAGCATGAAATCCTGTTACCCCAGTAGATCAGAGTGTCGTGCTAATGATATAGTCGTGGGTTCGATTCCCCATGGATAATTTTACTCTTATTTGTAATTTTTTTCCTCGCAGAATAAATGTTACTTTTCTTTTTATCTTCATAAATTTTATACATATATTTCTTAATCGAATAAATGTTACTTTTACGTCTTAACGGTGTGTTTTCTTTCTTGTTTCTTGTTCTTTAGTATAATACCTAGAAATTTTCTTTCCATTTTTGTTTTCCATACCTCTGTTGTAATCGTAGTAATCAATCGGCTTTTCTCGCTACTTTTCTACTTAAGTAGGCGGGTAAGTCATTATAATGATGGCAAATATCCTTTGACTCCAGCCAGAAATAAACAATTCGTAAATATGTTAGCCAGTAAACCATTGTACTGGTGGCAAATCACCTTTAATTCCAGCAGGGACAATAATAATAAAGCGGGCCTTTTGGCGTGAGTATATGTTTGTTTGTGATACACCTCGACGTTCTAACCACCTGAGCTAACAGGTTATACTTTGTATAGGAATTATTAAGTATCTTTACCTATATCTGCCGAAGTCACTGGCGGACGATATCGACAGATGTTTTCGATCTCGTTTGGTACAAGAATAAGTACGAAAATGAGAACTACAAGATCGGCACGAGGAACTTAACCTTACAGCAAGTAAGATCCGAGGCTGCTGGTGTGGTAGAGCTGCAGTCCCGAGCAACAGCGGAGAGAGAGTCCCGAACGAGAGAGCGAACTCGTAAATGTTGCATGTATTATTATTATTATTATTATTAGTATTATTATTATTATTATTATTATTATTATTTATTTTTCTTTCTTTTTGCTGAACGTAATGTAACCTATGCGTTGTCCTCCGTAACCTTCTGGTGCAATATGTTGTTCCTTATTACAAAACTGAGTTACGCACTTTTACCAGCGTTGGATCGCGGGTTCGAACCCGGCCAGGACCATGGATTTTTTTCGGGCGTAAAAATCCTAAGTATGGCTTCCTTCGGAAGGGAAGTAAAGCCGTGGGTCTCGTGTCGTGCATTTACGGCACGAAAAAGAACCTCAAGCCTGAAAGAGAGGCCTTTGAGCAAAATTTGTCGGCCGTTTCACGCCCTGAGTTGAATGGGACGCTGATGACCTGAGATGCTAAAGAGCGTCCATAAATAAATCAATTAAAAATTGTCTTATTGGAATTCGCAATTAATTCACACACACACTAACCTCAACGGTAGTCTTATGGTAAATCCTAGAAAACGGTGGACCCAGTGGTTTGTTGCGCTCGCAAAGGCCTGACGGCCTACGCTCGCCCCCTTTTAGATATAAGTTGAGGGCGAGTAAATCACTGTAATGATGGCAAATCTCCTTTGATTCCAACAGAAAATTAAATGCGTAAATATCAAGTTATAGCACAATGTGTACGTGGTACTATGTTAGGGACTAAATCATTGGAATGGTTGCAAATCTCCTTACCTACGGCAGGGAATAATAATAATAATAATAATAATAATAATAATAATAATAATAATAATAATAATAATAATAATAATAAAGCATCAGGACGTGAGGATTCCAAACACTATCTTTACAACAATAGCATGACGCTTAACCGTCTGAGCTATCATACCTTGAGCGCCTTATTATCTAGCTATATCTGTGCAAGTCACACTGACTTCGGCTCTATCCGCTGTCGCTCGAGACTGCAGCTCTAGCACCGTTGCTCTTGAACGCCATATTATCTAGGCTATATCTGTGCAGGTCACTACCTTCGGCTCTCTCCGCTATCGCTCGGAACTGCAACTCTACCACACCAGCAGTCTCGGATCTTTCTTGCTGTATGGATAAATGCACGAGAAGAAAATTTAATGTCAAGTAGGGTGAATATGAAACAGTGCTGAAGAGTAGTTTAGTAATGCGCGGATTGGAGTTGCCAGTCATCAATATAGACCGTCAGGCCACGTCGTCGCACTGGGAACTAAATAATCTGCTCACAATTTTTTTTTTTTATCTATTTAAATTACTCAGCAGATCCTGAAAGTCTAACCCAGATTTGAGATGGAGGAAGAACAATAAGAGAAATATTAACAAGCAGTAATAATATTTCGAACCTAAATAAACTATAATAGTAACAGTAAAGTTGTACAAAAAAAAAAATAAAAAATAAAATAAAAAAAACATTTCATACATTTGTTTGTGACATTCAGTTTTATGTGCTTTTGGGTTATAATGAAAAGTTCAGTATTTAGAGTACTGTGTAGATTAATTGTTGCAGTCTTAAATGAAATTAAGAGCTTTTTAGAATTTGTTAAAGAGAAAAATTTTGTTAATAAGGCTATAATGTGTGTGCTTAGCAGGCCACCAACCCGTACCTGACTGGCATGCCTCAGGTGGGTAGCACTTTCAGCCCCTACTTCACACCAGGGCCAGTGATGCCCGCTATCTTAGGACCCGATCCAGCCTCTGTCGGCTCTCCTCTCAGCGTAGTGCCGCAGACAGTTGTTACGCAGCAGAAAATGACTCGTTCTGACAGGCTTGAGGTAAGTAATGTGCCACAGCTCTGCTTGTCAGAGAAATGCTGCACAAGGAAGAAAGGGGGCTTCAGAAAATTTGCAGCAAGTATCACCATTTTTGCACTGCTATCAGATCAGTTCTATTACATTTTTTGCCCATAAATTACTTTATTTACTATGTTAAAATTTTCTTGCACTCTTTAGTGCAGTGCACTTGTAATCAGTCTAAAAGTTAGATAAATAATAAATTTAAAAAAAAGGGGGGGGAGAGAAAAGAAAGCGGGTGGATGGTATTTGGGAAACTCAAAAAAATGTTCACTTTAATATTGCACCCCACAAATTAATTGCAAATATTTATTTTACATTATTTTAAGTTTAATTGTATGTAGTTTCATTTCCATGAATAATTTTGGTTTCTGGCTTTGGTAAAGATTCATTTCTTTTTCAGGACAATGTGTCATCCAGTTTTATTTTGCGCTTATTTTGTAGCACTTTTATTTTTATTTATTTATTTATTTTTTTAAGATATTCTTGTAGTTTTTACTTCTGTTAATGCTTGATTTAGAAAAGATTGTCATGAATGTATGCTTGGAATTGGCTGTTACATTACAAATATTGTTCTTCTATTGGTGCAGCTGTCTGCTGAATTAATGTCATTTTTTCCCCCTTTTGTTTTTCTTTGGTTCATTGTAGTATTTTCATAGCTGAATGCAGAAATCCAGTCTTAATGTGACATACTTGTTTCATTACAAACAAATTTTAGTTTGCAGCATCTGATTTTGATAATTTTGTGTGATTAATTCATTACTTTTGCATGTGATAAGTCAAACTTAATGTTTGATATAAAATTAATTATTGTATTCATTATTTTAACTTAATATTTTTATGTTAAGGATTTTCTTTTTGCTGAGAAAATAGTCATTGCAGATATAAATGCAGCAGTTTGTGTAGAAACGTAGAGGTTATTTTCTTTCTTTTTCCTTTTTCTTTTTTCTTTTTTCTTTTTTTTTTATCTAGGGGTGTCTACGTATCTTTTTAATAAATTTTCTGCTCAAATAACAATGAGAAAACTAATACAATAACATAAACTGATGTACTTATATAACAGAAACTAACATGTTTTTGAGGATTTTCAAGCTAACATTAATTAATAAAGCATGTCACCATGAAGGCCATTGTGTTAAGGTGGTGGCAAGTGCCATGGGCAGTTGTACTGTAGTTTCTTGTGTGAACCTTAGCTCAGTCTTTTCACTATCTGTCATTGCTCTGTTTCACTGGGTTTTGGCAGTTGCACTTGTCCGCTTCATTTCTCCGTCTACATGGTGTAATATTTCTCTATCCTCTTGACGCCTACTGCTAGTACTAAAATACTTTCCACTTCTATAAATTAGAAAACTACCTTCCTCCCTAACCTGTAAATGGCCAAATGTACAAAATTTAAATATATCTGATTAACACTTTTTGTAGAGCATTTTATTCACTAATTATAACCCTGTTTCTGTCTCAATGATTCAATTAATTTTGTGCAAGGAAAAAAAAAGAAAAAAATAATTGTTGTACATATGTTTGAAACACAAAAATGATTACTTATTTTTAGCTGAGAATAAAAATACTTGTTTTGAAAGGACTATATTGAATATGTTCAGTATTATGTCAAGAAAGAAAGAAAAAGCTTTTACTGTAATAGTCAGATTTCTAATTAATGGAAGACAAATTCCAGATACACCAGCTGAATTGATGTTTTGTAAGTATATGTGCGTTTAAGAAAATTGTCCTAAGGAGACAAATTTTTTTTTTTTTTTTTTTTTTGTTTTTGCAGCAATTGAATTACATCTATTTCCTTATCTGTCATGTCATCCAAACCAGTACACAGTTTAGTGCAAGCCATTCACCCTAGCAAATCTTTCCCCTTCACCCTTTTGCCAGTAGTGAATGTTTTTTTTTATCCCATTACCTGAAACCTTTGACCCCTGAGCCCTTCCCCCTGGCTGTAGCTGTAGCCTTGCTTCATTCGTCTCTGCTATAGGTCTGTCGCGAGTACCAACGAGGGGCGTGCAAACGTGCTGAAAGTGAGTGCCGCTTTGCGCATCCCCCCGACACCGTGACGGCCAACGAAGACGGCACAGTCACGGTCTGCATGGACGCAGTGAAGGGGCGATGCAACCGCGACCCTTGCCGCTATTTCCACCCCCCTCTGCACCTCCAAGCCCATATCAAGGCCGCACAGTCTCGGGCCAGCCCGGTAGGCATTTCACGGAGCCCCCGCGCTCTTCTGCTATCGGCTAGCTGTCACATGTGTTTTCTTTCACTTGTCTTGTGCCTTATTAGTTTCAATTTTTTCAGTAGAATGCAGATTTGTGTTGAATTTTTATTTTTTTTTATCTATTTTTTTCATTTTTGTAAAACTTTTTAGTAAAGTAGCTCTAGTAGTTCACTATGATTCTCTTCTTCTGTCTCACTCTTTCTCTCTTTCCAGCTGACAACTGGGTGTATTATTTACATGATGCTATCTTGTGGTGCCATAACCTATTCTTTCATCCATTTTCACTGTGCTTTCTTGGGGGTGAAATGTGTTCTACTAATAAGAAAATTTCAAAAGTTAATTCATTAAAAATGATTCTCTTTCCATCATTTGGCAGAATTGGCAATAAATGTTGCATGTTTGGTGGAAGTAGAACCATTTCACCCTTTACTTTATTGAGTGTTGCACATGCTTTCCTACATCTGTCTCCTCCATGCTAACAAGCCCTGCGCTGCGAACTTGATTCCTACCATTGCGACAAGGCTTGGGGCATGCCATGTCGTGCCACCGAGCCAGCCGTGCTGCCCCTGCACTGCACAATTGTCTCCCACCGACCCCAACCCCCAAAACCCTTGCCTCGGCTTGGTAGCCCAGCTCTCTTTTTTCTATATCTGTCTTTTTCTCTTCTACTTTCCTCCCTTTAGCTGTAGCAGTTGTAGTCATGAATGCTGTCTTGCCCAACAACACTGCATCAATGCCACCCTCTTAGACAATCATTGGCCAAAATTGAAAAACAAAAAAAGCAAACAAACAAACAAAAATAAGGAAGCAAAAACAAAAGAGAAGAATAACAGGGGGAAAAATAAATATTTAGAAAGTGTCAATGAACCACATTTTTAATGCTTTAAAGATCAAAACTTCAGAGTCCAAAAATAAATGATTTATACCTAATGCCACCCTTTATATAATTTTATGCAAAAATTTAATGATGGTCGAGTTTTGAGACAGTGTTTTGCAATAATGGAAGAGTCAAGAGTCGAAGCATTAGATGTGCTGCTCAGGCTTACAATAATAGGTAAGATGAAGTGTGAGGAAAGCGTAGGGCTTGTTAGCAGTGGGTTTCACTGCGGCTTATGAGTTGGTCTATACAGTTAACAGTTGTGAGGAGACATTAACTACATCTGCAGCAGTGATTGGACCACTGTGCATATGGGTGAGACTAATTTGTTTTACAATTAACATTAGCTTTTAAATGTATCAATTAATATAGTATGTTAAGATCATTGTTTTTACATGGTAATTGAATTTATCTTTCAGAAGAGCGTGTGGAGGCATGCCGTATAGAAAGTGCATCATTCAGAGTACATATATACAGGATAGAAGGAATGGTTGCAAAAATCAGTAACAGTAAATATAAGACTCTTTTACAGCCCTCAGTTGCTCCATTCAAAAATGAACACTAAATTACACAAATCAATAGTGCAGTGCATGTTTTAGGAACTGCTTATTAAGCTCTGGGATGGAACTTCAAATAATGCTGCCCGAGCCTTTACCTTTTCTATACTTTAAGATGTGGTATACTAAGTGATAAAATGGTAATGGTAATCTTCATTTCATTGTGCACCTATAGTGTCAAAGATTGAGAGTGAAGTGTCTTACATTAAAGTTAAGGTACATAACCAGCTCATAAAAATCATGTTTTTAAAATAGCTTTTTTTTACTGTTGTCTAAGGGTATCAAAACTATTTGTTTCAATTTCTCTGAATTGCATTTTTTTTTCAAAACAACTTTAATACAAATTCAGGTTAATCCTAGAAACTTGGTAATAATCTGCTAATGGTGCAAAACTTCCAACAAAGTCCTGTGTTATATATATTTTTTGCCACATGGCTTAATAAGTTTAGTTAAAACCAAATATGTATGACTATTTAAAACTGTTAAATGGTTGTTTCATCTGTAAAACAAAGTCATGTTCAAACTCATGCTCACACCCATGCTCATGCTTATACTTGGCATTTAGCATCACTAAAAGGACACATTAAGCTACCTTAATGCAAAATCATTTTCTTGTTATTATCACATTAAGATAAAAGCTACACTAGTGTGCACTGAAATAACACCTTATTGTCTGTTGAAAATTCATGTACTTTTGACTTTAACATTTATCACAAAGTTCCTACTAGTTTCTGTTTATGGAGAGATTCATTCTGAGATGGGTATATGTGTCATATTTTACTATACTTGATTATTTCATGATAGATGATGGATAAGACTAATCATGCAAATTTACACTTCAGTATTAAAGCTTAAATTTACAGAAGTTTTGCTAAATCAAAAGTAGAGAATGTAAAAAAAGTCCTTATACTAACAATTCTAAATGAAAATATAGTCTTATACAGGCAAAATATCCTATATTTTTTGGCAGGAGGGAGGGGATTCATTTTTTGGAGATGACCATTAAGATTCCATAAATTAATAGAGGAAGAAGAAATACATCAGTTGTTACTCAATCTGTATCTTTGTGAAATGAATATATTACACATAATTAAAACCTTTTCTTTTCAGTGAAATATCTTGTGGGGATGAACATAATTTTTTGGCTTCATTCGCTCTGTTGAACATAGATTAAGATTTTTGCATCCAGAGCCCTTCCATGCTGTATGCATAGCAGAGAATAGCATTTAGAGCTGTTGCAAGAAGCGTAGTGTGGCCTATGCCTCCACACTATACAATAGAGCAGATCACAACTGTGCCAGTAAGAGGACATCTGTGCCCAGATTCTTTTGTAATAATGTTTTAATTCTTTATTCAGTTCCATGTTCTCCTCACATTGTTCCCAGTGTCTAAATTTCCCACCTTCCCCACATCATCTGAAGTTTCCTTTCCCTACCATACCAGTTCACTGCCATAGCTAGACCCTTCACGCTGTATTGGAAGTACTTGCTTGAGTGCTGAACAGTTGGCAAAGGTGCTTTGATTGTTAATGATTGTTGTTGTCATTGTCGTTGTTGTGTTTCCTTGCTTTACAGGTGTGCATGCTGCTACATATTACGTATTCTGTGCTGTAGGTTATGGGCCTCATCATAAAAATCACCATTTCTTATTTTCCCCGCTGTTACGAGGAAACTGGACGCACGGGAGCACAGGCACTGAAACAAAAGATCCTCTCCTTATATAAGCTTTTCATCCAGTAATTTATACTTCTCTACATGGCATGAAAAGCTTCATTTGGCCTCATTGGTAGAATGTGTTCATGTTTTTCAGAATTGAACAACCTCTTTTTTGCAACTTTCCATGCATGCAGAAATATCCAGCGTGAGAAAGCTCCAGTATGTTTAGGCAGAAGGTGGAGTACACTATTGTATGTGTAATCTGCCTCGCCTGCCTGCTCAGTCACGTGCTTGTTCAGTTTGCCTCAGCCAGTTCTGTTTCAGTAACATCAAAGAGCCGTCTGCATGTTCCACACCTCTTCTACTGTATTTGTTTATATGCCAACACATAGTTGGTTATTTTCACCAAGACACTCAGTTTAAATTCTTACATGTGCTCATCTTATCATTCGGTGCAGTCAGTTTCCATTTCGTCACTTACTGTTGCCCAGCGCCTTTTTTATTGTGATGTGGTTGCATAGCATACCATATCTTTGCTGGTCCAGTATATTTTTATTATTCTTATTATTATTATCATTATTATTACCACCTTTGATTAATTAATGGTTGCCTTTCTAAAAGTTTTTATTATTTTTTTTCTGATTTGTTGTGCTCATTTTCTTCCTACTCGGGCCTCCCCGATGCTTGGCTGCTTGTCTGCCTGCTACTAATAGCCCGTTTCCGTGGCAACCGTTGGCGGCGTGGAAGTGGGGAAGAAACGCGCCCGCGACCCTAGTGATGACATACTACTGGTACCATAATGCTTTGCATGTCACTTTGATTTCCCAAGTAGTTGTAGTGAATAAAGTGTAATGCAGGTCACATGGCTGTAATTAAATAATGTTTTATTTATTTCAGAATCTATTTAAAAGTTTTAGCCTGTTTTATGGCTTTGATACTCAAAATAAATAGTCACAATTTCTTATGGAATATTTGTGTGACATCAAATTTTAGCCAAGCCCAGTACTCAAGCAAAAACTGTAGCAAAATTGTTAAATGTTGGTCTAACTTTCCTCCCCCTTTATTACATATGCTTAGTTTTAAATGTTTCACATAACATGAGAACATTCTTTCTTGTTTGTTTTGCACTGCATTAAATAATTTTTAATATGTTATGAAACATATTTAACAGTCTTTAAATATTTTAGTATGTTTTATATTCTACATAAATGTGTTATGTATATTTTCTATATTGCTACTTTTCTTTATAACAACTTTTTATTCAAATTGCATCCAATCATATACATGGTGAGTAATGGTGCTTTTAAATGTCATGTGATCGTGCTTTATGCTGTTTTAATTACATACTTTGCACAATAAAATTTTATCATACAGCTTCATATTGAGAATACAAACAAATGTAGTTGAATATTAATTTGTAATTAGTAGCTGAAACTGATACATAGTAGATAAAAGTTGTTGGCATGTTGTGCAAGGGCTGAAATGCTGGTGTGCTTACAGTTCTTTCCGAGAGCAGATAAATATGAACGATGCTTCTTGACATTTCTTGCTTAATGTTTCCTAAGAGCGTGTGTTTGGCATGGTGTGAGATCCAATATTTTTTTTTTCCTCTGAAACAAACTCACCTAGCAGGCAAGACCTTTGTCACAACATTCTGGCAATTCAACATTTAAAACCCAGTTCCTAGCTTTCCAGTTGCAAACATTCTTACAATACCTTGTAAAATTATTTTTTTTTTCTCTCTCTTTATGTATTAATTTTTTTTGGCATCTTTAAAAATAAAACAAAATTTAAAGAAAAGAAACAAGATTCAATGCAAACCAAATTGCATGTCATGCTTTTTGACATTCACTTGTTATAATGCTGGCAGAGAATGTTTGGGAAACAAAGCCTATGGTGATGGATTTGAATTTGTTCGACTCCTTCTTAATTGACTTCTTTTATTTTATTTTTTTATTATTGATTTTTTCCTCCGGATAATGCTTTGCTGCACAGTAGATGATGCAATCCCTTTAGCACCCAAACCCTATTACATGGGGAGGTTGATAATTACTTTTCCCAAGATTTTTAATTTCTCCCAGACCTATAAACACTTCTTCTGAGTAATCATTTTACAATTTCTGCAGCATAATTTGTATATTATTGTAAACATCATCACAATATTTGTGGGGATACTATCATACACTCTAATCAGATGATCTCCCTCTTGTTAATGTATGGTAAGTTAAGCTATCTCTTATATTTATTTATTGTATTTTGCTTAAAAGCATTTGCATTTTGTGTCTGGTATACATACTGTTTAGTTTTAAACTGAACATTTATCATATACTTGCACCATGAATATCAAATAAGAAGTAGAATTTGTTTTGTTGAATGTTGAAGTGTTATAATATTTGCAGATCAAGTTCAATTGTTTAGTGCAAATCTGATACTTGTAACTTAGGGATGTATGAAAAAATGATAAAATTTCAGTTTTTCCAGTATGTATAACAATTGACACATATTTTTATGTGTTTTCTAAAAATTCTAACCTTATCTAACTTAAGGAATTTTTGCTCCTACCTGTCAGAATGAAGCATTCCTGCAAATCCAAATCATCACCTTACATGTCTGAATTACAGTAGAGCTAGAATGTACCCTTTATTCACCCAAATCACAAAAAGTAATAAATGCTTCCTAAAGTAAATAATACTTTATGTGCTCAATACCCCTTTCTACTATAAATTCCCATAGATGTGTCAAAATTTCTAAAAATCTGGAGAGATGTCACAATGAATGTGATCTACAGAAGATTATTACAAAGTAGTAGAATTATTTTTTAAATAGTAGAATGTAGGAATTGAAATTATGAAAATTAAACAGAACACGTAAAGTGTGAGTTAGAACTGTGGTCCATAATTCTTACATGAGCAGAAGCATGTTGTGATATTAAAATAAAAGTCTTTAGTTTGGAAAGTGCTGACTGAATTATTTTCCTGTTTCAGATGGATATGAAGTCTGTTGGATCATTCTACTATGAAAGCTTTGTAAGTGTGATAACTCATTGTCTTTGTTAATACGTACAAGCTTTTGCTCATGATTCATGAAATATAAAAAACTGAGCAACATTGTATATGTCCGTTCTTATTCATTTACCACATAAAGTTTACTGGATGGTTATAATAGGTGGTTATTATCAACAAGATACTATGGAAATTATAAACATTAGGTTATGAATTTTTAAACCTATCACAATTATCACAACATTTAACTTTTTCTTTCAATTAAGCTATAACTAGTAAGGCTTCTCTATTACATAGCACTTTGACGGAAGCACTTATTTATCAGAAATTAAAATCAGATGACTTTTTATGTATTAAGAAACAAATTATAAATTTGGAGCTATCATTGCCTAATCTATATATTATAATAATAAAGATGGAATTATGTGCAAATGTTCATGAGTTATAATGATCAAATCATTCACTACAGCATTTGGTGAGAGAGACTGTTCTGATTGTTCAACCTAAGAGCATGACATCTTATCACATTTTCCATGACATAATTCCACACACACACACACATTTGCACAAAGCTTGTGGTAGAAATCATCATCATATCCTGTGTTCATCCATTCATTGTATAGTGATGTAGAAGCCCCTCCAAATTTGTTCCTTCTTTTCTTGAAGATCTTTCAACATATTTTTGTATATAGCAAAAGAAGTCCACAATTTATTGAAGCATCAATGTGTTTTTGTACTTTGAACAGTTTCAGAGCTGATGCTATATTGTCCAGATTTTTTATGTCTTGCACTACTTTCATTACTCTGAGTATTTTAACTTTTATATGTAGAGTGTAGACATGCCTTGTAGAGTCTGGAACATTATTCTTAAATATTCAAAATTGTTGATAAAAAGCAGAGGTCACCACCCAGATATATGTCATCCATCGCCAATCTTCCTCCTTTCTGGGAAACTATCACTACCATTTTGTATTTATTTATGTCAAGTTCATTTTATGGGCCCACTGTGCAAGTCTGTCCAGAGTATCCTGTAGATTTTTCTTAGTTGTGGACATTATGACTATATAGTTTGACACTTTCTTTGGTCAGCGCTTTTGTTATGTCTGCCACAGCTATGTTAAATAAGAGAGAGTCATTTTGAAGGAGTCCATTCATTTGAATTATCGGTTCAGACACAGTGATTTTATCATAAGTTTCAACTTTGTTCTTATGCAGAATATTCTTGACAATTCTTGCAAGGTAGTTCTCCAATCATTTCTTTTAATTTATTTATCAATATGTTCCTGCTGACTAGGCTGAATGCATTTGTAATTTATGTATTATACCCGTTATGAAAATAATATCAACAATTTTTAGCAAAATTAACCTTCTGAAAATTATTTCCATAATTTTATTTAATTTAAAGTAAATATGAGCGGGAATCTTAAACATTATTTCCTCTTTCAGTTATACTGTGATTGTAACATCATTACAAAAATAACCTTATGTAGCTGCTAGGTTTGCATAGTATATTTCCATCAGGACTATTTTACAATAATTTTAATCATTAACAGCTACTATTTCCTACTTTTAATGACTGACATTTCTAACAGAATTCATATTAATGCAATTATCAAATAATAAGATTTGCTATGAGAACTAATAAAATTATAGTTAATGCAGTATAGAAAATTTGAAATGTTCTATTCTATTATAATAGTATTCAACAAAGTATGTAAATTGTTTATCTCAATAAAGCTAGTCCTCTTGTGAATATGAAGAGTACTAGGCACATGATTCCTCTGGTGGCAACATATTTGTCAATAGGACATCATGATGAATTGATGAGATATATGTGATAGCACACTTTGCGATCTTTGAAAAATGTTCAGTATTTTGCATTACCATAGCTAACAAAATGTTATTAGATGGGAAAAAACATTTTCATTGCATTTACATGATTCTGCGTACTGTTGCCTCTACCTCTTTATCTTTTCAGTGCAAGGAGAAACCTGCAAAAAAAAACTTTACCAGATGAATTGTAGAATTGGAAATCAAATCCAAGTCTGTTATTTGGCAAATAATAAGCCTGAACAATGGCAGTAAGTCATAAAACCAGTAAAGATATGACTGATGATGAATACAGTACCTAAAATTTGTTTTCTCTGAGGAAATGAAGCAAGTATGGAAATTCAGCTACCATAGTCCCAGTGTCCACGATACAGCATCTTATGATTCCAATTAAATTTCACAATTCCACTAATATCACAGTAAATATCAAGTTTGAGGGTTACCTTTTAAGTTTTATCAAACGACCACTAGATGGCGCAATCGAGATATGTCATGACTATTTTCTAAACAATTGACATTTGTTATTGTGAAAAAACAGTTGCAGCTTAGAAATTGGTTGAGTAGTTTGTCTGGGCGTTTAAACAAAGCAATTTTGCGAGAGAGAGAGAGAGAGAGAGAGAGAGAGAGAGGGGGGGGGGGGGAGGGGGGGGTTCAGTGAAGATTTTCGTTGGATGATTTTTTGCAATTTTAGTAAAGGCCTAACTCAACAGCAGTGCATAGGATCGCTTCGTTTAATTTTTGGTAATGAAGCACCATCAGAAAAGACGGTTTACAATTGGCTAGCAGAATTTCGTCGTGGTCGTGCGTCGGTCACTGTTGAATTTCATGAAGGTCGACCAAAATCGGTTATCATTCCAAAACACATTGATGCTATGCAACATGATTGAAGAAGATTGGCATTATGGCTTACAGTGAATAGCGGCATCCTTAAGCATGTCGTAGGCTGCAGTACATTCGATTTTGCATTTTAGCCGTGTAAAAGATCTGTTCCAATCGATTCCGCATAATTTGACCGCATCTTAAAAATATCGCCCGTAGTAATTGGTGTAATGAAATGCTCAAAAAAACTCCACCGAGGAACTGCAAAATCTGCATACAACATCGTAACAGGTGACGAAACTTGGATATATTCCTATGAACCGGAAACTATGTAACAATCCATTTCAAGATGAACCGAATCCCACAAAAGTTGTTCGTTCACAAAGCATTCCAAGAAAATGATGGCTTGTTTCTTCGGTTGTACTGGACAGGTCGCAAGTCGCAACCGTTCCTTTTAGAGAATCAAAGAACAGTTAAGGCTAAATGCTATGCAACACTTTTTACTTCCAGAAATCAGGAAAAACAGCCGAAAACATCGCATCATTCTTCATCAGTCCGCCAAAATATTGATTATTTGAAGGAGAAGAACATTGAAGCAATGTCTCATTGCCCATATTCACCTGATTATCTCCTAACGACTTTTTTTTTGTTCCCGAATACCAAACAAAAAATACGTGGACAGAGATTTTCATCACCTCAAGAATCTGTTGAGGCCATTAAAATTCCTGTTTTTGAAATACCAACTTCAGAGTGGACAAAATGTTTCGAGAATTGGTTTGAATGCGCGAATATTTTGAAAAGCAATAAAACATATTTTTTTTCTTTCCTAGTTTTTGTATAAACTAAAAAGGTAGTTCTGGTATCTTAAACTAAAAAGTTTAATGCACTTAGACAATATTACTCATACCTTTGCTTTTCAACTGGAAAAAGCATTTAATTACTGTTTTCTTCTCACTTCCTGTGTTTCTTAGACAAATGTGATGGTCAATGTAATGAAATAACCCCAAAGTTCTGTTATTAAAAAGGATGCAATATTGAATCATTCATTTGTCATGTAAAATCAACGACCTCATTGATTTAATAGATCTTCATGTCCTTTTTAAGCCCATCTCATTGTTAGGTGATTTTTAAAGCAGTGATGCTAACTCAACGGTTGAAAATTTCGCCCGTAATGGGAAATCTAGGTTTTTTTTGCTGGGAGCACAGTATCTATTTGCTAGAAGCTAAACAAGCATAGTGCCTGTATCTTAAAGATGGAAACAAATCACCAAAGTTACTGTGTGCTTATGAAGAATTGATTATTAATAAGCAGTTATAAGTCTTATAACATCAGAAATTGCAGTTAATCATTTTTAATACACAAGTTGAGAGTTTTGTTATAATGCAGCATAGTTTTTATTAATTTTAGTTATTTAAATAAGCATTAATAAAATACTGTATTGTTAAAATCAGACACTAAGCAATTTAAATACTGCTTATGGTACCTCAGTACTCAGTAGTAAAAACAAAACTAAAGAAAACAAAAATTACATCTTGTCAGATGCCCAACTTTATCTTCTATCATCAGAGTTCAAGATTGAATTTAATTAATTGAATAAGTTTAATGCTCATTGACTTAGTAAAAATCTCAAGCATTGTTTGGTTCTACATCAAAGAATAAAATAAAAAAAGTTACAATCTCAATAATTATTAAATTTGGAATCTTAACACAGTGAAACAAGCATTAATAATCTCTTCTGGGTCTTACTATTTAAACACACTCTTTATGGCTTCACTTACTGGAGATTTATTCAGGACATGTTTTGTGAACACTTGTCCACATCCTCAGCTGTTTGTTAAACAACTGTTGCATCATTCGTTGAAGTTAGGTTGGTAGGTGTCTGACTCCAGTGATCTTGCAATAATCTTGAATAAGGAGCTGTCTGCTTTTAGAATGTCCAAAAAGCATCAAGTTTTTAAAAACAGTTCAACAGTCAAATGAATTAAACATATGCAAAAAGATTTATATATAAAAAATATTACAAAACTTAATGAATTTCGACATCCCAGAAGGAAACAGCTCTTTATTCAAGTTTATCACAAGACCATCGGAGGCAACCCAGCTTCAGCAAATGATCCAACAGTCACTTAACAGCTGGGAATGTGTCTGAGCGTTCACAAAACATGTCCTGAGTAAATCTCCAGTAAGGGAAGTCAAAAAGAGTGTGTTTAAAGAGTATGGCTCAAAAGAGATTAAAAAAAGTTCATTTGTACTATAAATATAGTGGTATTAACAGTTGTATACTATATGGACTTTTCTAGTTCGAAAGAGTTCCAGTAATTTCTAAAATGTTTCATCTTTCTGTTAATTACAAGAGGTCTCCTATTTTACATTTTATGCATAAAATCTGTTAAAAAGTTTTCTTAAAACAATGTAGACCAGAATACAAATGTGTTTTGAAAATTTTAAAAGAACATGCTGATATTTCCTTCCTCCTTTCCTCCAGAAAAACTAGAAAAGCTCATAAGGATATACTTAGAAACTGGTCATTTTCAACAAGTTTAATGCCATGAATTCTTTTCACCCTCTTTCGAGATAGCTTATTTAGATGTTCATGTTTCAAACACCTTTAGAAAATTTATCTTCATATTACTTCATTAATTTTGTGAATTATCTGGAAGATATGCTTAGAAGAATTTAAAATATTCTTGAACACCATGAAACATTCAGATATCATATAAATGTAGTGCAAGTTTGGCCTTTGTCATGTAATTGCTATCTCAGAAAGAAAATTTTAAGTACTTTGTAAAAATCTGCAGCATGGCTAGAAATATCAATAAATAGAGGCCAATAGAATTAGTTTTAATATTTTGTATAAAGCATATAATGTGCTTTGTGGGATAATTAGAATCAATATTTTTCTATGCATAAGGCACATCTTGCACATTGCAAATTTTTCAGATTAGGAGGTTGAGATAGTTAATATTTGCAATACATTGTGCATAAAGGGTAGTGTATAATTTGAGCTTCTTATTCAACACACTGGACGTGTTCTGTGGCTGATGTTTTGCATAGCTCTCTATTACATCTTTTAGACATCTCAAGGTTACCAGTTTTTGTTAATGTTACTAACCATAGTAATATATGTTTAACAACCATTACCCTTATCCCACTGTAGAAATATTTATACTGTTGCTTGATGGGACCATTGTACCTTTCAGATGCTTTCTAATATAATGCTTTATAACTCCCTATATTGGCTCATTGCTGAAAGCAGATATTGAAGTAACTCCATTTTATTTTAGAGAATAATATCCTTTAAATAGTTTTGATTATATAATTATATTTTGATAAGCATGATTGTACTTTATAGGCCTTCCCTGGGATGGTTCCATACAAACGACCAGCAGCGGACAAGTCTGGAATGCCAGTGTATCAACCCAACGCAACGACGTACCAACAATTGATGCAACTGCAGCAGCCACCATTTGTCCCGGTGTCATGTGAGTACTTGACCCCCCCTGCAACAGTCACTAGCTCCTCCCTAAGTCCTGCCACTCCTAGCTGCTCCTCGGTGGCAAGCAGCGGCGGTGCTACAATCACCGCCACAGCACCCGAGATTGGTAAAGTGGAAGAGACTGCAGCAACAGACAAATTAGTTCCTTCAGCCAGCAAACCCCCTCCTCCTCCAGTTCCAGTCATTCCTACTCAAGCCTCCACCCCTACAGACCCAGCTGCTGCTGCCAAAGAAGCAGCTCAACAGAGCTATGCCAAGGCTGTTAAGATGGCAGCAGCAGCTGCAGCAGTAAATGCTTCCAATGCTCTTAACATCAACCCTCTGGTGGCCCTGAACTACACAGGAGTTGCTTTAAACAAACAGGCACAACAGATGACAGTGATACCCCCTCCACCACGCTTTTCAAATATAGGTGTAACTCCAACACCACAGCCACAGCCACAGTATCAGCCTCAGGCAAATATCTTCTCTTACAATCGAGCACCACCTCCTACATTTGTAACACCTTTTTCTGTCATTCGACCACAGTTGATACCTTCTTCCCCTTACACAGTAATTCCACAGCCAGCCCAAACATCTGTAGTTGGCAATGGCATTCTAAACAACATGGTTGCCCAATACAATCCATTGGCTCCAAGCACAAATAATAACATTATTAACAGTGTGACACTTCAGCCTTACAAGAAAATGAAAACAACTTAATCTAAAAATGAATTCCTTTGGTTTGTTAATTTGTTTTAAGGAAATTTCTTTCTAGTCAAAATTATTGTCTGGATTGTTTCAGTATTGAAAAAGAAAAAAGAAAAATTATTGTGTGTGGATATATTACCTAAACATACACACTTATACACAGAGTGAAAGGGCAATAACTACAGATATTTGAATAGGTATATGACAAACACAAGTTGTTACGAGAATATATAAATACATTTATAAATGTAATTATTAAAATATTTTGATTTTTCCAAAACCAAAATACACAAAGTGACAATATTGTAAATGATCTCCCTTAAGACACAAGTTAATTCAAGCACAAACAATAGCCATCATGAGTCTGTACTTGAAATTTGTGACAACCCCTTTCATTTTCTACCCCTATAAATAAATAATTAGATGCACAGATATGTTGTTAAGAACAGAGAGTATAATGCATCCAGTTGACTTTCTGAAGTATAAATAAAACATTTAAAGGAAGTAATTATATTCTACGATAATGGCATTAAAAAGCCAGAGTTAGAGATTAAATTTCTTTTCATTTTCTCATCTTAGAGATATTTGCCTCAAAAAGCATTTGTACTTATTTCCCTTCCATGCTGCATATCTGTAATGGGAAAATGGTGGTGTGCAGTATTACACCACCTTTAAGTGGACCAAAACTCGAGTGCCTGAGGGGTGGGGATTTAATGCTGTCTGAAAGTGACTCAAGTCTGTTGCTGGCAGTTATGCCAATGTTGTAACCAAGCTGTGATAACATAACCTATGATTATAAAGAGATCAGTCACATTCACATTGTGAATAAAATTATAGAGTCTTGATATGGCCGTGGTGCTGTATGTAAACAGATATCCACGTATCATAAGTTAGTTCCTTGATCGTCAAGTTTTATTGAGAAATTACATTTTATGTATGAATGGAACCTCAAGTATAGGAAAGGGCATAGCCTCTCAGTTTTATAACTTGATAGAAGATACAAAAATATTATATATATCTATATATATAGAAAACACTTCATTGTTAAGTTGTAAGTACCTTGTTACCCATGAAAGAGAATTTTTCGGCATGCTGTGGGAAATTCCATTTGATAAAATTCTGTAGAAGCATATAGCATGGTAGACCTATAAATATTGTATACTTTTCAGTGCTATTAGTTAGTGCCACTGTAGTATGTCATCTTCTGTTTTTATTGGATCTTAACCCATGAAGACCCTTGCTTATGCTCCAATTTTATGCACATTATACAATTGCCTGTTAAAATGGCACTTTCAAAGCTAGCATTTTATTCATGTTCAAGGGTTTCCTGGGTTAGAAATATTCCATATTCACATTCGCCGGTCATAACTGGTTGTGTATTTACTTATTCATTTAAATATTGTAGTTGTATTACTGTGTAATTTTCAGTTATTTTTAGTCATTCCCATATATGGGAATTTTAATCTTATTCATGATTTGTTACGTAGAGAGCTTTTATATATGTAGTCCAAGAATTTTAAGAACTGTATGTCTTCCTCATTTATTTGGGTCATTCCACATATTAAATGTTGTTATGAAGTCCAGTTGTTAATTTTATTACTATATAATAGCACAAGCTGGCACTGTCTTTAAGAATGAATGCATACAGTTCTATATATTAAGTGTTCCTATGTTAATAAATAACTAGTTTAATGACTTTTAATGAAAAGTGAATGTGTCATGACCTGAGGATCATGTTTAAAATTATTATTATTATTATTAATATTATTATTACTATTATTATGATTATAACAGTGATTATCACATTACTAATTCTCTAACAGGAGTTTATAAATATATGAACATATATACACCATATATTAAGCAAAAAAATGTGTAGTTACAATAATATTTAATAATGAAAAATTGTTTGCATTTAAAACCAAGATCATTAACTGAAAAGCATAATTTAGATTATATTTTGTTTTAATTACACTGTACACTGTAACAAAAGTAGCTCAGAAGGTTCAGGGCCCATGTGGCACTTTAAGGTCAGTCACAGAAATGATTGTGAAAGTGCCTATGCAGAAGTGACAATCGTAGTAGGCAAGTGGGTCATTATTTAGCTTCATTTCCATCGCATATGAAGAAAGTGCCTTCTGCTACTGTCCTGTACTGATTTTTTAAAGGATTTGGGTTTTTATTACAATCTGCCTGATTTGTCACGCTTATTTGCCATAGCCATCACTGAGTTTTGACTGTATTCCATACATACTGTGTATTGTACTGTCTAATCCTGCTGATCTTTGTATGTAAAGAAACAAACACCAGCCAGTATTTGTAATAATAATGCTTGGAAATGCATGATTATTTGTTTTATTAATGCTTCTTTTTCAATCTTCTCTCTCCCTCAGACGTCCTACAGCATTTAGTTGTTAAAAAATAAAAGAACTATGGAAAATTGGTTTTTAGTTTTCCAGTGTTCTGTACCCTTTTCCGCATCTCTATAATGCTGCGCATAAGGTAAGGCAGATAGATTCCTCTTCTTAAACTAACCATACCCAAGGCTCCGGGCTCCAGCATTGTGATTCTTGACATCTGACATCTCAGTATGTTTAGTTGTTTTCATTAAATTTTATCATTGCACAATTTTTATTTGTTGTATATATCTCTTTAATGAACTGATATGAAATATCATTCAGCAAAGCAAAATCTCACAAAGGGAGAAATAGAAGTAAACAGGGAAAAGTAGTATATATTTGCAAAACATTTGCACAGAATAATTCAAAAACATCATACACAGAGCAGATAACATATATAAAAGGGACAGCTAACAATAATTGTATATTGGTACAAACTCACATATATGTTTTATTTACTCTAATTTGTGTGTGCAGCCATGAAATTGTACATATTGCTCCTCTAAACTGTGCCTAAGCTGAACAAATTTGTCACTTTAGTTATTTGCCAAATATATACTACTTTGATAGTTTAACAGTATGATACTCCTGACTATAATAGTGCTTGGAAATTGTAATAGGTTGAATAAACTTCAAATGTGAACTAGAATCTACTCGGATGTCAGATGGCAGGAAAACTCAATCTCCTTACCCACTCCTGTGGCTGGGAATAAATCCATTTCCCACCTTAGGAACATTATCCCAGCTAGATTGGTTATTGATTGCTGTTGACCCCGTAGTCTTTGTGTACAATTGCATCTCAGTATATCAGATCATTGCTTCTTCATGGGCAGAAGGGAGCTGAGTGAACGCAAAGGTTGTGTATACCTTAGACACATAGCGTACGAGGCAGCAAAAAAGGTGGCTGATCAGCTTCTTTCCAGGCAGTAAAGTGGGATAATAACTTTATGTACTTGAGTTTTATTTTTGAGATTTGGTACTGCTTTGCAGTGTTTTCTCATTAATTCACTGAAGATTGCATTCTGTTACATAAATACCAACATACTGATTCTTCTGGTGCTGGTTAGTTTAACTAAAAGTGAAAAAATTTTATTGCGTTTATGCATTTATGCATTAATAAACTAAGTAAGACTGCATACATAGTAGCTGATTGTATAACATGAAAAAGTCTTGACAAAATGCAATCTTAAGCTGCCGCTACACAAAAAATCTAGAAAAATAAAAACTGAGTCGTGCTAACTTTTCTTATTCAGACATGTAATTGAAAATGCTGCAGTTTATCAGTTGATAAGTAAGGTAATCTTAGGAATTGAGGAATTTGATTGGATACAATAGATACAATTGCACGGCTTTTATGTGGTAATAAGAATTTATTAAATTAATGCAGCTTAGTTTCATGTCAATGTTCTTAGTAAAATAGTGTTTATGCAGTTACATTTCACAAAATCTTAATTATTAAACAAATTAATAAATAAAAGTAATAATAATATCTCAGAGTTATTTCTCTGTGCTCAAGTCAAATTAGTACATTTGTAATGAATGTAAAATGCAGCTCTTTTCAAACTTTCTGTTACTATTAGTCAGATGTGAATGCATCATACTACTAGCATCTTTTATTTAAAGCTGTTGTTATAAAACCAAACAGATTTAGTACAACTATGAGGTAGAATGCAGTATCTGTTATATTTTGAATAAAAACTTTATTCCATAAATATTTTGAAAATATTATCTAGGGCACAGCCTAGTATTACTTATAATTTTCTAAGGAAAATAGTATAATTTGTGCTAAAGTTATAGAAATGGTTAATCAAAAATATGAATAGAGTATTTGAAATTCAATTTTTTTTAATTTGACTGCCTCCTTAGTCTAATAGTTAGCATTGCTGATTGCTGGCTGGGAGGTCCCGAGTTCAATTCCTGGTACCTGTTTAGAAATTTCCTATGTTAGGGAGATACGGAATGGGGTTGCCCAGCCTCATGAGCATAATTGGGAAGCTGTCTGATAGGCAGGTAATGATCTCTGATCAAATCGCTGCATGTTGGCAATAAATGGGATGCAGTATGCTGATCACATGCCCTCCTGCAATACTGCACTCTACCAGTGATATATCACAATATAGGTAGAGGATGCAGCAATTGCTCTGGAAGGCCAAAACCCTGTAGTACCTAAAAGGCCTTGAGGAAAATTGTTGTTTATTTTGTAAGTCATGTTTTTAAATGAATAGTCCTTTAACTATTGTCATATGTGGCTGATGATCTCTTTCTGAGTATGTGCAATTTTGCCTTTACCTGATCACCAGTAAGTTTCTATAGCATATACCAACTAATCTTTAAGGCCTCTGGGTACTTAGAGAAATCTTTCTCAATACATACATCTAAAGAAAAATTGCTGTGAAAGAATTGCAGAATGGAAAGTGAATAAAAGAATAATTTATGGTTTAACTTTGGATCACCCTTAAAATAAATGCAAGGCAGGTTCCTGATTACCAGCTTCCTTTTACAGCTAAATTTAATTACTTCATCAATCTTCTAGTTATTTTTTCAGTGACTTAATATCAATAGAAAACATATAAAGCAAGAGTTCTTTCTGTTTGAAAAATCAGCTAATAATAACTTTAGATACATGTAATTATTCTATCTATGATAATTTGCCAATGTTTGATAAGGCAGCCTAGATGCTACACCATATATACTTAATTTCAGATATTTTATATTGCAGTGCAGCAGTATAACATAAAACAAATTTTCAATTCTGTTGAAGAATATGTGCATTCTTATTTCATATAGCATTTAAAATGTCCTACAATGGCTGGCACTAATATTGTTTCTAAAATTGGTAGTTTTTAGAAGATAAATCTGGACTGCAGGCAGTGTCTATTTTAGGACATCATCATGTTGCTTTATGATATAGCAGAAAAACCACATAGAGAAGAGCTTGTGGATAGCAACTGGTTGCAACAGACATGACCGCATAAAACACTCTTGAGTAAATACAGCACTACTGCAAAGAAAATTCCATTAAACAGCATTCTTAAAATGAAATACTTTTTATTTTCAGGTATTTACATAATACTAAGATATCCTTACTTATCAACCCAAAACTTTTTTTATGCATTAAATTGTGTGTCCTGAACTATGCATTGAGCAGTTCCATATTAATGTATATCTTTCAGTAATAATAGATGCACATAGCTAACAGCTTAACTTATTTTGAATGCATACATTGCAGCTATGCTATCATTTGTCAAATGTAACCGAAAGTGTGTGTTTAGGTATGGGTGTGCGCATTTAGTGACACAAGCTGAAAATTGACTGTTGTAGAAATTGTTTTGTTTTAGATATTTTCTGGCACTAAAGCAGTACTACTTTTCCATTATCAGCAGTGTTAATATAGATATGCATATGCTTACAATAAATGTGAGACTAGCTTGTTAAAACAAACTCACAGAATCACAAGATCGTTTCTCTTAAGTTATTGGATTGCGCATGTTATTTATATTGCTAAAGTTCTGAAGTCTAAACAAAGTTTGTTTTCTAAACAAATATTCTGCAAATGCCACTTTGCTTTCTTTTATTAATTTTATATCCTTTATTTTTTTTTTTTTTGCATGATTTTTTTGTTTATTTGAAAATCATGGCCAAAATATGCGAAACTGGCAATTTTTTAACATCAAAATAATTGTCACAGTAGCACATGCACTAGTAAAGGCCTTTACTTATTTATTTTGTTTTTTCATTTTAATACCAACCAGAATAATATTTTACCCTATGAAACAAACTGAATCTGAAAAATTGCTATAAGAGGAGATAAAGACAAAGAAAAACTTATAATATTGTACTACCAGTTTGATCTCTTGAAGTTTTTTAAATGGCCTGCTGTTTCCTGCTGTGAGTTGCACAGATTGCATGTTACCTTGAGTACAGAATTTGTTTAATATGGGTGTTCACGTAAATCTAGCTCTTATATTGAAGTAGCATTCAGATAAGTGTGCTGGCAGGTGTTGTGTCAGATGTGCTACAGTTTGCAAGAATTGGAGGGAAAAAATTTTTTTCACTTCACTCTTGCAGAGTGTTTCACATGCAATATATGTCATTAATGGCTGATGTTTAGAAAAATTTAATTGCATATTTTAACGCTAATGGTTGTAATTTTTTTATGTATTCAGTATAAGATCTGTGTTTTAAAATATAATTATCGAGTAGCCAGTATCCTGAATTTAATTGGTGTAATTTACTGGTTCTGGATACTTGATAGCATGGCTTACTGTTTTTTTAATCTCTAACCTGTACTAAACTCTATTAAAATACTTTGATTATTTGTAGATAATATATTATCTTTAACTTAGCACATGAATGTAATGTTTTTAAAAAACATTGTCCTTCACACAGATGCTTCAAAATACTGAATAACAACAACTGGTCCTCATTTTTTCAAGAAGTAATAGAGGGTAGCCTTCCTTTAAATAATTGCATGTTTTACTGAGTATTATATACTCCTTGCAGTGAATGTTGATTGTTCATTAAGAATTCATTAATTTAAAATTTCTGTGGAGTTCGCAAAGATAGATTGGACAAAAAAAGTATATTTTGTATTAAGGTGGTGCAACAGATTTTCTTCTGACCATGTAAATATTTTTCTTAGGCTTTCAGTACATTATTCAATTATTGCTAAGTATTGTTTAAACACAGCATTTGTCCAGATAACTGCTACAAATTTAACAAAATTAAATCTTTAAGTTGTTCATCGAAACAATTGAGATCCATTAGCACCTTGAGAGATCATGCCATTGAGGCCATTCCACAGTTACTAAAAGGTGCTCATTAACAAGATTTGAGAATAATAATAATAAGTATTGCTTCTTTGATATCTATTCAGAGTTGTAATCCATTTGTAATTACATGTGTTGCAGCTCTCTAGATTAGGTCATCAGTTCTTCCTGTGCTAGAGTGAGTTTACTTCCTTAATAATATTTGCCAATTTAAGAAGACTAACACTGGTTGTAACTATCTGAATTGCACAGTTCTTCAAGCCCTATTTTGCTACTTACTGACCATGATATAGTGTTTCCTAAATTCTAGTTGGTTGCCCTGAGAAAGCAGATGCCCAATAACTTTGCATATCAAGTAGGGTGACTGAGACATTAACACTGGAGCTTCATATTTGGAAGGTCCAGATTCAATTCCCGTTTGACCGGCAGTTCAGTCCTTCTGGTTTTTTGTGGTTTCCCGTGGTCACTACGCAAATGCTCGGATGAATATTTATATTCCATGATTTCAGCTCTCCCATTTTATATCGTTTCATTCTGTTGGTTCTGTTACAGAGTCGAAAGTGCCAGGACAAGGTGGGTTGGTGCAGTGTGATGGTGACTTGCACTTTTAAAAGGTTTCTGCCCCAGCATCTGGAATGGAAATGGAGTTTCTGAGGGGCTTGCACAACTTAGGGGTTGACTCCACTGGCATCAGAGTGCTGTATCTGGAAACATGTGTTAGGGAACCAATCTATGCCCACACAGTCGCTGCGTGTAGATCCTGGCTGCCCAAAAATATTCTCCTCCCCCCCCAGACCATCCATCCATCATTTACATACAAAAAAAATTTAGTCATCCTTCTAGAACCCAGCACATTTCATACTTAAAAAAACATAAGTACCATGTCCTGTCTTTAAAAAAATAATAATAATATAAACATATTATTATTAACATATTATTAATATATAAATAATAATATAAACTAAGCATGTTATCACTTAACCTTTGAACAGAATTTTATATCACCATTCTTAGAAAAAAAAATTATTTATCTGAAAGAAAATTGTGCACATTGTAAGTTTTTTTGGTTTTTCATGTCATTTTATAAGTCTTGGAGCGATTAATAAATACAAGAATAATTTTAAAAATTTGCACACTCCAAGTTCTCTGTTGTTTTACAATACATATACAGACCTTCAATGTATTCTTCATTTTGCTCTATGCTTTGGTAAATCATATTCCTTAGATAGCATCTTCAATATTGATGCATCTAAGTATTCCAGTTACATTATTAGACAACTTTTCAATGATATCAAAATATTTCCTGTAGAATTTTTTTAATTTTGGGACAGTAGCATTATTCCCACAAACTTTACATAAAGCATTATGAATTTTGGCGAGATGAGGTGAGCTATGTTGCAAAATTTAGTTCTAATCAATGGTAATTCACAAAGATCTATCTTGAATCATTTTCTCTTTTCCTTTCACAGCCAACTTAGCCTGTGAATTTTATATATACATTGGTTTATCAGCTGAAGTTTGGTACTAAATTGATGTGAAAATCAGAACTTCTGCTCTTATGCAGTACTTCAAATACCCATCATATTGCCTGCAAAAACTGTCTTGCATAATTTTATTAACTGCAGGACTTGGTAGACAATGATGATGAAATTACTTAAGGATGGTTAAGCAAATTTATGCACTAATTAGAAAACTATATTACATTTCCCATAACAATTTGCTACAGAGACTGAATCATTGTCATCCTGCTATTAGAGTGAAGATTTAAGGTATCCTGCAACAAGAATGATGTTTTAAGTTTCATCCCTAAATGCAGAGAATGTAAATGAACTGCACTAATAATATTTACTAGTGTTAATATAAACAGCGTAACTGTTATATTAAATGCATTTATGATGATTGTCAAAATATTTTTTCAAATAGATTTGTAAGCATAAATTTGAATAGTGCCTGTAATTAAAATTATTATTTTAAGTCCCAGATTTTAAGGTCAACTGAAAGAAGATACAAAAATAATTTTATAGTTTCTTATATTGTTTTCTAAAACAGTTTCTATAAAATGTGATAGTTTCATCATCTAAACTATTAATGCTGCAATAAATACTCTTCTCCCATTCATATGTTAGTTACATAAAACTATTCTGTATCACATTGAAAGCATTTAAGAATAAGTTGTGGCATATTTAATGTATTACAAGTGTTTTTGTGCTTCAAGAATATAAATGCTAAGCCTAGTATCTGTAAAAGCATAAAATACAATTTAAAAAAATAATATTTAATATACCAGCAAATAAAGTAATAAGAAAAAATAAACATCAAACAATCAACACCGTCTCTTTGGCAACAAAAGAGTATCAGCTCAAGCATATATCATGTACATTCTGAAACACCATTGATATATTTGCAGAATTTTGGAAACAAGTTTACTAAATTTCTTGGAGCATATTAGCAATAATTTGCTTTAGCAGGTATTTATTTTTGCTGTGACATACACAAATATCATAATGCTTATTGTTTCTTGAAAAACTTAAATTTTTATTTGTCTATTTTAAAGTAGTTTGAAGCATTCTGTTGAATGGCATTTCAGAAATTTTCAGTTAACTGTATTATTCACTAAACAATGCTTGAATATAATTATTTATACAGTTTCCTAAATTTGTACAGGTTCTTGGATTTATTTAGATCTGATCTGAAGCATGCAGTATTTAATTTTTCTGCTATTTCTCTTTTTTTTTCATGCTTTCCTCCACTATGGCTGAAATAATGATATCCCAATGCACTGCCAAACCATTCCTGCAACAACATCCTACTGTTCCTAAAAAATAAATAAAACCTCAACTGTGATAACCCATGCAATTTGCTGCTATGGTGGTTCACTGTTGTCCCTTAAAAATCGACTATATTTTGGATCTCTTGTGCTGTATGTGTGCGTTTTTGGTGGTTTAAACTTTGGTGTGCCTTGATGGAATGGAACATGATAATCATCCTGCTGTGGATCACTTGACGCACACCAACCTCATTCGGAATGTGCTGCGGTGTGGGAAAATGCAAACTGGTAACGAACGCTCCGCTCGCCCGCCCGCCTACGTCTGGCTGTGCTTTTCCCTTTGGCTGCACCGCGCGCCTTCTCACATGTACTTCTGCTCGCCACGTGCTTGTTACGTTGCATGACGTTCATTGGTTTGGTACTGGCACCAAGCTATAGCCATGGTGCCTCAAAACGCTCCCTATGTGGTCTACACAGATGAGCACGGACAGGTAGTGAGCTTTTTTATACCATAGTTAATTTTTCTTGATAATTCTCAAAGCTTTTTCATTCTTCTGATAATGTGAAATCACATCATGTGGGACCAGGGAATGTAGCTACTTTACCATCAGGTTTGTTTCAGCAATTGCTTTTGATGGTAATTGCAAATTGGAAATTAAACGAGATGGTGACATTGCTATATTTGATGGGCCACAAAACACCTAGTAGCTGATTTTATTCTATTAAACACTTGCATGATGTGAACAGTTCTGGTGGTTTGGTTTAATATATCGGTTTTCATTAACAGTTACAGGGTAAACATAGTTGTGGTTTAAAAGTTCTATAGTACATAGTAGTTTGCATGTAAATATATGTCTTTCACAAAACAGTTCTTTCTGTGCTTGTTTGTTAATGCATGCTGATATTATGTGTCACTTTAGATAGTAGCAAACAATAATGTAAGGAAGCGGAGCACATGATTTGATTTGCTTCGCTGTAGCACTGTTTCCTGTAAAACCTGTCCTTTTGTTGTATAAAGAAACAAAAAGAGAAACAGAAACATTTGCACATTTCTTAATCACATCTTTATAACCATACGATTTCATACTCAACATGCAAGGATTGTATTTGACAACAAATTTTTCCTGTTTCAGTTACTGGACACCCTCCCGGTGTGCCAAGATTTTAACCGGCAACTCTGTAATCGCCCAGCCTGCAAGTTTGTACATCTTCAGGAAGGTAAACAGATTATTAATTTTGTGGAAATCATAAGTACAGCAATGTTTTCTTTTTTTATGATTCTGGCAGATATAGCAAAACAATATGATTATTATATTTTCTTGCTTCATAAGTTGTACAGGACTGTAAATTAAATTGCATCTGTGTTAATTGCATTAATTTGATAATCAGCAAGGGAATCTACAGAGGTAATTGTTCTTAAAGTTTCTAACAACCTCTTCCAAAAGTGTCTAATTGTTGAAATGATTCTGAGCAGCTTGCAACAGCCACATAAACCCAGGATCACACTTTATTAGTTACTGATAATTATAGTTTACAAGTTTCTAAAAGCTTATACATAAAGAAATTGTTATTAGGTGGCACTATATTTATAACTGATTAATTTATCAGAACATGCTTCAAGAGCTTCTTCAGCTGTCCACATGTTCTGATAAATTAATCAGTTAGTGAAGTATAGTGTCACCTAATATCTACTTCTTTGTGTATAATCAATCAACTTCACTGTTTCTAACTTTTACTAAGCTTACAATTTCTAAAACCGTAATAACTAGAACTAACACTCATATGTGCGAGGGTGAACAATATACAAAAGAGAAAGAGAATTTAATAAAAATATCATAATGCATATATTTAAAAAATAATCTATTCTCCTGGTTTTCATGGCAGAAAACTTGTCAATGACCCTTTGATTAAAGTCTTGAATATGCAGGATGAAGTCTGTTTCTACAGAAAGCATTGTAATACATCCTGTGTTTTGTATTCACAGTTTGGCTCAAATTAATAAGTTAGTCAAACTTTAATTTAAATTTTTTCTTCTAATAATGGCAAAAAACAGCCTTAGAATGTTAACTTTGTATAGTGTTCAGTTACTTTACATTCATTTAACACAAAAGGAATAAGACAACTACTTCATGAACTCACACAAAACTTTATTAACCTTCCATTCAATAATGGTTTTACTACTAATAAAATGGCTGATTATTGCTGCTGTAATGTGGGTACATAAAAGTGATATTTCTTCAAATTTAATATTGTTTGATATTGAAATAACTGCAACCTTTGCTCATATTTAATATATGTGATTGTGTTGTCATTAATATACTGTTTCACAATAATAATCTAATAGTGTGTTAAAATATTTTATTCAACTTTGTAACTCAACAAGAAGCACTCTATATAAAACTCAGGAATTTCTGGAAATGCACATGACGAGAGATGATGTATCACATAAAGGCTCTTAAGGGCAAGAGGTTCCTCCTGCCACTTCCTCTCACCTCTCCTGGATAAAAGATTGCCTAAATTTTGTATTTCCTGCAAATGTTCTCAATTTATAATTTTACTGTGAAAAAAAATTAAAGCTCCTCTCTGTGCATACAATTTGGTGTATTTGTATGTATGTATGTGTGTGTGTGTTTTTTTTTTATTATTATTTTATTGTTTCATTTTTTTTTATTAGTAACTTTCAAATTTAATCAAAATTTTGTTTATTAACTCTCTCTGGCCAAAAGCAGTGCAGAATGATATTATCACGAAGAGTATAGAGTTTGTAAATCTGCTTCCAAAGTTGCAAGAAGTTTGATTTCTCTTTCTGTATGCTTGATTTTGAACTGATAGATGTCAATAGACACTACAATTTCTTTGATGCTTTACCATTCTTTGTTTTGTATGTGCTGTTGAAGGTTGAGTCTCTTCTTTGTGTTTGCTAATCTGTTCAATAAGTAAATATTTGCTGCTTCAGCTGAACAGTAGGTCCATATTTTAAAAATTTATATTAAGCAATTAAGGTGAATGGTGATTCAGTTGTTTTACTAATATTCGTACATTTAATTGGATGTTTTAAAAAAGGTTACAGTTTGGGTTAACATTGAAATGAAGTTCAAGTATTTGTGGGAAAGAAGATACACATATATATATATATATATAGGGATGACTTTGTCATTCGCTCATCACATTTATTAAGCAAATTTGTTTCTCAAGAGTTGAAGCAAACTGAAGCTTCAGCACTTCTTTAGCCTCTGATAAGTGGGTTAAATGTTTTAAAATTTGCAGGAATTTTTGAAGAATATTCAGAATTTCTGAAGTTGACTCAGTTTTATTTATTTATTTATTTTTTTTAATTTTTTTTTTTTACCAGGGCATAATCCAGCATTGAAAGGGTTTTCTCCTTCATAAATAGTCAATGGACTAATGAAAGAAATAGGCTTAAAGTTACCTGTAAAATCAATTTTAATGGTACAGTATAATTTTAAACACATTATATGCGTTGCATTTTATGATATGATTTTATGACCTCATATATAATTATCTTTTATTAAAAAGATTTCACAATCTGATTAGTATAATTAGTATTCAAAGAGTAACATAAATGCAAATAATGTGTAACAAAACAAAATAAATCTAGTTTAATGTACAGGTATCAATACAATATCCTGGAACATTGTTGTTAATTATTATTTATTTTTGCAATCGGAGATATAAAAAGATGTGTGTAGACTTGTACACTTGAATTTTTATGCTACTGGTATGGCAACTCTAACCATAACTGTCCATACAATTCAATTATTTATATGCAATTATGTGACTGAAATAAAAAAAGTACTTTTTCAATGCCATTGATGTGCTATGCATAAACACTTTAATTTTCAGAAACTAATTTGTAATAAAAAGAACAAGTTTATTTCATGTATATCTGACATTAGAGGAATTACTTTTATATAACTATAAGCATTCAGGTTTGTGAATAGTTCCTAAAGTATTTTTAGGGTGTTTTTTAACTAGGAAAGAAAGAAGGTAATAATATTCCCTTAAATTCAATACATACATGATATTTGTACTAATTTTTTAAGAGATCTAAATATAGTTACATATTTAATCTCAATGAAATGAATATTATTGTTGAAAAAGGATTAAAGAAATTTGTGCAATTTCATGTAGATGTAAGTATATCAAGATATGATTTTAAATTGATCCTGAATAAAAGAAACTGAACTACTTTAAACCACATTTCAAATTTGGAACATAATAAATGTATTGGTATCAGAAGGATTGGTTTGCATAGATATAGATACTGTACTTGTTGGTGCTATCATCATCATCTTCA
The DNA here is from genome assembly GCA_030762175.1 of Metallyticus violacea. Taxonomy (NCBI): domain Eukaryota; kingdom Metazoa; phylum Arthropoda; class Insecta; order Mantodea; family Metallyticidae; genus Metallyticus; species Metallyticus violacea. The sequence goes on along the minus strand of CM060830.1, from coordinate 62,090,117 downwards.
TCTTCATCATCATCATCATCATCATCATCATCATCATCATCATCATCATCATCACCATCATCACCACCACCATCATCATCATCATCATCATCATCATAGTTAATGAGTGAATTTATTCATTACTGAATGTAATAATATAAAGTAAAATATGGTATACAGAATTATACAGTTTACTTGGTTTTAATATATAATTAAAACTTCTTTCTCTCCTATTGTAAATGTTAAAGAGCGTCCATAAACAAATCAATCCTATTGTAAGTGAAGCCATGGTTGTCTTAATTTAGTTGCTAATTTTCTTATTGATCCAGTTTCCACAACAATGATTATTAGATTATTGGATTCATCCATATAATTAAAAGCATATTCTCTAATAATTTTTCACACATTTCACTTCTCTTATTTATTGATGCTTCTTAATAATTTCTTATCAATTTTCCTTAATAACTTCCCCATTCTTTTAAGTTTTTCCTCTGAACTTAAATCCAGTATCTATTTCCAGCTACTTGTGTTGGAAGAATACTTCCACTTCTCCAAAAGATAATTTCTCTCTCAATAATCTAGTTTCTTTACATGCTAGTAAACTATGACAGGTATTATCTTTCTCTCCACACATTGAACACATCTCTATATAGATCTTTCAACTTGACAATTCCTGTTCTGGCTCAAACAAATCCTTTTCTATCATCTTTATTACAACGTTCAACACATTCTTTCCTACCCCATATATTTTTCATGCATCTATGTAAACTTAAGGATTTTTTATTATTAAAGCCACCAAATATTTCTTGCACTTCAATATCTTCAAAACCTTAGCTTAATTTCTTTCCAAAATGGTTTCCCTTTTAATTTCTTATATTCCATAGTTCCCTTATGTCATTCTTTTCTAAAATTTCCTTAATTGTACTGACCCAGGTCTCTTAGTTTTATCCCTTCTGTAAAAATTAAATATGACTTAATATGAGGGAAAGTAAAATTATCTGCACTGTTATTTTTCTAATTTATTTATACAAAAGTAGCAGTTGAACAAGTATGCTGTTTTTCTACATAGGCTCCTTTTTTGAGGTCCAGCATTCCATAAGCTCACACATTCCTTCCAAGAATAAGGTTGGTTAGTTGCATAGCCATTTATGCACTGCTTCTGTCACTTGTTTATCCATAGAAAATGGATAATCTCCTAAAGAATCTTTGTGCAGTCCAAAGAGATGATAATGGCAAGAGGTAAGATTTAGACTATATGCAGAGTCTAGATCTTCAAAACCCAAATGATTAATGGTTTCAATTATCTAGCCGGCTGTGTGTGGCATTGCTTGTCACAAACAATAATAACACTTTCTTCAACAATGGGTCTTGGCATTTGGTTCAGATTTTTGGTCAACAAATCATAACTTGCACTGCTCATCATGCAACCGTTTTCCAAGTAGTCTTCCAATATAGGCCCTTTAGAGTCCCAGAAATATTAGTATCATGTTTTCTGCAAAGATTGAGTGTTGAATATCTTCTTCGTTAATGATCTTGTATGTTTCCCACCCCATATTCATGTGTTTGTGCCTTCATTGTTTGTAGCAGTGGAGTAAGTATCGGCACATCTCAACATGTTAATGCTTGTGCTCTGCTACAATCTCTCTTGGATCTCACCTCACACTAATTTTATGAAAGCCAAGTTTATCATGGATAATTTCATAGAACCACTACTAATCTACAGAGAACATGTTATTTCATTGATGGAAACTTGCTGAATTTTCTCATCATTGGTGCACATTGATGGGTGTCCTGTCCCCTCTTCATGTGTCATGATTGTCTCACCACTTTTAAACTTTTTCAATCTACTCATACAGACTTCTATGTGTTAGAGCATTGCTCCCATATTGCATTGAAAGCCTCCAATAAATTTCAGCCTCTGATACACCTTCCATCCACAAAATTGGGTCACTACTCTTTGTTCCTCCTTGGTGCTCACTGCTAATGGAGTGGCCATGTTTACACTATCACAGCAGCAAGGGAAATGACACAATCAAGGTGAAACTTTATCATATAACTACAGTAGTAGCAACTCTTAATCCTGAATGTGCAGAAAGCAGTGTAACAAACCGAAGATGTGATATTGCAAAGTCAGGATAATTTTTTTTACTTTTCCCCAAATATTTTCCTGCTCTAGCCTGTTTACCCTGAACTAGTATTTTATTATTTTCCCATTGGGTAAAGCTCACAGTAGACCCAAGATTAGTGTAGAGAAACTCTGTGAATCAAATCAACATTTACCCAACCCTCAAATATCCCAAATCTTTACCCCATATAATATTTTTGCCTTAATAGCTCTGCATAAACTCTCTCCAACAATTTAATTTAAATTCCTGGCACTTTCTTTAGACATACCTTCATGGCTTAGAATGCCTGTTTCTCCCTCGTTAATATCTTTTGCTCTTGCTCATTCCAGCTTCCATTACTACTTAATCTTACTCCTAGATAAACAGATTTATATACCATGTCAATTTCTTCTCCTTCCTTTCTATTGTTGAGTAATCATGAATCTCCAAAATGTAGAATCATATTTAGAATTCATTGATTCTAAATTTGCATTTTTTTTTATCCCCATTCTGACTTAATAGAAAGGTTTGAAGAGATACATATGAATTGATAAATTCATTCTGGCAAAGTAAAGAATACATAAACTAAAACATACAATAACATCAATTAAAGAATATGTATAGTTTAAGATGTACATGTATTGAACATAAAATTTAATCAGATGATTGAAAGCACATTTTTAGGAAAATAATGCAGATGTAACAGACCATTCACAATGTATTTCAAATTAGATTATATAATCTTATTTTGATTTAAAGTAAAACACTAAAAATCATGTCGTCACATTAAAACTCTCTTTAAGTTTCACAAACACACTTATAAAAGTAATTTTGGTACATGTTTCGTGAGGTACATTCCTCACATTGTCAACCAAAACGACGACGTTTTGGTTGACAATGTGAGGAATGTACCTCACGAAACATGTACCAAAATTACTTTTATAAGTGTGTTTGTGAAACTTAAAGAGAGTTTTAATGTGACGACATGATTTTTAGTGTTTTACTTTAAATCAAAATAAGATTAACAAAAGTTTCACTGTGTGGATTCCCAAATTCCGTAAATAGATTATATAAATCTACTGTAGATATTTTTTATTTGTATTTTGCATTTGAAAGAAAGAAAAGGAAAAAGATAGAGGGGTGAGAGGGAGGGAAGGAGGGAAGGAGAAAAACTATCGGAAATGTAGTCTCTTTATCACTAATCTTCTTTGCCAGTTATACTTAATCTCTATAAATTATACACCAGTCAGTATCACATGCTTCACATACTCATAAAGAGGCAAATATATATTTAAAAAATAGTCAAATAAAATGAAAACTTGCATTTTTGGCTAAATATCACTCAGATTTTACTACTTTCCAAACATTTACTTGGACATGTTTAGAAGGCCGTTGCCTTCATCCTCAGCATGTGTTTAGAAAGTAGTGAAATTTGAGTGATATTTAGCAAAATATACAAGTTACTATTATATTTCACAATAAAAACACCTGCAAATAAAAAACTATATCAAGTGAAATGTAGTTTTGTGCCAAAGGTGAAAGAAAGTTTTAAAATTCCAAAATCCAAAAGTCGCAAGCTGGGCCACAATTACTGCTACACTTTAAGCAATGAAGTTTGTGAAATAATGACTCACAATGTAATGGTAAATCAATATAAACAATGGCATAACAAGGAAACAGCACACAAAAATAAAGAGAACATAAGTATGATTCAGAATTTTGTATTTAGAATAAGGGTAAGTAATATGGAAGCATGAAACAAAATGTAAAAGAATATTACCATTACTTATATGGTTTTTATCTAGCTCACTGGCTGCACTCAGCTCTTAAGTAATGCTTATAAACCTGTCCTAAACTTGGATTGAAACCATTTCTAATTAGAAGTAATGTTAATGTGTATTTGTTAAACACAATGCTAGAATGATAAAATGAGATAAAAAAAATATTGCATAAGAGTGCAGCTTAACATGAAATCCCAGTCAAGAAACTCCACATCCAGGCACCTTTTTAATTGTGGAACTGTAACTTCATTCTTTTTGGCTCATATTTAAGTGGCTAAAAATTTAAGGTTGTCAAGTTGTGTCATTGTCAGCCCCCTCTTACAGGGACTGTTCACATTAACAGTACCAGATCTTATTAATTGCTGGAATCATATTAGTGATACCTAAAGTCTTGCACCATCGACGATGGAATTTCAAATGTATTATTTAATTGAATAGAAATCTTTATTAAATAATATTCTATTTTTTCTTTCTGATTTTTTCATATTATTAATTTTCATAGAGATTATTTTCTCTTAACATTTGGGAGGATTATAGCATTTTAGCCCACCCAAAGAACCACATTATCTTCCATCAGATACTATGGACAAAATTGATTAACATAGAGAGATTAGTAACATTAGAGTCAACAACACAGAAGATTTAGTCCCTTTTCATTTGTGGTTCATAAGTTAAATAATGTTTATGCAATAACTACTTCAATTAAATGCTTTGCATAAGTCAGGTATATACAAAAATAATTCAATGAACAGTCCTTTGTTTTTCATGCTCTCATTTATCTTCAAAAAAGCAGTACTAAAGAAATAAATAAACTATTTCAGGACATGTGGAGGTTGTGGACATGAAGGTAACGGTGTGTCGAGATGCAGTGAAAGGGAAGTGTGCACGCCCACTGTGTAAATACTACCACATACCCATTCCACTGCCTCCGGCAAGTGAGATGGCAGCTCAACTGGAGGATCAGGGACAAACGTCAACAAATCCTTCCCCTGCCATCGTCGCTGCAGCTGCTGCTGGACAACTTAGGACCAATGCGACGGTCTCCTCGGGAAATCCAAATCGCATGCTCTGTCAACAAATATTTGGGTTTAATTCCTAGTTTTCCATTCATTCAGACATTCTTGTCTATATACTGTAAGAGTTTTTTTGTTGTTTAAAAAAATTGAACTTGTTTATTCTAGGGTTTATATAATTATTATAATGTCATATAATGACACAAATATATTGATTTATAATGTTAATTTTACATGATATCAAGTTGTAAGTATAGAATATTGGGCAAAATAGGACATAATTTAGCAGGTTACCATAGCAATGTGAATGTGGAGTGTGGCACGTGGGTGGCCGAACTAAGCAAGTGGCTTGTTCATCAGCGAGGAGCACCGAGGTCCGAAAAGCATGGAGAATGGAAAGGTTTTTATACTCAATGTCCTAGTTTCTTTTTGTAAAAACAAAGGAATCCCTTTAAAAGGGCCAATTGACAAAACTATTGTTTTGTAACGTTCCCCAAGTAGATTAGTAGTTTAACAAACACACTCCTGGGTGTTGAAGTACGCATCTACTGCAGAGATCGTGCGAGGCCTGGGATCAGTTAGCCCCCACTCGTTATACAAGCCAAGGAGGAGAATTTTAAGAGAGCCTGAACTCATAAGTTTCTTCAGTGGGTGGCTTAAACAAGAAGAGAAATGCAAGGTGAAGTGAGATAGATGGGGATTTTCAGCACTGATATGTTACAGACTGAGTCACCAAATTTCATTCTTTCAGGCAAAAAAATAAGTAAGTAAAAATATGAGGAATTATTTGTTATAATTTAACTGTAAGTGGTATGGCTTGGCAGATGGGCAGAGCTCCTGCAAGACATATTCTAAAATAAATGCAACGGAACCTTAAGCTACCATGTCATTAAGAGAGGGGAATTTAATAATCATGGTTGTTGTAAACTGATAGTTGTACAATAATTGCGGACATCAAAAGCCAGGGAGAAGCTCTGGAAGACTGCATACGGTCACTGCCATGGTTAAAATGATGTCTCCTGTGATTTTTATTAATTGTTAAAATTTTGTTTTCTGCCAAACCATATACACACATACACACACATATGAACAATTAAAAAAAATCTGATTGGTTCTAGTCAAACAAGTGATGTAACTCAGTCTCTAACTGGTGTTCTGTCCTTAGAGGCTGTGACAAAACGTATTTGGATGTTTCCCTTACAAATGTAAGTAGTGCAAACAGGACTCAAGAGCCTCGCAATGAATGAAAGAAAAAACACTTATCTGGAGGTCTTGTTTGCACTATGCTTGTACTGTACTCCGTGATATCTCTCAGACGAAAGAAGTGCCACATTTTTTTAAAACTGAAGTAAATGTTCCTGTACAGCATTTAAGAATCAAAGTTAGGTCAGGGCAAAGGTTTTTTCTTCTTAGCGGGCTCGATAGTACATTGTTTTGGTTGGATTCTGTCGGTTAACAGGCATGTTGCCCAACCTCAAGGAGTTGGCATTTTGGTATTAAAGGGCAAGATGGATCAAACTACTGTAAATATGTAAGCGATACATATACTAGACTTGTTGTAAACTGAATGTGATATCAAGGATTTTTGAGAGGAGTATTACATTGTATTTAGATTGTAAAGCATAAACTCTTCTTGTTTTCGAAAATAATTATGTTGTTTATATTTGTCTCAATTGAATTCTGAAGAGGCTGAACTGCATCCACCTTCTAGACAGACGATTGGTGTTGTTATGAAATGGAACGTGTTATGTATATAGTATATGAGAGGATGAGTGGACTGGTGGTCGATGAGTTTTAAAAGTGGATGTTACTTTTATTCAAGAGTTAGAAATAGTGAATATTGAAAATTTAGGCCATGTTGTTGAACAAGATCTTTCCCTTTAATACCAAGGTTTAGAAGAGTGAGCTTCCAGAACTGACTGTAGTCAAGGGTCTAGGCAGCATTTTATGGAGAGTTCCGGCAGAGCAGGGTTAGCTTGAGTCGCTGCTTGCTAGCTTCTAGGTGTTAATCACATTAGGCTTCGGTCAGCTTGTTTTAATCCCAGACACGAATGCCTAAGAAACAGGACGCATAAATTAAATTGAGCATCGCAGGCTTTTTGTCCGCAGTTAGATTTTTCCGGCACCAGTAGCCCCCTGAAAATGGATGGCTTGTTAGCCACCAAGGTGACGAGGCCCGGAGAGACCCCCCATCCACCCCTCACTGCGGCTTACCGGAAAACAAAGCACTTCCATTCTTGCTACCCACAGCAAATAATTGACTGCCCCAATCCCATTAGGTACCGGGCATGCCCCAAGTCAACAAACAGGTTGAATATGCCTTGAGACGCCACACCCCAGGAAATGGCAAGGGAAGGTTTCTATAATAGAGTTTATATTGTAGTTGTACATTAGCAAGTGATGTAACCACGTAACATGTAACCTGACACAGTAGGCAATGTAATCCCTCAGTAATTATTTAAATAGTATTAAAAAATTCACTAATGTAATCTATTCAAGAATGGACATGCTTTGTTCGAAGCAATATATACCCTTGCATTTTACATTGCATGTAACCTATTTAGATGTGATGATGTAGTTTTAGCTTTCTTTCTGTCTGCTTAGATCCGATTATTGACCCAGCCACAAATTGTTTAGTTTGGCTGCAAGAAGGTTCTAGCCCTTTGGGCAGATCCTTATCAACATTATTCCTTGTATAGTGCAGTGCATGCATGCATGCTTAGACTGCTTCCGAGGAAAGAGAATGACCCTTTTTAATGTCTCTATAGATCTCATAGCTATTCAAAAAAACTACACTTCCTAGGCTACCTACCAGTATATTCAGTACATTTAGATATATATTTTAATGTGCTTGTTATTCCACTGGAAAATGGAGGTGTAGTATAGATATCCACCTTGTGTATGATTATCTAGACAAAATAGAAATGTTTATTATTATTATTATTTTGGCTTAAATATATGTTCTATAACCTATAAAGAATTTAGAACATAAATAAGATTCATTTTCCAGTGGATTAAAAAATAAAAAAAGAGAGAGGATCTTTTCAAAGATAAACTGTTGAATACTCTAAACTTTTTTTAAAGAACCATACTTTTTAAGTTCCTATGCATGATATTGGTATGCAAATGTCAATTATGAATGCAGATTAAGTATGGCAGTGATTAACCATAGATGGGTATCTTTGGTCACATTTTTGTTACTGAGTAGAATAAACCCAAGGCATAATGGAATGTAGAGCATAGTTTATCCATTAGCCTTTGCTCTCTGAATGGTTTTGAGAAGATCCACTCTGATTTGATAAAAATGATTTTTCTAATGTCCATTTACCACTGCAACTTGGTGGTTCAATTGTTCCAAGCATAGAACACAACAGCTTAGGTTAAACATATTCAAACAGGAGGAAGAAATAAAGAAGAGGATTGTACACCACAATTTGTACATATTGGAATCATAGAGAGTAAGTTTTTATGACATTTTTGCTTTCATCAAGCTTTGTGGCAACCCTGCAAGCGGCTTGGTTAGGTCATGCATAATTTTAGTTTGTCCTCCCCAGCCTCAAGTAACTCAAAATCTGCAGAGTCCTTGATTCCATACCTTCATGTTGTGATGATCAGGAAGACTAAAAGAAAAAGTCCTAGGTGTATAGTTCTAGGGTGCAATGATCATTTGGCAGTACTATAGGTTGTGTGCTGAAGCATATTTAAAAAATGTATTTGTTAAATGATGTAATGACATATGTGCTAAAGGGTGTACTTAAGATGGGCATTACATGAAAAAAAACTGATTTTCTTCTTCATAATTAAAAAAAATAATTTATAATCCCTCCCACTCAAATCTCTTATATTGTGACTAATGACTTGAGAAACAATCTCTACAGAGATACTATTAAAAAAATTATGAAATAAAATTTATAATAGCTGCAGTTTTTGCATTCCTCTGCTTGATTCAGTGCTAGATCAAATTCATCTAATTCTGTATTTTAGAGATAAAACATTAATTTTGACTAAATCATATGTCTAATATTGTTCTCACCTCAGTAGCAGGTACCTATTCTTAAAGCATAGAAACCTGTACTATTTTTATATACAGAATTTTTTTTCTGTGATACTTGTAGTTACAGAAATTATATTTTTCACATTATTTGGCCTTTTCTAGATTCTTTACAAACAGATTTCCTAGATAATACATGAAATTTTAAGTTGAAATTAATATTACTATGGCATGTGATTACATGCTAGTTCCCCTTATTATACTGTAATAAAGGAATAAATTCTGGTTTGTTACTTAGGAGTTTCTTGGTTTTGACCCAGTTCCTAGAAATAATGCATATTTGTTACCTTCATTGTTTAAGCCTGTAACCTCTGTACCATAGTATACTTATCTCCTCCTTTTTTTTTAGTTACAGTCAACATGTCACCAAATGGTAATGAATAATGGTGTAGTAGAAAGTAAAGTAATGAAAACATACTCTGAAACAACCTCTATGGAATGTAAAACTTTTGTGAATTTCATCTCTTTGATAGAGAATAGCATCATATCTTTTCCCATGGCATTTTGGCTTCAATTACAGTGGCAAGATATGAAACTTGTGATGCATAAAGTAGCATCTAGGTAGGTTTTCTCTGCAGACTTAAGTTTCTTCTGCCATTCAGTCCAGTTGATTCCTATATCATTTGTCATCTTCATCAGCTAGTGTAATGAGGTCCACTGAATAATACACAGAGATTGAGAATAAACTTCATCTATACTCTTTGCTACTAGACTTAAGCAATGTTCTTACACCTTTAGTGATTGTAAGGAATCTTGTTAATATCAGTATTGAGATATCAAGAATAAACCTTTGTCTTGCACTTTTCAAGATTAACTAGTGCACGCCAATACATGCAAAGCATTCTAACACTTTGGGGGGGGGGGGGTTTAAAATTTAACAACTCGCTAACTGTCAGGATCTATTGAAACAATGAATGGGATGGGTGAAATGATCATGTAAATGAGTCCAGTATTCTTAGTGTCTAATGTTACTGGTATTCAACTATTTAGAGTAAGGGAAAACTCCAGGCAACATGTTCCAATCAGGGATTGAACATGGGCTACAAGCAGAAGTGCTAATACCTATTGCCAATTTCCTACCCATGCGCAGTACACCTTTGGACTTTTCAATAGCATTCTTGAAAACTTACAACCTGTAGCCACTACTTGTTATGAATCACAATATGGGGTATTTGGAATCATGAAAGCTATACTCTGGGCTGTCTATAATGTTTTATTTCATCTGTTTTGTTTTCTATTTACATAGCTGAGCATAAATTGTTCCCCCAATGTCCTACCTGTAACCCTTTGATCCCTTTCCATCCCCCCTTGACTATGAGAAATCAAGGCCTGTTTCCCACTCTTTCACTTATCTTGTAGGCTGGTTGTCTTTGAGTCCAGTGTACTGCATCTAGTTGAATCTATTTTTGAAGATCAGAAGAGAACGAAAACATGAGTCACTTTTGAGAAAAGTGGATCTCACATGGGACATGACAGTGGCTCAGTATTTTTTCATTTTATCAATAATTTGTGATATTTTAGTAATGATTGTTATTTAAGCCTCACTATAACCATTACTTGTACCTTGTTATGTTATTGTTAGACTTTACAATTCAGATAGCTTATTCAGGAATAAGGAGAAAACTAAAACTGTGGATGAAATTTTTATTTTTGGATTAATTAAATGTTTAAGTATTGTCAACACATGAAGTTTCAACTGTGAGTGTTATGACTAGTAACAAGCATATATGGGAATGGAAAATCATTTCAGATATTAGATTTTCTCCTTGTTGTTGAATAATTTGTATAATAACCAGGTGTGGATATGTGTGAGACACATTATACACCTACTCTCTGTGGAAGTTAATATCTGCAATGAGTGGATAAAAACGTTGGTTACACCAATCTCTGAAATGCCTTTATTTTTCAATGAGGTTATGTAGAAGGATGTAAGTCTTTCAAGATATTTTGCATGTGGGATTAATATTAAAATAAATTGACCATATTTGATGCATTAAGAGGGTAACGGAAATGCAGGAGTCATCTTAATTTCATAACATGTAACCCAGTTAGATTCACAGACATGACTCTTTCATATCCTTGTAAATTAAGACTTAAAAATTTCAATATTTTTGGTCAGGAATTTTTATGCGGCAAGGAAAATAGCTGTATTGTTAAGAAAGTGTTATTAATGCAAGAAATATGGTAAATTGCTCAAAATAATTATTTTGAGGAAAAATTCAGGATAAAGAAATTATTTCACATGTGACAAACTTTTTTATACTAAATTCCTGTACACTGCATTTAAGGTGGAGTGAAAAAATACCCTCCTGTTTTCCCTTAACAGAAAAGATTTGCCACATTTCAACCTATCACATTCCCTCCTATAAAGTGGCTATAAAACCACATATTATATTATCTGCCAGTATGAAAAAAAAAGTTAATAAATACAATTAAAGAATGCTAAGGAAGGTGGCTTTTACCCTATTTAGCTGACACTAAAATATCTTGAAAGAATGAACTAAACAATTTGTGAAGACATTTCATAAAATATTTAGTAGATATAATATTGGAAAGAGAATAAACTTTAGGATTTTTATGCATGATCACACTGAATCGTTTATTTTTCAAACAACATTCCATAATTTACATACAATATAGCAGTGCAATTTGTGTTATGTTTAACAATATAACATATATTTTATGGTAATCGTGATAGCACCATATAAGTCATTGGCAGAAGTATTCGTTATTAAGTGTCTTCACAATTTAAAAAACAGTAAACTAAATCTAGCAAAAATCAAATGATATCTCCTTTTCCTAAACACAGTTGACTTTAAGGCAGATATTACTCCTTCAGATACATCATCGGGTATAAACCACTTTCATCTAGTATGGAAGAAGATGGAAGTAAAATAACAATACCCCTCCCCTTTTCTGAGTACAGTAGATAATAAACAATTATGTGAAATTACATTTGTGTTTTATTTAATAACCCAATGCACTTAATCCTTATATAATAAGTCTCAACAGCTGGATATAATATAATATAAGCATATATTACATTCATGGTTCAGTCATTGACATTTCATATCAACCATAATAAATATGTTCTCACAAGAAACATCAACTACACTGAAAGAAAAGCTGAAATAAACATTAATGTAGGATATAAACAGAAAAATATGACTAATTTATATATTATATAAGTACTCTTGTAATTCTAGAAGTTTTGGATTGATTGATTTATTTTTCTGTCTCAAGATGCAGGTTTGTGTGAATACACAGAACAACAAATTATAATGAAAAGGGAAATTATTTAAATGAAAAATCAAATACTATGCATTTAATGTAAATTATTTCATATATTGAGTACAGAATATTTAATTATAGATAAACTAGTAACATATATCAGTTCTGTTGGCAGTTTTTATTTATTAGTGCAGGCAACAAAAAACCCTACAATAATTCCTATTGCCCCAAGTTCATAAAATCTGCATATTTTCTCTTTTTCCTTTTTTTACCTTTTCATTTCTCTTGTGTGTACATAAACTATACCAAGAATGAAATTGCTTAAAGAATTCAAACCTAATATTGTACATAGGTATTAGCTTTGCAGAGAATGTTTCATTACTTAATAGTTCTACCAATATCCATCACATATTATTCCCACATTACACAAAATTACATTTGAAACATAGTTTAGATGAAAAATTTCAAATTTAGTTAGCAATTTAATAGTAACATTAAAATTACTTTTCTTCCTAATATATCTTGGTAATTCTGACTAGTCTCATGAGAATTTGAAGTGCTATATGAAAACAAGTTCCCCAAAGAGACAAGTTTTGCTCAAACATCTACATTCCATTAATGCATTAACTTTCAACAAAAGTATTCAGTGCAAGTTTGCAGACCTTGTCATTAACCAAAACAATATAAAGTTACATTTCTTCTAGCCACTATAATTTTGTGCAACAGTATTTATACATTAGACTTTTATCATTATTATCCTACAACAGACACTGAAGGAGATGACAAATAGGAATTGGAATGCATGAACACTAATCTTAGTCCATTTGATCTTTCTTTATGAGCTCATTTGTTATTTTTTTAAAATCTTAACTATGTTGTACTTGATGATGTTAAAGACATAAATTAAAACTAGTATTTTAAATGTAAGATAAAACAAATAATATCAATAATTTTAAGTTGTAGTAAAATCTAAAGAGATTTTCCAAATGCATGAATCAACTTTTCATCTTTATTATAAAAAAATATTCCTTATCATAAATACATGAAGTATCTATAGATAGGAAAACTCTCCAAGGTTACGACAAGGGAAAAGAAAGAATCAAACTTGAAAAATTCAGTTCTCATCTGAGCTACCACGTGCTCTAAACACAGTACCATAAATCTCTCTTATTTGATTCTATTTACTCTTAGAGACTTCCATTAGGTTTACTCCACAATGAGAGATTTATTCCTTAAGAAATGACTCATAAGGCTAAGAATACTTCAACCTAGAATTCTAGTTTAACCACAAACTATATAGGGATTAATTTATATATGTACAGAAACAGTTGTTTCTAGCCATGTATGAAGCTTATTTGGAATGAATCATACTTAAAAATTTTGAGTCATGGCTGGGATTCAAACTTTTACAGCTAGTATGAAAGAACTGTTTCTTTATCTAAAACTACAATGGCTTATTGCTATTGCCATCGAAACTATAAATGCACTGTGTATGACAAGAACTTGATAATCGCCTGGACATACATTGTATGGTACATAGTAGTCGTATGAACATTTGTGATAAAAGTAAATTTGGAGGGCTTTCCACACATTTTTTTATATAACAAATAGTATTTTTATAATAAATATGCATGATTGTTCCATTGTGGTAGATTATTCCAGGATACATAAAGAACAAAGCTAAAACTTGAAATGAGTCCAATTCAGATTTCAATTTAGTTTTAAGATGCATTCCTTCAGAGCTTGGAGGCAATAATATTTTTCTTATAAGCATGGAGAGGTAAAATATATGCTTTATGCTGTGTGTTCAAATTTAAATGAAACTTTACATCACTTCACAGGTTATAGGTTTGCTGTAATTACAGCTGGTAATTTAACTATTCCTTTCTGCTGTTTTTCCTTTGTTTCAAGGAATTAAGCCAGAGTTTTTGCTTTTATTATTATATGATATACTGGAAATAATGCATTTAAACCATTTAGTTTGGTATAAAGAAAAGAATCATTTAGCTTATTTTTTTTTTTTTATTTAAAATCAACATATCTGATGAGACCAGTTTACTATTTAAGAAGACTTTAAACAATGAAGTTAGCTTAAATGGTGACGTTTGGTTGGATTTGCCACATTAAAACTTCACTAACCTTTTTATATTTCAGACATATTTTGAATGTACATGCATTCGCTTGTGCTACTTTTCACATAGTGTGTCTAGCTTGCAGTTTTTGGTTTCAGTGGCTACACTTCCCCAGTAAGGAGCCATACTCAGCCGTACCATACGTCAAATAACAGACCTGAATATATTAATTTCAAATAGCCTATGGCAAAGTACATGCATTTTCTTTTCATGTTGTATAACAAATAAAAAATATAGTAAAATGTGTTACAGCTATAACACACAAAAAAATTAGTGTTACAGTTAAGTGGTGTTGCTATACAAAGGCGCCAACAATTGATTGATTTTGCATTATAAATTCATAAGATACAGCAAGCATGATGTCACATTTCTTACTTAAATCATAGAAATCAACTTTATTACTTTATTCATACTGTCAGAGTAAAGGCCTTAGAGGCTTTCCAGTCACTAAATCATTCTCGTAAAAATACAAATCAGACATCTACAATATTATTTTTATTATTGTTTGTACTTCTAGACCTCTCTGTATAATGGAATTAAATAAATAAAATTAATATGAGGGATGTCATAGCTACTATTTTCTTTTTCCTCCCTGGGTAACAAGGAACGATACAAAATCGACAACCGAGCTTCGTGATTGGTTCGCCAGCATCAACCGCCATTTTGGGCCTGATGTCTGTGTGATGTATCACATGCTCACATGGAGAACAGTTTTAAATTTTAATTTGCCTGGGTGTTGTGCATTTAGTAATACAACTCAAGGAAAGAAAGGTGTTACATTATATTACATTCCTTCAGGAAAATACGACGTCGAAAGACGAAATATTTGGATTCTCAAACTTCCATCGAAAAACTCTCGACGGTGTAATGTAAGTATTATGCAAGATTTTTTTTTTTTTTCTTAGTATTTAATGTTAAATAGAATATGCTACCTTAAATTTACCGCTTATGTTTTGGTGATTTCATACGTGAAAATACAAATAGGAATGACGAAAAAAATTGCACTTAAAGCGTGAAGTAAGGTTATAAGATTATAAATATTTTTAAAACTTGAAAACTTATTTTATTTCATTTCATTGTTGGAGAATATTGTGGGGTTTAGTGATACTTTTGTTCTAAATTGAATTTGGTAGGAAGCCCTCTAAGCCATATAATTCGTATAATTCTTTCTTAACTGACTGGTTAACTAAGCCTTATACATTTTATGTCAACACTGATATAATAAATGCATTAGAATAAATAATTTAAATTGTTAATAGCAAGTGAGATATTCTTATTTTAAGTTTCACGTGTAAAAAATATAATTAATAAGTTAATATTGTGATTTCTGTTTTAACCGATGACAGCCTTTTCCACTGCCGCCAAATGACCAGTCATTAGCCGCTGAGTTTGAATGCGGTACTACGCGAATGTGCCGTAACTATAACTGACATAGCCACAAAACATTTTCTGTCTGATCTAGGCCTTCTAATGCAAAAAGAACATAGGCAGGCGCAGAAGGTATCATTCAACAGTATATTACAAATGTTTTAGGAATTAACTGTATGACAATAGAGTAAAACGACAGAAACTTAATACTAGTCTTATGAGACTTAGAGACGGTTAGGCCCAAAATGGAGCGTGTCCATACTTGTATAATAGAGGACTTTAGAGCTGCGTATATCAGTACGACCTGATGTTCAGTTGTGAGCGACAGTAGTCAGGAATGGAGGTCACGTACATATGTGAAAAAGGTATTTTTTCAAGGCAGGAATGCACGAATATGCCACACAAAGCTTCAGTAAGCACCGGGTGCGCGTGCCTGCCCTATCGAACAATGGCGAGATGGAAAGAGACCTTCAAACGGGGCAAGAATGTCCACTGCCGCACAGTGGGCGTCTTGTTCCGCAGACAATGATGTATGGGTGATGGTGGTGGAACAGTGCTTACGCAATGATAGGTGCTGGAAACTAGTGGAATTAACAAAAGCAAACAGGAATTCCGAAAGAAAAAAATTGCACCGCATTTTACGACAGGACTTGAACACGATGGAAATGTATGCAGAGTGGGTGCCACATCAATTAAGTGAGGTATAGAAGTGGATTCGCTGTGTAACATATCGCATCAATCTGGCAAGATTTCAGAAAGAAGGGGATTTTGATGATTTGGTTTATTTGTGGACGTTCTTTAACATCTCAGGTCATAAAAGTCCCATTCAATTCAGTGCGTGAAACGGCTGATTACTTTAGCTCATAGGCCTCTTCTTTCAGACTTGAGATTCTTTTTTGTACCGTAAATGTACGACACGGGGTCCACAGCTTTACTTCCCTTCCGAAGTAAGCCATACTTAAGATTTTTATTCCCCAATAAAATTCATCAACCCTAGCCGGGATCGAACCAACGCTGTTGAGTTTAGGATGCAAGTATGGCTACCTCTAGACAAAAAGAAAGGGGTGCCATCCTGAATCGTACCATTGTAATTGACGAAACGTGGATAAGGGCGGAACCCAAGCGACAATACAGTGAATGGCATCACACTGATCATCGGGCAAAAACAAGTTTCGCCAAATTCCTTCAATAACATAAATAACAAATACAATTTCTGCCGTATGACATTCAAGTTGTGCTTGTGTGTCATCAAGTGCATGAAGGCACCACTGTATTGCCCAGTATTTCAGGTCTTCCTTCTTGCCGTCATAATTGCGTTCTTGCCGTATGCATCAAACAGCCAGAAGTTACAAATAGCACCATTATTCTCCATGATAATGCGACAGCTCACACAACCGACAGCGTTCAAGTGTCTTTTACAGCGATCTATGTCCCTGTGATTATGATCTTATCCCCAAAGTGAAGCAGTCATTCCGTGGGAAACGTTTTGTTAACAAAGCGGACATTATTTCCCATTGTTGGCCACGAACTGCCGATGTACTTGGAAACTACCTCGAAACCTGCTAAACAATTGGATTACCCTGGGCCTATATTGCCTTTTCTCTACGAGGGCCGCCCCACCTAACCTTGCATTGGTGGCACCATTCGGCAGTAAATGCCATATACTTTCAGTTGTATTAGATTTTTGGTGTTGTCTCTTTTTCGCGAGAAAAAAAAATAGTTGCCATGACTTATAACTTATCCCTCGTATAACTATATAATAATAAAATAATTGTGTAAAACAAATTTAATCTGTTGAAACTAGTAGCGTAGCAGTAGCATACAAGTTACCTACACTGCTCTTGGTTCCTCCTTGGTGCACATTGCTAGAGGAGCGGTCATCCTCAAACTGCCACAGCAGGAAGGAAATTACGTGATCGAGGTCAATTTCGATCACATGACCACAGTAGCACCAACGCTAAGTGTGAAAAAGCTAAAGATATTTTATGGTGAAAGCGCAAATAAATTCTTATTTTACAGCGTACATGAGCTGGAATTCATCGGAGGCCTTAAAAACAATTCGGAAGCAGAGCTCCACTGTGTACAAGAGATTAACAAATTTTAAAATTGCCAGACAAGCGTGATGCACAAAGAGGAAGCAGGACAGTCAATCAACTTCCACCATTGAAGAGAAGATTCAGTAAGCTCTAGATATGGTAATGGCAAATCGGCGCGGTGCCATCTATGAGATCTCTGCAGATTAGTCATGGTTCTCCCAATTAAATAATTCACAAAACTCCTCTTTCATAAAATATAAATGAATGAGTATATTTATTCAAAACTTGCACTATGTAATATTCTTTGTCCGCTCATCCTTTAATTACTGCTATTTAGGAAATGTACTTATGGATTTATGCGGTGCACTGCCATAATTCAGACATACAAGAACAACCCAGTTGTACTAACAGTTTATGTTATACATAAGTTCCTGGGGTGACTGCACTAAATCAATATTAACTTAATAAAAAAATTAAAAAAATAGCATGCTATAGCTTATTTACTTCCAACTATAAATCATTGTAATAAACCAGGTAACTGCAACGAATAAAATTAACAAAGCCACCTAAGTAAAAGCAAGAGTGAGTACATTTACATTTAAAAAGCGTGGACTGCATTTTCCAGCATTTTGTCTACTATCAATACCTGCACTTGTGACTGGTAAATATAGTCGGTTTTGCTGTAGAATTGAAAATCAATCATGGCTCTGCGCAGCACATTATCCATGACATTCTGCAGTACCCAAAGTCTCTACTGGGTGCCAAACAACTCACCCCTGAACTGAAAGAATCTCGTCTGGATGTTTGTGTAGAATTGAAAATCAATCATGGCTCTGCGCAGCACATTATCCATGACATTCTGCAGTACCCAAAGTCTCTACTGGGTGCCGAACAACTCACCCCTGAACTGAAAGAACCTCGTCTGGATGTTTGTGAACACTACTACGACGTCATGAAGCAGAAGCAGATGGTTTCCTAAAGCGTATAGTTACTGGATGAATGCAGAGTCCACTACTTCCTCTTATTACTGAACAAAAGTTATACCCAATATCAACCATTATGAAATATAGTTCCCTTTCAATTAGCAATTATTAAATATATTGTACACATAGTCTATTAAAACTTTCTGTATGGAATCAGCCAATACATGAAAAGGTCTAGGAGCTCTGGCCCAAATCATTCATCCCATAAACCGCAATAATAAACAGTTACATCCTTTGCATAAGATCTAATTAAAGAATAAATTGTAAACTGCAAAGCTACCTACTGATAAGTTTCTAACTGAATCCACCTATTTATCTTTCCATTTCAACCTTACTTTCCATAAAAACTCATCCAGTCTCCTTAGTTGAATCTCTTCATTAAGCTATTTCTTAATCACCAACTCCTCAACCATTTCTCTCTAATCAAACGCTTCCTCTACTCCTCAGTATCCTTATATTTAATAAGTGTGAATGTCATTTCTTATATAATAAACAGGTAGGGTGCTTTTTATATAAACCAATTCATCATAGATATATAGCTAGCTGTAGGAATTCTAAAATGTTTACAATTTTGTTTTCTTGAGCTCATTAAAATTATAATATTTTTTCTGTATAATTACTATTTCAGATAGTTTACATTTACTACCTAATAGTGCTAAAGCAACGCTAAAGACATTTTGCATGAATAAAAATAAGCTATACAAATACCCTGACATTCCCCCTTATTATTATTATTATTATTATTATTATTATTATTATTATTATTATTATTATTATTATTATTATTATTATTATTTCAAATTTCTATGTAGAAATACCACAGGTGACAAGTTGCTACACACACATCAATATGAGAATTCCAAGAAAGGCGATTATCAAGAACAATTTCCAATAATTTAACATTTTCACTACCAACGCTTGCTGCTTCATTACAATCTCCTTTTTATATATGGTCATCAAAGAATCACCCTTGATATTTTAAACTCTTCAGAGCAAGATGTCAACAGAATACTACGTTGTCAGTGGTGCTAAAATAATATCACCTGGAAATTTAAAAATGTTTCAGAGATTACACACACACACACACACGCATAAATGAAAAATATTGTAACACTGTAACTAACTAAAATAACAATAACTAAAAAAAAAAAAAAAAGGATGAAATTCTAAGATTACATAGATTACTGGTTTGTGACTTTTTAGTGTTTCATCCTTTTCTAGTTTTGTGTGTGTGTGTGTGCGCACGCGCAAAGTGTTTAAAAAATTATGGTAAAAAGTTCGGATGAGAAGAGAAGTACAAGCTAAAAGAAGCAACAAGTTTCGGTAAACATGGGTCCCCAAATTAGGAGTTTACGAGATAATAACATTTATCTTGTTGGTTGGGGCCAACACTGAACAGATCACGTGGATACTGCAAACCAACAACATTCATACTTCGTACGCATGCCACACTCTCTCCCTTCATTTCTCCTAGTTGCTTGAGCCTTGGTAATAACCAAAAACTAATCTGTGGTTGCTATGTCAATTGCAAATGACGGTTATGTGCCATTAGTGATTTTAAGAAAAGATTCGTAAACTGGAAATAAAGCACAGTAATATGGAATACACGGTCATGCATGGCAAAACCGACGACAATGTATTCATTACTGTGCAACTGTATGCAAAATCTTTTCCTAATAGAAGGAGCCCGACAGCCGAACATAAACATCTTCGGGGAAATGGGACATTTGCAAACCACAGAGAACCACGTAGACCGATATCCGTAGCCACTGACGTAGAAAAAAAAACAAAACATGATGATGATTATGATAGAACATGTAGATGTAAATCCAGGACCTTCAACTAGATGTGTTGCTATCTATGGAAAAGCGAATAAATGCGAACAGTATGTGGAACATCTTATATCAAGGACTACTGCAACCAACCATATTCTGCGCGTACAACTCTCAGAAACACAGACTTCCTTGCCAGAGCGACTTTCTATCGGCAGTTGGAACAACTACCCTAGAGTAGTAGTAGTAGTAGTAGTAGTAGTAGTAGTAGTAGTAGTAGTAGTAGTAGTAGTAGTAGTAGTAGAGTACCCTAGACTCCCAGTTTTTAAACAACATTTGGTTTATGGACGAAGCTGGACTACCCGTAACGGTATTTTTAATTTCCACACATG
Source organism: Metallyticus violacea (assembly GCA_030762175.1). Classification (NCBI taxonomy): domain Eukaryota; kingdom Metazoa; phylum Arthropoda; class Insecta; order Mantodea; family Metallyticidae; genus Metallyticus; species Metallyticus violacea. The sequence goes on along the minus strand of CM060830.1, from coordinate 62,069,274 downwards.
TCAATTCTGTGGGCCGATGTCAATTCTCGTGCAATTCAAGAGTCAGACAGCAACAGCGTTTCTCGTTCAATGTCTGAGCAGGAATTCTAGGTGACAATCTAATTGGGCCCACGTTAACAAGCTAACCGGGGAGCAGTAGCTGCGATTTTCGCGCAGTGATCTTCTAAACTTACTGGAAAATGGTCCATTGCAACAACGCCAATAGATGTGCTTTATGCCCAATGGTGCACCAGCACTTTCCTTCTACGTGTGAGACGATATAATGAACGTGGTTAGGTAGATGATATCCTGTACCGTGGCCTTCCAGATCACCGGATTTAAATCCTTTTGGTTTTTGTGTTTGGAACTATGCAAAATTTTAGTTCATGCAATGGACATCATCAAACCTGAAGAATTGCAGTATCGGTTGGTAGATGCTCTTCCGACTGATCCAGGGCTGCCCTATGGTCTTTGCGGAGAAGAAGAGTTCCATTAAAGTGCATCGTCCGCATTTTGAACACCTGCTGTAAAAGTATTAATTTGATGTTCATTAGTACAGTACATTAGACAAACTTCACTGTTATTCAAACAAATGTCTCTTTTGTGTATGTTCAATCACATTTCTGCGCTGTGCAGCGAAAGTTGTGAATTTTACTGTCTCTTTATTAATAAATTAAATAGAATTGTAAGCTTTTGTTGGAATTAGAGCCCTCACATAATCAGTATCCGTGGTACTTGGTTCAGTGGCGGCCGTAACCAACAAAATAAATTTCATTTTCTTGTAAACGGTTAATTTACGGACTCATGTTTATTGGAACGTGTTGCTTGTTTAAGTTTATACTTCTCAAAATTTAGCCTGTAAATTTTCCACTTCTAGAATTCTATAAAGCAAATGCTTTTCTGAGATATACTTTCGGAGGGCTCTTACCCCCTCAAAGTATTTTAACCCTCTCCTGAAAGAAATCAACATACAATAAAATGGGACTTTGATGCCGCAAATAGTAAAAGTTGTTTGTGATAATGTAGCCTAATTAGTGAAAGGGCGTTATTCCTCGTGCATAAGGATGAATATGGCCATTTTTGTATCACCATTTTGCAGTTTTTATTGTATATTTTATATTTCTTCACTAATATTTGAATTTCTGAATACCTATTTTATTCCGTTATTAAAACATTTGTATTTGCTCAAACCGATAAAAGGCAACATGAAAATTGTCTGGCAGTGACTACTCGCGGCAAAAGGCTCAAGGGAACGTGCCCCCACCTTAATTTTGAACCATAAATACCTTTAAATAGTCTCTACTTAAATTGTCTATTCAAAAAGATGCAAACCGCAAATAGTTTAACACCTGCATTGAGTGTAAAAGAGAAGCGCACAGTTTAAACGGCTTCTAAAACAATACACAGAATTTCGTGTGCGTATGTGAAGAGAAAAGGCCAAAACACATTCTCCTTGTGTCCAGACCTAACAGGGCAGAATGCTTTGTTTAAAAGGAATTGTTGTTTATGAAGTTGGTTAAGGAGTGTCGCGTGTCGCAGTGAAGTTTCGCGAAGGGCTCGAATAATTTGTGGACTTCCTGCGCAGTGAATCTATCTTTCCTTTAAGAGAAACTTCCCTATGCGTCAGCGTCTTTACGGGCCGACTCCTGTTGTAAGGGAGTCGAGTTTTAAGGAGTACCCAGCCACGTTGTAACTTTATCGCCCATTACTGTGACGTCTACTCACACATCTGGTTGGTATGTCGGAAGGTTGGAAAGAATACTTATGATCCGTCTGAAACCATGCTAACAAAGCTGATATCGGACTTTCAATTTGGATTTCAGTCCAAATTTTCAACCACGCAAAAATTGTTGAGAGTGGTACAGAAAGCCGCCCTGGGATTTCGGCAAAGATGTTTCCCGTCTGGCCACATAACCAAATTATTAGCAATGTTTACACTGAATTCCGTTCCGCTTAAGATGAAACTGAAAATTTACAAAACAATCATTCCTGCAGTAATGTCATATGCAAGTGAGGTTTGGGATTACATAGTTCCAACTAACATATCATATTTACAAGAGGCGTAATACAAAGCCTTAAGGAGCAATTTCGGCACAGAATTTCCATTTCCGTATATTTTCCCACATGAAATCACCGGCCTTGAGTTTATCATTGACACCATTAGGAGGAAGGCACAAGTGCTTACACACTTTATGCCTGTCACCCTTGACTCATACCTACCTTAGGTGACTACAACTCAAGACGCGGTCGCATGTGCATATCTCATAACCCTACCGAAGGATGTGCTTGGTCCTGGATAATCATAAAGAGTTTAAAAAAAAAAAAAAAAAAACGATTAGTCGAACTTGGTTCAAAATTCCGTATACCAGTAATTAATCTACCATTTCCTTTCCACGCCAACACTTCGCCAATCAGCGGTACCTTGGAATTGCAGGTTAAGTGGGCTGCTTTGGAAGTAGTTGAACCTGGGAGGCCATATGCCCTTCCAGCAAACATGTAAACCCAGTATGTTGGCATAGAAAGTAAGTGCTTGGGATAGTACTTACATCCCCTCCGTTCCATCAATACTTTAGACATCGTAGAAAGCAGGCTAATAGGCCGGTAGCATGAAGGGAGAACTGAGTCTTTTCCTTTTTTCTACGTTTGTGGAAAATAGCAGAAATTGATGCTGCAATTGAATAATTTTGTTAGATGGAGAATAGGCCTCTTAGGGAGTCGCGTAGCGTGTCAGATGTAAGCTTGTCATGCCCAGCATTTTTTGCATGTATTTAGACTTCGAAGCTGCTCTTCTTCTTCCTTTGCAATGATCACAGCAAGTCTACTCACCTCTTCAAGATCATGTTTGTCTGTATCCAGGTAGCCGCGGACAAATCTAGTTATTATACGTGCTTGGGGGTCATCTTTAGGATTATATCGTTTCTCCAATTGATCCACCAGCTCAGTGGCTTTTCTTCTGATGTGCAAACTAATCTTCCTCTACAGTCATGGACTGGGTATGGGTATGGACTCTCGGTCTCCTCTTAATTTATTAATTATACTCCATGTCTGTTTATAATTTAAATTATATTTATTTATCGTGTTCTCCCAAGCTTCAGCTCTATGCTGTCTAATTAGACATCTGATCCTAGACTGGAAGTCACGATAGACTCTATGCAATATTGGATAGTTATGATGTCTTTGTGTCATTCTTTGTAGCCTTTTGGCTCGTTTGCGTAGCTCATGAATGTTCTGTGGCAAGAGTATATGGATTAATATCATCTGCTGGGAATTTGTAAGTATGCTGTTTAATAGTGTTTAGAATAATCTCTGGAAATTTCATACAGTTATTAAACTGTATTGATTATAGAATTGACTGGAACGCCGTATCCAGATCTGCAGTTGCAGCATCCCAATCCACACCATAAGTTCATTTTTTCGAACATCATCTAAAGAACATGTTAGCAACTCATCTATAACAGGTTCATGACCAAAATGTAAATCATTAGTGGTAATTAAGTCAAAGTAATATGGTATATGCCTAGTTATGACAGTATCAATCACGCTGGGCCTTACCGCCAAGAGTGGCCGATGTCACTAAGGCGCGGACTCGTGAGCGGAATGTCTGGGGTTCGAATCCCGCCAGGACCGTTATCCCCGACTGAGTTTTTTTTTTTCAGGCTTACCTCAGTCCTCATAAAAGGCAAATGTCGGATAGGTACTCTAAACTTAGGCCTGGAACGTTTTCTTTCTTAAAAAGAATCCTTTCCCAATATATAATTTCATATATCATCAGTGTTCACAATCTGTGATGCCTCAGTAGTAACAACGGTGTTAAACACCATTGAAAAAACACTGGGCCTGCCAACCCGAGGTCTGCAAGTAGGACATCGCGGTCCCTCCCCGTCAAAGAAGGCGTCTGTATTTATATAAGTAGCTAGTTGTTGACCTTGAGAATTTGCTTCAAATCAATTCCATTGCCTACATTTGGCATTAAAATCCCCTGCTATTAAGAATTTTGGAAATGCGTGCAGAGCTCTGATAATCTGCACAAATGGCACTCCGGGGGGATGATACACCGCAATTAGAGCTATTCCCCGTCCCCCAATGTTTGTTAATATAGCAACAGCTTCCAAATACTGAGTTAGAGGTAGCGGTGCGGATTTGTGCTAATTGTGATCTAAGGCGATCCACTCTTCTTTACGATGTAATGTGAACTGGAAATCGAAAACTCTGCCTTTGATTAAAATGGGTTTCATAAATTGCCGTTACATCGACTTCGTGCTGCGCCACAAACTCTGGTTGTGGAGAACCGTCCATAAACGATTTGTCGTGAAGCCATTATTGCTTCCCATAAGCTATGAGGAATCTAAACTATAGGAAAATCTTCCGCAATTCAGCAAGCGTATCCTTAAATAGCATTAAGTTTTAAAAAGAAATAGCGTTGCCATAAATAAGAGTAAACTTGATTAGTGAGAAGAGGTTTATGAGCTAAAATCGACATTTTGGCACTTCTGCCTATTATAGATTATATATAGATTTGCTGAACACTTGCAGAATGAGAACTTGCGGTCCTGGTGGTGTAGTGGTAACCATACTTGCCTTCTAAACCCAAGGTCACGGGTTCAAACCCGGCCAGGATCGATGGATTTTTTCGGGCGTAAAAATCCTAAGTATGGCTTCCTTCGGAAGGGAAGTAAAGCCGTGGGTCCCGTGTCGTACATTTACGGCAAGAAAAAGAATCTCAAGCCTGAAAGAAGAGGCCTCTGAGCAAAATTTGTCGGCCGTTTCACGCCCTGAGTTGAATGGGACGCTGATGACCTGAGATGTTAAAGAGCGTCCTTAAATAAAACAAATCAATGAGAACTGAGAAGCAAGTTTGGCCTACTTAATAATATAAATTTATTCTTTTGAGTTGCGATTAGCGTAAAACACAAACAAAAGTTGTATATAGTGCTTTAAGTATTTATATTTATTGCTGACATTAGCTTTTACATGAAGTATGTGAACAAGAGTACGTAGTGAAACCATTAACAACGATCTGAAACGCATGCAAAATTTAAGTGAAGGCAAATTATTTATTTTAGTAAAAGCGTGTAGTGCGTAGAGAGCTTTATATGTCAAATAAAAATTAAAAGGCTGTGGATAAAATTACTTTTCACTATATTTGAAAGTATTGCGCTTTTTTCTTTTGTGCAGTGTGATAATGTATGTTCGTGGATTCTAGCAAAGCTTTATTTATAGTTTGTACCCGACCATCTAAAATGTGCATGAGCCACCATTCTGTCTGGCAGATAAAATGACTGTGCTTGTACATATAATTTTAACGTGGAAAATGTTTAATAAATTTCAGTACGTCTGTCTCTAATTCTACTTTGTGCTTCCTTTCCATGCATTTCTTTCATGTGCACAAACCATACTTTAATCTTTCGTGATCAGCAATTTTTTTCTCTCTAATTTTCATTTTCACATATTTTAATAGTTGGAAACGTCAATTTCTGGAAGAATCCACAAAGCCACGAGTTGTAACTATTTGAAACTATTTTTTTCAGAATGAGAATATTGATAAGGGAGTCATGCTGAAAATTTATGTCATTCTTATGTAATATTTATAAGGTATTCAATGATATATTTTTAATTGAAAAAAGTAACGTTGCCATAAATGAAACATATAATACAATTAAAGAGGAAACTAAATAGGACAAATAACGATAGATATTTTTTGAGGAGAAGTAAAATCACAGTTGAAAGAATTGCTGCCTAAAGATCAGGATGAAGTTTAGAAAAATATTTTGGATTTTTACAGCAGTGTTGCGACTTGCATAGAAATCGTATCTACTGAGAACAATGTTTTTAAACATCTAAGTCCGCTAGAATTAAGTTGTTACATTTTCAAAACTTGAACTGACTGTAGATCCTACGAAATTGTCAGATGCTTATTCAGATTTCAACACAGTTTGAGGAATTTTCGAAATTTAAAGAAGGTGTAACTCAAATGGGAACAATTCAAGACAATGAAAGTGTAAATACAAAATGGGTCAATTTCTTCACTAAGTGAGGTCTCATATTGTTAATGTTGGTATGCTATTGTATGTCTATTCCAGGTTTGAATGCCATATATGGAAAGGAATTTTCAATCATGAAAAATAAACGAAGAGATGAAAGGAATGTATCTCACAAAACCCGAGATCCAAGTTATGTTATATTTTAGTAAAATTTGTCATTTATTTTTTTGAAAACAGATTCAATTTTGTTAGCTAATACTACATAATTAGCAAAATATAAGTAATCAAAAAATGCTTTGTAATTGTACAATGCAATAATTCATTCCATTAAAAGTATACTTTTAACCGACTAGAATTCAGTAATATTGGATAATTTAGATTTTAATACTAGCACAAAACCACTCCTTTAATGTATATCCTAAGTAATAATTCCAATAAAATAAACCATTAATTAGTAATTTAGTATTTTATCTATACTGGATGTACAAAAAATATAATAATAATAATAATAATAATAATAATAATAATAATATGACCTGTTATGCATATGGGGTTCTCTCAAATTATTTACATATTTCTTTCATAAAAATGCCTCCACAATGAACATCATTCTGTCCTTTATTAACACTCTGAAAACCTGGCAACTCTAGGCAAAACTAAAATACGCTAGGCCATGGAGTAAAATAAATATAAATTGTGTAAAATCAGTGTAATTGGTTTCATTATTTACATGTCATTGGATCACCCTCTGTAAAATGCTTATTTAAAACAAGACCAGTCAGAAAATTTGTTGGAATTGAGATAAACTAAATAAAATTTGAAATGCTAATTGGAAATTTTACAGTGAAGTTAATCATATAATTAAGATTATTATATGATTTGAGTCTAACTACACACTCTTATTGGCTCCACTTATTTGTTTATATGTAGAGCATTTTTCGCAGACCATTGTCCGCACCCTCAACTCTACTTCAATTTGCTGGGGATGCATACAATGGTCTGAGAAGCATATTCTACATTTAAGCAAATAAAGGAGCCAATAAGACTGTTAGCTTGGCTCAATCATACAATAATCTTTCTATTTATTGACGATGTTCTAGAACAAACTAGTAATAGTAATGTGCTTTCACCCACTATAAACAATATAGAGATAGGGGTCTGCTTTTTGCAGATGACTTGGTAATAGGTTCTAATGTTTTAATCCTATCTTCTTGATAGGATTAAAACGATCTTTAGAAGCTATAAGTGTATTTTGTAGAGGGTGTGGTCTCAAGATAAATAAAAATATATCTAAGATGATGGTGATGAAAAAAAGACTTCAAATAAAAAAAACCAGGAAAAATGGTGATGGGAGGGCACAGAAACTGAAGTTGTAAAGAAAATTGGGCTCTTCTTTCGAACATGTGACGCGAGCTGCGATGCGAAATAGTCCGAAGCATTCTATTGCATGTGCACTTGGTGGATTAAAAGAAAGCAAAGTTTTGTACATGTTTAGACTTTTTTCGCAATTAATTTTACGCTAAATGATACTGTAAATGATTTGCGACCACTGCAGGATTCTTGCACATTAATGTAATTCTTGTATTATTATTTTACTTACTGTGTAATGATGCAACAGAATAGCCAACGTAATGTCGTAACAATCAATGCAACCAACAGAAGTATCTTGTTCGTAAAATACCTAAACCTAAACTAATCTAAAATACACTAATAGCTTAAACTACTGGATACACCAGCCCAGTGTCTTCCACCAGTTCTTGAAAATGGTCTGCTGATCTGTTTTTATAGTCCTGGTGCCATAAAAATTCACAAATGTGCACACCGATTCTGTTCCGCCTTATGCCATCCCAAGACAGACGACGTCGAGTTCTCCAGCTGGATTCGATGTTATTCGTGTGACAGTTTGTCACAGGGTGCACAAAATGTATAGAGTGTGTTGACAGGTGGACTGCAAATTTGCCAGCCATTAGCCGATAATAACCTCCCTATAATAACAATAATTTGAATAGCGTATTGGCATCTCTGGAACAAATCTCCATCCTCAATTCATTTGCTCACAAGAATAAGCCGCATGACACACAATCATTTTTATTCCATCAAGAAATAAAGATAACAAAGGAATGTGGCCTGGAATTTTCAAAACTACCTGCTCCTTAATTGCTTTCAGATGCTCTTGCATACATATGTTGCGCAGATGTCTGGGATGTTTCTGCAGCAGTTGGCTACATTACAAGACTGGATGTCTCAGTCCGTCTGCTGCTGACGTCTACGTACGCATGCGCACTGTCTCCTTCAGACTGAACAATTCATGTGGTTTGAATGTCACATGTTCGAAAGTTCTCCGGGAATATATTGTTTGGGTGTTTGGTAGTCTAGTAATGGGAAATGAAGTGATCAAAAAAGAAATGTAGTAGCAGATACAAAAATAGCCATAAGTGTAATTAGATCTTGTGTAAATAAAATACCAAATATGAAGGTAAAATGGTTAGAGAGAATACTCAACTCCAAAGTGGAGAGTAGAATGATGTATAGAATAAAAATTTGGGGGCTGGGTAGAGGATAAACATGATAAATAGACAATTTTTTAGAACTGCCCAAATCTTACCTAGATCCTCACCTAATGAGGTTGCTCTAATGGAACTAGGAAGATTAGGGCTGTAAAAGCAAGATCATAGAAAGAGTATTGAAATATTGGTATAGAATATCATCAAGCAGTGTGTGGAAACAAGGACAAGGAAAAATTATGAGGAGAGAAAATTGGATTACTAAAATCCAAAATATTGTACAAAAGGTGGGCATGGGATCAATATTATACGAGGGAGAAAGAATGGGAAAAGGATTTTGGAAAGAGAATGTATATAAGAATTGAGGACATTGAAAAACAGAAAATCTCTGAAATTATACAGCACACCAAAAAATGTGTGGGGAAGAGAAAATATATTGAAATCTGTGATAAGGCAGGAAGGGAAGGATTGGCATGGTTTAGAACAGGAGTAATTTACTTGAATGGAATAAAAAATGGATATATTAAGGGGATATGTCCTGTGTGTGAAGAACCAGATAGTACTTAGCATTGTATATTAGAATGTAAACAAATCAGTTCTTGGAGGGAACCGTTTCAATTATGAAAGTGCGGAAATTTACCAAATGATAAAATAGGCACACTTAGGAGAGATGCATGAGAAATGGTATATAATTGTCAGATAATGAAAGGAGAATGAAATTAGTAAGGGAGGGAATGGGATTAGTTATTCAGTGTTAGTTAAATAACATTCTTATAAACCAATAATCAGGGTGTTAGTTGTATAAGGTCCAAAGGAATAAGCAACTTTCAAGAATAAAAAATTAGCCAAAGGGATTTAATTAAAAAAGCAGGAAGATTTAGTGTTATAGGAAATATAATGTAATAAATTAAATGTATAAATTATTTTGGTATAGTGTTTTTCCTTTTGGTTGGATTGGAGCCTAGTCCCCCGGATATTCCAGCAGGTAGTTTCTGATGAATAATTAAATATATAAATTATTTTGGTATAGTGTTTTTCCTTTTGGTTGGATTGGAGTCTAGTCCCCCGAATATTCCAGCAGGTAGTTTCTGATGAATAGGAGGACTGGGGGAAAAGTTGTATGTTAATGCAAGAAAAATAAAAATTCATAATAGTCTTTATTATAGGAAAATAAAATGTTGAATATATTGCATCTAAACTGAGTTCAACATATTATATCATTAGGTCTTTGAGCAATTTTAACTCGATGGAAATTTTCAAACCTGTATACTTTATTTCATTATATATTAAAATATGAAGTAGCTCATTTGGTAATTTTTAAATAGTATGTTGAAGGCGAAGTATAATAAACATATGGAGTTGTTTTGCTGTATACATATTTTGCAAAGTTATGTGTATGTTATGATAAAACAACCACAAAATTACCTGAAGCTTTAAAGGTTTTTGAAATGAATGTGAAATCTGTAAACAATCTTTTTTTTTGTTTGTTCGTTCGCCTCATACCAAAATCCATCTGCTGTAGAAATTCTAATCTCATCTTGCAAGCATTAAACAATGGGAACATGGACTGATGACCTAAAATCTTGGAAGGATATTTAGGTTATGTGTGGGAAATGGCAATAAAAATAAAAAGCAAGACATCAACTGCATTTATATTCAGTATTAAAAAGTTTTATTGAACATATCACTTGTCATTTTCTTTTAATAACATGTTTATATTTTTTGCTTCAATTGCTCTTACAGATTTCCAATTTTACTTGTTGCTGCTGGAGATGTAGCTTGTGAAGCAAGCCAAGGGCATTTATAGCTAAACCCTTTGCTAGTACACTTGCTTCGTCAGTAAAAACTCACTGCCCATAGGGGTTAGCAAATCCTTAATTCAGCTATGGAATGTGGCCAGCATTGAATATTTGTTTTTCTTTCTTTCCACCACTTGAAAAATTCATAACAGATATTGCATTTAAAAATGTAGTTTTTGCCCATATTTTAACATTGGTAGTCTTGAAGTATAAAGATATTTAGTGACAAATGAACATATTTCTTGGTAATAAGAATGTTGATGTACAGCATCACTTCACCTTCCAATCTATACTTAAAAATCATCACAAATAGACTAATAATATAAGGAAAATTCTCATATAATACTACTAAGCCAAATTTAATTGACATTTTGTTTATTTGGTGCTTTTAAATTTTCTTATATTTGGTGGTACTGACAATTTTATGTAGATATAATATCTGTGTTCAACACTAGAAGTGCTATTTCAATGTTTCTTTTAAGAGAGTTTGAGAAACTATAGCAACAAATGTAATCCCTCGCCCATCAAATCAGCACTAGAACAATCCTCTCTTTATTTTCAGATTTTTTAGATCCTGCTAGAAGCAATTTTACTGACATCTTCCACTTTTTAAACTGAATTTAAAAGATTTTCTTTTATCAACTCAAAATTTATGTACTCGGTAATATTTATTAAAGATACCACTTTATTTTATATTTGTTAATTTTGTTATTCCTTGCAAATGTGTGACTGTTATCTAAAGACAAATGGTACACATTTTCTGGTCCCATACAGCCTTATTTCCAATGTAGATATCCCACCACAGGAAGCCAAGGTGTATTAGCAACCCAATACATTTTAGAACATATGCCAAACTGTGACCCATGCACAATATCATTATACCTGCTAAATAAAGTATTTTTAGTTCACTGCAAGATAGAAGCCACATAGGATAAATTTAAAATTATTCCATACCAGATAAAATCACAAATCTTGAGAACTGAAGCAGAATATCACTAGGAAATGGCCAGCATCACTCAATGAGAATTACAGCAAGTGATGGATAGTTGGATAGTTTTAGAGGTGCCAAAAATGTATGAATGACAGTTGCTAGTTTCACACTCCCTTTTAAATTGGTTGAAGAAACTGTTGTATGGTTGTGTCTGCACCATTCTACAATACCTGTAGATTGCAATGAGTGCCACTGCTGCTCTCAATAGTGCAATTAAGAGAGCTTGCCACCCTCCTCCCTTGCAAACATTTTTCTCTGCTCCCTCTCATTTCTGCTCATGCAAATAGGTGTTTTATTGCTGGGTTAACAACTTCTCTTTTGTAATTGCACATGTTCAATGCAATAATAATAATAATAATAATAATAATAATAGGTACAACAACGGGCTTACCTAACAACTTTCCAAAGCAAAATTGCATCTTTGTCAGGAATTTTGTGCCATTCTTGATGTTCTATGCATTGCTAGTCCAGTTTTTTGTTTTAACTTAATAAGAGCTGAAAGATCTGGTCTTTCAGAAAAGGGCCTTCAGGTTGATTATGCTCTAAATTAACAATTTTTCATTTTTAAAACATTACTTAATTCTCCAGTAAAGCAATCATGGTCAGTGTCATTTAAATCTATCACATCGTCATGTGGCAGTACCTATCTACTGGAACATTTTATGCAGAAACATTCTCAGCTTCTTAATTGAATCTGTCGTCTTAACACTCTTCATGCTTCACTAACCTTAAAAATATACGGAACCGGTTTCAAAGATATGTTATCTCCATCTTCGGCCGTGAATGACTGGTGTGAAAGGTTGTTGCATAGTATCAGAAGCAATGTTCAGCTCTGGTGAAACTTTTATGAACTTAAAATTTATATTTTCTTCTTTTGGAATGCCAAAATTCATCAAATGATCCTTATGTTTGTAGATGTAAATCTTTTCCCAAATATCCAATTCTACTGGTCCCTGTACAGTTCTCAATAAGTTTTTGGACCGAAAATCATGATATAAAGAAAAAAGTTGAATTATTGAGAGCTGTACAGGGACCAGTAGAATTGAATATTTGGGAAAAGATTTACATCTACAAACATAAGGATCATTTGATGAATTTTGACATTCCAAAAGAAGAAAATATAAATTTTAAGTTCATAAAAGTTTCACCAGAGCCAAACATTGCTTCTGATACTATGCAACAACCTTTCACACCAGTCGTCCACAGCCGAAGATGGAGATAACATATCTTCGAAACCAGTTCCGTATATTTTTAAGGTTAGTGAAGCATGAAGAGTGTTAAGACGACAGATTCAATTCACACGAGCTTCACTGTGTTAGTTCCATATGAAATCTTTTAAAGATTACAATTTTTATAAAAATTTTAGTTCTCAGCTTCATTCATTATATTGCAACTTATGTGGTCAAATGAAACACATTCACCGTCTGACCTGCTAATGCTAGGAATGGATCGACTTGACTTTTAAAATACAACAATATTTTTCAACTGTCTGGGAGATTCTTTTCTTTCAGAATCTAACTTCCACTTTTGAACACCACTTAAATATTTAGATTTATTGCTTGCTTGGTTGGTTGCTAGGGGCCATTGAGGATGTTAATATTTTATTTTTTCCCTAGCTTTCCAAAAAAGAACTTTCAAATCATTTTTCATATATTTTGTTGCTCTTGAGCACTGCTTAAAGATTGGTTGGATGGTGGTGATATGTTGCTAGTAGCCATTGGGGATGCTGATATTTTTCCCTAGCTTCCAAATCATTTTTCATATATTTTGTTGCTAATATAAGCACTGCTTAAACATTTAGATTTATTGGTTGGTTCTTGCTAGTAGCCGTTAGAGATGATAGTTATTGCTTTTTCCCTAGCTTCCCAATAAAGAGCTTCCAAATCATTTTTCATTTATTTTGTTGCTATCAATTTGGCTGCATTGCAAAATAAAACCAGCTATGAATGTATAGAGAAAAAATAAAATCAAATATATTTGAAATTAAGTACATAAAATAAATGACCTCTATTGTAGACTAGTTACAAACATATGCATTTATTGCACACAGTTTAGAAGACAGTAAATAATCCTTTTGCAAAATGAAAGACCAGGCTACTTCATGATATATGCAAACTTTTTTTTGCAGCTGTATAGTTAGCAGCCTTATGTCTGTTATGTTTGTGAAGAGTACATGATTAAGTAAGTAGGGGTTGGAAGGCAGGTTTGTCCGGCTTTGAGTGGTTTTGGCACAAAAGTGTTAGTGTCATGGAATAGCAATTCCCCAAACCTAAACCCTATGGAGAATGTTATGCAGGTCAGTTTATGGAAATCAATGTGCAATATGCAGGAACTAAAGACCACTATTACATCTGCATGGAATGAACTTGAACTGCCTGTGTTACAGAAGTATTGGGTGATTTAGGTTATTCTGAAAAGGAGTTTATTTATAGGATATTAATTACAAATGGTCTTTATCATTTTGCAACAGACTGGTTTTTGTATTTGGCAGTCTCTGAAAGGAACTTCTTTGTAACTGATAATATGACAAGGATTATAAAATTTTATGTACTAAGTTAAAATATATTTTATTCAATTTTTCTCTTTACATGACAAGTTTCATCAGTTAGTCTTATAATTTTGCAGTGCAGCTTAGATGCTCTTTGTTTAGGACATTAGTCATATCCTTACACAACGGGCAGTAACTGTTCTATATTTATTTAGATTTATTTAAACTCATACTTTCCTAATTCCCTGAGAGCATACTTATTCGCTGGCACCTATCATGCCACCCAAGAGGAAACTGATTTTCTGTAACTCATGATTTCTTTGCACGCCAGTTGTGCACTCTATAGTTATTCTTGTGCATACACATTAAAGAAAGCAAATAAAAAGAAGAAACTGTGTATAATTAAGGGCTTTCACATAAAAACAATCCCTCATGCATGGTGCAGTGTTTTGAATCCCACCTGCTGTGAGAGGCACTCCCCACTCTTTCCCCTACAAGCAGGATAGATTTTACATGAAAGTCCTCTATAAGTATACATATATTACATTTAATTCAAAGATTAATTTAATCTCCCCATTTTTTAAAATGTATATTAAATACATGTTGGAGATAGTCATCATTGCTGCATATGTAAGTTGATAGTTTGTGCAAGACAAGGACAGAAAGAGTTGAACTCATGTTGGAGAAGTGGGATAGGGATCAATGTTTAACATTGAGTCATTGAAAAGAAAAAAATTACAACTTGAGAAGAAACTGCTGAAAGTAACGAAACTTTAAAATATGTTATTGAAAATAATGTCTTCATGGGGGTCTATATTGTAGAATGGTTTTCTGGGTCCTCCACCCCTCTTGTGCATCCCATAGACCCATTAATTATGGCCCTGGTTGCTCTGTATAAAAACGACAAGAATAAAAACTCAAAAACAGAAAGCACATAACTTCTGCTACATTATTACTAGAAGATATAAACAGGAAACATTATCTGAAATCATGCATCAAAGTTTATCCTCTTATTACCTGCAACAGTGGCACAATTGTAGATGTTACTGCACTCTCTATCTCTTATCTTAATCTTCCACTTGGTGCTGCTGTTGTAAAAAGTACAATACTAGCAGTATTTAGGCTTTATAGGTGATTTAACCTTTAGCTATTACATCATTGAGGCAATATATTCCACTGGTGATTCTTTTTAATAATAAGATAGCTTGCCCTTTCTCCAACTGTTCCAGTTGCTTTAGTGAGTTCTAAGAGCTCAGTTCTAATAATGAGCAATATGCCAAGTCAAGTGTAAAAACATTTATCGGTATTCAGCTTTCTAACAGTTGTAAAACTCATTTGTAAATATGACTATATTAGCTTATGCAATTATTCCTTATTTTTTCGATGCAAAGATTTTATCAGAAGAGAAGTGTGCAAATTACTTGAACAGAGTGATTAAATGCAGAGCTTGAGAAAAGCAATGCAGTTTAAGTGATGCAAAAATTGAATTAAAATATCATAAATAATGAATCTGAATAGGAACTTTGGAAGATTATGACTTCAATGAACTAAAAGGTACACAAAAGTTCTTTATTGGAAGAGACAAAATACAAGGGTATAAAAGTGAGTGTGTTACATAAATCTGTTGCATAAATGTTCCTAGCCCAAAAAGGTGTAGCATGGGTATAACCAATGAAGTTGGTGCTTTTCTAAAAATAACTGACCTCTTGACATGATTGATGAAATCTTAAACTGTACAAATATGCATATAAACATCAGGCAAGACACTCATAAATTCTTGCGTAAAAGAGATTTTATAGTGGCATCAAGCAATGAAATAATGGTAGTTCTAGGATTTATCTTGTTGGAACAAGAAAGGAACATCATGCAAATGTAATAGAATTGTGAACAGCAAATGTGATGGGATTCTTAGGACTGTAATGAGCTATAAAAGGTTCCTGTTTCTTCTCTTTGCATGCAGTTTGTTGACCTGGAAATTGGATAAAAGGAAAAATGTTTTGGAGGCTTTTGTTGCTAATGTCAGTCATGAAATGGTCTGCAGTAGTTTGGTTATCAAAATAAAAATATAAATTATAATATATCAAAGTAGAGTAATATATGCAGTTGTATGCTAAGAATCTTTCAAACTAGCCATTTTATTTATATTCTGCAGCACCAGTAATTTCCATATGCTGAATTAAGACTGTGTGTGCTCATTCAAACAGCAATGTGAACAATGTCACGTAGAAAAGTGTAAAAAGAGAAATGTCTTTGACAAAATTCTGCAGTGACTAAGATATTCATTTTGCACATTGTGTGCATTTTTCTTTTAGTAAAATAATAATAATAATAATAATAATAATAATATAATGACTTAATACTGTCATACTTGACTGTTCCTACAGTTCAGAATTAGCCCACCTCTTGTGAACATGGCATCATCAGTGAAGAGAACCGAGGAGAATTAGTTGTCTGTTCATTCTGCCACTTCAAGGTGTAGAACTCTAGTCTGGGACTAAAGTCTGCTGGACCCAATACCTACATCTTAAGCAGATGATTGGACAAAGTCACTCTTCTTGTAGGATCTGATGAATGCTGGTGGAAGCTTCTGCACAAGCCCTAGTCAGTGTCTCTTCTGTAAAGGCTGGAGTACGATGCTTCGGTTTGCACCGGCATTGGGTCTGTGCACCCTTAAAGATCCAGTTTCCCGCGAATGCTGATGGACATTTTGGAAGGTTGAAGGTAAGGATGTCTGCCTGGAAATCTATCCCTGTACAGCTGTGCAGCTACAGATCCCTGTCCTTTTGCTACCTCATAAATCAAATGCATATCAG
The DNA here is from genome assembly GCA_030762175.1 of Metallyticus violacea. Lineage (NCBI taxonomy): Eukaryota > Metazoa > Arthropoda > Insecta > Mantodea > Metallyticidae > Metallyticus > Metallyticus violacea. Next base: position 62,052,719 of record CM060830.1, on the reverse strand, counting down.
CAAGCTCTGTAAATGAAACTGTGTTAGCTATGTTACAGAGCAACTGTAAAGTCTGTTGCATTTGATATACAGAACAGAAAACTGCCCATTAACCACTTAGGTATGATATATTAGGTGATGCTAAGTCTGTGTTCTATGTAATTCACAGCAATATTGTACTCTTATCCATGGTGTGCATGCCTTTGCAGAACGAACAATTTTACTGAATTAGCAAATGCAATAATTTTCAACTTCCTATGCACTGGTATCAACACTACCTTTTTCCAACTACTTGGGCAAGGTGCAAGCATTCTGAATGAAAATATAATATGTATACTTAGAGTATATTGACATTCAGCTCGGATATTCAATTTTGAAAAGCATCATAACTTTGAGAATTTATAAATGGGATTATAAGTTCCCTAACTCAAAATTCTTATCTAGGACCCCTCCACAATTTGTGTTGTTCAATTTGGGACAACCAGTACATAAAATTTACCTTAGGTTTGTCTTTTCCTTCAGCTGCATTATGCCTTGTTTTTTATTTTATATTATATTCCATCAAAAACGTACACACCCATTTCTGCGCATTTGCCAACATTTTAGATAACTAATAAGCAAATAAGCACCTGCCTAGATAGATTTTAACACTTTTCTGTCATCAAAAAGGAGTTTGTTTATTATGAATGCATTTTAGTACAAAATGCCCTAGTCTAAAAGCATTAATAAACAATGGTAAATACTTTAAATCTGCTATTGGAAAATACCTATGTAAAAAGGCTTATTATTCTGTATTTTTTTAAAGTGTTTAATGCCCTGAGGCGGTGGACACCGATGTTACATGAGATGAAATGATAAATTGGGAAAGGGTTTAATTTTTTAAGGAAGAGAACATTCCAGGGATATCCCCGGCATTTGCCATTTATGAGGACTGTGGAAAACTTGGAAAAAACCTGTCAGGAAAGACGGTCCCGGCGGGAATCGAACTCCAAACTTCCCGCTCACGAGACCGCGACTTAACAACCTCGGCCATCCTTGGCGATTTTTATTATTCTGTAAAGGAATATATGAATCAAAATATATTATATTGAGTAAAAACACTGCAATAATTTATATCAGTGCACATGTAAATGTGTATAGTAAAATTTGTGTGTTTCTGCTTCTCTAGTTTTTGTTGTTTGGCTGAGTTGTTCTGCTGCTTTTTAGTTTTTATTACTATTTATGCAGATGTACACGATATTTTTTGTAAACATACGTGTGCTACTGCGGTATTGTACATGACAAATCTTATTTTCGTAAGTCTCCTTAACCGCTCAGCGAACCCACTGAATGCTCCAGGAACTAAACAAAACTAACATGAAAAACTCATTAAACGTAACGAAACGTAAACAATGTGGCAATATGAGCCGTCAGTCACCTGCAGTAATCTGTGGTCACCTGTTTACATTGTCTACTCACGTGAAAAACTGCTGGCTCATACAATACAATATTACTTGGAGAAACTCGCGTTTTTTGGTATTGTCATGGTGAAACGTGTTTTAAAAAAAACACTGTATTTCAAAAATTAAGATAACTGCAGAAATGAAACTGGCCACAAAGTTACAAAAGACAGATAAAACCAACCCATTGTTCAATAAATGTGAACCATTTGTATCCAAAGTGGGAAATACGAATCGATTTTCGATGTGGTGTAAAAGCCTATGACAAAAATTTAGGTAGAGTCTTATTTTTTTAATAAACTACTTTAAATTTTCGAAATACCGAACATACAGGCATTATTCTCAATACTTCGAATAGTAGTATATACTACAAATCACTAACAAAATATTCAAATTCCAGTCATAGGCTTCCACACTATCATACGATTTTTATGTTGCCTTAACGAGCGATAACGCATAAGTCTACATTACCCAAAATTGTGCATTTTCTATTGTCGCCGCAACAGTATAACGAAAACGTCACGTCATTGTAATATCAATGAACGCTTCATGTAATAGCTTCAGTTCAGAAAGGTCCATTGAGCGCTGCTGTTGCTTTCGCTTTGCATCTGTCAAATGTTTTTAACAGCTGTTTTGAACTGTAGCCACCACGGTCCGCATCGTAAATCGTAAATGATCGCAACATGGCGAGCAAAACAGATTAGAAGTGAAGAAATGCACAGAAATGAGTCACAAGGTCGGGCCTGTGGCTAATAATTTTTTGTATAGATCAAATCCATTAAAATTACGAAAATATGTTCAAAAATATGTCGAAATTGTGACAGTGGATGGCGAAAAATTGTGTGGTACTGTGTACACCATAGATCCGGTTTCAGAAAGGTAATAAAAAAAAAAAAGATATACAAGATCACAAAATATTTAGCGTGCATTTGCATGTTTCTCCAATATGATTGGAGTTTTCAGATTTAACATGTGCTTGTTTTGAAATTTATGTTTTTTTTTTTCCCCCTTCTATTTCAGTGTTGTGCTCGTTACTAACAGGAATGGAGTTATATCTATGAATATTGTGATGGGACATGCTGTAAACAGCATTACTATTGCTTCAACAACAGAGATTTGCACAGAGTGCGAGGACTTATTTATTTGCAGCAATTTGAAAGTCAATAAGGAAGAAGAGGAGCTCAGAAAGGAGAAGGTGAAAAGTTGGCTGATAAAGAATAGAGTTCCTGTAGAAGAAAACGGTGAAATTCTGCATATTAAAGACGCACTTAAAATATATCCTCCTTATGGTATAGAACAGTGCTTAAGTGGGAACGAAATTATCCTTGGAAGAGTTCAAGACCTTATTTTGAGTATGCCTGATACAACAAATGTATAGGCAAAATGGACAGGCCTCTTGAAGGTGGGTAATTGTGCCCTCATTGGACTTGCAATAGCATAGGTAATAGTATTAAAAGTGTTCAACATTACTGTCAAACTAATAAAGCCTTTTGGAAAAGTAAATAGCATTGCTGTAGCAAGAGGTTAAAAAGCGAGTCCTAAATAGTTGTTTATCTTTCTTTATTAGCTCTGTATCTTACCATTTGTGGTGAATTATAGTCTATAAAGGGTGGCTAAGAGCAGCAGTACTGGTATAATAAAACAGCTTTTTTGTAATAACTATTTCATAAAACTTCCTAAAAGGCATCTCAAGCACAAGTTGCAAATTTACTCACTTTTAACTTAACCTACAATAATGGAAGAATGAGTGGAAACATTATTACAGCACAATGTGAACAGTTTGAAAATTTGTGGTTCCATGCATCTGCCCTTAGACTTAGATGGTGCATTGTTATCTTAGAAAAATTCAATGTCAGCATGTTTGCATTCATCCACCCTTAGACTTGGGGTAATGCATTATTAAATATCTTTGAAAAATTCCACATCACTATGTACATCTTGCATTTTTTCATGCTCTGTGCATTACTTTCAATCATTTGTTTATTTTTCAAAGTTGCCAACCATTATATAATTACACCATTATCATCATTTTTGACCAATTTATACTTTAAGAATAGTAGGTGAGCAGAGGCCATCAGGCCATAATAAGTTATAGTAAACCATGTGGTTCTATGATTTCTATGATTCACCTGTGGCTAGGCTTAGATTATTGTGTGTGTGCTCGTGCAGGTATGTAATCAATTGATGAGGAATTCAATTGTTGCCCTGTTGTTTTTTAAGTCCAAAATATTCACTCACACTGTAGAAGGTATGAGCTATCTAAATTTTTTTAAAGATATCATTTATGGTCATTACCTGATTATGTAGGTCTGCTGGGTAGGACATTATGTGCCTGAACTGCAGAATAGTAGGCACCCTTCTGGAAAAGTGTAATGAGCTAGCTGACCTATACAAATAATTCCTGTTTCTAGTGTTGAGTCTGTGTATGTCAAATTTGCTTAAAACATTTTAAGGTAAAATTCTCTGTACATTTAATATTTGTTAAGAGGCCTAAAGGATTTTCTTCTTTTTCTCTCCAACAGATTATTCCCATAGCTTTCTTTTGTAAGGGAAAACTTTTTTCTTTACAGTAATAGGTACCTAAAAAAATAATTCCATATTTCATTTCAGATTGAAAATGTGCAAAATATACTATATGAAGGTGTCTTTTGGATGGAGATTATTTAAAATTCTTTAGGCCAAACAGGCTGAAGCAAGTTTGAGAACTATCATTTCAATATGTTTCTTCCATTTAAAATTTTAATAAATTTGTAATTCTAAGAATTATTTTTTAATGGTGTTTAATGCCCATTTTTACCACTGAGGCTCCACAGGCGGTAGACACTGATGATACATGAGATGAAATGATAAATTGGGAAAGGTTTTTTTTTTAAGGAAGGAAACTTCCAGGTATACGTTCAGGGTATATCCCCAGCATTTGCCATTTATGAGGACTGAGGAAAACCTGGAAGAAACCTCAGTCAAGGAGGACGGTCGTAGTAGGATTCAAACCCCAGACCTCCCGCTCCTGAGTCTGCATCTTAATGTCCTCGGCCACCCGTGGCAGTCTCTGAGAATTTCATATGACTGATTTCTCTTATGGTCTGATCTTGATAATTTGTTGTAAGATGTGATATATATTTATTCTTTGTTCAGAAGTGAATAAAATTACTCTAGTAGTAGTGGTAGTATTGGAGGGGTATTTGAGAGAGCTTAAGAGACCTCCTGAACTTCAGCCATAGGCTTTTTGTGTTATCCCCAAATCCCTCATAATATTCCAAATTCCATTTTCTTGACAAGATTCAGAACCTTACTTCCTATAAGGGGATCTCTATAATTAGATATGGTTGTGGACCAAAGAGGTGATACCTTCTCTCCAGGGCTTCACACTGAAGGAGTACGTGCTTCACAGTCTCATGGGATTGACTGCAAAGTCTACAAATGGGCTCTCCCTGAAAGACTCCCATTTTCTGAGATGTTTCTTAAATTGACCATGCCCAGTAATTAATCCCATCACTCTCCTTAACTTTTTCCTTCCCTTTCCCTTCTATGTTCAGCAACATTTTATTGACTTGAAAACATAAGTTTGTCAAATAATATAAAGCTATTGTAGCTATATTTGTCAGAAGTTCTTGTGATTTCCCTGTTACAAGTACATTAGTATAATATTTTCAAAAAAGTAAATGGACACGAATAGTTCAAAGTATAGTGAGAGATAATCTATGAATATTTCAGTATTTTATTCTTTTTCTGCTTATTTAAATATTGTTATTACTTATTGTTTAAAGTGTTACTTTATTTTTCATATATATAATATATTACATGTTCCAGTGAAATGTGAGTATCTCAGCTGTAACCTTGACCAACAGGAAACTAATAAGCTATTTGTCCATAGTACAATTAATGCAATATAAAACTTGATCGGAATCAATACATAAAATGCATGTAATTACTTTATATATCATCAGTTGACAATGTGATTGATAGGTCACGAAACATGTGCTGAATTTTAACAGCTTAAAGAGTGAAACGCTTAAGAGTGTTGAATATACTTCCCCATGGGAAGGAGATTTTAATTGGTTTAAAATAGCTTTTATGTAAAACAATGCACTTATTAATTACATCATCATAACAGTCATATGAAAGAAAACTCATTTTTCATCATTTTTTTTAAGTAGCTCGTTTTTAAAACAAATATAAAAATGAAAATATATGAATAATAATAATAAAGTATTCATTACAAATACAAACATTGAACAAAGTTATAAAATGTAAATTGGAACTTGCACAGTGAAGCCAATCATATAATTGATATTATTGTATGAATTAGTTGAACTACACACTCCTAATGCTTCACTTGCTTGTCATAATATATAGAATCAGTTTCAAGAACATTTTGTTCTCATCATCAGCCAGGCTAAAATTCAACTGTCGGATAATTCGTTAAGCTGTGGGAATGTGTAATCTGCTCTGGTGGCAGTGTGATAAACTTGTAGTTTATGTTTTCATCCTCGGCAGTGTCGAAGTTCATTAGACTGTCTTTGTATTTGTAGATGTAGATTTTCTCCCAAGTTGCTAGTTGTGTAGGTCCATGTACTGATTTTAATAATTTTGCTATATTTAAATCTTATTCTTTGAATTTTAAAATTATTAAAGGGTATAATAAATAAAATTGCAATTTACTATGTCATGATTTTCTGTTCAGAAATGATATGCTACTGCTGATTTCTCTATTTGCTTGTACTTTATGTTCCTGAAATTTTCCTTTAACCGAGTGCCTATGTTTCTCTTTGTTTTTCCAATGTAGATTTTTTCAGATTCTGCACAATTTATTTTGTAAATACCTGCTTTTTTCCCTTGTGGAATACTGTCATTAACATTGTCTATCAGTAGGTTTTTACATTAAATCTATTAAACGGTGCCAACCTGATATTAAAATCTTTAGGAATATTCTGCAATTTTTTGTAGCCCATGGATGATATGTGAATTTTTTAAAAATTAGCTTATCTTTTCTTGCTGAAAGGGTTGTGGTTTCTTTGATGTACTTTTGTCTCTTGAATTTCTGCACCTTATTATGTACCAGTTCTTTTTATAACCATTTTTAACCACTGTTTCTTCTATTTGTTTGTATTCATTAAAATATTCTTCTTTGCTAGTTTGAAGGTTAACTAGCTGGTGTGTTAAACTGTTGATAACTGCACGTTTGTGCACTGTGGGGTTAAAACAGTCAGCTTTGATGTGATTATCTGTGTGTGTATTCTTGTGTATTCCAAATTCCAGATTTCCTTGATGTTTCATTATTTTAATATCCGAGAATGGCAACATGTTATCTGTTTCTGTTTCGTATGTAAACGATGCGTTTCTATCTTGTATATTCAAAAGTTTTAAGGCATCACCAATGAGTTTTTTGTTAGTTATGGCAAATATATCATCGACATATCTGCACCATACCTTAAATATGTATGGGAAAGCTGTGTTGATGTGTGTTTCAAATCTGTTCATGAAGAGTTTAGCTAGAAATGGAGATAAGGATCTGCCCATTGCAAATTCTGTTTGTTGTTTATAAAATTTTCTCTTAAAAGTAAAATAGGCTTGGTTTACGCAAATTCTGTGATTTTGATGCATTCTTTTATGTGTGTATCATTAATACCACTTGTTTTAAGCCAATCATAAATCAGGAGTTTTTCTTTTTGTATACTTTATCTCATGAAATATATCTTACTGGAGATTGCTGTTATAAATGGTTTTAACAAAAATTTATTGAACAAAAACTTAATAGATTCCTAAAGAAGAAATTGATCAAGAATACCACCATACTATTGACTGAAAACGGTTTTTAAAAAATTCACCTAACATCCAGTAGCTATGAATAAATTCCAAAAAAAAATTTAAAGATATTCACATTGAATTGGCACCTGTTAACAGATAGACTCTAAAAATGCTTTATTGGACAACACTCCACAGGAGAAAAAGTCAGGCATCTATAAAATAACATATAAAGAATGTGATAAGATATATGTTGGAAAAACTAAAAGGAACATAGGAACATGGTTAAAGGAACTTCTAGGAACGTTAATTACAAATATATAGATAGATCAGCAGTGACACACCATTTTTGGACAGATAATCACGACATAAAAAGAGAAATAAAGTTATTTAAAGAAGCACACAGATGTATAGAATTGGACACATGGGAGAAGATTTACATTAATAAACTTAGGGATCATCTTATGAATTTCAATATCACATGAGAATGTAATACAAATTTCCAATTTATAAAAAACCACCTCCAGGGCAGAGCCACAGGTCCTCATAGATGTTAGTTTCTCCTACCAGTCACTAAATTGGTTGAAGATGGAGAGGATGTCTCTTTGAAACCGGTCCCAATATATTTAAAAGTAAGTGAAACATAAGAGTGTGTTAGATGACAGATTAGATAGAATTTACATTTAACAAGCTTCACTGTGTGAATTCCAACAGAATTTTTTAAAAATTTCTTATTTTTCGAAAGTTCTGAAATGTATTTCTAATGTTTTGTTATTAAAGACATGTTCCTAAAATATTGGCACCAATTTCCAAATATCCTATTTAAATAGCACTTTACCACAAAGATGGCCAGCTTGGTATTACTAACTCTATTTATTTGTTTATTTATTTATTGCTCATAGACTTGAGGTATTACAAGTATTGAGTACTGTCATTTGTAAAAATACAGGAAGATAATGAGATACAATGTAATAAAAAGATGAAATACAAGAGAACTATATAAAACACAAGTAGCAATAATATAGATGAAATATAGTATATAAAAAGTATTATAATGCAAATATATATACACTAGTTTCATATTAATGTATAATATACAAGTTTCAAGTATTTTCATACACACTTTTATAAACACATTTTATAGATTTAGGTATTTAATTTCATTTACATTTTCCTATAAATAGCTCTTGAGTTTGTTTCTAAAATCTGCATTGCTAGCCAATTTTAAACTTGAGGTGGTTTGTTAAAGAATATTGCACCATTGTTAAATTAATTTTTATTCATTACAGCTTTGTAATTACATTAAAATAATATATTCATTTTTTTCCTGTATCCTTAATGCATGAATGACAGTTTAGTAAATTATTTATATTGTTATGAACTGGGGTAACAGAAGTGCTCACTGCATGCCAATGCCACATGATTATACAGGTAATAGAAATAGTGAGACAAACTTTGGGAGTTAGTTCCTCACACCAAAATAATAGCAAAAAGTTATAAATATGTATCTGGAAATGCATGATTTGTGAGTTATTATTGAAAGATATCATTCAACTCATATTGAGCTGTATCATCTAAGTTAATTAAAATAATATTTTTTTCAGGCAATCGAATGATGTTATTGATGCAAGCCAATCTACTGATGTACATTTTTAAGTGTTGTTATCAAGATTTTTTTTTATATTTTTCAATTCTGTACATTGTGGTTTGATAATTTATTATTTTTGACGTGCTGCAGTTCAGTTACATTTGAATGGCTAACCATGGCAGAATATTCACATCTCATGCAGACATTTTTTGTATGATTGTGCAACCCTTAACACACTGAAGACGATAAGGGTGCAAGAGCTGTTCATGGAATATTCTCCATGTGTTCATATGAAATGTGCCAAATCCTACGGCCAATTATATTGTGCTGATATCTGGATCTTCAACATCTGTAGAATCAGCTCTTATTGTCAAGCATGCAAGGGACTCAGTCTTCCTAGATATACAGTTTGTGGTACTAAGGAACTCAACAATAAATTACAGGAAAAGTTTTACATCTTGACTGCCTTCGATTTGAAATGTCATCTCATACCATTTGTGCAATTCTATATACAAATCATATGTCTGTTAATGATTGAATATTTTGTTGTTGGGCAAAAATAATGAAGTGCACTTATTGCTTTTTGTACGTAAAGTTTATCTCATTTGAACTATCTGTACATCCAGAATGCTTCAAGTCCAATCATTCTCAGAGTCATCACTGGTATTATTCTCCACTGCAAGAAAAATCACTGCTTTATGGATCACCATGCATGAATGGAAAGCCTGTAATATATGCATGTAGCTTCCGGAGTAAAATTTGATTTTTCAGAAACACTTAAAACTATAATTGATATCATTGTATGATTTAGCTGAACTACACACCCTTAATGCTTCACTTACTTGTCATAATGTATGGAACCGGTTTCGAGAACATTTAGTTCTCATCATCAGAACAGATGATAACTAAATGTTCTGGAAACCAGTTCCATACATTATTACAAGTAAGTGAAGCATTAAGAGTGTGTATTTCAACTAAATCATACAGTGATATCAATTATATGATTAGCTTCACTGTGCAAGTTCCAAATTACATTTTAACTCAAAACTATGTTTTTGGACTTAGTGTCTTTTCCTTGTAAGCTCACAATAGGTTTTTATGACCTTTTTTTTTTTAAGCTGAAGAACTCATTTCTAAAGTGGTTTTACATATTTATGTATAATTAAAACAGATGCATATTAAATGCTAATGAAATAAAATTTGCTTATTCTTTAGAAATGCTAGCAGCTTAGAAATATGAATGTTTCTAAAACTATGACAGCTGGGAAGGGTAAAGATAATCATAAAGAAATTACTGTAAAGTAAAAAATACTCTAAACAAGTTAGCCAAAGTACTATGAATGAGAGGGAAAATATACCTGACTTCTCATTTCAAATCTTTACAAAATATGTGTGACTTACAGAAAAATTTCATTAGAATGTATAGGGTGCCCAAATTTTTTTAAAAACTGAACATTTACTATATAAAGGCTTCTTTTAATTTCTCTTTCTGCATTTGACAGTTAATATTTAATCCAGGATATTTAATATGTTTAGAAGCACCAAATCCATGGGATATGAAAATATTTCCATTTAAGGCAAATTTCTGTTCATTAAAGGGCCTGTTTAAGCCAGGCTTTTCTGTAATAAGGTGCATGGGTTGTAAGGCTAATGGAATTGAAAGTATTTTATAGAATAAATGTAGTATCAATGGATGAAGGATATCCTTCCATTGCAAATTACTACAAGAGGGGCATGTATGTGATTTTACCTATTCTAATCATGAATCTTCCTTTCCAGTATTTTACATATATGTACATACAGTTGTATAATGTTGTAGATATACATTATGTAAATTAATAATGTTTAGTTTTTAAATTGTTTTGATAACTTTGCGCATTGGAAAATACAACTTCTCTATTTTGTTCTCATTGGCACTATAGCCCAAGATGAGTCTTGGCCTGCAGTAGCGACCTCTGCTTCCTCTACCTCTATCTTATGATTTCATTGACAGAGGGTAGTATTGAAGGAGGGAATGTGATAATTTTAACAAATTATTTATTAATACAAGAACAATTGGATTATACAGATTGAACTATCCAAGAATTTAGACATGTTTCATGGGCAAAACAATAAGTGAGTGAGTAGTGAATGGACCAACTGTCTCCCAAACTTTTGTTTCTCTATTGGGAATGTGGCAGGTGCAGGAATACATAAATTAAATAATTGGACAATACTGAATTAATAATTTGTTGCTGAAATTCATAGTAAAAGCTGAAAATAATATCCATGTTCTTCCAAGCAACCTAACCAGTTGTAAAACTTGTTGCAACTTTATTTCTGCTTTTTGCTGATTATATTCTGCTATGGCATCACAATTCAAATTTTGTGGTCTCCTCTAAAAGAGAAAACTATACCAAGAATAATTTATACTCATTTTCCCACAGAAAACAGAATGACAGGTAGTAAGCTTAGTAGGAAGTAAGGTGTTTAAATATTGTACTTACGAAGCTGTTGACAATGGAGTGGCAATATAACCTCAACTTAGGTATTCAGTTGCTCACTGAGGATGGGAGAGATTCTCCTGAAATGTGTCTTACTTTTGTGTAAGTGAATGGAGTTTAGTGTAAAAAATGATTACTTATTACTTAAGTTGAGGTTAAACTAAGGTGTTTCTTGGACATCTAATGTCAGATAATTTTGTCCAGGAATCTTTTTTTTAAGGTATGAAGCTATTTAACATGCCATAAATTAGTGTAATAATTAGTAGATTACTAGAACAGAAGAGGAAGTTTAATGCCTTAGCTCTGCCACAATAAATAAATAAAAAGACTTGGGACTTAAGGACCTATACTGTGGCTTTTTACATTCTGAAAAATCAGTCTCGTTGTGAACAAGTGAGGCCAGTTGTTTCACTGATTGCTCTACTAATTTCATTTTCCAGGCTTTAATTTGTCCCCGGATTGATAATGAATACCTTTGATATTAGTTTAAAAAAAAAAACGATTTTTGAAACCAGTGCTAAAATCCCTTTTGATTACTCTTGTCACTAAAGAACTTGCATATCTTCAAATTACGTATTTAAGGAGTTTCTTAATAGAACGCTTTTCTTTTTAAAGACAGGCACTTTTTTACAACTTTTTAAACAGTAATGAACATTAGTTTTTTATGGTATTATAGAGTCCAGAAAACACCTATGAAACTTGCATATACATTTGTCATAGCTCATAAGATTTCTCTAAGAGATAGGTCCCAATAATAGGTATTCTAAGCTCAGTAGTGTATTTAATTATTGTTATACAGTGAGATTAATTTAATTATGAGCCACCGCTGCACATAAATTTAGTATTTATATTTTTACTGAAAACTTATTGTATTTAAAATTAATTATAATAAACCTAACATGTGTTATAACTTATAAAGATGTTAAAAATGATGCTTACCCAATAACAATACATTGTCAATATCTGCATAGAAATTTTCTAAATTTCTTATAACTTTTCTTGCATAAGAACATTGTAGATTAAAACATATTTCTGGTCATTGAGAGATCCTGACTCTTGTAATTTTTTAACAAATGGGTGAAAGTTTCTTTTCCTGGAACACGATTGACAGGATATTTTCATACAATTGTCTTACTGCTTCTATATAGGAATCCATTTTCACATATGTATCATAAATAAAAACCTATTTTTCAATACTTATTGATGTAGTGCCATAGCTAAGAAAGAACAAATTAGCACACAGTTTACAATAAATGAAAGCAACACATAACACATCCTTGTAACCACTGTTGATAAAGCCTATCTTAAATTAACTACAAGGGCATCTGCAGAATATTTTTGAGGGAGGGGAACTTATTTTTAAAAGCAGATGATTAAAATTTACCAGGTTTGAAAAATCAAACAAACAAATAACTTCTTTAAAGAATACAAACAAAATTAATGTTTTGGGAACCATGTTTACATAATTAACTTTGCATAATGTTTAGTTGTACAGTTTGTATTAAGATGTGGCACTTTAATGCTAATGTGATTTGATTTTATAAGTGTTATTCAAAATTAAAAAAAAAACAATTGCTTAATTATGGTATTAATTATTTAATTAATTAATGGTATAATACTTAACAATATGTTGGCATCTTAAAAAACCATCTGAGGTGGATGCCTGGATGGTAGTCTCTCACAAAGTAAACAGGAGTTGCAGTCTTCTTGGTTGTTTGCTGAACTCGCTAATAGCATTTTTCAGAAATTCTGCATTCTTTTTGATTTTTATGAACACTTAGCAAACAAAATCCATTTAAGTGATTTTCTGACACAGTGTTTCTTGTCCATGTTTTCACTCTTTTCGTTCTGCTGAAAGATCACTCCACACAGCACATAGTAACAGGAATAGTTAGCAAAATGATTAATGCATGTTTTACAGAAGATAATCCAGCCTCATTGGGTAAATCAATAAATTTCATCTTCATAAATTGCTGTTTTTGTAGATCTCTTTGTTTCCAGATGTTCTGCCATATAATACATTCCACCTTGAAATTATCTTGTTCATAAAATTCTTTTGTTTTATTGATATTTTCAAATTCTAAAGCTTTCATTGACAATATTTGTGGAGGATGTAAAAATAAATAATAAGGTAGAGCATTTTCTTCAGAAAATCTCAACTTTAAACTTACTAATAATGAATCTACGAGTATGTAAGGACAAAAAGCATTCCTTTTGATCTGCAGCAGCAACATTAGTCCTATAGATGGTTTTGTGGCTATTCTTGGGATTTTTACTTTTTCTTCCAGATCTTTAATAATATGTACTACTTTATAAAAAATCTCCTCTTACACAGTTCCATTATATAATGTATTTATTGATTCGATCAATACTCTGATCAGCTGTTTCATTTTAGCTTATCAAAATCTTTGGCCCATGAAGCTTTGATAATGGTTCTAATATACTAGAGAACTTTGCCATAATAAAGACACACAAAATAAAACTTAAATTTAATGAGTGTACTATGCAAAGATAAGGCTTGTTGCTTGGTTGTGGAATCTCCAATTTCTTAGGAAATGTCCGGAAGTTTATTTACAATACTTGCATAATTGTCACTGAATATAAGAATGATTTTATATTTTTCAGTCCATCTAGTTTCATAGAAGATAGGGATGTTTGCAATTTATCTCCTGCATTTAGAACTATATTTGAAATACTTTATAACAATCTTTATAGTAGCTGTGCAGTTTTGAACAAGTGACAATTTACTAAAATCATTAATTACCAAATTTAGCCTATGCGCTGAGCAATGTACCTAGACTGCTTTAGGAAATTTTTCTCTTATTTTTGCTTGCATCATATATTCTAGCCATCATTGAGTACCCATCATAATCCTGCCCTATTAGTTTAGTCATGTCTAATCCATACTGTAAAGCTTTTAATATAGAATATAACAAATTATTATTGGGGAAATCACTCAAATTTCACTAATTTAGTTCCACTTACTTGGACATGTTTCAAAGGCCTTCATTGTCAGCATGATCCCAATGTCCGCATCCCCGCATGGTATTAAGATGTTGCTCCGTTGACTTCACGAACTTAGTGATAAGGTTACTATTGTTTGGAAGATCAAAATGAACCAAATTTTCTTTGTTTTTATTTATGAATATATTTTCCCACACTATCAATTCTATTGGTTTTTGAAGAGCTTTTAAGAGTTTTGATTCCTTTTGAAATTCGTGGTTCTTTTGCCAGAAATGGTCTGCTATTGCTGATTTTTCCATGTGTTTATATTTTACATGTCTCATGTGCTCCTTAAACTGTGTGGAAATATTTCTTTTTGTTTTGCCTATATATTTCATATTGCAATCTTTGCAAGCAATTTCATAAATGCCTGATTGTTTTTCTGGAAGAATTTTGTCTTTTGTGTTTGTTTTTAGGAGGTATTTTAAACTATGTTTGTTTACTGGAGCCAAAATGATGTTTGCCTCTTTATTTCATCTTCATCAAAATTAACAAAATGCTCCTAGTACAAGTTGAGAATATGATAGCTATGTGTGTATCATATAAACCATCCATGCAAAGCTCTTAGTTTTTTATCAGAAGAATCAGCTTTGAAGTCATAGTCATCATTAGGTTGCCAAGTTTCATTCAAAAGTTTATACTTTAAAGAATCACTTAAATTATTACTGCTTATGTATTTTCTAATATCTAAGTCATTGATTTCATGACATGCAGATGTTTTTGTAACTTCACATTAATCATAGTCACTAGAATTATAATTTGCTATTAAACTTTCATTTTTGTCAACATCAATACATTCACTAAGTTTTGCTCTCTTATCGAATGAAAATCAACTCCTTCAACATTACTAGATGAATTTGAACTGGTAACAGTAAAATACTTCCTTAGATCCATTTGAAAAACAAAATGTTTTGTTATTCTGTGCACCAACAGATCAACAATGAGAGATGACTGTCCTAATTATAAAAACATACGAGTTACAGTGCTGCCGTGATTGTTGCCAGCATCATAATGCTCACAATTGCCAGTGTGTTTGAAAACCTGCAATTTCCAATAAACATAAGCTAGACATTTTTGTACAGATAAACTTTATTTTTTATAATTAGTTTGTTTCATTGTTGGTGTATTAACAACTATAACATTACCCCAATAAACAAATTTACTTAAATAAAATACTTATTTTGGGATATGGATAGAATGTCAAATGAGAAGAAACCAGAGATTTTTAAACTCAATTGCTTGGGTAGTCAGAAGCTTTCACGGCCGGAGTCAGACTTATAACTAGAAGTTTCTTCCAGGCTTAGGAGCCGTGGTCTGTTGGAGCTACGGAGTCCAAATGTTTCATCCCCATCTGTGGACATCTTCAATGGCGCGGTCTGAGTCTTCTGGGTGAAGGTCCTGGCATGACGTGAAGAAGACTCAGACCACGCCGCTGAAGATGTCCTCCGCAGGTGGGGATGAAACGTTTGGATTCCTTAGCTCCAACAGACCACAGCTCCTAAGCCCAGAAGAAACGTCTAGTTATAAGTCAATTGCTTGGACTGTGTAAGGTAAAAATAGGAAAATCTGGGAAAAGTATAAAGCTAGGTTTAAGAATCATCAAATATAAACAGACAGAGAAATCAATAGTTGGTCATCATATTCGGAAGAATAACAATTCTTCAGGCTCACTAACAATGTCATCCATTATACAGGAGGTCCAGCAATCATGTTACAGCTGTTTACTTATAGTTTGCTCTATTGTAATATTGCTAAACTACTTTGATATTAAATCAGTACACACATTTGAAGATTTATCAAATTATGCTTCTTACTGTTTAATTTTGTGTTTTATTATACTTTGCATTTCTTTGCTTCACTATTATTTAGGTGGGTTAGATTACCACACTATAGAAACTATTAAATTAATCTAGGTCTACTTATATATAGCCTATCTTGAACATAATTAAAGCAGAATCATACATTATCTAACTTTGCTGTGAATAACTCTGTGTGACAGTATGCAACACAGCAATATATTTTACTTGGGAAATTCAATTGCGGCAAATATACAGGATGGTATTTTCCTGGCAGTGACTGGTTTTATCAAATGTAATCTCCATCAATAATAGTATTATAGCAAATCATTTTCAAGGTAATGAGAATTTGCTCGTAGAACTAAATTCACTAATACTAGTAATAATTTCTCAGTGTTTGATACTCTGCTATGAATAAAAAAGTTGAGGTGCTCAGTTGTAAAACATAGCTGACAAAAGCAAACTTTGGAAAATGACTTGTTAAGTTTTTGAAAAGTCTTATATGATAGTTATAACAGATACTGTATCTTTTAATGCATTGCATTGATATATTCACTCTAAATATTTTTCTTGAAAGAATACTGCAAGACACAATATCGTTTTTCATTTAAGAACTTTCAAAAAATAAAAGAAAAATTAAAAATTCTGTTGAAACTCATACAGTGAAGCTTTTTAAATGTAATTCTAACTAATTTGTCATCTAACACACTCTTATGCTTCACTTGCTTTTAAATATGTGGGACCTGTTTCAAAGAGACATTCTCTCCATCTTCAACCAACTTGATGTCAAGTTGGTCGAAAATGTGTTAGACGACAGATTAGTTAGAATTTGCATAACATTGTCTACATGCAATTACCCTGTTTTACTTGCATGCTCCCATTAATAATTGAATATAAATGGTAGTTACCATACTTAACATGCTGACTAGATACAACTTTTTAGAGGTATATGGTTAGTAAATGAAAAAAGTGATAATGAATTTTTATTTATTGATAAATAACCACAAAAATATTACATTGCAGAAAAGCATTAAAATTAGTAGGAATTTATTTTTACAGACCTAGCTGCCGCCTCCTCCTCCTCCTTTTTCTTCTTCTTTGTCCTCTCTCTTTCTCTCGCTCTCCCTCTCTTTTCACTAACTGCATCAAGTTCTGATTTTGGTCTTATAGTATCTGGAGTGTACTTCTGGAATCTAAACCAATAGATTTAGCACATTTTGTGGTATATTTTTGATTGGTTGGTGGGCAGACTGTATTTCTACATTATATCTAACATTACAATAATATAATAATTTGTATATACTATGTTATTTTACTAAATGAATTACATTTAATATGATTTAAATTATATTTATTCATTGTATAACCTTCAGATAATGCTACTTGCACTTTTTTGGCAAATTTCTAAATAATCACTAACAATTAATGATTGTGTATTGTAGCCTGAACAATAATCTTCATGACATATATATTTATATTTTTCAATCACAACTAAAAAAGTTGCATTCTGTTCTGTTTCAGAATAGTTTTCTACAAACACCAATCTTTTAGCCGCCATCTTGAGTAGATACATTGTTTTTCATGATAACAAAACACACCCTATACAGTAGCAAAAATTTTTTGTTTTAAAACAAAATTTCTCCAGAAAAAGTATTTAAAAGTTGTTCTTCAGAGATAATAGAATGTGCTATTAGCAAAATCTCATTTCTGTCAAAATTGCCGGTTACCGTGTTTTACAACTGAATGACTCAATTATAGATATCTTAAGAATCTTGCTTCATTTAATTTTTCTAGATCTCAAAACTCAATACTAATAATAATATTTCTATTTTTTGCTTCAGGGTGGTCATGCTTTATAATGCTGCAGCCTATTGTGGACTGGAAATCAAGTACTGTAGCAAATGTTCAGCATGAGAACATAAATGATATTCTTGAAGAAATCAGGCACACAAGTTATGGAGTTATTGTTGATGTGTTGTGACCGGAAGAAGCCATTTCCAGCACTTACATCGCTTGTGGTTGCCTTGGCTCAAAAATTGTTATGTACATTTCTGTTGCACTTAGGAAAGAAAAAGGCTTACAAACATGATTTTTTAGGTAGGATTTTTA
This sequence comes from Metallyticus violacea, assembly GCA_030762175.1. Classification (NCBI taxonomy): domain Eukaryota; kingdom Metazoa; phylum Arthropoda; class Insecta; order Mantodea; family Metallyticidae; genus Metallyticus; species Metallyticus violacea. The sequence continues at coordinate 62,034,577 of CM060830.1, read as the reverse complement.
TATTAATTTTTTTCCTAGAAGAGGAAGTAAAGCATAAATTTATGGGGACTCCTGAAGGTTCGTTTATGATGCAAAATGCTACAGGGAAGAGTGGCGACTATCCAGTACCAGAATTCACTGTGGCTCCTGCTCTTCCACCTCGCAAGATTTCTCGATCACAGCCCATTTCAGATGATGCAGAACCTGAAACAGATAAAGATAGGATGTCAGAACAAATTCAAGCTCCAGCTCTGCCTCCTCGGAAAATATCTTGTATTCATCCTCCTCCAGCAATTGAAGTGGATTCGGAGAAAGAGAAGAGCTGTGGAGAGTATCCTCAGTCCCTTCAAGATGCTGAATGGTACTGGGGAGACATCACAAGAGAAGAAGTTAATGAGAAGCTGATGGATACCCCAGATGGGACATTTCTAGTTCGCAATGCATCAAGTAAAGGAGGAGAATATACTCTAACCCTTCGTAAGGGTGGTTCAAATAAACTTATAAAAATTAGTCATAGGAATGGCAAATATGGGTTTTCAGAACCATTTAAGTTTAATTCTGTTGTTGAGCTGGTTAATCATTATAGAACTACATCTCTTGCGCAGTACAATTCCACTCTCGATATAAAACTTCTTTATCCTGTTTCAAGATTTCAGCAAGATGATGAAATAGGAAGTATGACTGATGTGCGCAATGTTGCTCAGAAACTTGTAGAAATAAATAGAGAATATATAGCTAAGACAAAAATGTATGATGACTATTCAGAAGATTTTATACGAACTTCGCAAGAGATACAATTGAAACATCAAGCCTTAGAAGCGTTCAAAGGTGCTGTTCAGATGTTTGAGGAGCAGATCAAGCTCCAAGAAAAATTTCAGCGAGAAGCCCAACCTCATGAAATTAAGAGCCTTATTGAAAATTCTTCAATGTTGAAGCAGCGTCTTCAAGAGCTAGAAGAGAGTAGAAAAAAGTTGGATGATAACCTCAAACAGCGGCGTGCATATAATCGTACATTAGAACGTGAAATGCACTCACTTAAACCTGATATTATTCAGTTGTTTAAACAGAGAGAGCGCCATCAGTCATGGTTGAAATCCCGTGGTATAAAACCCCATCGCATAGCTCAATTCTTAATGACAGATGGTAACTCTTCATGGTCATTTGAGGAACTGGAGCATGATGATGGAGATTTAGAAAATTTGCCACATCAAGATGAAACCACGTGGCTTTTAAGAGACTGTTCACGAATGGAAGCAGAGCGTTTGTTAGCAGGGCATCCAGATGGTACATTTTTGGTACGCCCTAGCCGTACAGGACAGTATGCATTGTCGATTACTTGCAATGGAACAACAAATCATTGCATAATATATGAAACTGAACGAGGTTATGGTTTTGCTGAACCTTATAATATATATGAGTCGCTCAAATCATTGGTGCTTCATTACTCCCAGAATTCACTTGAGGAACATAATGATTCTTTGAACACGACCCTTGCCTATCCTGTGTTTGCACAACCTCTTCATCACCACCACCATCATCAGCTTCAGCCTACAGATGTTCACACATCGAGTGGCTATATTTTAACTCATCAGCGGTGAAATTGTGTAAATAAGTTAGTGCAGTGCTGTGAAATGTAATATTGTACATCAAAACTTGCTTAGCAGTGATATTAAGGTTCACATTTTAAAGGAATTTAAGAGACGATCTCACATAAATTTGTTTTATAACTGTATTATTATAATATAAGTATGCTGCATCAGTATGTATTGTAATAATTCAGTTTATTTTTAGAGCATGATAGTAAAGTAAAAGAAATGTTCATGTGAAACATTAAACATGTGAATAAGAAATGTTTAGTTTTATACATTTCACTAATGGCAATTTGCATATCAACTATAGCCCTTGAGCATTTTGTTCTTCTTGTTTTACATTTGTTTTCTGTTTGAGATAAAGGCTGAAAAAATAGAGCAGTTAAAAAAAATAAGAAGTTTCTTTTCTGAAGTGATTGCACATTAAATGGATTCTGGAGTTGGAAAAAACTCCTTTTTATTTTTTTTCATAGTTTCTTAATTATGTATGTTCATCCTATGACAAAAAAATGAGCAGACTCTTGAAACATTAACTTGTCTTTATGTTCTGTTTGGCTCAGTGCTTCATTCACAGCATATCTCTGCATGCAGGCCTTAAGCTCTTAATCTCATTCTGTTATCACCAGTTACATAGCATTCTCCATGGCAGACATGCTGATAGTCTAGTAGTTAAAAGCAGGTATCTAGCAATGAAATCTACCAAAGTTCAAATCCTACCCATAAATGAATTGACTTATTTGTTATTTTTTGCAAGTAAAAATAATGTTTATACACACGATAATATAGCTTCCAATTCAATGGCTTATTTTAATTTTAATCACAAAAAAATTGTAAAATAACATTTGTTTTCTTTTAAAGAAAATAAAGGCAATTTATATTTTCTTTTTAGTTTTTCACGTTACAAAATCTATTAATGATGCATTTGTTTTAAAAATGAAGATTATTAATTAACGTTAAACGCTGTAAAGTGTGGCTTTTTTTTTTTTCCCCATTAAAATAATATACTTGCAAAAAATAACAAAAAAAAAAAGTTATGCATAATGACAATTCGAAACTAATAGTTGTTATTACTAGGCACATATGTTAGTCTGCTCAGCCATAAGAGACATGATACGAACAAACACATTTCCTATTTATGGCATATCTTGAGCATGAAAGACATTCTTAAAACATGAATTGTGAAGCCAGCACAGAAGCAAATGCTTCGGAGATGTTTTCTGAATCAGTTATTGTTTCTGGCCATTGCTCTTTTTTTTTTTTTTTTTTTTTTTTTTTTGTGTGTGTGTGTTTAAGGAAGGATTACTGAGCATCAGGCACATACAAGCAGCCTAGCAGTACAAAGACTGAAGCTACAGCAATTAACCAGATAATCAGTAAAATTTGCATTATAATATCATATGTCAGCAGCAAAGACATTTGGAAAGTTCATTTTTAATGCACATCTTGCCCTGTATTGAAATAACTTGTTAGGATGTGAGAATGACCAAAGAAATCCTGAGTACTCTGAAAAAATATTCCCAGACAACACTTTTTCTGCTACTCATTCCACATATGGTTTCTGGAATCAAACATGGATTTTCTTGATATAAGATTTGAACAATTGAACTGCAAGCAGTAATATTTTAGAGGGCATATTTCTTAGCATCAGATAATTTGAACAATTCATTTATATACTACCACTGTCCATAGCTGTTTTCTATGAAAATAATTTGAATGCCTCATCTTCCCACCAGCTTTAGAAGTCTTGCAAGGATTTTAGTAGCACATTCCAAAAATATGTGCTCTAGAGTTAGGACTATACCATATTTCTAAAAAACAAAATATGGGGGCAATTTTCAATGTTTGTGTTCAGCTATGACTATTCAATTATCATGTGAATTTTTCTGAGGCTGCAGCTTTTCGTGTGGTATGTTCATCACTATTTATTAGTCATAAAAGTCACTACAGGTCTAGTTAAATGATTCAAATTTTAGAAAAGAGTTCACGCTCTCCATAGTCATGCTGCCTCTTTCTGTTCTGCGGCAGTTCTTTATTGGTGAGAAAACTGCATCTTAATATGCTGATATTCCAGGCAAACAGTATATATTTAACTGTTTTAAGATTTGGAGTATTAACAATATAGTCACTGCCACAGGTGGCCAAGATCGTTAAGGCAAGGACTCATGAGTAGGAGGTCTAGAATTCAAATCCCGCCAGGACCATTCTCCCTGACTGAGGTTTTTTGTAGTTTTTCTTCAGTCCTCATAAATGGCAAATGCCGGGAGGTACCCTAAACTCAGGCCTGGAGCATTTCCTTCCTATTAAAAAAAAAACCTTTCCCAATGCATCATTTCATCTGATGTATTGTTAGTGTCCATACCACATATGGTGCCGCAGTAGTAAAAACCGTCATTAAACACCATTAAAAAAAAAATAGTCTCTGAGGAAATTGAAAATTATGCCCAATTTTTACAGCAAATAATTTCTATTCATCCAGTTTATCAGCTTTTAATTTAAGCATCTTATTTACTAAAATCACTTATGGAACAAGTCTCTCTTGGTTTTCAAATTAGAATCAACTTTTAAATTGTTGTTACCTAAGTTTCAACGAGCTGTAACTGAAACCATGTATAAACTGTGCAGTAGCATTTTTGAAGAAGTTTTACAGAACTGTGGGCATTATTCTTGTGACAGGAAGTAGAATAGAATAGAATGTTTATTTCATACTTTTCATTACAAGTAATATAGCAGTTATTTTAACATTTCTTATGTATTGGCTATTTAACTTTTGTACTCCCTACATTTCACTAGACTTCACTAGCCTTGTTGCTGCATTTCCTAGACCAAATAAACTCAAACACTCAGTTACCGAGTTATAGGGCCCTTCCTACCATTACAGTCTTCTCCCTCACACTTTACACATTCTTCACTATCTTGCTTACTAATTTTTCTCATCCATTTAGCTCTCACTTTACCAAGTACATACCGATTTCCACCATCCCTTTTCTTGCTTTGGACAGGAAGTAAGATTTTAGTCCATTTAAAATACCAAAACTTTTTCCAATGCTGGTTGCACACTTAGAAATCTAATTTTACTGTAAGAAAGCACTTTATTGTACTATACAGCAGTAAGTTTACAAAATTCTTTCAATTGGAATTGAAATAATTCTTGTTTTTGTTATATATAATATTTGTTATATATATGTATGTAGAAATATTTTAATAAATTTACTAAAATAGATAACACTAGGTTGCTAATGAAAAGTTTTTTTCTACGGGATTAAAAATAGGTGACTTACTAATTTTGGTGCACAGAATTCAAAAGTACATTCCGTTTTTCCATAGCACATCTTGTTTTAGCAATATGACAATGTTCAGTGAAAATATAATTGTAAAATTTGTAAAAATATTTCACCCTCATTTACAGCTTTTAAAGAAAATAAAGAAAAATAATAACATGAAAGTGCACCTGAATTTAAGAATGTATGTTATATTGTGTACGGCTGTTTCTTTTCCATGGAATTGCAGTATATGTGATTTCTCGAGGGTTCTCTGGTAGGTCTCGTGCAAGATACCAGCAGTAATTGGCAGTCTTATGTATGTCCCAGCGATCCTGATAATATCGTACCACATCTTTCAAGTCCTGGTGAAACCGTTCACCTTGCTCTTCACTGACAGCTTCTAAATTTGATGGGAAGTAGTCAAGGTGTGACTTGAGGAATTGAAGCTTCAAATGCATATTACAGCTGAGCAGTCTGAAATTTTCCAGCATATTCCTGACAATTTCTTTTATTGAGAGTCTTTCACATTGCCCAGAAATTTCTTAAACAACCTCTTTGACTCCATTCCACACATCTTTTTCAATTTCATTCATAGAGCTGATAAAATTAACATCTTTCATCAATTTCCTTACCTGTGGTTCATCAAATATTCCCTCTCTGATTTTAGCTTATGACAATGATGGAAACTTTGCGCGTAAGTACTGGAAGCAAGGCAACTTTGGTCAAGTGCTTTCACGAATTGTTTCATCATGCCAAGTTTTATGTGTAATGGAGGGAGTAGAATTTTTTGACAAAAAACAAAGGCACATTAGTAACATTTTTTGATCCAGGTTCCAGTTGCTGCCTCTCAGGCCATTGGTCAGTTTCCCAATGTTTGTCCCTCGCCCTGCTATCCCATTCACAAAGAAAACAAGGGAATTTTGTGTATCTTCCCTGTTATCCTATTAACAGATCAATGACCTTCAAGTCACCACATATTTGCCACTCATAGTCGTGGTAATTAATTTTCTCAAGGACAAGCTTCAGAGTTTCATAAGACTTAAGTTCATGGAATGTGCAAGCGTAATTGAAGCTTTCTTGTTGCCATTATGAAGTAACAATGCCTTAAGACTTCATTTGGAACAACCAATAAAAAGATGCCAAAGACTTGGTTCATATGCTTCCCTGCCCAATTGTTAAATAAGATTACACACATCCACACAAAACGTTAGTTGATCTTCTTTTGTGTAGTGCTTGTGGAACTATATTTCATGATTCCTATACCACGAAAATGTAATGTCAGATAATAACAAATTGTTCTCCTGTAATCTTGAGGCCTAAATCCCTCACTAAATCATTTAACTCAAATTGGTTAAACTATTGTGATGAATTGTCAAATTCTTGTAGATCAGAAACCAACCCATTGTCAGAAGTCATGGAGCTGCTTTCAGATTCACTAAAATTAAGGTCTGCTGGTAGTGGAGGATGGGTAGTTTGGGTCATGATGAATAGGCCATTTAGCAGAGTTCAGATTTGGATATTTAATTCATGTTTTATTTATTTATTTATTTTTTTTTTTTTTTGTTGTTGTAACCAGCAACTTTGCATGTGCTAAAATAACAATTGTCATTGTGATTCTGCTGCTCTCTATATAATTGGTTTGGCAAATGGCATTGCCTTCCGTTTTCCTTCATACCAATAACATAATCCCTCAACACTATTGTTACATGCAATATGAGCACAAATGATTTATCCTAATCACCAACTTTCTCTTTGAAATATGAGTAATATGGTTTCTTTGTTTGTAAGTCTATTTTACATACCTTCCCATCAAACATGCAACACCCACAAATGTAACAAAACTTCTGAGGACTATGTAGACACTGTCTCCTGCGTAATCCTGTTGTAGAAGTTATACTCAAATTTTATTTTAGCACTACACATATAGAAGACAAAGGTGCATATTAACATAAGTTTTCAGCTGAAGTTGAGATTAATAATAGCTGTAAATGTAAACATAAATACTTCACAAGAAGACAGACCTGACCCATAGAACAAATCTGATAAGTGCTGGGAATATAAACATAAACATTTGGGTGATAAGGGAGAACAGAAGTGAGCCGATTAGGAAGAAAATCAACAACAGATTCAGAATAACATAATGAAATGTAGCAGTAAGCTGTATAAGCTAAATGAATTTAGCATCATTGACATATGTGCGCAGATGTGCATAAAAACTAGATGTGATAAACCAATAATGGACTTCATTTTTGAAATCAGGGCACTGATTTTCATTAAAGTTACATATTTTCCTTTATATCACAGAATCAATGTTGACCAGTATAATTTATCTGAAGGTATCTTTAAGCAACTGTTTACAGTGTAAGCTTCCCAACCAACTCACAAGTTTCCTATTTAATTCTGATTACAACTTTGTATGTTTATTAAAGCTCTTACATCTTGGAAAGCTTGCCATGTCTGTAATCTTCTCAGTGTCACCCAGGTGCACTGCAAGGAGGTGAGATTATTGTGCAAATTGAAACTCATAAAAAGAATAAATAAATAAGAACAACAAATTTTCCAACAAAAAAAAAAATAAAGGAAAACCATATGAAGATCTAAGGACTTTCAAACATTTTTTATTCAAACCAAAAAAATTGAAGTTGCTCAATTTGGTTAATTGTCAGGCATGATTGTTAGAATATCTCTTCAGGATAAAATTAATCAAGGACAGCCAATGCCTTACCATTTAAGGATGTGAATACTACCCTAAACAAAGAACATCTACTGAAATGCATCCAACTTAATAGCAGTAAACAATCAAAAATAAATTGGAAGCTCTTTATTGAGAAGCTAGGGAAAAAATTATTAATATCTGCATTCCCAATGGCACTAGCAATCAAACGACCAGTTTTGTATGTTTATTCTTTCCTCTTCTGTGAACACTGACAAAATAGAAATTGTGTTGTCTGCACAGAATCACACAATCTACATGAACCCCCAGTCTTTGGTCTAAAATATCTTATTGTAATTTGAATAGATTTTAATTGATTTCTATTAAAACATTTAAAAAAAAAAAAACAGATGCAAATTGAGTTTCAGAAACATGTTTTTTTGTGATTTGAGTTATGAAAGGTTCAATAACATTCTAGCCAATGAAAACTTATGGTCATAAAGTTTATCATTAATTTTAAAGTGCAGTTGTAGAACTTAGATCATTAATAGCAGTGTATGTGCAAAGGTTAATTCCTTAACAATGCATAATCTATTATCATTTTTTTAAAAAAATTAATCTAAAGCACTTTAGACGTTCCACTGACAGTTACCAAATGCTGTGGCATATAGGGGGGGGGGGGTGACAGTGAGGGGAAACAATAAATGTATGTAGTATTGAGTCCATTAGTATATAGAACTAATGGTTGAGGACTTGTTCAATGAAAAGTAAATCTGCTCATGTGCACAGCTGCTCCTGGGATGGCCACCTTTATGAAGGACATGTCGAGGTCAGAACATTTATACATAAGATAATATAGTTATGAGAGAATTTTAGAAATGTTTATAGTTGTATAGCATACCTTGATATTTTCTTGTATTTTATTTTAAGTACGAATATGTATGATTCCTGTAGGTATAGCTATGCTCCTAATTCTGCCCATGGATGATGAATGATTACAGAATAATATTTATCCAATAGGCCCTACAATGGGTCACAGTATTTTGTTTGTTTTTTAATTTTCTAATAACTGTATTATCTTAAGTAAAAAATCTCCTAACCTAGACTTGTCTGTTGTAGGAGCAGCTGGTGCAATCCACCCACTTCAAGTTCCAGCACTCCACTCACTAAAAATGTTGAAAAACACCATGTGTTATCCTACTGCACATATGCTGATTTACTTTTCCTCACGAATAAGTCCTCAGCCTTCATGTGTAAACACTAATTGACTTATTATTACAATACACTTACTACTTCCCCCATGTGTCACAATACATTCTTCCTTCGAGTTTTTATTAAATGAAGACTTCCTTTGTGGCACTTTAAACAGCAACAACTGTACTTCATTGTACTGTTACACAATAACTGGATAACAAAATGGAAGGAGTGAAAGCTGTGCTCAACATCAAAACACTACTCCCATGTGCAATTATGAAATAAAAGTGTTTGAAAGAACTAAAATTGTTGTAATTATTGTTATTAACATTATGCATGTGATGCACCATGATGTAGTGTTCCATATTACACATCTTATTAGAGATGCCCAATTATTCCACATAGATATAAGCTTAAGTTTATGAATTGCTACAAAATGTATAAATATAATGTTAATATGCAATTTTACAAACAAAATCAAAGACGACACATTAATATTTTTACTTGCTTCCCTCAGACATGATATAAAGTTGTGTAACAGTCAGCAAATATCCAGAGTGTGTGCATCTCTGACAATTAGACAATTTGCTGAATTAAACTGTTTTGGATACTGGTAATGATATGCTTGTTCTGTTTAGTAGGAAACACCATGTTGATTGCACTCTACTGGTTTCTCATGCACTTGAGGCAATTGCCTGCATTAGTTGGTCACACCCCTAATGCTCCATCCATTCTTCTTGATATACAACTAGCAAACTGCCTGTATTTTGGTATATTTTTGGCATTGCATTAACCATATCCTTGATGTCATATTTGCCTTTCACGTGTTATTTAAATTACTCCCACATTAGTGAGAGCTGGCAACCACTGAAATTTCCATTCCATTATTTATTTAGAAATAGCACATTTGTAATGTATCTTGTAAATGAGATAAAATATGGTTCAGTTTATTGCTCAAATTGAAATAACTCAATAGTGCCACACTGATACCAAAAGTTATACATCTAGGTTATGTTCTGCATTAGGTGATGCAAAGTAATTTTCTTCTATTTAATGATTGAAATAATCTTACTTTATTTCTCATTAATTAGATTTACTTGATACATAAAACTCTAATATTTAGTATCTGCCATAAGATGCCAAGTACTTCAGGTATTACATTATTTTAACAATATTGCAGGTAAGTTTAATTTAATTTCTTTCCCAAAGAGATAATAATTCTGATATGAATTTTGGTATTACATAGGATAGCACTTTCACTTTGTTTGTAAGAGCCTTTTTGATGTTTACATTGAGTTTTATTAATGGGTGATTCCATGTTAGTATTTCATTTTTAGATACTGGACTATCTGACAAAATACTAGCTGTTCCCAATTCTATCTCTGTTTGCAAGGCTGAAGGTCAGTAGTTCTGGGGCAATCTAGGTAAATTCTTAATGCTCCAGACTGAAAACCTTTCATCCCTTATTTTACAGTGATTAACATCCTAAGGGTCACAGTATCAGCTTCCATTTATGATTTGCTATTAATTCGAGTGAGTTCGAAAGCCAACGCTTTGCTTTGCTTGCTCTTTTATACAGTCAAGATCTCTTCAATTACAGTTTTCTGTCGAGCTTTATATGTAATAATTGGATTGGTGCTATATTGAAGTATTTTTATTGCTGGTTGACTGGTAAGCAAATCCACTGAAGTAGGCACTTCCATTTTAGCCATTGGAATTCAATGCAGTGCTGATTATATGCTAGCAGACTTTATATTAGAGGCCCAGATATTCAGATAAACAAAAGTCAAGCTTTTGACAGATGTTTTAGCTTATACAGAGAGGCTATTTGAATTACAAGCTGTCGGTCCTGGTGGTGTAGTGGTTACCATACTTGCCTCCTTAACCCAAGATGGCGGGTTCGAACCCGGCCAGGACCGATGGATTTTTTCGGGCGTAAAAATCCTAAGTATGGCTTCCTTCGGAAGGAAAGTAAAGCCGTGGGTTCCGTGTCGTACATTTACGGCACGAAAAAGAACTTCAAGCCTGAAAGAGAGGCCTCTGAGCAGAATTTGTCGGCCGTTTCACGCCCTGAGTTGAATGGGACGCTGATGACACTGGGCAACAATGAAAATGTTTCGGGCTTAAAAATAGTGAATTTACATGTACTTCCATCTGCTGAATTCAAAAATCACCATAAAAATGATAGATTAGCTCTTGTTTTGAAGATAAAGTGACATTTCATTTTTAGAGTGAAGATTTTAAATTGGGGGGAATTTTTTTGGAAGTTGGCACACCTGTCAAATAACAAAACACAAATGCTCTTCAGCTGTTTGTAAGTCATAAACATAGATACTGTTGCTGTGACTGAATTACATGTAGTTTCTACTCAAATGAATGCAAAATTTCTGGTTCGCGAGTGCTTTTTTTAGTGTAAAATTTGTAAAAATGTGTAAATATGGTGAATAACTATTGTTATATTTGTGGTGAAATAACATTTTCCTCGCAGAAACGCAATCTGACGCCTCTTGTAAAGACTGACTATCAGTATTATTTCGGTATGAAAGTAGGGGACCAGGATAAGTCTTGGGCTCCACATATATGTTGCAACGCATGTTCAGTTACACTGCGAGAATGACTGAAAAAGAAGAAGCGATGTATGGCTTTCGCTGTAGCTATGATTTGGCGGGAGCCTACAAACCATACAGATGACTGCTATTTCTGCCTGACTCCACCTATAAAGGCAGGATTGTCTATGAAGAAAAGAAGCACAGTTCAGTACCCGAATCTTCCATCTGCTATTCGATCCATTCCACATTCGGATAGTTTACCAGTTCCTACTCCACCCGAAAATTGTGTGTTTGAAGTAGAAGATGAAGACAGTGTGGAACAAGAAGAACCAAACAAGCCTTCTACATCCCATGACCCTGATTTTGAGGGAAAAGATGATAAACCGCACAGACTGAGTCAAGCGGAATTGAGTGATCTCATTAGAGACCTTGGCCTGTCAAAGGAGAAGGCAGACATTCTTGGGTCTCGACTACAGCAATGAAATCTTCTCCAAAGTGATGTGAGAATCTCACAGTACAGAAAACGTCACATGGAACTGCTTCCCTTTTTTGAGAAGAAAAATAATCATATTGTTTGCTGCGACATTAATGGCTTGATGAAGTCTTTGAATTTGAACCATGATCCAACTGAATGGAGGCTATTCACAGACTCCTCCAAGCTTAGTTTGAAAGTTGTGTTACTTCACAATGGGAACCTTCTTTCATCTATTCCTGTTGGTCATGCTGTTCACATGAAGGAGACAATGCAAATATGAAAGCTCTCTTGGACTCAATTAAATATCATGAACACAAATGGAAAATCTGTGGTGATGTAAAAGTCATTGCCATACTATTAGGAATGCAACTGGATTACACAAAGCATTGCTGCTTCTTATGTATGTGGGACAGTAGAGATAGGAAATTACATTATATTAAAGAAGACTGGCCTGCAAGAAATATTCACCCTAGCGAGAAAAATGTCGTTGCCAAGCCTCTTGTGGACCCAAAAGACGTTCTTCTTCCACCCCTGCATATCAAGCTGGGTTTGATGAAAAACTTTGTCAAAGCTATGAACCGAGAAGGACGGGCCTTTAAGTACATCAAAGAGAAATTTTCGAAATTAAGTGATGCAAAAGTTAAGGAAGGCATTTTTGTCGGACCACAAATAAGAGAACTTGTAAAGGATCCTGCATTTGACCAAGTTTTGGAGGGGAAAGAAAAGGAAGCTTGGGAAGCCTTCAAGGTGTTGTTCATGGATTTTTAGGCAACAAAAGAGATGACAACTACAAGCATTTGGTGACAGTGCTCCTGCAAAAATACCGTAACCTAGGATGCAACATGTCCCTTAAGATCAATTTTCTCCACTCCCACCTAGACTTTTTTCCTCCTAGTTGTGGAGCTGTTAGTGATGAACATGGGGAAAGATTCCATCAGGACATTTCTGTTATGGAACAAAGATATCAGGGCCGTTGGAATGAAGTAATGCTTGCGGATTACTGTTGGTCTTTGTATAGGGATTCTGCGGAACTCCATCACAAGAGGCAAGCTAAAAGACAACGAAGTCAACAGGCCACCACATGATTCTCTTCAGACACGACTATCTGTGAAGTATTTTTCCAGCAATTTAGAACTCTTAGCATGTAATTACCAGTTTAAAAAATCAAATGCACTTTCATTGTTGTTAGCATGTATGTAATTAAAATGTATCCTTTTCTCTCAATCCGTTAATATGTAATACTTCCACCTTGTATATATCATAGAAACTAGAGCTAATAAAATTTTTCCATTGTCATTTTTGTTTTTCTCAGCCTAAAATTAGTAGGAATTGCTTCATGAAGTGCTCGAAACATTCATTTTTTTTTTTTTTTTTTTTTTTTTTTTGCCCAGTGTGACCTGAGGTGTTAAAGAGCGTCCATAAATAAATCAATCAAAAAAAAAGTTACGAGCTGTCTGAGCATACCTGCTTACTGATTGGGTTTCTTTGCAGATGCTCTTTAACATCTCAGGTCATCAGCGTCCTGCTTACTGAGAAAATGTAGTCTTCACCAATGGAAAAAAGGAAGATATAGTTGTTGTGCATAAAGTTAGTACAATGAACTCTTTTTCTTCTAACTCCAAGGAAATTTGAAAAAATATTGAATTATCCAACATTCAAATTAACAAAACATGCATATTATTAAAGAAAATAAATAAAACCTTACTTTTCACAGAAATAATTAACATGCAGCGGAACTTGGCTTTAACTGCAATATTTTTTGTATTGTTCAATAGTGAAAGACAAAAATCCACTCTCAATAATAAACCTAGCAGTAGATTAAATTATTTTTAATGCAGGTTAGTACAGTGTAGAGTGGCATACCATAATCTTTGGCAGTGTCAAATTTCTTCTTACGCTTTTTGTACTACTTTTACAACTTCTGTAAAGTCAAGCCACAAAGTGAGCTATACTTTGACATTGTGAACAAAGTACTGTACATGAACTAATCATAGCTAACAACTTAACGTCCTTTGGCCACTAACTTCAGTACAGTTAAGAGGATTTTTAGTTGTTTGACAACTTAACGTCATTTGGCCACTAACTTCAGTACAGTTAAGAGGATTTTTAGTTGTTTGTTATTACAAATTTGAGGATAGACACTTGTATGCAAAAGAGATTCAAAATCCACTTTTTTGAGGAGATTGTGTAGGCAGCATAGCTATTGGAAATGGGGTTTAAGAGGTCTAAAACTCTAATTATTGAGGAAAATGAGAAAGCTGCAGATACTTACAAGTTGAAATTATATTATTCTCTTTGCTTTTTAGCCACTGCTAAAAATTCTCAGTAATGCCTAATAACATAGCACAAATTGAAATGGTGAAATAAGTACTGCTTTTTGAATTATCCAATTGAAAAATTCAAAATATTCTTTTAGATAGAAATTTTAATATTGTTTCCAGTAGGAATTTCAAGAGAGATAAGTTTCTGTTCACATTAAAAAGAGTTCATTGTATTTTTATTTTAGTATTTATATTCTTTACTGAAAGCATAAAATAATAATGTATTGGTGATAATAACTCTAACTTGTGTTATAAGAAATGTTGCAAATTATGACTCAATGCAAATTATGACTCAATGGCAATATATTGCTAACATCTACATAGAAAATTCCTGTATTTCATCTAACTTTTCTTCCATAAGAACATGGCTGTTAAGAATACGTTCTAAACAATGAAATATTCTGTCACTCTAACTTTTTAAGTTAGCAAACAGTTCTTATACCTACAAAATTCAAAATTTCCAGGATTTTTTTTTTTTTTTTTTTTTTTTTTTGTGAATCGCCTTATGACTTTTGGTAAGAATGTTTTTTCCCATATGTATCTTACATAAAATGCATTCTTCAAAACTAAATTTGGCATAATAGCATAACTAACAAACAATACTTAGCAGACAGCATACATACAATGGAGCATCAAGTAAATACAACACTACTCTTAAACAAAGCTTCCCTCACACTAACTACAAGCTGCTGCCTGCAATGCAATTATATGGCTTTAATGACTGACTTCGCCAGTACTTAGCTATGCTCTGTTGGCCTGAAACTCAAACAACCTCATTGTAAAAAGGGATTGGGCTTGTAACCAAATCCGGGAGTATATACCATTTGCCAGTTTTCTATGTTTAGATTCATGGCTTTAACTGTTATTTTAATACAATAGCTTACATAATACGATTTTAAAGCAATTTTAGCAGTATCTTTCAATACATTACATAATTGTGTCAATGTCGCTTCAAAGTCATTCATCACTGCTTCAGTTAACTGCTCCAATTAAAGCTATATTATACTCTAACTTCAGTTGCTGGCAAGACATGAGACAACATGGACATGTGAGAAAATCACACATAAAGAAGGCTAATGGGAGTTGAAATTAGCATTTACAGAGTCGGAATTGGTCTGTTTAATGCAAGGGATGTAAAATTTAATAATCGGGGGAGAAGAAACATGGAATGCAATTGATTTTTTTGCTGGTGCAATTAATAGCCACCATACTCATGATAGGAGGTATTAAATTCATGATTTTGCCCCAAAACGAACTGCTGCACCGTCATGCTAAAACCTCATTCCTAGTTCTAATATTAAGAGGTAGTGAGTGCAATAGCTCAGGCAGAAGTCTTTACAGGAATGTCAATTGTTGACGCAGAGTCGTCAAGGCAAAATGTATGGTACTACAAGGAATCATTAATAATTTCTACTCACACATTGACAAATCAAATGTCATCTATTGTGATCGTGCAAACACGGCACAGGAGTTTTCGAAGGCTACGTGAATAACGGGAATTAAACAATTTCCCAATGTAAAGCCTTGCTTCATCCATGAACATCACATAGGTTGGAAAGTGCGGTTGCAGTAGCGTTTGATCCAAATAACGACAAAATTGCTGTCGTAGTGGATAGTCACCTGAATGTAGTATGTGGCCTTTCAAGAGGGATATGTTAGCTATTCCTATAGAATTTTACAGACCATGCAACGACTAACGTTAACGCGGTGAGCGAAAGTGGGACTAGTAGTCAAAGGTTTGCCCTCTATACACCGTAGCACAGCTTCCCCAACCTCAGCATTTTGAGCAGGACGCCACCATCCCGACTATTTGCTCATTTATTCAATGTGTCCACTTCGCGTAGTCTGCAACCAATACCCGCAAATGTGGTGTGGTGAGGAGGTGGCCAGTTTGGGAAACGTTCTTGGCAAAGCCTCTGACCGCACGACAGGAACTAAATGCTGCTTCGTACGTCAAATGCATATCAGTCAATTCTTTTGCGTAACTTCCGTTTCGAATGGAATAACGATATTGAGAATAACAAGTCATCAGACTGGGTGGACGGACGCTATTGGGCGCAGGGCGTAAACAAACTGCGTGATGGCATTAATATTGACGTGGACATTCCCAGACTCAACACCGCTACACAGACGACACACAAAACCGGTTACATCAAATTTATATGCGGCAGCGCCAGCAGCTATGGAATAACAGTCTGCGCATACCAGTCTAAACATGAATACGTCATGCTACGCATTTGAAAGGAATTCCTTTTAAAGTGCTTTGAATAGTAAGGGTTAAGTGCTAGGCGAATATTTGTTTTCTCCACTCATCACAAACGATTTATGCCTATTTCGCCTAGCCAGTATTTCCACCGCCATGCACGTTCACTTAGTAAAAGTTAAGTAATTTTTTCATATCTCCGTTTTGTACATATATGTTTTAGTCACGAAAATGCATTTGTTTATAAAGTAAATTAACAAACATTTACACAGCTAACACTATGTTTATACTATAACAACTAAATACACCATTTCACTTCACAAATACATAAAATAATACCACAGCCCTGGTGCCATTTTGTGCAATGCAAAGACTATACAGTTCTAAGTTCAAATGTTATATTACCTTTTTTGAAGAAAAAACAGGTAAAATATGTTTTTCAACTAATGTTCGGCGTTATCTCGGCAGGCTATCTATAATCGGGTGTGCATGTAGGCTCAGATTAATTAAAGTAAACTTTAAGACTGTTATCGATTGGTGTTCTACGAGAGAAATGTTTTCGCATTTTGTTCTAAATTAAATTTCCATTGGTGTCGAACTGATGTTCTCCAATGGTGAAGCGGTTTCGTATTTTGTTCCGAATTTAAAGTCGCCTGCAATGTACGCTGAATTTCAGAAGAAGAATTAAATGCAGGAACACATACATCGCAAAATAAATAATATACGTACTTCTATGTTTTATTTATTAACGGGATAATATTATTTCTTCTTTATTGCTCATTTAGCTTAATACATTTATTTATTTTAATGGTACAATGGCGAGAAAGAGACAAGACATGTAAGGCCGATCTACTTTTAATGAAAATATCAATGTTCCCCGGTATACTGCTAGAGATAGCATTTACATCCATAACACGGTAGAAAACCCTGGTTCTTTCCATTTTTAACCAGAATACGTTTCATGTAGATAAGATAATTGAATATATGTTCGGCGAATGCCTCACAACTGTAAGTATTGTAATAGACAAATAGACATGAATAGTGCAAAATACCAAATAATCTTAACACTCGTGTGCTAGCTGAATACGTATGATCTCAGATGGCGGCCACGTCTACAATAGTTCGAACGCGCAACAGACTGCATTCGCCGTATGTTTAGAGCGTGGATCTATGCCTGTCAAGATGTTGCAGCAATTGGATACATAGTTAATTCCAAACTGCTACAATTTGCTCATGGCACTCGGAATAAGTCATTTATGGCATCAAAGATTAATAAAATGAATAATTATGAATGGAAAATACAGCGCAGACTGATGTAATGTAGAACATCCCTATCGCGGGGGCATTCAACCATCCCGACGAGAAAGAGGATTCCGCCCACTCGTACGAGTGATGCTGACTTCATTGGATGGCGGAAGAAACTGTGAAGTTGATTATGGATGTGTTGTGGAAGGTTTGAGGGGCAACAGGGGGGAAAACAACAACAACAACAACAACAACAACAAAACGCGTTTGTCCCCTCTACGGAATTAAAAAAAAAATTTAAACCGTACTAGGGTGTTATCATTTAGCAAATAAAACACATAGTTAAGAACACCATAGTGTGTGAATACAGTATATGGTGCGGAATAACTTTATTGTGTAATATTCGCACCTCATTTGAACGAATATAGTTGGATGGTTATAGTTCTGTTTGATGTTCTACGTCAGTAAAGTCGTCTTTATTAAAAAAAGGGGGGGTGTGCCATTTTCATACTCGTGGTATTTATTTTATATAAGAAATATCTCTCCTTTACATAACAACATAGTTTAGTTTTATTGTAGCGAGCAGAACGACGGTGGAGATCATTAAAAGTAGCTTACAAATCTGTAGGGTGACAGCAATATTTTTCCCAATTATATGGTTTTATTGTATTATTTAAAATACTTAATTTCTATTTCAAAACCTATCTTTGGATGAATTATTAATTTACAGAGAGTGAAAATATTTTTGCAACATAACTTTTTTTTTTTTGCAAAGTTAAATAGTTCTTTGTTTCAAATATTCATTTTTATTTATAAAAAGTCAATCAAGAAGTGAGAAATATTTTTTTGCAATATAACATCCTTTTTGCAATGTTAAAGATTATATATGACAGGTTTTCGCAAACAGGTGTATTTTATATATCAACATGTTATCGGGATGGTATTCAGTACTTCGCAATCGTATAGATTCACCTTTTATTTCTACCACCACATCGTTATGCAATGCACCTTTTTTCCAACAGAAACTTTCCTCTACATGTACGGCTTGGTTTCCCCAAGGTTTTTCCCTCCGCCTGTTGACATAATATGACCATGAGGACCACCTGCGAGTGGGAACCTTGCTGTTTTTTTGCACTAGTGACGTGACTTTCTTTGCTACTCTTTATTGGTTAAATACGTTCATTTGCTCATGGCGTGCATATCCGAACAGGTTTACAACGACCCGAAAACTTTGTAGCAGACATCCTGTGCAAGTTAAAACGTGTTTTTTGACGTTATATGCCCTCTAGCTTTGGTTTTCCCCAACGTGTAAACATAATACTGCTTAAAAATTCGACTTTTGGTATTGGCAGTAAACGGGTCACTCCGGCCGCCATTTTTACGTATTGGGGTTTGGTAAATATGGCTGGTCTTTGGCATACTCTGCTACAACAAATTGATTCGGTTGATTAAGGCGAAGGTATCGTTCTTGTTTCTAGCACAGAGCTACTGAGCCTATAGGTTATAATTCTTAATTTCCACGTTCAGAAGTTTTCCTAATAAATAGCAAGTTTTCCCATGTTCATTACAAAGAAATCTGATAACAATCCATCAAACATTTTCCAAGTAAATCATTGGTAAGAATCCTAGTGCCTTGTGATGTGTAAGAACATAGTCGGATACAGAGATATTTTATCGTTATTGCTAATTTAAATTACTTTTAAAGCCACGCTTTTGTCCACGTTATGTAAGGGCTCAGTCACACTTCGACTTTGCCACTTCTGCTATAATGAAAAACGTTGCATGTTTTGACTCCCGTGTTTCTCATGTGATCCTCATACTTCCTAGCGTTAACTTTGGGAAACAGTGTTGCCAAATTGAAGGATTTTCACCTCGGTGTAAGTATTTTTCAACACTAAAGGAAATGAAGGGATTGTTTGGAAATGTAGGGATTTTTCAAGTTAAATTTTGAAAATATTTCCAGCTTTTTAAAAACGTATTTTATGACTGATCTGAAAGAATTCAAAATCGTTTTCCCATGCACTTCTGCCTTTAATTAAGAATGTTTCTTCATTAGCGTTTCAGCATTAAATGAAAATATTACTTATCAAGAGTTTCTGTAGTAGATATAATGAAACACCATTTATGATGAAGCAACAATCGCGGAAAATAATTTTTATGGTGCTGTAGCGATAACGCAGTATCGTGATGGGCGAACACAATTCTTTTGTATCTCGTCTTCTGAACGAAAATGACGAAAATTATTATTATTATTATTATTATTATTATTATTATTATTATTATTATTATTATTATTATTATTATTTTTTTTTTTTTTTTTTTTTTTTTTTTTTTCCCGTTTTCCATTCGTTTATTTTGGTTGTCAGTGCTACAATGAAATGTCTTCCGAAAAGTATTGAGTCATTGCTTCACCTTATTTATTTTTACCTCTCCAGAAGTCCGAAATGACAAAGTATTCTTGATAAGTTATAATCTTTCGTTGCAGCGAGTCATCAAAAGATGGTAAATCCTTCTACAATAAGGTGATTGGCTGTGGGGAAGTGTTGTCTACAGTACGCAATAAGTGGTCGATTCTATTCAACTTATTTTCACTGACTAAAATTGAGGATTAAATTCAGTAGCAGATTTCATGTTTTCAAAATTAAACAATCCTTGTAATAAAGCATAGCTCGATTTCAAAACTGTGTTCTCCTACCTTCAATTCATTCAATATGCTCTTTCAATCTGAGAATATTCTTATCTAGTTCTGCAAATGAAGCTGAACGATTTTTGAGGATTGTAGCCTCAAACTTTCTTACACCTGAAAATACTGTAGGGAATCATCTTTCAATGTAATTCTTAACATCTTTCAAACTTCCTTGAAGGAGATCAAACTAGGCTCTGCAGCTGAGGAAACATTTAAACAAGAATTAATGCGCAGTCTAGCATTTGTGAAACCCTCAGTTACCAAGACAATTAAAAAATCTAACATTCAGTGGGACTCCTAGTTAAAAAATTTAAAACCAAAATTACTTCTGATCTCGAAAATGAATAGCGTCTTTTGAATAATATTTTTCTCCTTTGAAGAGAAAGGTATTTATTTTAATTAGTCAGCAATAGAATTTTGGAAACAAATTGAAGAATGCCAACTTTTTAATTGCGAATATTTGTAAGGAAATTTAGCTAAAAAGAAATTGTCTTTCTTTGCCCCATTCTAATGCTAAATTGGAGTGTATAAATAGATATGAAGGACACGCAAAAAAAAAAAAAAAATGTTATGACTATCCTGCTAGTGATGAAAACTGAACTTATTTGGCGAAAATATATACAAGAATAATAAGATTGACAAAATTGCCGAGCTGTGGTTGCAAAAGAAGACGGTGACAAGGACAGTGATGAAGCATAAGCACGAAAAAGGAGCATAAGGAGATACCACATTTCTAAAGTGAGTGTACATGAATATTACTTTAGACTTTGTTTTAGGCGTGTATTATCAAAAAGTAAAATAAGTATTTATTTTGTTTTGTAAATGTCAAGATTAGAGGAATATCTGATATTAACATGTATTTTAAAGTTAGGTTTCACACGATCGATTTTCTTGCCTTCTAAACCCAAGATCGCGGGTTCAAACCCGACCAGGATCGATGGAGTTTTTCGGGAGTAAAAATCGTAAGTATGGCTTCCTTCGGAAGGGAAGTAAAGCCGGGGGTCCCCTGTTGTACAAGTACGGCACGAAAAAGAACCTCAAGCCCGAAAGAAGAGGCCTCTGAGCAAAATTGCCCGCAGTTTCACGTCCTGATTTGAATGGAACGTCGATGACCTGACGTGAAATGTTAAACAGCGTCCGTAATTTTTAAAAAAAAAATCGATTTTATTTAAATATAGTCAGTCTTGGATTTTTTGAACAGAAGGAAATTTTTAAAATTGTAGAGAGCCTCTCTGATTCTAAGGGATTTTGAAGGCCTGGAGGATTTTCGCTACTGAAAACTTGGCAGTGCTGCTGGGGTACATAAAACAAATGATTTAGGTGCCGCATATTCAAATGACCCTTCCTTACCAAATAAAATTTATTGTAATCCATTATTTAACTTAATAGTTTACTGCATCTAAATTTACAATTTTCAAGAATACTGAATTTGATTAGAATTAAAAAGATTAGGGTAGAGGATGAAATGGTTTGGATTAAGATTACTCATTGAGGCCTTGGTGGTCTTTAGCTTTGTTTACTTTACAGCCTTAAAGATGCTTGGCAGTGAAATCGTCAGAGAATGTCAACCTATAAAATGCTACGAAAATGTAATGAGTTTTAAACAGTCCTTTCCTGCTTGCAGTAGTTCAGTATGCACTTGGATGTCCAATAGTACAGAGTTCTGTGTACCAGGATCAGAAGTAAGCTGTCACCATAAAAGTGCAAATTTGACTGAACACCACAAATTGCGAACTAGCGTGCCTAAGACTTTATTTTGCCATGACCTTAAGGGCGGTTATTTGGAAGATAGGTAGGTATATATTGACCATGTATAAAAAATGATTATATAAGTCATTATTGGTAAATAACCTTACTTTTTCAATTGCATAATTTCAATTAGACGTAAAATTTCGCAAGTCAAAAATATTAATAACCATCAACATGGATTATGAAAGAATGTTCTGCAATCAGTGCAGTCTCAGAATTTGTATGTCAAACTATCTGAAACTTGGAAACTGATGATATTAATCAACCTAAAAATTAAATCTGTCCAATGTGTCAATTACGATTCTATAATCACACATTGGTATACACGCACATTCACCAAGTTATATCTCAAAAACTGTTTATTGTAAGTTATAATAGTTTATACAATGTGGTTATTTGAGTTACTAGTCCGCAGAGCATGACTGCACATTGGGCTGTGTATCATAAAAACTGACAATTTGCAGAAGGCAATAGTCTTACAAGTCAATAACTTTGGCAAGTTTTTCTTTTTCATAAAGCATGCCAAATTTATACATGAAATTGTCGTGTTCAGTTTCATGAAACTTACAATGCGAATAGATAAAAAGAGGCAATTTGTCAGAAATATTTTGATATATTTGTTTTATGAAATATAATACTGTCACATACGTAGAAACAAGCAGACATATTTATAAAATTGTTAAACATATTTAACAGGGGAATATTTACTTGTCATAGCATGTGCAGCAGCAATAATTTATTTCAAAATAGAACATGAACATTTTTTAGCCTTAATATTATATACAATACAGCAATAATTGACCCCTTTTCTTTTCAAAATTTACAATAGCAAACTGTGATATGTTTCCTTCTGTGCTCCTATAGTTTATCTGACATTTATTTTGTAGCTGAGCTAACATTGTCGGTCATAGCTAATTATCATTTTTGTTGCTTGTTTAGATTTATTTAAAATACACATTAAGAAGACTGAAATCTTAATATTAATTATTACCAATAATAGGGCTATAATGGTTATTTCATTAGTTGATAGTATTTTTGCACTATGTCAGATTTAATTTACATTTGGATATAAGTTAAATTCAATTACTGGATAATTCCCTTATATAAAAAAGGATCAAAATTGAAAGTTCAAAATTATAGACTTATTGCATTGTTATTGGTTTTCTCTAAAATACATGAAACAGTAGTGTTTATTAGAGTGGGTAAATTCATTTTAAAATTTAAAGTAATATCTGATTGCCAACATGGCTTCCAAAAAGGAAAGTCCATTAATACTGCATTAATATAGTTTATAGATGAGGTATATCAGAGGCTTGATGACTCAGAAAAATGTGTTGGGATATTTGTCAACATGTCTTTTAGCTTTTGATTTAGTAGATCATAGAATATTACTAAATAAATCATGGAATTAGAGGAGTTGCATACATTTAGTTTCAGTCTTATTTAAGAGAGCAAAGGCAAATAATAAAAATATATTTTTTCAATAAAAATACAAACGAAATAAAGTTTATGGAATCAAAAGCCACTAATATAGAATGTGGAGTCCCTCAAGGCTTAGTTTTAGGTGCATTATTGTTCATTATGTATATTAATGATCTTGCTACTCGATCAAATAATTCCATAAAATGTTCACTATTTACAGATGACAATAGCATTTTGATTTCATGTACAAATAAAAAAGAGTTAAAAAGAAATATTGTAATTTGTCTGAAACAAATACCTACTTGGTTTCAATCTAATAAATTAGTTATTAATAAGGACAAAAGTCAGGCATTGCAATTCGATCATAAAATGAACAAAACGATTACTTTCCCTAAAATTAAATTAAATGAATATCAATTTAATTATGCTGAAAATTAAAAATTTTCAGGAATTTGAATGGAAAACAACCTAAACTGGAATATTCATACTGAAATTTTAATTAAAAAGCTAAGTAAAATTTGCTTCCAAAATTATATCATAAACATAGTGTAAATTCTAGCTTTCTAAGGACAGTATTTTTTTAAAATTTTCAATCCTATTGAAACAGTGAACAGTATGGGGAAATAGTAGTGATATGAACAGAGTATTTAAGATGCTGAAAACGGTAATATGAATTATGATGAATCTGAACAAAATGGTCAGTTGTAAAGAACGGTTAAAAAATTATGAATTATGGCGCTGCCCTATATATATAATATATATATATATGCGCCATAATTCATAATATATATATATATATATATAGTTGTGAATATGGATTCCATTGTATTTGAAACTGAGCTGATACTTTTGGGGGGGGGTGACTAACATGCAGGTTTGAGCTTTTCCTAGTATTATAATCATGTATTTCACAGCTTTTGTATATATAAGACAGCATATATACAAAAGCTGTGAAATACATGATTATAATACTAGGAAAAGCTCAAACCTGCAATATATAAAAAAAGTATCAGCTCAGTTTCAAATACAATGGAATCCATATTCACAACTTCCTACTTCCCTCAAAAAATTTAAAAACAACCTGAAGACATATTTGGTACAAAAATAATATTATTCAGTAGAGGAATACTTGACTGGTAAAACTAGTGATATGTATAAATATGGAAGTAGATTGTATATAATATAAATATGAATGAGTGTAAATGATATTGACAATTTATGTTTTTATTGATATGTTTTATTTCTATATATCTTGTAAATTTTTAACACTGTATTTTTTATTTTGTTTATAGGTAACATTTTTGCCAATGTAAATATAACAGGGTCGCAATAAATGAAACATGAATTCTGTTAGGTTGCGAAACAATGGCAGAGACTTATAGAATTTTTAATATTATAACATCAATGCACAAAAATAAAATATTAATGCTCAATAAATAACAAAGAGTCTTGAATGAAATAAATCATAGCAACATAGTCATTTACTGACAATTTGTTTTTTCATAATTGTCTGCTTTATGAAATGGCAGTTTGCTTATGACAAGTTATAATTTTGTACCTGTCATATGTGACATATTTGTAGATTATATGAAACAATTTATCACTATATTCTTAATTGTCAATTTTTATGAAACGGCCTTGGGAGATAGTATATAACTCAAATAATCTCATAATAGGTATGCTACTATAGTAAGGTTTCTTCTGTCATATAAACCAATATGTTCTATTCTGAAAAAGTCTACATATCTGTAATAAAGCATACAGTGAGTAAATTAAAACTAAACTGAATCTTTGTGTGAATTTTATTTTCCTCCTGACTATCTAAGAACTGGGTAATCACTATGTCCATCACAAAAATCTGCATTTTTTTGATGGCTGATTCTGCGTCGGTTGTTTAAATACCAAGTAAATTTAGGTGAAGTGCATAAAGTACAGTAAGAAATTTGAAACTTAAAATAACATGAGTGAATATAAGTATTATTAGGAGATTCTGTTCACATTATCAGCAGCTTCTCCAGTTCTAATTTGACTGCCAACATTAATTGAGGTTAATTATGTAATATTTTGTAAATGCTTGGGTATGGAGTTTTATCCAATATACTGGATGAGCAAAGTTCAGCTCATTGCATTTTGTCCACTAATTTTAATTTCCATGACAAGTGACAGCATTTTTCACATTAATATAATGATAAAATCTGCAGCCATCAATTAGAAATTTGCTCACCATATATTATTGTGTAAATAATGCTGAAAATGTTTACTAAAAATGCATTTTGTTCAAGCATGATATTAAGTGAGTGTGTATGTGAGTGAGAGTAAGTAAAGTAAATAAGTAAAACTTTAGTAATAGTTTTGAATTTTATATACCAGGTGTATAAATGGAAGCACTGTACATGATGAGTATAGATTTTTCCACTGGGCTGTTATTGATATATTTGTATACTTCAGTCATCATTTGGTAACCATTCCACCACCAATGTGGATAAATGCAGCACATCTTCATGGAACTAAGGTGTTAGGTGAGTAGTTGTGTTAAGTATTAAGAAGATATTTAGTTTACTTGGAAATAAGGAAACAATGAATAAGGATTGTATTGTAATTTTGTAATATTCAGTTAAAAGTTCAGAAGAATTAAGGAAATGAGCACAAAAGAAAGTTTCAAGATGGGTATGTATACTTAATGTACATTATTCTAAAATATTTTAGAGAAATTTAATAACATAGATATAAGGTTATTGATTCTGAAGCTGGAAAATACTGACACCCTTCCCCTCACCAAAACATTCTGTGTACCAACTTTCATAATTTGTATCATTTTGCGATTTCCTGTATATTTGTCATTAGATTTTCTTCCTTTCCTTTCCTTTTCCTTGTTATTAATCAAATAGTCAAACATGTGATTGCTTGTAAATGTTCTAAATTAAATTTTACTAAAGAAGTGTTTGTTATAAATAATTCAATTGGCCTTGAACTAGGCTCTATTATAATAAAGGAAAGCTACTCATAAACAAGTTTGATATGAGATCTTTATAATAATTGAAAAACAGAAGAAGCTGTGACCATCTTCATGGTCTAGTAGTAGCAATAAATAATTCAATTGGCCTTGAGCTAGGCTCTATTATACTAAAGGAATGCTACTCATAAACAAGCTTAATATCAGATCTTTATAATAATTGAAACACAGAAGAAACTGTGACCATCTTCATGGTCTAGTAGTAGCATTTATGAATATTAATCTGGAGGTTGCAGGTTTGATTCCCAATTAGGTCAACCTACTTGGAGTAAGGGTTTTTCAGAGTTTTTCTTTATCCTGAGAAGATGAATGCCAGATAGCTTCAAGGTGCCAAGGACTCCAAGCTCATATGAAACCATCATTAATTCATTTAATTTCATTCCATTTATAATTACAGACTTATACATACAGAATTCACATCCAGTCTACCAATGTCACAAAAAGACGAATGCAGTCAAAGCAACGGCAAGAAGAAGAGCTCAAACTAACCATAGAGATATAAATTTAAGAGTACTCTATTGCATTCACCCCTCCTAGGTGCATAATCTTGTAAATGAGGAGGAGGGTGATGTTCAGGGTTGCTCCTACTTCATCTTCACATATCCAAGATGGTGCATGGTCCATATTTCATACTTCAGAGATTGAAATTGGAGAGATTTATTCAAATGCTTCCACCAGAAAGATGTGGCACAACTTCTATGATAGTTTCTCTAGAATAGATTCAACAGGATCAAGGCGTGCTGTGGACATAGTAGTTTCCCTATCATCAAGCAGTCTTATATGTAAGTAATTACAGTTCCCTTCCAGCAAACACACTTCAACAACTGGATCATTCTTAGAATGGCAAATTACTTTTTTAATAGGTCCAGGGTTCCTCATCCAAGAAAATGTATTTCCATTACTGGATCTTCTAAGGAAGCTGAATATCCATTCATGTTTTGTTGCATTGATGATGCATAATATAATGTGAGGATTTTTGATAAACTTCTTCCCATCTAGAAATATCCATTTTCAGGCCTTTTATGGCTAACTCAATTGTTTTCCACATCATCCCAACATTATGTTCTGTTTTCCCATTATCCTGCAGATTCTATGATGTGGTTTGACTCATCGCAACACCTATACCACTTTGGAAAGTCTGAAATTCTAGCTATATGAAGCTTGAACCTATCAGAGTGAATGTAACGGGTATACCAAACAGAAAAGTTTCTTGAATATTGAAATAACTCTATTATTTGTTGGCAGTCATATCTTGGCAAGAGAAGGCAAATGGAAACTGAAAATACTCGTCAATGAGAATGAAAGGATAACTATTTAATGAATATGAAAGTAAAGGACATTTGAAGTTCATTAATATTTTCTCGAATGGTTGAGTGGTTTTTAAAATTGCCTTCATATGTATGAAAACTAGGCTTAACTTTAGCACAAACATGATAAGAAGTTACTCCTCTAATCTCATTAAGAAGCAAAAAAAATTAGATTGTTGCTACATATTCAGTGATATATTTTTGTCTCTCCAGGATAACCAAGCGGTTCGTTTAGTGAGCTCAGCTGCAATAAGTTTCTACTGATTAAGGAGCATATTTGTGATAAAAGTATGTGCTGCCAGATTCATTTTCCCTAGTTGGTATATTATCTCATACTTGTAGCTTGACAGTTCTATCCTCAACTTCATAATTTTTTCATTGTTAATTTTACCGGAAAATTATGTTAAATATGAATGAGACCAGCCTCTAATTAGTTGTGAGCTAAAAATGTCTGCCTAAAAGATAGTGTCTCCACTTGCGTAAAGCTTCTGAAATGGCATATGCTTTCTTTTCAATAGAAGAGTGATGCAGTACTGGTTTAGAAAAAGGAAAAGAAGGTGAATGAATATTTATTCTGTGATAGAATCATTCCAATGGCATAATCTGATGTTGCCTGCCTCCATAGTTTTGAATTTGAATTTATTTACCAATAATATCTAAACAGTTAACAATTTTCAATTCACTATCCACCGTACCTTGGTCTTCAGCTCATCAGTGGAATTTCCTGAAGGCTCTGGTTCGGTTACAAAAAATATTCATAAATATATACAAACACAAACAAAACAAATCACTATTATTTACCAATTTTTTTTAAGTAATCATTTAGGAATATTTAACAAATTAACATACTTAATCTCATTATATTATTATAAATCTAACATCCAGCTATATGAGGCCTGATTACATACAACTACATAATGAAACCGCTCACTTCTTCTAGCACTATTTTTCGATCATACCCCAATTCTCTCAAACAATTCTCCTGCTGCATCCAGGCCAGTTCCTCCCTCCCAAACTTATTACAACAATGTACAATTTCTCTCTCCCCCACTCCTTTTTAATTATTCTGTACAATTTTAAAAAACTCTTATTTCTAAAACTAGCTCAAATTTCTTGCCTCTCCATATCTTCAGTCCGTTGCCTTACTTCCTTCCAAAACCCTTGTCTACTTTTATTTCCAAACTCCTGAATGTCCTCCATTCCAATTTCTTGCAATATTTCCCCCACTTTTCCCACCCAGCTGTTATCTCTCATTTTTTCCCTTTGATATTTCATACACTCTTTTAGAACATTGTGGTCCTCTAATTTGCCATCCTGTATCAATATTTTAAAATTCTCTCCAGCACCAAACCCTTCCTCCCTAACTCAGCTAAAGCTACTCCTTCCAGTGAAGCTTTAGACAATCCGAATACCTCTTTACAAAACATCCCATGAATTAAATCAATTTTTGGCCATCCTTTAGAAGTTCCCTATACTTCTACTCCATGTAACATTTTTGATTCCACTACTACTTCCCACCATTTCTCCAACCAATCCATTGACATATTTGGTATTTTCTTCAAACACATTCTGATTGCTCTCATGACTACCTTTAATAATAACATTTTTCTCTTGTAGTTCCAAACCTCCACCACTTGACAACCACATCCCCAAATAATCAAATTCTTTAACCACTTCCAATAGCTCCCTGTTCAAGAACCATTTCTCATCCCTTCTCAATTTACTCCCTTTCCTAAACACCACTGTTCTTTATTTCTTAACATTTACTCTTAATTCACATTCTGCACAAAATCTATTTATCTCATTTATACCTTGTTACAATCCAATTACTGTAATTGTACCTACCATTACCATCTGCAGATAGTAAGATGGTATTTCTTTCCAATAACTGGACAGTGTGAATTACTTTTTAAGATTCGTTCAAATATCATCAATAAACAAATTAAACAAAAGTTAACTCAACTTACAGCATTGTTGCAAACCTACCTTTTGTTCCATCATCTCTGTAATCCCATTTCTTGTACACTTAACACAAAACTTAACCCATTATACAACTTTTGAACCTCTGCAATAAACTCTTCACTTATTCCTTTACACCTCATTTGTATACAAGTACATCTCTTTTTATTGTATTTAATGCCTTGCCAAAATCTGCACTTTACCCCTTTTGTTTCTTAGGGGTTTGTTTACAATAGTTTGAATTATCATTATGTTATCAACAGTCGTATCTTTTCTGAATCAGCTTGAAATTCACACAAGTTCCCTTCTACCTCTAATCATTCCTGTAATCTATGAGCCAATATGCTCATGTGTAAATTTTACCTAAAATTGATAACAAACTAGTTCCTCTATAATTCCCTGGATTATTCAAATCACCTTTTCCTTTATACATTGGTACCACCTACTTATTCTCCAATTTTTAGCCACTATCTTGCTCTTTTTAACCGTATTAAACAATTTTGTCAATATACTCTAACTTATAGAACATTTTCTAAAATTCCCCTGGAATCCCACGTATACAAGCTGCCTTATTCTTTTTCAAAATTTTATTTTGATATTCAATCTCACTACCTGTAATTCCCTTACTGAACTTTCAGCTCTTTTTACTGTTTTATTAAACATTAACACTGCACTTTTAACAAGCCTGCAAAATACTTTCACCATTCAGTTGGTTTTCCTATTATATTTTTCTTATAAACACTCTTCATAATAATCCATATTTCTTCATTATTTTTATCTATTTCCTTTTTAATTATATCGTTCATTTGTTGTTGCCATTCTTCCTTCTTCCTGTATAGTAAATATTAATATCCCCATTTCTTTAACAAAAAGTACTGCCTATCCATATCATCTCTATCCTTTTCCATCTGACTAAATCTCTAAATAATTCTTTTCTAACCCGTAAGCATTCTTTCTGTAACCAATGTGTACACCTTTCGTCTCTTTTTTATTTTACTTCCATCTTTGCACCAACTCCTTTCACAATTAATTCTCATCCCTTCATTGTCCCCTCTACATTTACTATCCTGAGAGTTTGTTCTACTCCATATTTTATCAAATGGTTATCTATTGTTCTTAATCCTTATAATAAATGTCACTTAGCTCATCCCTCAACTTGTCGGTCCTGGTGGTGTAGTGGTTACCATACTTGCCTCCTATACCCAAAACGCGGGTTCGAACCCGGCCAGGACCGATGGATTTTTTCGGGCGTAAAAATCGTAAGTATGGCTTCCTTCGGAAGGGAAGTAAAGCCGTGGGTCCCGTGTCGTACATTTGCGGCACGAAAAAGAACCTCAAGCCTGAAAGAGAGGCCTCTGAGCAAAATTTGTCGGCCGTTTCACGCCCTGAGTTGAATGGGACGCTGATGACCTGAGCTGTTAAAGAGCGTCCTTAAATAAATCAATCAAAAAAAAAAAAAAATCCCTCAACTTAAATTTATGTACTTTTAAGTGTTCACTCCTCTGATGTCTCATCACTTCTACTACTTTCCCCTAGATTTTTTTATTTTTGTTAGCAAAGGAAAATAACTACTAGCCACTTCATCAGTCACTGTTAAATCACTAAGCTTTTCATTCACCCCTTCATACACACATAATCAACCACACTTTGTCCATTTACATTCATAAATGTAAATTCACCACCTAAAATCTGCTCCCCATTACATATTGTCAAATTGTTATCTTCACAAAAGTTAAGTAATTTAACCCCTTTGCTATTACATATTTTATCTTCTTACTCTTACTTCTTTCTCCCAGTCACTTTCACTTTTCATAATCACAGATTTTATTTTATTTTCTCCCACCCTTGCATTGAAATCCCCTGTTATAATAAACTCCACATTAACAAACTTTTCTCCTTAGATCATGCATACCTTCACTAACTTCAGCAAATAACTTATCATTATAAAATTCAGTTGACGTAGGTGGGTTGTGTATCACACCCAACACAATATTTATGTCTACTTCTTTTGCTTTGTTTATTTTTACCCATGCCACTTGATTATCTTCCTTCATCAACACCTCACACATCTTAACTTTGATAGTTTTTCCTCACAAATATAGCTATACCACCAGAAAATCTACCCCTATTACTTTTCCGTAACCAACACTTTCCTATAAACATAAAATCATCCATCTCCGCGTCACCTTGGTCAAACCATGTTTCAGCAACTGCTATTATATCGCCCAACCTTAACACTCCCAAATATCTCACTTTTCATTTTTAGACCCTCTATATTCCATGAAACTACAATCAACCCCAATCCCTATCTTATTGCATTGCCTTGAATTTCACCACACCAACTTTGTCTTGTGTCTAGTTGTTATTCCATTTCCCTCATTAAATCTTCCTTCATGCTCCCATCAATCACCTTTAGTGTGCTGCCCTCCAGTGTTGAAACAATGCTCAAACTGCCAATATTAATTAAAACATATCTTTTAAAAAAGAAATTCCAATATTAGCCCCTTTTCTCTTATCTGCTGATTTCAAGGCTGCCGCTTCCTGTTTCTTTTGATCATTCACTACCACACATCTTCTTGATAATGGCAAGCTACTCCCCTCTTCGACATCATTTCCCTTTTCAGCTGGTCTCTCCGATACTCGCCGTCTCCTTTCTTCTTCTCCCTTCATAACTCTGCTTTCCACATGCACTGGGAAGTCAGCAATCTCCTCTCTCGACTTGATATGCCGACTTATATTTTGTTTCCTTCCACTGATCCACAACTCAGTTCCTCTAACAAATGCCCTTTTCCTTTCTTCTCTAGCTTGTTTCATTTTTTCAAATAAAAATGATCATTCCTCCTTAGCAAAATGACCATTTAAAACTCATTGTGTCTACTTTTACAATTATTGGCCTGCATTCATTTTCTCTTCTTCCTATCCTAAAGTGGTCAACTATCTTCAATCCAACTAATTTCAATTCCAACTTCCAAATATTTCTTCCATTAGCTGAATTAGCTATTTTTTTTTTTTTATCCTCCTTAACTCCAAATGTAATCAAATTAATTTTCCTTTTCTATAATACTTGTTCCATTCTTTTCTTACAATTTGACAATTTACTGTTCACCTGTCTTATAAAACTAGTAACATTCCTTTAAACTTCTGCATTCTGTTGTCAACTCTCTCAATCTTCTCCATTTTCTTTAATCACTCACATATTATGAAATTATCTTCAGCATGTCAATACTTGATTCAAGTCCTTGGGTCCCAGATTCACTTCTGTTCCTCCTATTATCTCTACAGCATGGCTAATACCACCGCTATCCAAAACTGCTCCTTTGTAACCATTGCACCTTTTCTTTCATTCGTATATTTCTTTCTGCTAAACCTTCTGATTCTTGCCCCAACAAACTTCTAGATCATGTCCCATCTTCGTTTCAAGACAGAGCATTACAAGAAGAAGGCAAGTGAGGAATAAATTGCAAGGAGTGTGTTCATAAGTGTATGTGAGACACCCATGCTGCCACATGAATGAAGACCTCTCTGACTCATATTGGGCTTGCCTGCTGGATTTTTAGCGTGATCTGACAACACTGTTTACTTTTATCAGTAGTAACATGCATGAACATGGTGAGGAAGTTGGAAATTTTTACAAAGCACATTTCTGTGGCTTGCGTTCTTCTCATAGACAATATTACATGATGTCAGCTCTCTGCAGCTGCTTGTGTTAGACTCCATCTCCACAGTTAATAAGCCTCCATTATCAATTGAACAAACAACTGCTTTCTAAATGTTTAACTTCAGATATTTAACTGCCTTTATTGCTTGAAAGTTTAGAGGAAATTTACTTCTATTACACACTGTATTTTCTCAGCAAATCTTGGAATAAACTGGGCCTAATGAAATAACAATTCAAGTGCATTCCATAGAGAATCAGAGTAGTAGAGTTAGGCACATTTATGTAAATGTCAGAGTCAGACCTTCGAAATTTAATTATGACTAATGACATGTTCCAAAAGAAGATTAATTCTCATTGAAAAAGAGCCCTTCTCCTTATTCAGTATCAGGTTGAACTTAGAAACAACTTCCGTGAATTTTTTAAAGCTCTTATTATGCTCTTCTTTTGTGTGACCACAGATAGTTATGCCATCCAAATGAACTACTTTTTCTAGGCCTTCAGCAGTTATGATTCCAGTAATAACATGTAGAAATGCTGGAACATATCATTCCTTATACTGAAAGAAATGCGAATGAACTGAAACAACTTTCTACATGCTTCAAAAGCACTGCATGGTTTATCTTCCTGTCTGATTGATATCTCATAATAGACGCTTTGAAGATCAACTGAACTAAATCCTTATTAGAAGCAGCTCTGTTAACACCATCTGTATTAGGCATTGGGAAAGCACATTAGTCTGTGAATTGATTTATTTTCTGTGAACAATGGACTACCATTCTATGCTGATGATTTACTGAAGTCATTACCAAAATTTGAGCATGCCATGTAGAAACACAATGTTCAATAATACCTTTCTTCAGTAAGTGTTGGATCTCAGATTCAATGAATTTTAAATCAGAAACTTGGATGTCTACAAGATTTAATTGATGCTGGCTTGCAGTCAGGTAATTGTAAAGAGTTGAATTGCTTCTATGTTTGCTGCTGTAACACTACAGATATTTAAGAGGGACTTCATATCTACCAAAATGCGACTGGATACTGGAATGATGTTTCAGGACACTATGATGCCAAACAGAGATTAGGAAGAATGCCAACTAACATAATACATAAACTGGGAATGAAAATAGGATCAATTATTGACAGTATTGACTCTCTGACACACAAATTAGCCCAATGATTATTAGAAAAACACATTTCCAAAATTTCAAAGTGTAGCAATAAAATATTCAACAGATTTAAACAGTAAAATTAAAAGCTGCATATTACCCATAGATGATATGCTAATTTCATTTAATGTAATATCCTTGTTACCCAGTAAATCCGAAAGAAAAGCTTCTATGGTTTTTACAGGATTGATTACAAAAATTAGATTAAAAACTGAAGAAGTAGATAATGTAAAATGAACAAAACCATGCATTGAACAGTTTTCAATAAAAAACATTTCCTACAAAAGCAGGCATAGCTATGATTAATCCACTTTCCCCTTTACTGGCAGGTATGCTTATGAATCATGTTGAGATACATATAACTAAATTTTTTCCATGGATGTTTAAAGTATGGTACAGATATGTGTATGACATTTTGTCATAATAAACTAAACTTCTATAGAAGATGCAATCAAATTTACAGGGAAAATCACTAAATTTTACATTACAGGTACAAACATCAGAATACTTACTGTTCCTAGATTTAAAAATAATTAGAAAAGGCTTTGACTAAAGTTTGGAATTTACAGAAAATCAATGCATACAGAAAATTATATAAAAAAAAAGAAACCTAAGTCACACCAGCATGCGGTTTTTCCTAGACAGATGCACAGGTTTTTTTAAATCATGTTTAATGCCCGTTTTTACCACTGATGTACCACAGGCAGGACATACAGATGGTTAACAGTATTTCATAAAGAGCAGTATGGAAAAGAATGACTACATATCATCAAAATTGCCATAAACAATAATTTCAAAAAATAATTAATAGACAAACTAATAAAAAAATACCAAAGACAGAAAGACATAAAATACACAAGCACTTAGAAGAAAGAGAATGATATAAAAAAAGTTTTCATAAAATTCTTTGGTAGTCAATAAATTTAGAAAAAATATTTAAGCAATACAAATTATTCTAACTCCTCAGAACAAATTTGGTTTAAGTAATTTATTAAAAATATCACAAAAGGATTAAATTGAAGCAATAAATAGATGGGAATATACTAAATAAATTGCAAAGAATGTAGCCAAATATTTCATTGGGCAAACTAAACAAAATTTAGGCATAAGGACAAAACATTTCAGAGATATCAGATACAAGAAAATTGAAAAATCTGCAGCAGTCGCACATTTTAGGGTAAGAAACTATGAAATAGACATAGAAACAATATTATTGGAAACTGTACAGAACTGTCAGGGGAAAATATTTTATTCAACAAACAGCATATGATACATTTTTAAATCTCACCTGAGGACCTAATCAGGAAACTATTAGACAAACGTGAGAGTGAGGAGGAGATAGCGACAAGGCAACAAACAGTTGGAGAGAGGAGCTGAGGGTGAATGCAAGTACATTTGAAACATGTTTTGAATATAAAAAAAGTTAGTATAATTCCAATGTCAAAAATTCAACCAAATATTCTTATTTAGATAATCAGTGTTAAAAGTTTTCATAAGTAATGAACTGATCTCTTTGATTGTTAATTCAGCCAGTGCATTCATGCATGCATGCGTTCAGTCACTCAATTATATTATTCAATCATTCTCTACCTTGATGTTACCAAAACTGAATAAGAAAGAATGCTGAATATTGCCTTTAATGCATACAAAACAAAAATTAATAAATAAGGCTTTAAAATGAAAAATGTTGAGGATTTCCAAAAATGTATGCAGATGGCTATAAAAAAGAGGATGTCCATATAAATGCTCACAAATGGTAATCCTGAATATGCAGGACTGTAGTAGTTAAAATACTTTTGTCAGCATGGGCTAAGTCTGTATGAAGATGTTAAGTTTAAATGGTTCATTACATTATATAACTGAAAAACGTACTTAAGAATGTTTAAATTACTTTTAAATGTATTACTGTAATTTCATTATGTCTAGATTGTTTTTTTTTAACTTTAAGCAGTGAATGATTTTCTAATTTAAAAAAAATATTATGGAAGTTTTAAATTTAGGCTGCTCATTTGCAAATGCATATTTTGGGAAATGTAGTGAGTTAATGTATTTATATCACCATAATTTAAATTTAAGGTTTTACTGTCATTTATGAAGTTGAAGAGTTTGTCAGTTTCCTTATTTAAATTCATAGTTCTTGTTTTTTTCTGGATGCTTGATTTTATTCTTATAGTAATGTTTTTCTTGCAGCTTTTAAGACATGCTTAAGAGATTTGGAATAAATTCTGAAATGTCATTTGATATTTTAGTCAAGAGAATACTCAAATTATACCATGAATTTATTTAGAAGGTATGTTACTTTACTTCTATAACAGAGCTGGATGCTGCAATGTGTGTGTGTGTGTGTGTGTAATAATAGTGTATGTACGGACACTTAAGTGTAATAGCATTCTTGGCAGCATTAAAGATTTTATGGTTATTTAAAAGAGCAGCCAATTGTTCTTTGTAAAGCTATGATATGTTGTTATATGGTAAAGGTTCTGAATATTGGAGACAATTTACTGTTTATATATTGGACAATAAACTATATATTGCAAATTTATTGTTAAATATTGATCCTGCAGGAACACTTATTACAGAATGGAAAGAAGGTGAAAAGGTGTGGGAGAACATTTTAGAAAATGAAGAATCAGTGGAACAGTTTATTGATTGTCTTGTAAACATTTGTTGCAACTTTGGCTTTGATGGTTACCTTCTCAATGTGGAAAATAATATTGATTCACAGAAGATCAGTCTCTTAGAACTATTTGTGAGCATGTTACATAGCAAGCTTCACAGCAAACTACCCCACAGTGAAGTAATATGGTATGACAGTGTTACAACATTTGGGGGACTCCGTTGGCAGAATGAACTAAATGAATTGAACAGGTACTTTTTTTTTTTACTTTACTTTCCCATATATTTCAAGAAAAAGTAATTTTTAATATATGAGAGTTATTTGAAAAGTTCTTGCACAAAATAAAGGTTAACTCTTAAAAAACTAGTTTTGAATAGCAGGAATTTTCACATTGAAATGTAGTATAATATAGTAGGTTATGTATGAGGAAATCACTCAAATTGCATTAAATTTTTTACACTTACTTGGACATTCAAAGGTTGTTGCCTTCATCATTAGTATGGTTTCACTGTCAGATGCTAAGCATGGTATTAAGATGTTGCTCTGTGTGGAAAAAATAAACCTTAATACCATCCAGGGATCTTCAGGTTTATTTATGAATGTTATGAATTGAGTTGAGCTTATAATTATGTTTTTACTCTCTGCCAGATCTATTATTCTTCTACCATTGTCATCAGACAAATCATGCAGACTGTTCTTCATGCCTCTAAACCCATCTTTTCATATTTTCGCATTAAGGTCCCCTAAAATTACTTTCATGTCTTTAGAAGGTAGTTTGTCCAGCACTCTTTCCACTTATGATAAAACTTGTCTTTCTCTTGAGGTTCTTTCTCTTCTGTCGGCACATATGCATTTATCATTTCCATATTATAAAACTTCATCCTCAATTTCAACACATATATCCTTTCATTGACAGGCTTTAACTCCATTATACTACTTTTAAACTTGGAATGTACAATAAACGCCACTCTTTGTTCATGAACCCCTTCTCTCTTCCTGCTTTGTAAGATGGAGTATCCCTAATATCCTGGATCCCACTTCCATGCCATCTAACCTCTTGAACAGCTGTTACATTGTATATCTTAAACTCCTTGATGACCACTTGTACAACAGCAATTCTATATAAAGTTCTGACATTCCAGGTACCAAACTCAAAAACCATATTTTGTCACTTAGGTCGTTGCCTAAAATCCTTTCAATTCCGAGGCTTCTCAACAGTAAATTTTTTACAAAAGTTGGGTTATCAGCCCAATGATCTAACCTCCAACCTGGAGGACCAGGCTATCATTTTAATCCCTGGTAGCAGGGTGGTAAGGTTATACCTCCAGGCACTGGGTATCCATTTTAGTCGCCTCTAATGACATGCATGAGTTACAATGGGGCTATTCTTTATACCTCGCCCCCACACTAATAGAAATGATAAGTTAGGAAATAATTTTTTAAGGAAGTAAGCATTCCAGGCCTAAGTTTAGGGTATCTCCCCGGCATATGCCATTTATGAGGAAAAACTGGAAAAAACTCTAGTCAGGAAGACACTCCTGATGGGAATTGAATCCCAGACCTCCTGCTCACAAGTCCATGCCTTAATTACCTCAGCCACCCATGGCAGTTGGCATAGCATTCTTCATTAACCATGTTCTACTAGAAAGATAGTTCACCATTAGGTTACTCTTAGCATCCTAGAAAATTGATGCTAACTGATCTTTCACACTGACTTCAAACATTTTGCCACATCTCTGGCAAAAAGATAAAATATACCCATATCACTGGTTACAAATATAAGGATAAAGTCAGTTGGATCTCTGAAAACATGCCAAACTTTGCTCGGAGATTTGCAAACTGATTCATTTTTAATTAGATGTCCACATGCATGGCACCTTTGTTGTAGACACTTTCTCAGTCAAAATGTGAAATACCCATTTGCTTCAAATTCCTACCGCTTCAGCAATTTCTGACACCTTTAGTCGGTAATCCTTGAATAACATATTGTGCACTTTTTCAACAATATCTGCTATGGTGGGCAGTTCCCATTCCAAACTTTCATAGCTGTGTTTGAACAATGTAATCCACTTAGAAACAGTTGAAAATTATGGCACAGAGTCCCAATGAATGTATATGTTTTAATTTTTGTTGGTGTCATACCATTCCTCACAAAGAATTTAATTGCCATACACTGTTAAATATGTTGTTCTATTTTTCCAACATGTATACATCTGCACTGCAAAAAGAGCAATAGCTTGTTTGGTCTTCATTAAGTGAAGCACTATAATAGAACTGTTTCTGAGGAAAATAGCAGATTTGTAAACAGTAATTGGTTTGGAACTAATGTTGCAATCTATGGATAATTGCAAGAACTTTTCAAATGATCCTCCCAAGTTCTAAAAATATGTTCTTTGTGCAATCCTGATTTAAAAATTACTATTAAATATTAATGATGGTAATTAGCATGCATTTCCGTTTATATTTCTTAATCCTTACAAAGGTCGATAGAGGTGAATTTTTCTTATTTATCTGCTTAACTTAATAATAAAGTTAGTCTCATGTTTTGCAATGTTTTGTGGTGAATTCTTCTTCTAAGGGAGACAAAATGGACATTTCAGTGAATCCAATGTTCCAGTTCTATGAAGGTGTGCTTTTAAACAGTAATGGCACATGATGCATCCAAACATTACAACCAGCTCTAAAAATGAGGGTGGGGCACAGTGGGCCAGATTATGATTCTAGCAGCACAAAATATATTTGCAAACTTGACATTTTAGTATTTATTAGTATTTAAATACTCATATCTTGACAGCACATATAAATAATTGTTTGAAAGAAGAAATATATCTTTCAGAACCTGTTATCTTTGCTGTAAACAAGGAGCCTTTCATTTGTTAACCTCTTCTGTGACAATTGTTAGTGTTCTGTGAGAGTGAAAATTTTTCAGGAAATAATATTTAAAGGTATAGGCTTTCATATAAACAAGAATGTTAAATCATAAGCCAGTTACTAACCAGATACAGTTGAGTGATTAAGGGTAAAATGTAATATTTTTTCTGTTATTAAATTAAAATGGGGGTTTAAAACATTTTATTCACCTTTCCACAATGGTTAAAAAATTAACAAATTTTCAAAAATTACATACAGAAAAAAGATTTAGACAAAATTTTAAAAATAAGCACTAAACCTGGCATTATATCAACTGATCCTTTACAATATATAGATATCAGCATGAAACCAAATCTGGATACAGTGGTCTCCAAGAACAACTATCTGAAGTATTAAGATTGAAAGCACTTAATACATTAAACAGCTGTTATCCGACTGATACATGTATAGCGTATATAGCGCTGGATTATTTAAAAACGAAGAAGCAGGCTTTGGGATATACTGTGAAGAATTCAATATACACCTCTGGAACAGTGTGCTAACAATTTTGAGGTAAAATAATGGTCATTAGACTATTGCTAATTTAGATTTTACCTGGTCAGAAGAGAATGTTTTTAAGACACTTTGACTATGTATGAGGAAAGAATTCATTTACCATGGTAACCTTTCTCAAGTCCTGTTGAAGCACAGTTCAGTATAACAAATATTTCTGCCTGGAAGACTGTGCAGTAATATGAGTACTTGGAAATAGGCCATATATATCAGCCCTCGATCGTCTCCCTGTATGGGATTCCAGTAAACCACACAAGATGGTCACTTTCTTTTTCAGGCATTATTCCTTTTATCCATTCTTCTCAAAACCCAAGAGTTACCTTAAATGGAGGGGAACTGTATTGAGTGTTCATTAGGTTAGACATCATTCTCAGTAATGAAATATCCATGAAGTTTAAAATTAAATTATGCCCAGTTGTAACACAGTTTCTTTTTCAATTCCCTGTTTGCACCAAGAGGTATGCAGTAAGCTTAGCCTCCACTTGTAAATAAATGTCCATGGGAAAGAAATCCATCAGAGTCTCCAATGCAATGGTTGGAGTACTTCTGAAGGCCCCTGTAACATATAGACATACTAATCTCTCCATGGTAATGTTACCTGCTTTAGTAATTTGTAATATTTTTGCCACCAGACAGTGGCACCATAAGATAACTGGGACCAACCATTGCACCTTATACAGCCAGTAACTAATGTGTGGTTTTATGCCCCAGATAGTTCGGATAGTGCATTTGATGGTTACAATACACCATCAGACTCTATGGAGAGTATTGTCAATATGATCATTCCAGGTCAGTTTCTTGTTGCATATGAGGCTAGATATTTGACTGACTTGAAATATTTCAGAATTGAGTGCCTAGTTTTTCCTAGGCCTTTTAAGATCCCTCCTGTTAGTAAAAGGAACAACATTTTGCTAGGATTGATAGAGGGATCCTCTCGCATGCACCAGCTGTAAATTTTCCACATATCATATTTAAGACTTTATTGGGAAAATTTCCAAAAAATAAACAATGCTATGTCATCTACATAGCCTTGTATACAGTATCCCTCCTGGGTCATGT
This sequence comes from Metallyticus violacea, assembly GCA_030762175.1. NCBI lineage: Eukaryota > Metazoa > Arthropoda > Insecta > Mantodea > Metallyticidae > Metallyticus > Metallyticus violacea. The sequence goes on along the minus strand of CM060830.1, from coordinate 61,993,050 downwards.
CTTTTAGTAGACCATCCAATACAAGAATCCAGAGTAGAGGGAGAGAGAACTCCTCTCAGTGGGCACCCCCTTTTGGCAATGAGCCTTCATTTTCCCAAGAAGACTAGTGATAATATTTCTGCTCCTGAGCATGGAGTTTATCTAACTATAAACAGTATCATTGACTCCATGTTTCCGTTCAGCCAGAACCATAGCTTATAAGATGTGTTACCAAAAGCACACTCTATGTCTAGGAAGACCCCTAGAGCTATTTCCTTCCTAGCCATCAAGCCCTTCACTCTGCTAACAAGACTGTAGTGCTGATATACAGGACTTAGATGACTGGTAGACATGTTGATTTTGATGGAGGAGAGTATCTAGCAATACCCTCCTTTGAATATATTTTTTGATAAGTCTTTCCGAGGGCTTCAAAAGGAATGATGCAAGACTAATTGGTCAGTAAATTTTGGTGTATTTATTATGCCCATGCGTCGTGTGTAGTATATTTACGGCACAATAAACCTCAAGCCTGAAAGAAGAGGCCTCTGAGAAAAATTTGTCCACTGTTTCACGCCCTGAATAGAATGAGACCCTGATGACCTGAAATGTTAAAGAGCATCCGTAAATAAATTAAAATTTCAAAATTATGTCCATGCTTAGAAATAAACACTACTTCTGTGATGCACTTGGTCTGGAGTTTTTGCAGTGATTTGTGGATTCACAGGTGTTGTTATCATATATGCAATAGGGGAAGTGTGCCTCAAAGAGAACCAACAAATGTTTCTTCAGCCAAACATGTAAAACAACCTATAGGCATACATATTATTCCTACAGGATTTGTTGGACGATGGTGCAGTATTCTCTGTAATATGGCTGCCTCTCATAGGCTAAATATTCCTGGCAGAAGTTTTGCCAAGAAGATCTTTTGGCATTACATACACTTTTATTGTAGTCTGTAAGTCCCGTATAATACTCCCTCCAGTCTCCAGTTCTTTTTGCCTTGTTAAAAAGATGTTGTACTTGCTTCTCATTTATTCATGGTCTTAGTCTACCAAGTCACTTTCTTGGATTTTTTGTGTGACTTCATGGGACAGTTATCTATCATATAACTGTCAAGTATGGAATAGAATAGGTGACCTTGTCAATATCACCAAAATATCTAATCCTATCAATTTTCCCAATCTACCTGAGAGATTCTGCATGTATGATTCCAACCAAGTTCTCCTGGAATTTCTACAGCTATTTTTAACTATATTAGCATTAAATGATATATAGTTGTGATCCGAAAGTGATGGTTCAACCAAGACCCTCTAATCAGTAATCTGAGTAGTAATATGCTCAGTACGAAAGGTAATGTCAATGACTTCCTGTCATGTGCGATTGGCAAAGATGGGCTTGACATTAAATATATATAGATTACTAGAAAACAGAGAGTCTAAAAGGTACTTGCTCCTTTTATTGATGTCTTTGATGCCTCAGATTTTGTGATGAGAGTTGGTGTCACTCTCAAAGATGGTTTATTCACCTTTGGAGTGCAATGTGGAATATGTTCTAGTTTCCTGGTGGGTGGATTACTGCCATTATAGGGATAATAGCCAGAACTCAATACCTGTAATAGGTCTTTCTTCTCTCATCCTGAATTGCAGTTGAATTTCACCAAAGTGATGTCACTAAAATAAAATTCTAGAAGAGGTAAGTATTGAATTCCATTGCCAATAGAATACAACTCCTAAATTGATTGCCCTTGCTGCAATGTATCAACTTACCTTGGCATTCTCCTAGTTCTGTAATTCTTGAATCATGGCTAGGTCTATTCCTTCTTCATTGAAAGTTTTACAGAATACAGCCAAGGCCGCCTCTCTTATGTTGGAGGTCAATCTGAAGGACCTTTATGGCTTCCTTAGCTAGAATCCTTGTAATTCTGCTAAGGCCCAGAAAGGCTCTATTGCCCAGGTCTTTAATGGCCTTTGTGGCATCTTCATCCATCAAGCAGACAAGTGTATGTATCGGATTGGAACTGACTTTCCAATCTCCTAAGCTTATTGTTTTGTTCCAATTCTTAAGCATCTTAATGATAATTTTGAATGTGAATATTTTTGGTGTCTTGGAAAGCATAGCTCATAGTATTTCTGCTCTGGGTCCTATAGCAAGTTTTAATACTTTCCCATGGCTCCAGTTGAGGAATCTTTTTCATCAACCATTCTTTGGTGATGTTATATGCGCAGGAGAGAATGAGAGTGCCTCTCTTCCCATAAGCTCTAGTAAACTGTGGGAAACTTCCATCTTTGAGGGTCTCAAATTCCTCTACATTTACTTCAGTTTGATCCTCTGAAAGCTTTTTGATGGGAAAATTATCAGGGATCACTGCTACCTTGAAGCTAGTTAATGATTTCCTATAGGAATGAATGGTGTTTAATGCTCGTTTTTGCTACAGAGGCACCACAGGCAATGGACATTGATGATAGATGAGATGAAATGATATATTGGGAAAGGATTTATTTTTAAGGGAGGAAACATTCCAGGCCTAAGTTTCAGGTACCTCCCCAGCATTTGCCATTTTCAAGGACAGAGGAAAACCTGGAAAAAACCTCAGTCATGGAGGATGGTCCTGGCAGGATTTGAACCCCAGACCTCTCACTCATGAGTCTGCACCTTAACAACCTCGGCCACCCATGGCAGTTTTCCTGTAGGTTTTATTGGTTGTTGTAGAAGCTCTTTCTTCCACATCCTTACCCTGCTTACTCTTTTAATAATTCCAGAGGGAGAAGGGGAAGATTCCTCAAAACAACTACATTATTGTCCAGCTTAGGTACCCTATTCCTCTCTTCCTGGGATATATGGGGTTTGAGATTTGGATTTGCCTTTCCCCCATTTTTTTTGGATTCCAGGCAATGCCTTTCTCCTTAAATTTTACTTTTAGAGCTTTTCTTTGCACCCCATAAGGTCATTTTTGTTGAACATTAAGTTTGTTCATTTTTTCAAGGCTTCTGTCAGGCCTGGAATAGGACTCTTGGGTTCTTTTTCCTCAGCTAAGGCTAATATATTGCCCTCGGAAGAGATATTACCCAGTTCCATGTCTGAGACTAGCTCCAAAGGAGCTTCCTCATCAAGGGAAGTGATTGCTGTTGAGGGCTCACTTGTATGGTCCACCCCACCCACCAACTTCAAGGCCATGCAACTTTTATGGGGGTGTGAGGGGGAGCCTCCATAAAATTAAAACCATCTTTTGAACTAGAACTTCCTTCTACATTGAAACTCATAAAAAGATAAATAACTGAACAAGAGCAACAAAATATCCAACAAAAACTTAAGGAAAACCACATAAAGATGTAAAGACTTTCAAACATCTTTTATTAAAAATGGAGTTGCTCATTACTGCTTGTTAGGTATGATTGTCTGTCGGAACATCTCTTCAGAATGAAAATAATTAAGGACAGCCACTGCCTATTGTGTATGGATATGAATACTATCGTAAAAAAAGAACATTTACTGAAATGCAACCAACTGATAGTAACAAATAAGTGAAAAATAATTTGGAAACTCTTTATTGGGAAGCTAAGAAAAAAATTATCAGTATCAGCATCCCCAGTAGCCACTAGCAACCAACTACATTAACCTTTCCATAATAAATGTAAGTCAACTACCATCACCCACATCTCTTCTTCTTCTTCTTCTTCTTCTTCTTCTTCTTCTTCTTCTTCTTCTTCTTCTACTCCTCCTCCTCCTCCTCCTCCTCCTCCTCCCTGTATTTGATCATTTGATCATTTGATCATTTGATCATTTTGAAGATTAGAGGGAAGGCTTTGGTGATATGCATTTCAAACGAACTCATAAAAAAATCTGCTAATTCCTAAACCAAGGCCTAAAAACATGTGCAGGTTTCTCCAAAAAAATAGAAGATTACATCGCAGATATTAACATAGCCACCAATGAACTAAAAGAAAATGAAAAATTGTTTATCAAATTGAAATGCACCTTAGAGGAAATAAAAAACCAAAATAAATTCAACAATTACACAAACATAATAAAACAACTAAAAGAAAAACCCGTAGTATTCAAAAAATAGATAAAGGCAATAAAATCGCCATTTTGAACCAAGAAGACTACATGAACAGGATAGAAACCATGTTAAAAGGTCAAGATTATAAACCAATTACAGAGAATCCACTTAAAACCTGCACTAAAAACTTGAATAAAACATTAGATGAAATAAAAATACTGTCCACTACCGAAAAACCAAAACTCACACATAGCAACCCAGTTTTACCTAGAATGTATGCACTTCCTAAATTACACAAAAAAGATAACAGCATGAGACCTATAATCAATAATATCAATTCACCAACTTACTTGTTAGCAAAAAAATTAACCGACATTTTCAAATCCTTGAAAAAATACCAAAGTTTGAGTGTCAAAAATTCACAGGATTTGATAGAAAAATTATAAAATTACAGCAGAAAATATAATGGTATCGTTTGATGTAAAAGCCTTATTCCCAAGCATACCAAAAGATACACTTATACTAATGTTAAAGAATTGGTTAAAATCCTTAGATCTACAGGCACAAGAAATTGAAGACTTGATAAAACTTATGAACATTTGCATTGAACAAAATTACTTCATTTTCAATAAAAAATATTACCAACAAGTCTCGGGACTAGCTATGGGAAACCCCATATCTCATTTCTAGCAGATTTTTTTATGAGTTTGTTTGAAATGCATATCACCAAAGCCTTCCCTCTAATCTTCAAAACATGGTATAGGTATGTGGATGACATATTTGCAATAATTCCAAAAAAACATACAACAGATGCACTAAAACTTCTGAATTTGCAGCACAAATCTATAAATTTCACCATAGAGGAAGAAAGAAGTGGATATCTCCCCTTCCTAGATGTAAAAATCATAAGAAATGGAAACTATCTTACATTTGGAATTCATAGAAAGGATACTCACACAGAAAATTACATAAAAAATGACAGTTTTAACCCCATTCCACATAAATATGCAGTGTTTTATAGTTTGGCACACAGATTAGTTAACATTCCACTCACAGAAACAGAGTACAAATTGGAATACCAACAAATCATAAAGATAGCAGAAACTAATGGATACAACAAAGACACAGTAATAAAAATCATCAATAAAATCAAAAAAACAAAAAACAATAAGAGATGTTTCCACACTTAAAAATGCAAAAGAAAGGTACAAATTCAAAAGTTTCACATACCACCCACAATTTACCACAATAAGTTCAAAAAGATATTCAAAGAACAATTTTAATATAAAGAACTTATTAGGTTGCAGAGTAAAGGACTTCATGCCAACAGAACAAAAGTCAGGTATTTACGAAATAGAAAGTACAGAGTGCGATAAAAAATACATTGGAAAAACGAAGAGGAATTTGGGAATCCAGAAAAAAGAACACTTCAGAAATATTCGCTTAAAACAAATTTATAAATCAGCAATAGCAGCACACTTTTGGAATAAAAATCATGAAATTAAACCAGAGATAAAACTACTTAAACAACTTCATAACGCAATAGAACTTTCCACTTGGGAAAACATTATCATTACAAAAAATAAGGATAAATATATGAATTTCCATTTCCCTCCAATGGATGAACTCAGCAAATTCCTAATAGAACCTACAGATGCCGCCACAAGAACATCAAGAGACCCAACCGCCACATATAACAACAATTTATCTACAGGCTGAAGATGGGAGGGATCACTCCCGAAACATATGTCAGATTTTTGTGTAAGTGAATGGAGTTAGTGTGAAAAAAACTGTATTACATTGTTTATATAAGTTTAGAAATATTACAATATAGCCTGGTTCTATTCCAGGCCAATATTATAACTCACTCCGATACAGAATTTTAATTAACGTACTAATTTGTACCATTCAACTAATTATATACAGCATTTGTTAAGACCCATTCTTCAGTATTCCAGAAGACACTGGCACCACCTGTTCTACTAAACAAGAAACACTATAGTGAAACACTAAAACATTTTATACAATTCAATAATCACCCAAAATGAATAATAAATATGTTCTCATTTATTAAACTCCTGCCCTTAACTAACATACATCCATACACGTTTAAACTTTTGATCTAGTATACATATAGTCAAATACTATTACCAGCCAGTTAACAAGGCAAACACAATCCAACTCACAGATCCTCTGTCCTCACGGACCATAACCATTTGTTCCCTAACTCTATAAAATATTTCCCAAGATTCCAGATTTGTCTTTAGTCACCAAACATTTTCTTTGTTGCAATTTGCTCATTTAACTTGAACCATTTGCCACAAATTGCTTGTTATCTCCATTCGCGTGTTTCTAGGCATTCGAACAGATTATGTTCTACATTTTCCAAATTTCCACATATAGGACAAACTCCATACTCAAAATTACTTCCAAAACCCCTTAAGCTCCAGATCCCTAATCTAAACATTCCTTTCCCTCTTCTTTCCTGCTTATGACACTAATGTGTCTATCTCTTTTAACATTCCCTTTTATCTTCTGATAGAACATTAGTGACCTCTTCCCTCTCATTATAAAATTCAATATCTGTCCATCTATATCCTCAAACCTTACTCTAATCTGTTTCCAAAAATTTCCCTCTAAATCACTTCTTATAAGCCATACATCATCTTTTCCATTCCTTATTAACTCTTCTCCAGCTTTGTTTACCCAATAGAAATCCCCTATCCCAGACTGCTGAAATTTTAAACATTCATTTAACAAAGAAATCTCTGACATCTGTTGTATTGTAAACCAATACTTCAAAACTCTCTCTGTTACCCACTCTCTCACACCAAACCTCCCCAATTTCCTGCATTTGCAGCATTTTGTGGAATTCCCAGCACAATCTTACAAAACCGACTGAATATCCTATCCATCAATTTCCAATGTTCCTCTATGCCCCATATTTCAATGCCATATGCTCACCTAGACTCCACCAGTGCCCTGTATATTCTTTCCAATCAAGTCACCTTTATCTCCGATGCAACAAACATACATTTCTAAATTAACTTCAAAGATAATAAGCCCTTATTGGTTAACACTGATTTCTTTTGTTTTTCCCATTGACTGGAGGAGCTCAGAACCATTCCTAAGTGCGAGAATTCCTTCACAATCTGTATCTCTCTCCCCAACATGAACCATTTCTCATCCCTCCTCAACTTCATTCCCTTTTTAAATACTGTTATTTTGATCTATTCCTAATTCACTTTAAGATCCCATTCTTCACAATATCTCATAATTTCTGATAACACATATTTTAATCCTATCATTGAAATAGGTGCAGCCATTAAATCATCTGCATAAAGTAAGCCTGGGATTTCCAACTTGTTTTTACTATATATGCATGTGGCTCTGTGGAACTGGAATCATCCACTGTTCAGCTCAGACCTTGCCCCCAGCATATGTTATCATTTTCAAAACTGAAATCTGACCTTCAAGTGTGGAGATTTTCTGAATTATAATGAATAGACATTGGATTTGTATTCACTAAAAATATCTAAAATATGCATTTATGCTGTCAAAATCTTTAAAATATGTTCTATAATTTCAAATGTGCACTAAGCATGTGCTAAAATTGCTAACTTTAAGCTTATGCTTTTTGGTACTTACAATGTACATTCTTCCTTAGACATCCTTCCAGTCCTTGATAATCATATAGAATGATCATTTTCTCCAAATGCTTAGGTGTAAGTTTGTGAAGTTTATCGGTTACCACAAGTTTGTATACTAAGAAGGATGATTTGTTGCAACTGCACTGGAGAGGCTCCTAATGGAAGTCCACAGTAAGGACTTTATTATTTTGTCATTAATGTGTTTAAATTTAAAAATACATATATTATATGCTCAATGCATGGAAAAATAATTAAATGTGCAGCAACATTGAAAATTTGCAATTATTTGCACTATAAAAGTTTACATATAAGCACAAAAGAACATAAAATATATTGTTAAATTTAATTCCATATCAAAAAGAAAAAACAAACCAAATATTCATTTGAATACAAATCAGATGTCTAATAATGAGTTAAGGGCCCCTGTTTTCCAGTGATATGCACAGTACTTTTTATAGGGGGATTGAAACATTAATCAAGAGAGGCAAGAAATATATTGAAGCAAAGGGAAATTATATTGAAAAATTATACCTACATTTTTATTCTAATACCTATATAACATGGCAAAGCCAGAAATTTATGGGCTCCATCTTGTACATGGTGGGAGAGATGCTGTAGCTGTTTTAAAAGAAACCATGCAGACCATACTAGGAAAAGCCATTAAGTGTAAACAAAACAAAAAAAAGGCATTCAAATTCCCAAATTAGCAATACCATATATATCAGAAGCAATTGTTGCATTTTGGGTGCAAAATAATTCAGCAAAAGGCAGTAAAATGATGATATGCAAAGGAGCTAAAGATAGAAACTTCTATGCCTCCTGCATAAATATTGGGGCAGCCAAATCAGAGTGCTGTCCACTATATGAAAGCATCTCTGTGATAAGTGGCTTGGCCAGTAAAATTACTTAGTCATGCCATCATTTGTTTGCATTGGTGCAGGAAAATATAATTAAGAGTATGACAAGTAAGGAAACTTATTTTATAGTTTGTCTTAAGTAAAGAGTGATGGCAGTAGTGGGCATATTAAAAAAAAGTTTTTTTTCAGATAATGACATAGAAGTAGATTGGAAACACTGATTCTCTGTTGTAAGAAGAGCATTTTAAAAGCTCTTGACCTGACTAAGAAAACACAAGAGAAATTATTATTTTTTATTTTTCAACATAGTCACCTTGTAAATAAATACATTTAGTTAGACTTTCCAACTTTTGAATATCCTCAGTAAAATAAGATTTATCCAACTGTGAAAAATAAGTGTCTATCTCCAAGCTCATCATTTGATGTGAATCTGCTTCTGCCCAGCCATTGCTTTAGGTTTTTGAAACCAATGGTAATTGCTAGGAGCCAAATCAGGCAAATATGGCAAGTGTGAAAGCACTTGGAAGCAAAGGTAATGCATTTTGCAGCAAAAATTCCTTTTGTATGTGTTTGTCATGATGAAAGAGAACTTTTTTTTTCTTGCAAGGTGTGAATGTTTATCCTGAATAGCTTCCTTCAGTTGGGCCAGTAGTGAAGTGTAATACTCCCAAGTGATGGTTCTGTCCTTTTGGAGATAGTCTATAAGCACCACACCAAGAGAATCCCATTTCTTTTCCTGCAGATGGAACCATTTTGCTTACTTTGGTGCACTTTCACCTGTAGCCACCCACTTTTTGGACTGCTCCTTCATCTCTGGCATGTAGTAATGAATCCATGTTTTATCTACTGTTATAAAATGTTGGAGAAACTCACTAGAATTGCATTTAAACAATTCTAAACACTCTCATGAAATGTGTTTTTGGTTAATTATAAACAAATGCAGCACCCATCAAGTGTAAAGCTTTCTCATACCCAAAACTTTGTGTAAAATATACTGGACACAGCCTATTGAGGTATTTGCAATGTTAGCCGACTTGTGTATCTTCAGTTAGTGATTATAGAGTATATAATTATGAATTTTTGTAACAATCCCATCAGTTTAGCTGTTTTAGGATGCTCTGAGTACTCACTATCTTGAATGGATGTACAACCACACTTAAATTCAGTAGCCTACTTTTTAACCATCAAAAACAAAAAATCCTTTAATATGGAATCTAACTACTTTTGTATTTCTGTTGGGGTTAAACCCTCAAAATGAAGTACTTTATCAGAGCTCCTATTTCCATTTTATCCATTTTGTATAAAATGTTAACACTATTTGTTTATAGGACAAGTAACTATGCATCTGAAACTTTACAGCATGTCATCTAAAGGGTGATACTTAACCATCTTCAATGATATAAATACTGATAAATTGTTGGTAATTTAATTGAGGTTAATGAATGTTTACTACATTAATGTGTTCAGTTGTTTACATTATATATACTTACTTATTTAAACTTTGGACTATATATTACCACTCCATTGTCTACAGCTTCGTAAGTACAATTTTTACTTAAATAATGAATGTTTGTTTGTTCTCAAAAATCTAATGACAACAAGCATGAGTTTGAAACCTTAATTAAATTACCAAAGACAAATTATAAGCAAGAGGGGTTTCAATAAGATAATTGCAATAAGAAAACAATGCCATGTTTTTGTACTTTTACTATAATCACTGAAGTGATTTGACATACCCATTTAATCTTTATGAAAACATAACTAATTTTATTAGCTTCTATTCCAAGTAGAACCTCATGGAGATCTAAATAAAATATGATTGAACACTATTATAACAATTACTATAATAGTGAACAGGAAAATACATGAGAATAGACTACCTAGATTCCTAGTCAAATCAAAGTAGAGATTATAGGAATTAAAAAAATGAGTGTAGGAGAAAAAAACTGTCAGTTTAGTTTTTGAACACCATGCTTTAAAACTATCAATTAAATTTCATTCTGATTGGTGAATGAGGTGTCAATGAGACCATACATTGACTGATAGGCACTCATGAGCAAATATCATAGTAATTTAGTCATCTTTATGACATCTCTGAGTCAGGTCGAGAACATTTAGAACACTCCTCCTATGACACTTAAGGTTTAAGCCTATGTGAGAACTTTACAATTAAACAATCGGTGTGCAACATTGTGTTCTGTTATTAGCATTAGGACACAGTAAATTTACAGTTATCTTCAAGAACCAATAAAGGAAAAAAGGCAATAATATTTTGTATATAAAATGATATTTAAACAACCATTAAGCTAAAAGATTAAGAAGATAAAAAATTTTATCCTGAAAGAATCACATTCTGGCTCATTGTGTGGAGATTCAAATGTACGTGAATCAAATAGATTTGAGTTATGTTTTTCTGAAGTTTTCCCCCCATCCTGTAAAGATGAATGCAAGATAATTTTAGACAGACTTCAGGTGGTTATGGTGCTCATCATAATGAGTATTTTATTCATCATCTTAAAGAACTTGGCAGTTTGCATGCAATGTAAAATAATTTTAGCAAAGAAACACATTTACTGCTATTTAATGAATCAAATCAGTAGGTTTTAAACTTTGATCTATTTAGAATGCATATTTTCTCTTATAAATTCAAAATTAAGTTCTGTACATGCAATGTAAAATAATTATGGAACAAAACACATTTACACATTTACTGCTATATAATGGTTGAACTAGTAGGTTTTTAACATTTGATTTATTTAGAATGCTTATTTTCTCCTATAAATTTAAAATTAAGCATTGGTTGTTTTTCCTTTCAAAAATTTGTTGTCTTATTCATATAATACCTCTTCTTCTTTCTGCATTATTTTAGAGCACTTCATAGCAAACATATTAATTATTATAAATTTGAATAACTTGGGATTTTCACAGTGAAATAAATATAGTATCATAAACAATTTGTTTTATGATATTAATTATTCCCTAATTGTCACTTATTCAACATTCAGCTTGAATTCATTGTAAGATAATGGTTTTATGCAGTTTTAATTTTTTTTTTTTATTAAGGTTTGTGTTCTTCCATTTTCTCTCTCTCTCTTTTTTTAATCTCAGAATAGACCATAGATGCTACTGCATGAATTAAAAACTAACAATATGAGAATAGTTTTGCAGTGTTGAAGCCATACAAATGTTGAAAATATATGTAAATAGCTGGAATCCATATCTTCAAAATTTGTACTGTCTTTCTTCTTCAAACTGTTATATATATAAAAGCATTTTACTCCCGCCCCATCGCAACAATCAGTCAATACGTACTATATCTACTATCTTTGTAGTGAGTTGTTACTAATTACCTTTATATTATAGGTATATTTTCTTGCTAAAATGTTAGTACAGATTTAAATCATAGTCAATGGAATAAAACATTTCACAGAGATTTCTTCAACAATTGTGATGGAATCTTTCTGAATTATGCATGGAATGAAGAGAATCTACAAAAGTCAGTAGAGCATGCAAGGGATCGATCACTTGATGTATATGTAGGAGTTGATGTTTTTGGACGTAATTGCTATGGTGGAGGAGGCTTCAATACTTGTAAGGTAGGTGTATGCCATATTCATAGCCTTCATTATAAATTATATATCTTTTTATAAGCATAATAATAAAGAAGATATTAGACTTGTTTGTTACTGGAAAGGTATGCAATATATGAATTTTATAATGTGATCATTTTCATTCCCATACAATTTATTAGCATGCACACTTGCAAAATGCATAATGACATTGCTTTTATTTCTTCATTTTAAATATAAGCTACCTCTTATTGATTCAGAGTGAGGCAAAGAAAAGAAGAAACCTCACTCTTTATACAACTTAGCCCAATCAAAAATCCAACCTGGACCTTTGGGAATTGTTTAACACTGCAAGGCCAGAAAACACTAATGGAAAAATCAGATTCAAAGCTGTTTACATTCAAGCATCTGTACATAAAGCACATTTATGTCTAACATAGGAAATTTGCTCCATTTTTTTAAGTTGCAAAAATAAAAATATCATTACTGAATGATATGCTGCTCATTGTTAGCAAGGAAGAACAGAATTCTGTGTTGGCCATCAAAAATTATTTTTGATTTTCATACACTGAAATGTCATACCCTCATTTTAGACAATTGTTGTTTGCATATGCAATCATGTTTTCCTTCCTTTTCTCCCTCCTTTGATCTCTTGCCAACTGTGATGTTGCAATTGATCTTCAAGATGTTGGATGGAATGAAATCATGCAAACAAACTCAGAGTCCATAGGTTCCTAAACTTATCCAGCATTTGCCTTTTCAGTGAGTGTACAGGCACAACAGCAAACTTATAGTTGATACATAATGAGGTTATTACTGCACAATCTAATGAAATCATAAGAATTTTGTATGCTAACTAATTTTTCATCTTAGAACCATTACATGTCATTAATATTCTTCTTTATTGGTCTTGATGGTTATACACTCTCCTCTGAACTCAAGATTTGTGGGTTCAAACCTGGCTAAAGTTGATAGATTTCTCTGAACATAATATATTGGGCATAAGTCCTCTGGGAGGGACTTTAAGCCATGGGTCTCATTTCTTAGATTTAGAGAATGTTGGGGAACTCCATGCCTGAAAAAAGAAGTCCCTGACAAAATTATCATCTGTTTCATCTGTCTGTTTGGTTTTTTACTAGATGAGAATATAAAATTAATACATATCATTATGACTCTATTACAGTATTTCAATTCTAAACACTACATCCAACTATTATCCTATACTTGTGAGTTACTTATTTCCTTAGGACTACATACACACTAACACCCAGGTTATTGGTGTATAATAATCCTGTTTCTAATGCTAATTTACTCCCATTCCCTCCCCTATTCAATTTATCATTCATTAACTATCTGATCATTCTTTATCATTTCTCCCTCACCTTCCCTAATTACACTGTAAAACCATAAATTATTATACTTCAATGGTTACACTTCTTTCTATATTTCCTTCCATCATCCTCTTCAACACTCTTATCCATTTATCTCTAACTTTACCTAAATATTTCCCTATATTTTTATATCTTTCTCTCCTTTTACGGTTAAAATCTTCCTAATTAAAATTTCCCCATCTAAATTTTCCCTTTTGTTTTTCCAAACCTTTTCTCTCCATAACTTTGGTAACAATATAACAAACAGTGAAAAATCTGTATTGGTTTCTCTACACATTAAACAATTTCCTATTCCTTTAACATAACCTAATCCTTTTAAGTTCATAACTCCAGTTCTAGCCCAAGCAAACCCTTCTCTATATATTTTTTCCCTCCACCATACTATTTTTATTTCCCTATTGAATTTATTTCACCTAAACTTCTAATTTGTCGTTCAATATCTCCCAATCTTTAATTTATTTCTTCCCAAAATCCTCTGGTTTAGTATTCCCTATTGATCCATACTTTTCTTTCTGGTATGTAGCAAAAAAAAGCACAAAAAAAATTGATCAAAGTCTTTAATTCCTTTAAGAAATTCCAAAGTTTGAGCATTAAAAATTCAGTTGACCTAGTTAAAAAACTTGAAAATAGCAGAATTATGGCTGGAGATGTAATGGTTTCATTTGATGTAAAAGCCTTATTCCTGAGCATACCTATAGAGAAACTTATGCTTGTACTAGAGAAATGGTTAACATCAATAAATTTAAAAACAGAAGAAATAGAAGACTTACTAATATTTTCATTAAACAAAATTACTTCAGCTTCAACAAAAAATATTACCAACAAGTTTCAGGCCTAGCTATGGGAAACCCTTTGTCACCCTTTTTAGCAGAATTATTCATGAGCTCATTTGAAATATACATCACAAAAGCCTTCCCTTTAATTTTCAAGTCATTGTATAGGTATGTGGATGACATTTTTGCAATAATACGGAAGAAACACTCAATAGATGCCCTAAAACTTCTTAATTTGCAACATGAATCCATACAATTTACTATAGAAGAAGAAAGAAATGGGTGGCTACCATTTCTAGATTTAAAAAGTATTAGAAATGGAGATTGTTTGAATTTTGGAATTTACAGTAAAGAAACACACCCAGAAAACTACATAAAAATGAGAGTTATAACCCCATTCCACATAAATATGCAGTTTTTCACAGTTTGGCACACAGATTGATGAATATTCCATCACGGAAGCAGAGTACAAAATAGAATACAAACAAATAACAAAGACAGCTATAATCAATGGTTTCAACAAAGACACAGTGATAAAAGTTATCAATAAATCTAAAAGACAAAAAGGGATAAGGGAAGTTTCTACACTGAAAAACACAAAAGAAGAATGCAAATTCAAAAGTTTCACCTACCATCCAATTTACCACAACAAGTTCAAGAAAATCTTCGAAGAACATGGAATAATGTTAGCCCCAAAGAACAGATACAACACCAAGAATTTATTAGGTTGCATAGTAAAAGACTCCATACCACCAAAATAGAAATCAGGAATTTATGAAATAAAATGTGCAGATTGTGAACAGAGCTACATAGGCAAAACAAAAAGAAATTTGGAAATTCAGAGGAAAGAACATTTTAGGAATATTCGGTTTAAACAGGTGGATAAATCAGCAGTAGCAGCTCACTTTTGGACCAAAAACCATGAAATAAAACCAGGAATAAAACTGCTAAAACATCTTCACAGCCCATTGGAGTTATCCACTTGGGAAAAAATTTTCATATTAAAAAAAGAGAAAACCTAATGAATTTCCAGTTTCCTCATATGGATGAGCTCAGCAACTTCCTACTTCAACCAACAGAGGCCACCATAGGAACATCCGTTTGTCCAGCCATAGTTTCCAGTAACGGCGGTTCATTGAGCAACTGAAGATGGGAGAGATTCTCCCAAAATGCATCTTACTTTTGTGTAAGTGAATGGAATTTAGTGTAAAAAATGAATACTTAACTTGAGGTTATACTGTATACAACATTTCCCTTCATTATTGAATCTACAAGCTAAAAAAGAAAAGGATTTAAGACTAGTAATATTTGTAATCATGATGGATAAAAGCTTACCTTTGCTGAAATGCCCAGATTATCTATATAACTGCATTCAACGAAATCAAGACATGTTTGCTTTGATTTAGCAGTTGGAAAAACTAACAGTAGGTTTTATATATGCAAAAGAGAACTTTGGTTTGGACATGGTATAGTATTTGACTTCAAAATCTTTTTCTTCATTAGTCCTTTATCATACATATAACCTTAGTGTTGGTTGTGCTGAATTCTTGAGTATTTTGTTTCTTAATTTTTTTTGCATGGTTATGAATGTATGGGATAAAGAGTTAGCTTAGAATTAAGGGAATAATCAGTGTGTAGAAATTGTAGCTAATTGATAAAAATAATGGTTTATGTAGAAATATTAAAATATTTTTATTGTTATACCCTTGGTTGGATCAGAGCCTGGTCCCATTCATATAGCTGGTGATAAACTGCGGTCTGAGGCAATCAAATTGGAAAATATTGTATTTAATTATTACCATAAAAAATTATTAATTTGGTGATATAAATTAAGAGTAATGTTTAAAGTTAATTTTAATGTCCTTTGCTGAAATAAAAAGTAATTCATTCATTCGTTTATAATATCTGGTAATTGTACTTGATGATAAGTTCAACTTTTTCATATCCAAAATGTAGCAGATAAATGTCCAAAACTTATTAATACCTTTTACAAATCGAAAAAATAGTATGGGGACTTAACCATAGAGCTGCCCTAAGAATAATATTGTACAAAGGTGCAATTCTGCCCATATTATATGTGATTGCATTTTGAATTGAAGGTCTCAAAAAAAAAACAAAAAAAAAAAAAACTAATCATTTAAAACTTATCAAGGTTACACAAAGAAAAGCATTATTGAATGTCATTGTAGTTGGTTTTCTGCTAAACTCTTCATCATGCATATTTTCCCAGCCTTCTATGTATACCTCTGTTGAATTATTTGGATGCTTATGCAGTCTTCCTGCATAACAGAGATTAGCTGGTAATGGATTTTACAAAGAAATAAAAGAAGGATAGAACACAGTGTAGAAATAGATGCAAATAAAAATAGAGCAAATATTATGAAATAACCAGTGAATCAATGTAATACTCTTATGCTCCACTTACCATTGAATTATACAGAACATGTTTCACAGGCCTTTGCCAGCATCATTAGCTGTGAATCGACTGCCGGCTTCGTGGAACTTTTGGATTAATTTATGTTCTGTTGGAATCTTGAAGTTTATAACCTTATCTTCATATTTTTTTATAAAATTTTTTCCCATATTTTTAGCTCCAAAGCTACGAATTTCATTAATTTGACTTTCATTTCTATAACATGTTTATCTCTCCAAAAGTTATGTGCAACAACTGATTTATCTACCTGATTATATCTGATGTTTCTCCAGTGTTCCTTTAGCATAATCCCATGCTTCTTTTTATTTTGCCAATATATGCTTTGTTGCATTCCGACAGTTGATGTTATAGATTCCTGCATAATTCAATGGTAAGTGGAGCATAAGAGTATTAAATTCACTCACTAGCTATTTAAGAATATATTAGTTGCTTCACTGTATTAGTTCCGACTTAAATCAGTTTTAAGTTTAGATTACTTTTTGATTAGTAAAAATGTAAATATATAATTATATTTATATTATATGATGTACACTAGAAAAAGACATGCAGACATTTAATACAGTGAGGTTATTTGAGTTATGGGCTGCCTGAGTGACTGATTGGGGAAGTGCAGCTGCCACAACTGGAAAAAGTGCTCTACCAGCCTTAACTCAAGTAACTTCACTGTATAATAATATGAAATGTACATTTTGTGTATACTAGCTGGATTTAGAGTTAGTTATAGGCATAGATAAAATTGCAAATAAGTTATCACCCAAAGTGAGTTTTATATAATTGTATTTTCTTAAAATTATTGTTTTCATAAATTAAACACCAAAACATGTAATATTACAATGGAGCTTGTTTGATAAGAATAAAGGAGATAAAAAAAAAGACAACATACTAGTTTGTAAAGGTTTTAATCTCCTGTTCCATTTGTCTTTCAGAAGATGATGTTTAAATTATTAGAAGAAGAGGTTAAAAATTCACATTTTAATTCTAGCATGTTTTGTTGGCAGGCACTAGAAATTATATGGAAGCAAAATCTTTCTGTTGCATTGTTTGCTCCTAGCTGGGTACATGAGTATCTGGGACGTTCTTGCTTCACTGAGCTGGAATATGCCTTCTGGCAGAAGCTATGGCCTTATCTCTATGTTCATGGACCTACTCAGTTGCCATTTTCTACATCATTTTGCCAGGGCTATGGAAAGAAACTGCATTACAATGGAAATGTAAGTTAGGGATGGTAAGAAACTGTAAAATATCTAGTAGAAATGCAAAATATGCCATTAACTTATTCTTTCTACTTTGTTAATAATAATAATAATAATAATAATAATAATAATAATAATAATAATAATAATAATAATAATATATATACACTATAAAGTAAAAGCATAATATTATCTTTCAGAAAATGCAAGAAATTAACTACTATGCAAACTTGAACTTTGAATGTTCACAGAAATAGGCAAATACCCATTCCCATGATCATTAAGATAACTAGCCACTATCTTATTAAAAAGCTTACTGTATATAAATGTTGTTCAGTATACAAACTGTGTCAAAATCTGCTCTGAAAACATTCAGCAACTTGCTTCATGTACACTTCTGATTGGCATTAATTATGTTTCCATATGCATCTTCAATGAGGTACAAAACAATGATGTGACAGGGGTTCACACTGTCAAGTTTTCCAAATGTAATGGTCCCTATGCATATTAATTCAGTTTTTCCAAACCAAGAAAAAAAGCATTTTGCTAATTGATATGAGCTCTTAGTAGCACACCACTTTTGTCAAGCCACTAATAGTTTTGGGAATACTTAGCATCTTGATACATATTAAACATAACACGTCCACAATATTGTACTCAAACTATGAAGTCTAACCCCTTCAGCTCAAGGAGTACAGTAGAACCTCGATTCATTGTTTTTGGAGTGACCAGGTTAAAAAAATATGGATGCAGAAGTACATAAATCATGTTACAAATAAATAAATATAAACAAATACTATATTTTGCATATTACCTTGTACATATTTTACACTTTGTTGTCGGTCTTGATGGTTTGTTTAGTGGTAACCATATTTGCCTCATAGATCCAAGATCACAGGCTGAATCCCGACCAGAGTTGATGTTTTTTTTCGGACATAAAAATCCGAAGTTTCTTCGGAAGGGAAGTAAAACTGAGTGTCTCGTGTTGTAGATTTATGGTACGTAGAAAAATCTCAAGTCCAAAATCAAATATCTCTAAGCAGAATTTATCGGTCGTTTCACTCCCTGAATTGAATGGGACGCTGATTATCTGAGAAATTAAAAAGCGTCCGTAAATAAAATTAACCATCAAAAATCAAACGCTTGTCACTTTCTTTGGAAAAGGTCGTTAACTGACTTTTGAATTTTTGCTGCTTTTCTTTTCATCCGAAACGAATTTTCCACATTCAACTGACGGCAACGGCAACTCTGGCCCATTTGGTCATCAACCTGCCTCACTAAAAGTATCGGCAACTACGGAGAGTTCGAGTCACGTTTTCTCGGATCAAGCTTGACGCAAACTCTGTGCATGCGAGATCACTGCTTCACTATTCCTGTTCGACAACATCGTTCAAGGGTAGAATTTCTTTGCGACTGAACTTTTTGAACGAATAATACGGGAAAAAGTACAAGGTTGGTTTTATTTACATAAGATGTACGGTAAAACTTTTACGACCGCATAAATTGAATGATACATCCGGGAAAACGATTGTTCCCGAAATGATAGATCGAGGTTCCACTGTACCAGGTATAGCATTTTCTAAAACTATTTTGCACACAATCTTAGGGGAGGAGCACCCAAGGTTCTTGCTGAACTTGTCGTTGTGTTTGTTCCATTTATCAATGAAACTTCATACTAATACATGGTAATGTTTGGAAGCTGTTCTGTACCTTGATGAAGTCAGAACATAGCATGCAGTCCAGACCTAAATCCCATTGAACACCTTAGTTCAAGAGTTCACAGTCATAATATTAAGGATCTACAAGCTCTAATAGCAAATTGGCTGAAGAATTGATCTTATTCCTCAGAATGATCTGTGCTCTTGTGGATGCCATTAGCTGGTTGTTTGAAGAGAGTGATTCAAACAAGAGGAGAAGCACACTCTTTTAATGTTCCTTTGACATTTTCTGAATGTTTTTAGTGTGTTAGGTGCCATTGCATGATGATTAAAATGTACTGTATTCAACAACAATTATTATTTACAGACATACATTTTTAAAAACAAATATACAGAAGCTTTTTTTTTTTAGTAATGTTTAACGCCCGTTTTTACTACTGAGGCACCATAGGCGGTGGACACTGATGATACATGAAATGAAATGATATATTGGGAAAGGATATTTTTTTGGGAAGGAAGCTTTCCAGGCCTAAGTTTAGGGTACCTCCCCGGCATTTGCCAGTTATGAGGACTGAGGAAAACCTGGAAAAAAACCCAGTCAGGGAGGATGGTCCTGGTGGGATTGGAACCCCAGATCTCCCGCTCACAAGTCTGTGCCTTAACAACCTTGGCCACCCATGGTAGTCATATATATACAGAAGCTGAAAATGAAAATAAAATGATATGATATGAAAATATGAAAAGTTTTGTTTTTTGCTCAAAATATAACAAATTAAGAAATAGAACATAAATAGTACTTTAACAAACATAAGTGATGCACTTTTCTTGCCTTGATCCACTTTTAGTGTCTGTCAGGTTGTACCAAGAGTAATTATTATTATATCACAATAATAATGATAACTGGAAGGAATAAATAAAAGTATGAAAGAATAAAATAAAGTGTGCTGGCTCTGAAGAACACATGAATGTAAAGTAGGTATGATAAACTTTTAGTGCTTATCTTTACAGACACTTGGGAGTTGCTGACAGAGGTGTTTGGGGATGAGCATATTGTATATGTGCTCACATAGATACAGAGATGGGAATCCAACTGGAAGTGTATAGGGTAATAATTAGTATTTTTAATAGTTTCAGATTTATTTTGTTTAATGGCGGAAGATCACATGAGCAGATAAATATGTTATGGTATGTGTTGGTATTAATGATGCTGTTATTAATTATTGAAGGAGTAAATCTGAGCTGTGGTCCAGAAACAGAACAAATTTTGGGTATGCTGAAGTGCATATTTGAAGACATGACAAATTTAAAAGGAATGGAGAGGAAAATCAAGGAAAAAGTAAGTGGCAAATTTGAGGAAATTAAGGCCTAGTTGTAAAAATTGGAAAGAAAAAGAATAGAGAATTGGCAGGATGCAATTGGAGAGTTACATATTTGAAGAGAATTGAAGAAAAGTGAAGGAAGAGGAGTGTGATAATGTTTGGAATTGAAGAAATGAAAGAGAAATAAACATGGGATATAATTAAGATTTTTCAAGATAAGTTGGGTTTACAACTGGGAGAATGGGAAATAATTTTTGTTTTTAGAGTTTACAGAACTCAAGACCAGTAATAGTTAAGCTTGCTACAATGAAAAGAATAATTCTATAAAAAATGCAAATGTTATGAGGGTCAAAATTATTCATTGAACAGATATTCAAACTAAAATATGAGATGTGTGTTGGAAGTGGAAGAGAGGACAGATATGTCATTGGAGAATGAACAAAGAAGAGCGATCTCAAGGGCAGTCAGTATGGAGGGTGATTGAGAAGAAGATAGGAAGAGAGGTGGTGTTGATTCGCAACAGATAAATAACTGATTGATGATGTACATAGAATGGCCTTGGGAGCAGCTTTGGAAACAATATTTGCAGGAATCAAGGGTTCAGCATTGTGTCAGTCAACTGGAGGAAGTGTTATGCAAATAGAAGACAAAGGCGGAGAGAAATTAGTTGCTGATAGAATGATGAGGAACAGGGCCAAATTGGAGCAGTTTAAGGGAGATAGAAAGAGATCAGTTTAGGGAAAGGCATTGAGGGTTATATTTTGGAAAGGTTGCTTGAAAAATTAAAGAATGGAGAAATTATGCAGGTTTTGAGGTTAGTCGATATACTTCCAGTTGAATTAAGTGAATTTGAATTTTTTGGGAAAAGTGGTTAGAAAGGAAAGATAAAGGGTTGCATCAAGTGAAATAGGTTATTTGATAGAAAAGGTTTAAAAATCAATGTAAAAGAGTGTAATAAATTAGGTGAAAATTTAATGTTGTATTTTAAGTGGAATATGGTAAAGTGCAGCAGCATGTTTGCAGTAGTATGTAATCCACCAAGGCCATTGGAATTTTATGATCCAAATTTACTTAAGAAACTAAGGCAAGATATGAAGAAGTTACAAAATAGGCATATGTATAAAGATTTTATTATAGTCTAAGATTTTAATGCAAGGGTAGGAGAAAGCTAAATTAAGATAATGGATCTTGATGGGGAAAAAACAGGGGAAGTAAAGAATATGGAAAGAAGAGCCACTAATGATAAAATATATAATAAAGCTAATAGAATTTTGTGAGGAGTTGAATTTGTTTGATATATAATTATGTAAACTGTATATATTGTATAACTATATGTTATACATTTAATAGGAGAGTGTGTTTGTAAATAAAAATGGTCAAAGCATCTTAGAATATATGCTATATATAGTAGAACTAGATATATATCTCATCAATTTTGAAGTGTTTATGGTGAAATATAGTGTGTTTAAGTAGTCATTTCCCAGTATGGGGCTAGATTGCAGAATACTGAGAGAGAGAAAAGTTCCTGATCAAGAGGGAGTAAAAATTCAAAAATATAAATTGAGAGATGAGGAATTAGAAATATATCTTAAAAGGCTATCACACAGGAAGGTTGAGGGAAATAGGTATAAAGGAATTTTTAAAATAAAATGGAAGTGAGGAAAACATTATAAGGCAAGAGGAGATTATGAAGATTGCAGGAGCAAAAATGAGGTTGAAAGAATATTCACTTAATGAGAAAGAGGGATGGTATGATGAAGAGTGCAGGAATGCAAAGGAAAGAGTTGTAAGGGAGCTGAAGAATTGGAGGCAAATGGGAACCATAGGAAAGGAACCATATTGAAAGATGGGGATATAAATGTCTCATGAAAGTAAAAAAAAAAAAAAAATTGGGAGAAAAAAAATGAGTCTGAAAAATGCATTAGGCAGTGAGAGCAAATGATAGTAAAGCAAAATTGTTTTCAGTGAAGAAAATGTATAAGAGGAAAGTAAGGGAAAATAGTGTAAGAGCAGAAGTTTGGTCTAGGTATTTTACAAATCTCTTAAAGCAGGTCAGAATAAATGTAGCCATTGGAAAATTCATATTATATTGAGCATTTAGATAGCTTGATAAGAACAAGTAAAGTGCAAGAGCAAATTAGAAAATTAAAAAGAAACCAAGCAAGTAACATGGATGGAATACCTGGGGAATTTTGGAAGATGTGGAGTTTAAACAAGATTTATTTTATTAATTAGAATATTAAATTGGATAACAGAAGAAATGGTTCCAATATTTAAAAACGAGGGAAATGTTGTGTGTGTTTTTTTCTTTCTTATGGTGTTTAGTGCCCATTATCACTGCTGGGGCATTACACAGGTGGTGGACACTGGTGATATTTCAGATGAAATGATAAATTGGGGAAGAATTTTTTTTTAAGGAGGGAAATGTTCCAGGCCTAAGTTTAGGATACATCCCTGGCTGAGGAAAACCTAGAAAAAATATTAGGCAGGTAGGACAGTCCTGATGGCAATCAATCCCCAGATTTCCCACTCACAAGTCCACTCCCTAATGACCTCGGCCACCATGGCAGTTAAGAGGAATGTGAAGAATCCAGCAAATCATAGGGGTATTAGTTTGCTGTCAGTACTGATAAGATGTATACTGGGACCTTGACTAAAAGACTACAAAACTTGACAGAAGAAGAGGGCAAGTTATCAGAATTTCACACAGGTTTTAGGAAGTATAAAAGAACTTTAGATAATATTTTTATGATAGGTGCAATGGTAAATAAATATTTAGCAACAAAAAGGGTGAAGGTTATATATGTTGTTTGTGGATTTTGCAAATGCTTTTGACACAGTAAATCAGGCAGCACTGTGGGTCAAATTGAGTAAGAATGAAATAAGTAATAGATTTATAAGAATATTACAAAAAATATATACTGATAAAGATTACTGTATAAAGATTTCAAATAACATAATGACTAAAGCTATTTAAAGTAATATAGGGCTAAGGCAAGGCTGTTAGCTAAGTCCTATACTTTTTAATTTGTTCATCGATGATACTCTAGAGGCAATTAATAAGGATAATATAAGGGTCACTCAAAAAGCTTTTAGACACAGGCCTCCCAAAATATTTAGTTCAAAACTTATCATTACATCTTCTCAAAGTACCCTTCCTCAATCTCTGCACACCTTACATCTTTGTGAACTACAAGTGAAAGCACTGGTATCAGTCATTTTCATTTACTATGTCTAGTTCCTCTTTGTACACTGCAACAACATATTCAGGTGTCAAAATCCGCCTTCCCCGCAGCAGTTATTCACCATAGGGATCAGGAAGAAGTCACAAACACCAAGTGACTGTCTGGGCTTTAGGGAAGATGAGTCAGCAGTTGAACAGAGATCACTCAGAGAAAACTCAATATCACATGGATAGTGTGGGCAGATGCATTGTCATGATGAAACAAGATGCATCTCATTCAGTTCTTGGTCGCTTTTCTCCCACTTTTTCAATGCAACTGTTGTGTACCAATGAGAGGTATTGTTGCCATATGGCCAGTTGTGCCAAAATAAGTCACCCTATTTTATTGCCAACATTTTTCTCTTTTAACCTTCAAAGGTGGATTGTCGTCAGGGAAGACCCACACTGAATTTTGTTTTGGGTTATACTGATAATCCATATCTCATCATCTATTATGATTTCAAAAACACAGGGAGAGCTACCATTATCAAATCTCTGGAACATTCTTGACACCATTCTCTGGACTATTCAAGCCCTTCCTTCTGGGAGTGGCATGGCTTGGAGTGGACCCGCAACTCATTGAGTACCTGGGGCAGTAGCATGCCCCCAAGGGAGTGCCTCTGGCATGTACCTTGGGGTACAGAGGTTAAGTTCTCAAGCAATGCTTGTTGTATATATATATGACATCATTCTACTCAGGTGTACTTTTGGCCATGTAACATTGTGGGGCACCCAGTGCGATGAAACCTTGCTGACCCTTAAGAAATCATGCAATATTTTTGTGACACTCCCTGATCCAAACCTCAAGGTTGCCTCAATATCCTTGTAGTGACATAGAGGTCTTTTCTCACCATTTTCCACACAGCATTAATGCTAATTGAGGCTACTACTGTGGATGGCTGGCAACTTCTTTCTTCATCTTCAAGGGATGTCCGACTCCTTCTAAATTCTGCAAATCAATTGAAGAGGGCAACACAGGAAGGAATAAAGTCCCCAAAAGCCAGTGTGAGTCTTTCAAGGTACTAGCTCTATAGCTCTAGTTCAAACCATTTTTAAAACCATACAGGTCGTTACTGGAAAATGTTCCCTCTACACCTCCATTATGGTAATCAACTAGCTTAGACCCCTCAATATCCCTACTGCTGCAAGCAAGAGATGAAGGTTCTGGTCAGGCTGAAACTTTCTTGTTAACTAACAATGGACCATGCAAGACGCTGGTGTAATTCTTTTCTCCATAATATAAATAGTACAGTCAGGTCTAAAACTCATAGTAGTCCTCATAGATGTGTTCCAGCAATTAACAAAGAAATACCTGGTGTAATCAAAATTTTTTAAAAATTGTAAATCTTTAAAAAAGTTTTCATATGGAACTAACACATTGAAGCTCATGTGAATTGAATCTGTCGTCTTAACACTCTTCATGCTTCACTAACCTAAAAATATACGGAACTGGTTTCAAAGATATGTTATCTCCATCTTCGACCGTGGACGAATGGTGTGAAAGGTTGTTGTTGTGTAGTATCAGAATCAATGTTCCGCTCTGGTGAAACTTTATGAACTCACAACAACCTTTCAAACCAGTCGTCCACGGCCGAAGATGGAGATAACATATCTTTGAAACCGGTTTCGTATGTTTTTAAGATTAGTGAAGCATGAAGAGTGTTAAGACAACAGATTCAATTCAATACCTGGTTTGTTATTTGCAGATGTTTGTAGCAGGCTCAATAATCAAGTTGGATCAATGAAAGTAATTGAAATATCAGATAAGTTCTGTAGGAAATTGAGGTTAGAATTAATATAAGTAAATCAAAATGTTCATCACGCAGGAACTTCATAATGTAAGTGAATTCCTCAGAAATTTGAATTTGTGAACATTATCTAGAGCAGAGAAGCTACATATTAAGTTTATAGAAATTGAGAGGAAGCAGGGGCCCACAATTCATAACACTCATTTTTGGCCATTTCCCTTCTCATGTAGAAGATGGGTCAAACCAGTGTAATTAATTGCCATTTTTTTTTCAGAGCCTCTGATAATTAGCGATAGAGATTCTTTGTCTTATCTCACCAATAATATTTTAGTTTCAGCCAATAGTAATCTAGGATTTAACAGCAGACAAACTTCATGTGCAGTAGTGTAATAGTTCAGTCAATAGCAGTCTAGGATTAACAGCAGACAAACATACAGTTGTGGAAAAGTTTATCAGTGTTTTTATTGGGATATTGAGCAATGGTTTTATTAAAAGTTTTCCTCTCTTTTGATACTGGCTGGGTGTATGATGAGCATGGCAGTAATAGATTAATATTTAATGGTTGCATTCCTCACCGCAATGCTTTTGTCAAAAATAAAATGTGTGCATCATTATAAGGTATAAGTTAATTGTTGTCCCTCTCTTTTTTAACAATTGAGAGAAAATTAAACACTAGAGTGCATTTAAATTTTGTTTTGCAGGTATATCCCTACTCCAGATAGTCCATTTTCCTAATTTTTTATTTTATATGTATATGTCAAGTTTTGCTGAAAAAAAACAAATATTGATGCTGCTAAAGTGATTTTTAAATTTTGGATTTCAGGTAAACTCCCACTCCTAATAATCTGATTTGCTTATTTTCAGAAAGTATTAATTTATTTCAATGGCATATACTGAGTTTCATTGAGAAAAACAAAAATGGCTATCATGTTGCATAAACTAAGCAAATTCCTCACCTAGTAGAATAACTTTAAAAATGAATATAAAATCCAAATTATTGCCTTATTAATTAATAAAATAAAATAAATTTTGACATTACTGTGTAACATTTGGAAAGCAAAATTAGAATTCCTGCAGTCTATAACTATCAGAAAAGAGAAACCAATTTGTATTATTATTGTTGTTGTCGTTGTTGTTTAAAAATTAAACCACAGAAATTAATTATTATATAATATTAATTAAGTGAAATACATGAACCTTTTTAAATGTAAATGTAACATTTATGAACTGAGCCCTTGATAAAGATATCAACTTTACATTCAGTAAAATAGAGAAAAACTTAAGTTTCAAATTACATTGTGTATTTTAGAAGATGATGTTCATATGTTTCAATAAAATAAAACACATTTTACTGTAAATTATAATTAATCTGTTGTCTAACACACTCTTATGCTTCACTTACTTTTAAATACGGTGGGACCGGTTTCGAAGAGACTTCCTCTCCATCTTCAACCAACTTGACGACTCAAACAATGCAAACGTTTTCTGAATGTTATCAAAGAGGTCTCTTACATACAAATATAGTTCTCAAACACATATTAGATTAATGTTTCACATTTGCTATCTTCATGATGATGCATTTTTAAAATATGAAACAAATGCATCCTTATAAATACTGAGTGGTTAATAGTTATAGTATACCGTTTATATGTTGAACTAATTTGTCATTTTATTTGAAAACAGTATAAAGAAAATTAAATGCAAGAGCACTTTTTTAAATTTTGGTTTTCAAGTATACTCTGAAGGTTCAATTTCCCTAATTTTTGGAAACTATATTTCTTATTTTATTTAAATGGTATGTACCAGGTGTTGTTGTAAAGAAACAAATATTGATGCGACGTTATAAAGAAACAAATATTGGTGCAACATTGTTTAAATTTGGGGTTTCTGGTAAACTCTTACTCCTAATAACCCAATTTCCAGGACTTTTCAGGGACTATTTTTCTTATTTTATTTAAATGGTATGTACAGAGTTGCATTGTATAAAAGCAAATACTGGTGTCATTAGAGTAATTTGAAATACAGTTAACCCCCACTCCTAAAATTCTGATATCAATGATTGTCAGAAGCTGTATTTCTTATGTTTTAAATGGAACATGCCAAGCTTAATTGTGAAAAAAGAAATTTCGGTGCTGCTACAGCTATTTTTAAATTTTGGGTATCAGGAAAACCCCCACTCCTAATGGCCTGATTTCCCTGATTTTCAGAAACTATTTTTATTATTATATTTAAATGGTATACACAGAGTTTCGTTGTGAAAAACATTAATGCTTTTGGAATGATTTTTAAATTTTGGGTTTCAGGTTACTCCTCCTAATGGTCCGATTTCACTGATTTTCAGAAACTACTTTAATGGCTTCATTTCAAAGGTATATGCCTGAGTTTCCTTAAAAAATTTAAAATTGCGGCCGCTAGAGCAATTTTTAAACTTTGCTTTAACCCCCACTCATTTTTCAGATATACCCCCACTTATAATGGCCCAATTGACCTGATTTTCAGAATCTACTTTTGTCTTTATTTTAACGAAATTTACTGAGTCCATTGAGAATAAACAAAAATTGTGCTCACTAGAGTGATTATAATTTTATTTATTATTATTTTTTTAAATTTTCTTGTTAGTTTAAACCTGACCCCCAATGGTCCAATTTTACTGGTTAACAAACTTGGCGAATTGTTTGTTAATTGATGGTTATATGCTGAGTTTCATTGATGAAAAAAAAATTGCAGCTACTAGAGCAGTAATGATATATATATATATATATATATATATATATATATATATATATATATATTTCCCATTGTAGGTGCCTAGTAGGTACAATCATTGGAGATTTGGAGAAATTTTCCATAATCGTTCCATGTGTAAAATAGCAATAGCTTACATTCCTTTGTAATTCACTAAAAAGCAAACATAGATGTTTCATAAGTACATCCACAATAGCTTGCATTCCTCCAGAATTTGTTAAAAATTTCAACTATTAGAGTGATTTTTAAATTTTGGGTTTCACATAAATCCCCACTTCTAATAGTCTGATTTTGCTGATTTTTCAGAAATTTTAATTGCATATGCCAATTTTCGTTGAGAGAAACAGAAATTGTGGCTATTGGAACAATTTTTATATTTTCAATATAGGTTAACTCCCACCTCTAATGGTCCAATTTTGTTGGTTAATGAACTGAGTGAATCATTTGTTAATTGATTGTTATATGCTGAGTGTCATTGAAAAAATACAAAAATTGCACAATATAAACTGTTAGGCAAACTAAAACATTGCATTGTTTAAAAAAAACTGACAATTAAATCACTAAAAACACTGATCACAAACTAAAACATGATATTCCCAGCATTAGCTCTTGATCACAGCAAAGGATGGAGAGAATCTTACTTTAAGAATTTTATATATAATTTTTTTTTTTATCTTCATTTTTGGTGCCTAGTAAATAGGATCTATGGAGATTTGAAGAAATTTTTCAAAAATAATATAATGGGCACAACAGCAATAGCTACTACTTTCCTTTGAAATTCACTAAAAGTATGGCATTTAAGAAGGGTGGCAAGTTATGGAAAGGTATGAAATGAATGAATAGTGTTTAACGCCCGTTTTTGCTACAGAGGCACCACAGGCGATGGACACTGATGATACATGAGATGAAATGATATATTGGGAAAGGATTATTTTTAAGGAAGGAATCATTCCAGGCCTAAGTTTAGGGTACCTCCCTGGCATTTTCCATTTATGAGGACTGAGGAAAACCTGGAAAAAACCTCAGTCAGGAAGGACGGTCCTAGCGGTATTCAAACCCAGACCTCCCGCTCACGAGTCCGAGACTTAACGACCTCGGCCACCCATGGCGGTATATGGAAAGGTGAGAAGTAGTGTTGGCATGGAAGAGAAATTGAAGTGGTTAATAAATTTGATTACCTGGAAGCAAGATTAAGTGGTAATGTTAGATGGAGTGAACAGAAGAAAAGGATACTAGTCAAAGGAAAACTCTTCTTGGAAGCCATAAATGCATGTTTAGAAAAAATACCATAGATGCAAATAAAATGCTTGAAAAAAGTATATCTGGCAGCAGTTGAGGTTAGAATGCTTCACAGAGTGGAAGCTTGAGGTGTAGAGGAGGGGGTGGACAAATGTTTTTTTTTTTTTGATTGATTTATGGACGCTCTTTAACATCTCAGGTCATAAGCGTCCCATTCAACTTAGGGCGTGAAACAGCCGACAAATTTTGCTCAGAGGCCTCTCTTTCAGGCTTGAGGTTCTTTTTCGTGCCGCAAATGTACGACACGGGACCCACGGCTTTACTTCCCTTCCGAAGGAAGCCATACTTACGATTTTTACGCCCGAAAAAATCCATCGATCCTGGCCGGGTTCGAACCCGTGTTTTGGGTTTAGGAGGCAAGTATGGTAACCACTACACCACCAGGACCGACGTGGACAAATGTGAAGATGATTTGTAGTAATTTTAGTAAACAAATTCTGGGCCTGCCTAGAGCTTCACCTAATGATGTTGTGCAAGTAGAACACCAGAAGAATTGGTGGCAAAGGGAAAATTTTGGAAAGGGTGTTGTAATATCTGTTTAGAGTTAGAAATTTAGAACAAAATAGTGTTTGAAAGTTCAGTAAAGTTTTATCAGTGGGAAACTTGGTGCAATAGGATTGAGGAAATTTTGGAGAAAAATAAGTTTTGGAGAGCTTGAAAATCATTAGAAAGTGGTTTCTGGAAAAAAAATTAAGCAAGAATTGAAGATATTGAAAGTCGGATACATTTGCCACTTTTAATCTCAAAACTTCATTGAGTATGAACAGAGATTGGAAAACAGTGTGGAGTATTGAAGATTATGTTGAACAGTGTACAAGTTTGCAAGTGAACATTTTGCAAGGGCTAGACTGGGGGCTATGAAATTGAACGGTTTAAGAGTGGAGGAGGGGAGTAGAAAAATGCTCACTTTGCAGCCAAAAGGATAATAATTGGCACATATTGTTAGAATGTGAAGAAACCAAAATGTTTAAAGAGAAACTAAAAATGAAGTTGTCTAATTTGCTAAGAGAAATTAGGGGGGAAAAGATGAGTACAAAATCAAGAAAAAATGTAGAGGAAATAGGGTACTATTTAGGTAGATTTAAAGAGAAAATAGTGCCCAATAGCTAGACCTATTATGTTAGAGACTGTTCAGATCTTTATGGGAACTCGGCTACTCGGTGTAGTGATTTGTGAATTGATTATTGGATAAAGCATTATAAAATATTTTGGGTAATATTAGTTTGGTAGTTTTAATTTTTTGAATATTTTGTTTAGGAGTAATTTAGAAATAGGAAAATTATTAGTAGAAATTGTAGTTAAATGGCAAAATAATGGTTTTAAGTATAAAATATTTATAGTAATATGTTTTTGGTTGGATTGGAACGTGGTCCCCTGAATATTCCAGTAGGTAGCTGTTGATGAACTGGGGACTGAGTCAGTCAAATGGGAAAATTTTGGATTGAAGCATTGAGAATTAAAAGATTATATTTATATTGTATGGTAATGTAATAATTAATAATACTCCAGTTAATTATAGAATGGTAAATAGTTAAAGTTGTGTACAAACAAATGTAATTGAAATGAGATTGATTTAAAATTTCTATAAGGAATTGTGCAGTCTTTTCTGTTCTACAGTCACTTTTATTCACCAGTATTTCTTTGCTACAGGGCAGTTTAAGAAACAGTGATTTAAATTTTTAATAATAGGAATAGAAATGTGCTTTAATTCCATCTAGTAAAACTTTTTTATGTTTACCAGGTCATATCTCATACTCCATGGTACAATTTAAGCAAGCAAAACTATCAACCAACAGTGCCTTCATGTTTGGATGACAGTTTTCTTGAACCTATTGTCGCAGCCAGAATAAAAGAAGACATTTGTCTAGAGAGTGGTTCAGACAAAGGGCTAACCAGCAGAGAAGAAAGTAAGGAAACAAGCCAGGAAAATAATGATGAAGAGATATTAGCTGTGGAAAAAAAGCTAAATGAAGAAGAAGCAAACAAGTGCAAAGAACAAACAGAGGAGAAGGCAAAAAAGTGCAAAGAACTTACAGAGGAGAAGGCAAAAAAGTGCAAAGAACATACAGAGGAGAAAATAAAGCAGTTTTGTGATGCTCAGCCTGGTTGTATCCAACATTTTGCTGAGGATGCTTTTAATGGAGGAGGATGTCTGAGGATACTAAAACCCAAAAATATGTCTCATCAGTTGTGAGTAACTTAGATTAAATGAAATTAATATCTACAGTATTTTATTTGGGAAGGTGAGTTATTTTCTATTATAGTGCTGTGCTGAATGGAATAAATATTGATCTGCTACAGGCTCTTAATATGAGTTAATATGAAGTTATCAGTTAAACAATTTTGCATCTCCAAGTCTCTGTTATAAGAGTTTTCTTAAAAGTAAATTTCCATACAATGAAATGTATGAACATTTTTATTTGCACTCAAGAACTCCTTTTTTTTTTCTACATAGTAACTTTGTCCTAATATTTCTGATACCATAACACAAGTTTTTTGATATCTGTCTGTCCTTTTGGCACAGCCATATATTCATTTTGGATTTCACTTCATCATTTTGAAATTACTGACCTCTGAGGAGCTCATTGAGTTAGAGATAAAGGTGGAAATCATTAGGGGCAAGATCTAGTGAATACAGGGGATCCCATTTGAACTTTCTGAGCAAACCTTAAGTTCTTTGAGATGAGTGTGGGTGAGCATTAACATACAGAAACAGAACTTTTTGAGTCAAAAGTTGAGGGCATTTGCATTTGATGCAACTCATAGTAACTTAAGACTTCACAGATCTCTGTGAATTCATTTGGTTCTGTGAAGCACATAGTTTACCAACAAATCACCCTATAGTCCGGAATAGCATTGCTTCAACCTTTCCTGCAGAATGCATGGCCATGCTTTTCAGGAAGCACTTTCAAACCATTTACTTAGAAACCAAGAAATGCAGCATTTAGGAACATAAAGTTGTAGGCTAGAACAAATAGAAAAATTGATGGTGGCAGAAATGTGCTACAGCAGAGCCATGGCATCTGCTTTCAGGATATGTAATTGAATGATCAGTCCATCGTCATATCTCATTATACTATGAATATAATATAATATTTAAACACAAAAATATAACAGAATTGAGGAATCAACCAGACTTCATAAAACATGAATACTGGTCTTAGAAATAAACTAAGCTGAAGCCACTAATCCCATGTCATAGATCTATGGCAAGAAAAAGATCCTCAAGCCTGAAAGAAGAGACCTCTGAGCAAAATTTACCAGCAGTTTCATGCCCGGAATTGAATGGGACTCTGATAACCTGAGATGTTAAAGAACATTCATAAATAAAACATATCAACAAGGCACCAGCAAGAACAAGATCATTACACAGCCAAGCCCATCATAGACATGCTTACGGTATCAGCAAGGGACATTTCTCTAATGATGCCCAATGGAGCAGCAGACAAACATAAAGTGAGATGGTTTCATCAGCTAGACCATGGTACAAAACTCAGAAACAACATTCTACTGAACCTTCTAAGCATGTTTTGCCATTTTGCCTTGGGTGTTGAATGATGCACCCAACTTTCATTGCCATTAACTGTACATTCAGTGAGTGGATCTCCCTCTCTTTGAGGCATTACCAGAAAAAAAAAATGTGATAAATTTATCCATAATGCTTATAAGCAGCATTGAGCAAATGTGGCATCTATCTTCCACAGACCTTTCAATATTGAAGTTGGTCTGACAATATGATTTCATTGATGGGCATCCAGTTTAAATTCTGGAGGCAGAAGTAAATGAATTTCATCAAAAGTGATATAATATTTTTCAACAGTATCGTGTACTGCAAGAAGGTATTATTGGTAGTCACTGTAGTTAGCCTTATGTAACACTCTTCATTATACATATTTTCATGGTCTTCCGATACTAATGCAGCCTTCCTCATAAACAGAGGTTAGACTTTCACAGCTGATTTGTTTCTTGCTATCAAAAATTACTGCCCAAACTCCATACTAACTAGCTTCTCTACTATCTTAGAAAAATTCTTCATACTTGATTATGAACTTCTTGAAAAATTAATATACTAAATAGCTTCCAATATGGATTCAGAAAAAAAATTTTCAACATCACTGTTCTAATATATCTTGTGAATGTAGTAGCAAAAAATATTTTGATAAAAGATTGACAGCTGTCCTTATGTAATGTTTTCCAAAGCTTTTGATTGCATCAATCACAACGTCAATATTAACATATTAATAATAATTGGAATATTATGACATGGGATATATATATTAATGGTGTATAATGCCTGTTTTTATTACTGAGACACCACAGGCGGTAAACACTGACGATACATGAGACAAAACAATATATTGAAAAAGGATTTTTTTTTCCTCTCTGGAAGGAAACATTCCAGGCCTAAGATTAGGGTACCTCCTTGGCATTTCCCATTTATGAGGACTGAGAAAAACCTGGAAAAACCTCAATCAGGGAGGATGGTGTTGGCAGTATTTGAAACCCAGACCTCCTGCTCATGAGTCCGCTCCTTAACAATTTCAGTCACCCATGGCGGTAGCATGGGATCTGTAAATGTAGATTCAGGCCCTAATGACCATTGAAGTTATGCACCCTTAAACCATGATCATTCAATCAAATTTAGATTGGTTCAAATCATATCTAGGATGCTGAAAACAAAATATTTTATATACTGAATCTAGCACAATTCACACCAAATGGAAGAGTACAAATAATTGCTTTACTCAGGGTTATAATATATATAAATGACTTACTATACAGTGTTATTGGACATCCAATACTATATGCAGAAGACAGAATAGTTGTCCTAAATAGCTCAAAGCCGACACAGGTGGCTAAGATTGTTAAGTTGGGAATTCATGAAACTCTAAGGCTCAATTCCCACCAGTACTGTCCTACCTGATTGAGGTTTTCTCCAGGTTTTCCTCAGTCCTCATAAATGATAAATGCTGGAAAGGTTCTCTAAACTTAGGCCTAGAACACTTCATTCCTTTAAAAAAAAAAAACCTTTCCTAATTAGGTTATTTTGCAATTGCATACATATAATATTAATGAAACATAAAAATAAAGAAACACTAATAACAATGTAACAAATTAACACTAATAATAAAAGTAGATAAAGATAAAACACAGAGAAAGAGTCACACTTGAAATTGCTATATTTCGAACTACTGCGAGTTCTTCAATGGCAAGAAGCTAGACAAGTGAAGGTGATAAAAGTAAATATTGAGTATCGAAGGTAACGTTATGCATGGAAACAGATGAAACTAGATATGAGAGTGTGGGAAGAAAAAAACTAATATGTAAGATTTAAACCAGGTGATATACGCGCTTTATGTAAAAATATAGCTGCCATTTCTCTATCTCTGAGTAAACTTTCACAGCATTGTGTAGGTAAAGCATCAATAAGAGTTAGACTAAAAGCATCATCAAAATCCTTACAGTGAGATAAGGCATGTTGGGCAACCAGCAAGGGAGACTTGGTTTTAACAGAATGTCTATGATTGTTCATGCGTAGCGAAACAACAGTAGAAGTTAAACCAATATAAAATGCTTTACAAAGCTTACAAGATAACATATATACGACATTCTTGGAAGAACAGGTAGCAAATGAAGAAATGTTGAATTCCTTGGATAAATTAGGGTTGTGGAATGAATTGCACGGCATAATTAGTGCACATGTATCTTTATCTACTTTTATTATTAGTGTTAATTTATATATATATATATTAATGAAACATAAAAATAAAGAAACACTATTAACAATGTAACAAATTAACACTAATAATAAAAGTAGATAAAGATAAAACACAGAGAAAGAGTCACACTTGAAACTGCTATATTTCGAAAGTTCTTCAATGGCAAGAATTGCCATTGAAGAACTCGCAGTAGTTCGAAATATAGCAGTTTCAAGTGTGACTCTTTCTCTGTGTTTTATCTTTATCTACTTTTATTATTAGTGTTAATTTGTTACATTGTTAATAGTGTTTCTTTATTTTTATGTTTCATTAATATTGTTTGCACCTCTGGTGCTGCTTTTAACTTTGCTTATTAGGCTTTATTTGTTTTTGTGTGTGTTGCTATGACTTCTTTACTATTTATCTTTTTTTCTTTTATTTTATTTCTGTGTTTTCTAAAATACTTTATTATTTATTACATCTTAAAATACCATGACAGTCTAGCTTCTTGCCATTGAAGAACTCGCAGTAGTTCAAAATATAGCAGTTTCAAGTGTGACTCTTTCTCTGTGTTTTATATTTATCTACTTTTATTATTAGTGTTTATATATATATATATGTATGAGGGTTATTTTTTTTTTCAACCTCTGATGTAGCATAACAAAAAGATAAGTGAATCACAAAATGGTTTTATTACAAGTAGTCAAGTACAGTCACAATTACATTTCCACATGGTCACCATTAAGATTAAGGCATTTGTAATATCAATAGGTGAGCTTTCCAATACCCTCTTCAGAGAAGGTTGCAGCTAACATATGGAAATTGGTCTTTTATGGGAAACCATCGTGCACAAAGTTTTTGATAGCCTAGGTATTCTGTAACAATCATGTACAGAGCTGACCTTGAAATGTCTGGAAATTCAACAGACAACTCACTGATGGTAAACCTCCATCTCTCTAGAACCACTTGATTAACTCTCTGAACAAGGTCTTTACCAGTGACAGACCTGCATCCCATGTGTCCTTGTCCATCTTAATCATGAACATCAGTTTGGCATTCTTGCTGGACATTATGGTCGAGTAATAGCGCAGTGAACAGATCTGCTTGTTTGGTCATGTAGCAGAGCGATTGCAGGTTTAAAAAAAAATAGCCCTTGTATATCACAAATATTGAGAATCTAAAACCATACAAAAATTTGAATGATTGGTTTGTGTGCAATGGTCTGAAACTAAATAAAAGTAAAACAAGCATACAGTTCAAAACTGCAAGAAGAGTTGGTGACTATAAAGTCCATTAATTGACTCAAGTACAAATAATGCAAACATTTTAGGAGTATTCATAGATCAACAGTTTAAGTGGAATAAATGTTTACATGAGGGTCATTTGAAATGTTCTTGATGCACAAAATGACTGCATAGCTTTTTGAAATTATTCTTTACTTTTCAACATAGTCTCCCTTGACACTAATGCACTTTGTCTGGTGATGCTCCAAAATCATTATCCTATCACAAAAATCAGATTCCTCCAGGCAGCAAAATATGCCTCAATTGATGATTTAAGCTCTTCATCTAACAAAAATTACTTTCCACCAAGCCAAATACTCAGTTTAGAGAACAGATGGAAGTTTGACAAAGCTGAATAGGGGAAATAAAGTGGATGTGGCAGCAAACCGTACTCCAATTCATTGATTTTTGCAGTGACACATTTGTGAGGGCAAGTATATGTAAGTATATGCAAGATTACTTTCTTCTTTTATAAACCTGGCCTTGCTCACAGATTTTTGTCTTCACTAGGTCCTAAAGATTAGCATAAAAAGCTCCACTGGGAAGACAGTCAATGAGCAGTCCATTGGCATCCCAGAAAAGAGATGCCATGATCTTCCCAGCCAAGGTCACACATTTGGTCTTTATTGCTGATGGAGAATTATGATGCTTCCATTGTTTAGATGGCTTTTTGTTTCAGGTTTTTAGTATGCATCCAGGCTTTATCCTTGGTCACAAATTAATGCATATCCATGGGATCTCTCTGAAGATGGGCCAAACTCAGAGATTTGCTCACTTGATTCACTTGTAAGCCTGAGTTAACAGTTGTGGCATTCATCTTGCAGATAATTTTTTTTTCAAATAAAGTTCTTCTCTCAAAATATGAAATACACACCCTGAAATGCCCAATTGAACACTTTTTATTCGCAATTCATAATCCCCTGGGAAATGTTTGAAAATGATGGTGCAGAGTTCCTTAGAGTGTTTGTTATATCCATATGAATTTCTACTGCATTCATAACCTTCTTTATCAAGTACTTATAATTACATGATGTTCAGTATTTTTCATTTTCTCCATGTACATACTCTGTACTGCAACAAACAGCTATAACTACTACAATTCCTGTATCATTTCACAAATGTTTCTATGGAAAATACCGTATTTGTATAACAAAGTTGCTTCAGAACTGTTGCTGATGCAATCTGTGGGTCATGCCAAGAATTTTTCAAATTGTCCTTGCATATGTACAGTATATCAATAAAAATAAAATACCTTCTTGAGTGCAATAATATGGTTAACTAGGTGTTCAATGTAGTGAGGTAATACACATAAACAGAAACAACTGAAAAAATAAATATTTCAAGCTTGTTAGACTTCAGTAAAAGACAAAGAGTTCAATAGGCTTGAAATATTTATTTTCTTAGTTGAGTCTGTTTATGTGTTTTATCTCAATACATTGAACACCTAGTTTGCCATATTGTGTGT
Source organism: Metallyticus violacea (assembly GCA_030762175.1). Lineage (NCBI taxonomy): Eukaryota > Metazoa > Arthropoda > Insecta > Mantodea > Metallyticidae > Metallyticus > Metallyticus violacea. The sequence continues at coordinate 61,954,765 of CM060830.1, read as the reverse complement.
GTGTGTGTGTATGTATATATATATAACAACTTTCTTAAAATCAACATCAACACAATTACAAAACAAGATGTAAAAATTGTATTAATTTAATTTTGCAATGCGCAGATTAATACTTATACAGAAAAGCCCCAACACATGAGAATAAGGAAGGGCATTCAATAAATTACCATAGTCTATTCGGAAAATAGAAAAAGCATAACCATGTTAAAAAAAAAATAAAAAACATACTTCCCTACAAGCATATTACTCAAAGAATATATTGGAATATACTTATTTGTGTGTGTGATGTTTAGGATTAAAATGTTTATGACATGTCAGATTTTTTTCCTGGCTTTCATTTCAGTCATAGTGTTGAATTAAACATGAATTGAATGTTTCTGATTACTTTTAGAGATGTTTTGTGTGTCATATATTTGCATGTTTAGGTCATTTTCTCAATTTTGGTGTTTTAAAGTCATATTTGGTTTGGTTTGAACACATGATCTTATATTCAGGTACCTTAAAATATGAAAGATATTTAAAAAAGAATATGCACTATGCACTTATATTCCATGAATTACCTTTTCTAAGAAAGAGTTATATTTTGGTTTCACTGTCAATGGAATGTGGCGTTGCAAAAAGCAATTAAACACAGTGTAGACAAATGAGCAGTGATTCCTCTGGTGCAGGTAGCTGTCCCCTGCCTTACACCTTTCAGTAAAAATGAATTTGAAAAGTTACAGTAGGCCAGTGAACATTAACATGCCAAAAATGAAGTTAAGTTATAGAGTTTGGAGAGAAATATTTCATTAATGATGGAAAAATTATTTTCTGTAAAGTGTGTGAAATTAAAGTAATGTCAGGAAAGTGATCTACTGTGCTACAGCATTGTGTTACAACAAAACACAAGAGCAATGCTACTCAGAAATCTGCTGAACAAAGAAGACAATGTCTTTTGTTTGAAGCAGTTAAAACTATGCCATCAAAATTGTCCAACTTTTTGAGAGACTTCTGTGAGATGATGGTATCCACTAACATTCCTCTGAATAAAGTGAACAATGAACATTTCAAAAACTTCATGAAAAAATACACAAAGCATCTGATTGTAGACTAATCAACATTGAGGAGGAATTATTTACCTACTTGTTATGCCAATTCATTGAAAAAAATTAGAAATAGTGTGGGGAACAATAAGATTTGGGTATCTTGATGATATGATTGATGGAAAGTATGTTGCGAATGTTACAGAAACGTGTTTTGTTGTTCCTAACACATGTAGCTCATACATGGTAAAAGCTGAGAATGGCGTTAAGATTCTATATCCAAAAATTATTCATATTACCTGCTTAGCTCATGGTTGGCATTGAGTTGCAGAGGATATATGAATTAATTTCCCTAATATATAAATTGATATCAAATATCAAAAAATTAGTTGTCAAGGCCCTGTTGAGAGTGAAAAAATTTACAGAAATAGCATCTTCCATCCAACTTCCTCCCCATGTGATACCCAGTGGGGCACTTGGTTCAATGTAGTTGAGTATTACTGCAAGAACTACAAAGACAAAGAAAATTGTGTTGATATTTGGCAGCATTGATGTATCTTCAATTAAAATTGTTCAGGAATTGTTTTCCAGCAGTTTGTTGGAGAATTTGGCATACATAAAATTAAATTATAGAGATATCGCTCGATCAATTTCTTGCCTGGAAGCAGTTGGTTTAGAGCTGCATAAAAGCTTGGAACTGGTGAAAAATGTATAATGCAAAGTAGGGAGAGCAAAGGGCAGTGGAGCAGTTTCCATAAAGAACAAATTTAGGAAAGTGCAGAATGGAAATCATGAAGTTTCAACAATGTGCAAAATTAGTGACATTTTAAATTATTGTAAAGCTGTTTTTGGTAAAGACAATCCACAACTAGCATGCAGGGACTTCACTCTGTTTAAATATATTCCCAATACAATGTTGAAAGAAGCTTCTCATGATACAAGACCATTCTGACTAACGGCAGGAGAAAATTCCTTTTCAAGAATTTGAAAATGCACCTGGTGATATGCTGTAATGCTGCCATAAATGGAGAATGAAAATAGGTATGTAATATATACTACATTAATGTACTCAACTTGTTCACACTAACTCCATATATTTACATAACACTGGACAAGTTTTGGAAGCCTGCACTTCTATTATCAGCTGCTGACCAACTACTTGAATTGCTGGATCCCAAGATGCTTTTGTGCCGGTCTCTGGTGCTACTTGTAGAAACTTGTTGAGTTCGTCCATGGATGGAAAATCAAAATTTATTAAGTATTTCTTATTTTTTAAGATGAAAATCTTTTCTGAATAGGATAGCTCTATTGGGTTGTGAAGTTCTTTCAGCAGCTTATCTCTGGTTTAATTTCATTATTTTTGGTCCAAAGTGAGCTGTTACTGCTTATTTATCAACGTGTGTAAAACAAATATTCCAAAAGTGTTCTTTTCTCCAAATTTCTCTTTGTTTTTCCAATGTATCTCTGATCACAATCTGCACATTTGATTTCATAAATTCCTAATGTATGAAATCTGCTGGTATTTTGTCTTTTACTGTGCAACCTGATAACTTTTTATGTTACATTTGTCCTTTGGGGCTAATTTATACCTTGTTCTTTGAATATTCTCTTAAATTTGTTGTGATAAGTTGGATGGTATGTGAAGCTTTTGAAATTGTATGTTTCCTTGATGTTCGTCACTGTGGAAACCTCTCTTATAGGTTTTTGACTTTTGAATTTATTGGCAATGTTTATTACTGTGTCTTTGATGAAACCATTGGTTATTGCTGTCTTAATTATCTATTGGTATTCCATTTTATACTTTGTTTCTGTAAGGGGGATATTATTTATTCTGTGAGCCAAACTATGAAACATTGCATATTTATGCAGAGTGGGGTTACAGCTATTATTTTTTATTTTTATTTTTTAGGTATGTAATACTTAGAACTTTGTTTTGTAGACAAGTATTTGTTTATCTACACTTAGTTTAATACCAGCTATTGTTCTTTACAGGAACAAGAATTGTGAATAACAGAAGAAAATGTGCCATCTATTTAAACTGCTACAAGAAAAAATTAAATTTATGGATTAATGCTAAAATAATGTATCTCAAATAATATAACAATTGTGTGTATCTAAATTAGCATGTATTTGGTCATAATTTATCTTTTTTATTTCATCATATTTAGCTATTCACATAATGTAGAAATATGTAATTAAATTTTTGCGTATTTATTTGATCATATTTGGCTATTTTTAAGGTTTGTTTGCTTGCATATTTCCCATTTTTTAGGTCATAAACATTCAAACCCTATTGATGTTATTATGTAAACATTGCTTATATTTAATCCTTGCATATACATGTCTTCTTTATCCAGTATGTAACTTATATATATCCTATTTTCTTGTATTATGTTTTAAATTATATTCACATATTGATAAGCCATCTGTGAGTTTATGCTCACCATTGCAAATGTAAAATGACAATAAGTATTGCATTGTATCAAAAACATATAATTCATAATCAGACATGCTTCAAAGTGCCATCTCCTGATCAGCTGATTACTGCAAAGCATTATGCACAAACATATGAAACCATTGAGTCCTGAAACACCCCAATAAAATATGCCAGTTATTTAATTGTTATAAATTGCTATCCTGAGATAAGAAATGTGAAAACTTACTTGCTGTTGAATAATCCTTGTACTATTCATATTGTTTTAAACCTCTTAAAGACCATACTTTTAGGTAGAAAAACTACTTTTAAAAACAAATAAGTGCTTGGGTTGGCCTTAGGAAACAAGTGAACATTAATGGTAATTATATGCATTGCTATTTTGAATGTGCATGTTATGCAATAATGATGTGCTATATAAATTCTATTACTTCATGCAATATACCCTGTATAACAGTCATCCACAAAGTTGCTATTTTGAAGAAATGCATATTCCATTCAGCATCATAACAGAAAATAACTAGGTGCTATGAAAAATCAGCAAATGTATTTAGTGCAGTCCATGTATATTTCAGGTTGCTGCTCTGCAATTTTCATTGCACTGGAATCACCAAGGTTGAAGTTGCTACAAAACCTGTAGATGAGTGCAGTGCTACATTGAATATCATATTACACCTGCAAGAGAATAAACAGACTTATAGGTACATTTCAACCTTTGAGAAACTTTTGTTATATTGTGGTATAGATTATAACTGAGCCTTTTTATGAAAGTGTAATTTTTTGCTGATTCTTTTTAATTGAGCTTCCACATTTATCAGCAAAAGGTTTGCATATCATGAAAAAGTGGGCCTTATTACAAATTTAATGAAAAGCATAACAAGCTTACTTTTCAAGTTTAAAATTATTTCTTTTAAAATAATGCTTAGCTAAAAATTTAAAAATAAATAGATAAGGTAAAATAAGACTTTAACTGCTATAGAGATAAAGGCATTTAGCTTAGGTGAGCTACTCATAAGATACTATCACATATTCAACATTATCAAAAGGCTAAAACTAATACGGGAGAGGGGGAATAAAATGTAATGAAAGCAATGGTTTACATATTGTACACCCTTTGAAAAAAAAATTAGTCATCCCCAGATTCTACATGTGGATCTGAGAACTTAAGGGACAGTTGTAAATGCTGTATTTGCAATGTACATACAGCAACTGCATACTGAAATGGGTTCTTTGCCTGTAAATATAATAGTTGCAATCATCAACATCTGGAAAGAGAACATAAGTTAGAGTAGCAGCGCCGAGCTGTTTAGAAGTCATTACTCTTCTGTGTAAACTCTTTGGTTCAAATTGCACACATTTTTGTTTTATTTATTATTATTGGTTTTCTAAGTGTATATGTAGAACAACATGTTGCCTTAATTCATAGTATATTTTAATGTATTATTTCACTTTTATGGCTTACTTATGCACACACAAAAATGTAGTCGCAAACCAATGTATTCTTTACAAATAACTAAATAAATACATGAACAGAAACCTTTATCTTCTAAAGTGAAAACACATTCATAGGCAATAGTTATAACAAAAGAGGGTCTAGCAATGGGAAGCCCACTCTCATCATTCTTAGCAGATATGTACATGAGTTTCTTGGAAATATAATTAGTTCAGGTTTTTTCACATATGTACAAATGTTGGTACCGTTATGTTGATGATGTCTTTGCAATAGTAAATGAAAATTGGAAAGAGGATGCAATAAAAGTACTCACCCTACAAGATATCACTGTTAAATTCACAATGGAAATAGAAAACAACAAAGTTCTTCCCTTCTTGGGTATAAAAATTATAAAAATGGCAATATACTGGAATTCGGCATATTCAGAAAAGATACCCACACAGATAATTATATAAAAAACAACAGCTATAATCCAAAACAACATAAAGTTGCCATAAGCAATAGCCTCGCATTCGGATTAACAAACCTATCAATAAGCAAGACAGAATAAAAATCAGAGTACCATAAAATCATACATATAGCACAGAAAAATGGCTACACAATAGATCTGGTTAACAAGAAAATAGAACAATACAAAAAACAAATAAAAGATATCAGCACACTAAAAGACTACAAAGGAGATCATATATATAAGAAATTCACATTCCACCCATGGGCACACCAAACATTCTGAAAGATTTTTAAAGAGGCAAATATCATTTTGACTTCATCCTAAAAACCAACACAAAAGACAAAATTTTGCCAGGAAAACAATCAGGCATTTACAAAATTGGTTGCAAAGGCTGCAATATGAAATACATGGCAAAACAAAAGAAATATTACCATATAGTTTAAGGAATACATGAGAAATGTAAAATATAAACACATGGAAAAATCAGCAATAGATCATTTCTGGCTAAAGAACCACAAATTCCAAAAAAGCCAAAACTCTTAAAAGCTCTTCAAAAACCCATAAAATTAAAAGTATGGGAAAATATATTCATAAACAAAAACAAGAAAAATTTGTTTAATTTTGATCTCCCAAACAATGGTAACCTGAGCACTAAGTTTGTAAAATACACAGAGCAACATCTGGGAAGCTGACAGTGGAATGAAGATGAAGGCAACAGCCTTAAACATGTCCAAGTAAGTGGAACAAAATTAGTGAAATATGAATGATTTCCTCAATAATAATTTGCAAATTATAGTGTTTGTGCTTATATACTGGCTTTATTCATTTTTGAAAATGATTTATGCATTTTAAAAAAATTGAGTCGAGATTGTAACATACACACCACTAAAATTCAATAAAATGGAAGACTAGTTTCGGGAGCCATCGCTCCTATCGTCAGTTCCTGGTCGACTGCCGGTGTCGATGTTTGTGGTAGATCGATTCATCTCTGGTGGAGGTTTAATGAACTTTTGTATTAGTACATCACTTGGTGGGATTTTGAAATTAAAAACTTTCTCCTTATTCTTCCAAATATAGATGTTTTCCCAGACTGTAAGTTCAGTTTTTGCTTTAATATTTTTAAGTAATTTGGGGTTGTTCTTTCCAAAAGTGCCAAGCTACCGCCGATTTTTCTTCTTGTTTTTGGTTTATATTCCTAATGTGTTCTTTAGCTCTTGTTTTTATGTTTCTTTTGGTCTTTCCAATATAAACTTTATCACAATCATTGCAGTTCATCTGATATATTCCTGATTTATCTTCTTTTTGTAGGTTATCTTCTTTTTGTTTTGAGTTAAGGATATTTTTAATGCAATAATTATTTTTTGGAGCTAAAACAATGTTGTATCTTTTAAAAATCTTTTGAAATTTATGAAAGGCTGATGGGTGGTATGTGAATTTTTTGTATTTTCTGTTTTTTTCTTTGATAGGAGTAAGTGTAGTGGTGTCTTTAATTTTTTTTTTTTTTTTATTCTTTGCTCTGTCTATAATCTTGTAAACAACTTCTTGTTTGAAGCCATTTTCTATAGCTATATCCATTATATTATTCTTTTCCAGTTCATATTCCTCCTTGTTCATTGGAACATTAACCAATCTGTATGCAAGACTATTTAAAACTGCATGGATTAAAACTGTTATATTTCATGTAATTATCTGTGTGTGTAGGTTTTCTGTATATGCCAAAATTTAGGCTATTTTTTTTAATTATCTGAAAAATTATCTTATGTCTTGGATATTAAGATAAGAAGTTGTTTACAAGATTACAGACAGAGCAAAGAATAAAAAAAAAAAAATTAAAGACACCACTACACTTACTCCTATCAAAGAAAAAAACAGAACATACAAAAAATTCACATACCACCCATCAGCCTTTCATAAATTTCAAAAGATTTTTAAAAGATACAACATTGTTTTAGCTCCAAAAAATAATTATTGCATTAAAAATATCCTTAACTCAAAACAAAAAGAAGATAACCTACAAAAAGAAGATAAATCAGGAATATATCAGATGAACTGCAATGATTGTGATAAAGTTTATATTGGAAAGACCAAAAGAAACATAAAAACAAGAGCTAAAGAACACATTAGGAATATAAACCAAAAACAAGAAGAAAAATCGGCGGTAGCTTGGCACTTTTGGAAAGAACAACCCCAAATTACTTAAAAATATTAAAGCAAAAACTGAACTTACAGTCTGGGAAAACATCTATATTTGGAAGAATAAGGAGAAAGTTTTTAATTTCAAAATCCCACCTAGTGATGTACTAATACAAAAGTTCATTAAACCTCCGCCAGAGATGAATCGATCTACCACAAACATCGACGCCGGCAGTCGACCAGGAACTGACGATAAGAGCGATGGCTCCCGAAACTAGTCTTCCATTTTATTGAATTTTAGTGGTGTGTATGTTACAATCTCAACTCAATTTTTTTTAAAATGTTAATATTTGACACCACTGTTAAAAAGTTCACTATATTTTATATGATTTATGCATTTACCTTATCCATAGTTTTCTTTTGCCCGATCCCTCCAAAAACAATAAATGGGGGTTCTATGTATCCGATTTCTATAGTAGTGTAGATGAAAGGCTACAATGTATTATATTTCTTGAATTTGTGCCCTTAAACTATCATTTGTCCTTTGTGTAGAGAATAAATTTGCAGCATATTGCATTTAGACAAAACAAATATAAAAGGAAATATATCTATATAAAATGTTAATGTTAAAGCTTGTTGTGTATGGGAAACAATATACGAAACTAAATGTCATTGGAAGTTATTAAGGTTTATTAAAAGAATCTGTACTGTTAACCATGGCATCACTGCACTCTCTGCCACAGAGCTAATGAAGCACACACACTAGTTAGCGCCTCACTGCACTCTCTGCCACAGAGCTAATGAAGCACACACACTAGTTAGCGCCTTTAGTACATGCCATATAACACAACTGGTGCAGTGGCTACACAGCTTTGCCGAATACCTTTGAATTGTGCGTTGTATATGACTTAGAAGAATTTTGTGTTCAAGAGATGATTCATTTTTTTTGTCACCAGGGGTACAAGTACAAATGTTCATTTCATATTTTTTCCCTCAGTCTTAATTCTGGAGTGTACATTGTTTTCCTGCTTCTTTTAATGAAATAGCAGACCAACAGATTGTAAGTTGTCTTATTCCCCTTTGTCCTCTTTTGGGGTTCCACATCACTGCATCATCACATCTGAATTCATTCTGCCATATACATGGCTTTCCTATTTGAGCTGTTTTAGTTTGTTTACCATATCTGACACAGATCTACTTCTGAAATTAAGAATGAAGAACCATGATGTTTAGCAATTATACAACATTGAAAATTAATATTAAAAGTAAAAAGTGAAAAGTGAAACATTCCAACTGAAAATGTTAATACTTTTATTTCTGTTTCCCTCTTTTGAATTAATTTTTTTTCAATTTTATAATAAATTATAGTAAATTCGGCTAATTTGAAGAAACTGACAGATTAATAGTCCAGGTTAAATTTTATGTGAAATGAGAAATCCAACAATACAAAAAAAGTTGGCTCAGCAGTGTTTGCTGCTTCTACCTAGCATTGAAATGGTGGGGAATTAACTTCAACTTCATGTATTTCCTTGTTATATCACTAATTGCTACATTTAATTTTATTACACATATGCACTGTGCAGCTAAATTCTGATTATTCAACTGCAATAAGGTACTTTATGACATTAAGTAATTAGTCCAGACTAAGGCATAGATCAACTTATTGCTTACAATTGTATGTATTTCTTGGCAACCAGTGCACTGCATCATTTTGCCATCTTTATGTAGATCATTGCAGGATACCCCTACTCCTGCCTTGCTTACTTGATACTGTTTAGTTTCTATGTTTGACAGACCAAACCTTGAGATGTCTCCTGTAAAGGTACTCACAAGTCATTTTCTGGGTAAAAATTCAAATTTGTTTTGTGTCACCCATGAAAATGAAAGTACTTTTAAATTCATGGCTAGTAAATTCATCTTCTACAAATTCTTAGATGATTTTATATGTTGCAGCAAAATATTCTGTGTTCAAGACAGTTAAAATTTTTTTAACAAAAAGATAGAATATTATCATCTCTCTATCCTTTCATCTGATGGCAGATCTTGCATCTTAAATTTATGTGTTGATGTGCCAATTTGTGTGGAACATCTTTATGAAAGAACTGCAAAAACACACAAACACCCAGAAAACTATTTTATTATAGGACTATTTGTTACTGATGATTATTGCCAATTTTTACTACTGAGGCACACTGGCGGTATTATTGGACTTGAAGTTTTACAGGATGATTATGGTATCTCAGACGATAAGCTTTGTCAAGTTGCTAATGTTTGACCTACATTTCCATTTTGGCATTTGTAGCTTAGTGGCCATTATCAGGAACTTCCAAATCAGAAGAATAATGTGGCAGGTGTGGTATCACTTTTTCTTTCCTGAAAAAGTCCAATGTACTCTGTATACTGAAAATTACTATTTTTTTAATGGTGTTTAATACCCATTTTTACTACCGAAGCACCAAGGTGGTGGACATTGATGATACATGAGAGATGAAATAGTAAATTGGTAAAGGTTTTTTTTTTAAGAAAAGAAATGTTCCAGGCTTAAGTTTAGGGTATCTCCCCAGCATTTGCCATTTATGAGGACTGAGGAAAACCTGTAAAAAACCTTAGTCAGGGAGGACGATCCTGATGGGATTCAAACCCCAAACCTCCAGCTCACGAGTCCATGGCTTAACGACCTCAGCCACCTGTGGCGGTGAAAATTGCTATAATGCTGCATTGCTATGATGACGCAGCTCAAATTTGGGTGCCATGACATTCGTGTGGTGATGACTTTGGGAAGGCACTCTTTTACCTTCCATTAAGCAGAAAATATATGACCTGTGTCCAAGGTCACTGAAGTATGATGAAACATCTTGCATAAGAAACTTGTTACCATTTTCTTTTGGAACTGCAACTCCTTCAGCTTTTATTGAAAGGTCCTCTCCAGGTGAGCATTATACAGAAGACCACCTCTTTGTTTCAGGATCATAATGATACTTCCAAATTTCATCAATGATATAGGTGTCTCTGGACTGTTCATCAGTTTTCTTACAAACATAAAATTGCACCAGTTCACCCTTGTATCTCCATCGGGAATGTAGCATCTAATTTTAATTGTTCATGAAGCCTAAATAAATAATCATGAACAATGGTTTCTAGAACTACTGATCCAATATGTAGAATCCTTTTTATACTGCAGGATGTTATGTGAAGATCTTCTTGTTAACATTTCTCATAGCATCAAAATTGTTTAAGCAACTGCAGGGCAATGATGACAAGGTTCATCTTCAAGATGCCATTAACCCATTGAAAGTTCATGAAACAAATTTCAAAACATGTACTTAAAAAAATGACATTTTTCTGCATTTATTCTTTTGTAGTAGTCATGAAAGTTGCTGCAAAAGCTGCATCATGTGCAGTGTGACTAAACACTCAGCTTCACTTCTCATACCTGGCTGTGAAAGTCCATGGATGGGGAAGCAGCATGCTCAAGCTTCAAGGTCAAGGAGCTATGCTCTCTTAAATGGAAACAAACTCATTGTTGTCAGACTAATAATTTAGAAACAACTAAAAATGTTTGGTCCTTGTATTAAGAAACTCTATGGGTAGGTTACCATTTTTTTTTATTTATATAAAACTCTTACCTATAGAATATTTTGTAAGTAAATGTGCAAGTGATTCAAAAAATAATTTAATAATTTTTATTCTCTATTCATTTTCCCCTCCTTTATTTTTTATTCTTTTCTGTACTTCAGAAATATTGTTCTGGTTGGAAAAGAAAAACCTGAAGAGGAGAATATTATTACTGGAGAGGTTTACCCAATCAAGCAAAATACTTATGGTTCTGGGTGGATGAAGAGGTAAGTTCAGTTTCTCAAAATTGTTTTAGCATTTGTTACCTCTTTTAGCTGTCCCTTTTCTTAGTCTTTCCTCAATTTTTATTATTTAACATTTCTTATTTTTTTTAAGTGTTTTATTTTGTTATATTTTGTGTTTAAAGAGGAAAAGAAAATTTTACAAGCATGCAGAATTTTATAGCTCACCAGAGAAGTAAGGTTTCAATTTGCATATTCATGAGCTGTACTGAAGTAAAAACATCTTCATTCTGGTTTCAAATATATACAATGGCAAATTGGATAGTTTCTTAAACTAGAAAATTAACAACTAGGATTCATATTTTCAGAATTTTATTTTTTCTAGCCATATTTGTATTGCTCAACAAATAACTTCAAACATATTCCTCTTAATACATTAAATGTTTTGAATCAAGCAATAAAAAACACTGCTTATTTTCACAAAATAAGAAAGCATAGCATAAATTTTTCAATATTTAATTAAAGATTAGTATATAAAACAAAATGCCCACTTTTTTAAGACGAATTGTTCAATGAACAATCATGAAATTCCAAGTTATGTGTGTGATAGAGTCTTCTATGGAAGAAAGTTCAAAAAAATGAAATAAAGAAGAAAATTTATTTTTCCTATTAACTCTCAAAACACTTTTATAGTGAGAAAAGGTTCAATCCACACAACATGAATTTATTTCAGCATCTCATAATTCCCAAGACATTTCATCCCCTTGAAGAGTTGCAGCTACATCCATCTTTTTGTTTACAGAATTTTATTTAAGGGCTTTAGACGACTTTGCAACAAATAATATCTTCAAAGAAACTGTGGAAAAGCTTGTTTTTCAGTATATTTGCTGTTACAGATTTTCTTAAGGGTCATTTATAATCCATTGTCAAAGTAATTCATTTTTTGTATACCAGAATTATCAATTATAACAATAAACAAAATTAAACAAAATACATTTTAGCACTAGTTGCATAAAATTACCATAGTAACAATTATGTCATTGAATTATCTTTATTTTTAAAATGCTGTTATCAACTGTTTTCTAGAGGAAAACATATTATCCGATCTTTCTGGGAAATGGGCTGAATTTCAGCTAAAACAAACAATATTATGTTATGATAATATTAAGAAAATAATTTATACATTACTGAAAAAAGACACATTCTGCATCATAGCAGAATAAATAATTACAGAGTTAATAAAAAGTAATAATTTAACATTAACTACCAAATGAGAGTTGAAAGAATTTGATAATACTAACCTGTTTTGAAATATATACCAAGACGAAAATTCCTGAAATATCCTTAATATTTTTACTGTTCATACAATTAATGTCTGCTGTATTCCTTCTGATAAGTATCATACAATTTTTTCGGTATTAGTAACAGTTCAGCTTTTTCAGCCTTGGGCTAAAAATTTATTGCTATAAATCCATCTTCACTAATAACAGTAACAATAGACAAAAAATCTAAACAATTTCCATTGATATAATGACATCACAGTAATAAAATAATAAAAGAAGGCATTGCTTCAGTATAATTAATTAAAAATATACATTAATATTAGGTATATTTTATTAATATTGTTTTATAACTGTGATATACAAAAAATAGTCTATGAAACTCCTTTTTGTTATATAATTGTTGCATTTGTAAAAATTACAAATCTTGCTTTACTTATATCATAAACATTTTCTGATGCAATAAAATATAACATATAAACTAATACCATGCAATCGATGATGCTTTACACTGCAGTGTGGAGTTTTTCCTTTGAGCAAGACCCACTTTTTTGCCACACCATGGAGGTGGGAGTACCCAGCCTGCTTGCTTTCTTGCAATCATAATGCAGCTGTTCTCTGTGCAAGCTGTGTTGTCCTTCTCTTAATTTGACGATATACATAAAGTGTATATGCCTCATGTACTTATAACAGCACAGCATGTTTTTATGTATGATCATTAGTGTTAACTCAGTGATGAAAGAATTATAGAACCAATTTTGTTACTTATGTGAATATCATACTAACCCCTTTTTTCAGAGAATCAAAGACAGGAGATGATCATGCATTTTTTCAACAGGACTCTGCCACTGCTCACATTGTGAATAATTCAATGAGAGCAATTAACAATGTGTTTCCACAGGACAGAGATATTAGTAGGGATTTGGACTTCCTTGATCCCCATATTTAACAGCCTGCGATTATTCCTGGGGTAAATTAAAAAATTCTGTGTACAAGATAAACCCACACACAATACAAGAACTCAAAGATAATATTCATCCAGGAAATTGCCTGGATTTCTCAAAATGAACTACAGCAAGTGATGAATAATTTCCTAAAAAATACCAAAAATGTGTGGAGAATGAAGGCAGACAGTTTCACCGTTTCATTTGATAATTTGATAAGTAATGAGCCTCTTAAATTGGTTTGTGTATTGTTGTATGATTGATTTGTTCTATTTTTTTACCCTCCTGCTAATCACCAAGACCTGACTAATGGGTGCCACATTTGCCCATAGGCAAAATACTCTGAGGGAAAACAAAACTGATCGTATGGTACTATCTTACAGCTTTCACTCTGGGCAAACTGCAGCAACTTCAACTAGCACTGGCTTTCAAATAGCATTGCTATAGCTATAACAGCTTTAACGGTTTTTGCACATTTTTGAGCTATGTATTAAAATTAAATACATTAATTTTATAATACCAACTCTTTTAGCCCTTTTTAGACTCTTTAACTCATTTTACTGTTGTTAGATCCTACAGGATTCATATTCTTGATTAAAAAAAGACTGGAATGAAAGATATGGTGAATATAATGAAACTTCAAATCCATGCATCCAGAATCATTAGTTTTCCAGATCCATAATTTGATTTATATAACCCCAGACATAATTTCATTACAAAAATAATAAAATACGCATTGAACGTTCCTTGAAGTATAATTTTTCTGTATTGAATCAAAGACATTTTTTTGTTTTATATAACTTGTATCTTCAATTGATAATTTTTTGAAATCACAAATTATTGATAACTTGGAACAAGTACAGTACTGTGTTTTTGAAAGGTTTTGTAGGAAGGTATACAATGTTTTCTTATATGTGAAGTAGCAAGGAAGGCATTGCTAAATGGAGCATGCAAAGACAAAAAATGTATTGTAGCATGTGTTTGTGGTGGAGGGGAAGTGCGAATAGAAATGAAGGTACACAAGACAGATAACAAACAAAGCCAGAACTGAACTCTTTAGGAAGTAATCTCATTTTCATTGCCTATCGTAAGCTTTTACAGAATGCACACAGTGAGAAGAGGGTTTTATTGTTATCTAAATCATGGTGCATCCTATTAAGTAAATAAGTACACTTGATGAAATACCTATAGGTTAAATATTGTACTTACGAAGCTGTTGACAATGGAGTGGCAATATAACCTAAACCTAGGTATTCATTTTTTACACTAAACTCCATTCACTTACTCAAAAGCAAGACGCATTTCGGGAGAATCTCTCTCATCTTCAGTTGCTCACTGAACCGCCGTTACTCGAAACGATGGCTGGACAACTGGATGTTCCTGTGATGGCCTTGGTTGAAGTAGGAAGTTGCTGAGTTCATCCATAGGAAGAAACTCGAAATTCATTAGGTTTTCTCTTTTTTTAATATGAAAATTTTTTCCCAAGTGGATAACTCCAATGGGTTGTGAAGATGTTTCAGCAGTTTTATTCCTGGTTTTATTTCATGGTTTTTGGTCCAAAAGTGAGCTGCTCTGCTGATTTATCCACCTGTTTAAACTGAATATTCCTAATATGTTCTTTCCTTCAAATTTCCAAATTTCTTTTTGTTTTGCCTATGTAGCTCTGCTCACAATCTGCACATTTTATTTCGTAAATTCCTGATTTCTGTTCTGTTGTTATGGAGTCTTTTGCTGTGCAACCTAATAAAATCTTGATGTTGTATCTGTTCTTTGGCTAACATTATCCCATGTTCTTTGAAAATTTTCTTGAATTTGTTGTGGTAAATTGGATGGCAGATGAAACTTTTGAATTTATATTCTTCTTTTGTGTTTTTAAGTGTGGAAACTTTCCTTATCCCTTTTTGTCTTTTAGATTTATTGATAATTTTTATCACTGTGTCTTTGTTGAAACCATTGATTATAGCTGTCTTTATTATTTGTTTGTATTCTATTTTGTACTCTGCTTCTGTGAGTGGAATATTCATCAATCTGTGTGCCAAACTGTGAAAAACTGCTAAAAATGGTAGCCACCCATTTCTTTCTTCTTCTATAGTAAATTGTATGGATTCATGTTGCAAATTAAGAAGTTTCAGGGCATCTATTGAGTGTTTCTTTGGTATTATTGCAAAAATGTCATTCACATACCTATACTATGACTTGAAAATTAAAGGGAAGGCTTTTGTGATGTTTATATCAAATGAGCTCATGAATAACTCTGCTAGAAAAGGTGACATAGGGTTTTCCTGAAACTTGTTGGTAATATTTTTTGTTGAAGCTGAAGTAATTTTGTTTAATGAAAATATTAGTAAGTTTTAATAAGTCTTCTATTTCTTGTGTTTTTAAATTTATTGATGTTAAGCATTTCTCCAGTATAAGCATAAGGTTCTCTATAGGTATGCTCGGGAATAAGGCTTTTACATCAAATGAAACCATTATATCTCCAGCCGTAATTCTACTATTTTCAAGTTTTTTGACTAGGTCAACTGAATTTTTAATGCTCGAACTTTGGAATCTCCTAAAAGAATTGAAGACTTTGATCAATTTTTTTGCTACCAGGTATGTGGGTGAATTGATATTGTTTTTTTTTTTTTTTTTTTTTTTTTTTTTTTTTTTTTTTTTTTTGAGTAGTGTTTAACGCCCGTTTTCACTACTGAGGCACCACAGGCGGTGGACACTGGTGATACATGAGATGAAATGATAAATTGGGAAAGGATTTTTTTTTTTTTAAGGAAGGAAGCGTTCCAGGCCTAAGTTTAGGTACCTCCCCGGCATTTGCCAGTTATGAAGACTGAGGAAAACCTGGAAAAAACCCCAGTCAGGGAGGACGGTCCTGGCGGGATTCGAACCGCAGACCTCCCGCTCACGAGTCCGTGCCTTAACGACCTCGGCCACCCGCGGCGGTTTGATATTGTTTATTATTGATCTCATGCTGTTACAAGATACAACATCAAGAATTTATTAGGTTGCACAGTAAAAGACTCCGTACCAACAGAACAGAAATCAGGAATTTACGAAATAAAATGTGCAGATTGTGAACAGAGCTACATAGCAAAACAAAAAGAAATTTGGAAATTCGAAGGAAGGAACATTTTAGGAATATTCGGTTTAAACAGGTGGATAAATCAGCAGTAGCAGTTCACTTTTGGACCAAAAACCTTGAAATAAAACCAGGAATTAAACTGCTGAAACATCTTCACAACCCATTGGAGTTATCCCCTTGGGAAAAAATTTTCATATTAAAAAATAGAGAAAACGTAATGAATTTCCAGTTTCCTGCTATGGATGAACTCAGCAACTTCCTACTTCAACCAACAGAGGCCACCACAAGAACATCCGGTTGTCCAGCCATCGTTTCGAGTATTGGCAGTTCAGTGAGCAACTGAAGATGGGAGAGATTCTCCTTAAACGCGTATTGCTTTTGTATAAGTGAATGGAGTTTAGTGTAAAAAATGAATACCTAGGTTTAGGTTACCTATAGGTTGTTTTAGACCTCAGTCATCTCTTAACAGGGAATATGCAGCTCCTGCTCAATGTTGATATTTTAAAATTATATAACATATTTGTCTTTCTACTGGCTTTTTTATTTCATTTTAGTCGATATGCTCTCCCTCCAGTGTTAACATGCCAGAGATGTCTATGTTTTAGATTCCCATCCCTCATTCAAGTTTTTTTCAATTTATCAATGTCTTTTGCTTATCCCTTGGGGAAAGATGCATTGAGATTTCGCTGTTACAAATAATGAATAAGAAAGTTAAAACTAAGAACTCAGATCCTGTTTATATAGATTGTTCATCCCACAGTTAATTTCTATTTTATGAATGTATATCTGCTTAAGTTTACTCATTGCAGTGCAACCTTTTAAGAACTAAGCTTTCTTTTATGAATATTTTTATTTTATTATAAATTAAGAATAATATTTTGATATAATTCTTTTTACAAAGTTTGAATTTAGGTTTATTTTATTTAAGGACACTCTTTAACAGCTTTGGTGATTAGCATCCCATTCAAATGGGATGGAACGGCTAATAAAATTTGCTTAAAGGCCTCTTCTTTCAGGTTTGAGTTCTTTTATATGCTATAAATCTACCACTTGGGACCAATGACTTTACTTCCCTTCCAAGGGGAGCCATACTTACAATTTTTACATCCTAAAAAATCCATCAAGCCTGTTCAGGTTTGAGCTCATGACCTTGGGTCTACAAGGCAAGTATGGTTACCACTAAATTACCAGGACCAACACAAAGTTTGAAGATTCCAGATTTCACAGAAAGCTGCAAGAAGCACAGTTCTGAAGTAGTAGTTCAAATAGTCAGTCAGTGCTTATGTGTTGCGCTTATTTAGCTTATCTTCATCAGCTTTATGTGAACATCTAATAAAATAAGATTAATTTGATACTAGAAATGTAATTTGAACTACCAATTACAAAGTAGCCTGCCTTGAGAAAGAGAATGTTTTTGGAGATTACAGTTACTTCATCTACTCTTCAAAAATATTTAATAATTCTGAAAGTTTAAAATTGAGGTATCGAAATATAGTTTCCAGATTGTTCACTTTATTACTGTTGATTTCTGAATTTCAATTTATACATTTGGTTAAATATTTTGTTAATATTCTTCCATTTTCTCTTACTTGGAATCCATATAGTTGTCTGTATGCAAACAGTAATATATGTGATAATTGCTCCAAAAGTAGTGCCTGCTATTTTTATTCATAGAATGAGAAGATATATTTTAACTGGGATGGTAACATAAATGGTTTAAACTTCATACTCATTCTCTACAAGTTGTAATCCTTTATAGCAAACAGCATCATCATGGAAAATTTTACTGAAATGTATATAAAGCATATGCTTGGATTTTATGTCATAAAAATAGCAAAACATCAGTAGTGCCCATTAAGGCTATAAGTCTGAGCCTACCCAAAATTAGCATATACTGTGTTGTATATGTTAACTTTTATTGACAAAATGAAATGCCTCTTTATTTGGACATGTGCATTGTCTGTGATGTAGATAGCCAATCACCAATAATATAATCAAAGTCTCAGTCTATCCCTTGCAAGCACAGTAGTGATTTTCTATGTCACTGAAGTACAAAGGAAGGATTGGAATGTAGACAATATCAATCAATCTTTTTCTCTCCATTTTTACATAATTGTCAATAGTAATAGAATGCTAAGTGTCTTACAAGGATTATAGAGCAAGGAACAGTATAAAGTTCAGTGAAGCATGAATAATTAATTTCAAGAGTAATTAAATATATGCACTGAAAAAGAGTCAGAAGATTGAGCACATATACAGTTTTAAAGGTGGGTCATGAAAAATGAAATTTTTTAACATTGCATGTAAATAATCACTTACATTATTAGTAATCACAATGCCATAATTTTGAACAAGATAATTTTGTGATAATATTACAGAGCCATTTCATGGTATATTTAACATAAATTTGATTTTCCATTAATTTTGTCATCCCATGTCTCAGTCAACCATATGCAAAAAGCCACACTTTGCAACTGCAAAATACACATTTAAATAAATAGGAAAATGTGAAACATATTTAATAAAGCAAATGATGTTTAACATCAGAATTAAAATATACTTCAATTATAGAAATATAAAATCAATACTGCAACAAACATTAAATTTAAATTAATATTTAGAAACAGAATACATTTTAACATTTTGAAAAATAAATGTTCTGCATTTAGGGTTTTAAAATTAGATTTCAGCATTTTTTATGCATTAACTACCAAATAATTTTCTAAATGTTCTAGTCTCATGAGCTGTCTTTGGCATCACTTTTGATACTTAGTAGTAAAATCTCTTGACATTACATTTCCTAGTACCTATTTGTAAAAAAGGAATTGTACTTGCAACAGTATTCTCAAGATTGTGAACAGTTTTACCCTAGCCAAAGCTTAGAAAGAAAAATCGGGTTTCTATTATACAAGTCTTGTACTTACGAAGCTGTTGACAATGGAGTGGCAATCTACTTCAACTCATGTATACACATTCTTACACTAACTCCATTTTTTTTCACTTACTCTTAAGTAAGACGCGTTTCGGGAGAATCTCTCCCATCTTCAGTTGCTGATTGAACCTCTGCTATTTGAAAATATGGCTGGACAAACTGCTGTTCCTGTGGTGGCCTCTGTTGGTTGAAGTAGGAAGTCGCTGAGCTCGTCTATGGGAGGAAACTCGAAATTCATTAGGCTTTGTTTATTTTTCAATATGAAAATTCTTTCCCAAGTGGACAACTCCAAAGGGCTGTGAAGATGTTTCAACAGCTTTATTCCCAGTTTTATTTCATGATTTTTGGTCCAAAAGTGAGATGCCACTGCTGATTTATCCACCTGTTTAAATCGAATGTTTCTAAAATGTTCTTTCCTTCGAATTTCCAAATTTCTTTTTGTTTTTCCTATGTAGCTCTGTTCACAATCTGCACATTTTATTTCATAAATTCCTGATTTCTGTTCTGGTGGTATGGGGTCTTTTAGAGTGCAACCTAACAAATTCTTGATGTTGTATCTGTTCCTTGGGGCTAAAATTATTCCATGTTCTTTGAAGATTTTTTTGAACTTGTTGTGGTAAATTGGATGGTATGTGAAACTTTTGAATTTGAATTCTTCTTTTATATTTTTCAATGTGGAAACTTCCCTTATCTCTTTTTGTCTTTTTGATTTTTTGATAATTTTTATCACCGTGTCCTTGTTGAAACCATTCTTTATAGCTGTCTGTATTATTTGTTTATATTCCATTTTGTATTCTGCTTTTGTGAGTGGAATATAAACAAATAATACAGACAGCTATAAAGAATGGTTTCAACAAGGACACGGTGATAAAAATTATCAAAAAATCAAAAAGACAAAAAGAGATAAGGGAAGTTTCCACATTGAAAAATATAAAAGAAGAATTCAAATTCAAAAGTTTCACATACTATCCAATTTACCACAACAAGTTCAAAAAAATCTTCAAAGAACATGGAATAATTTTAGCCCCAAGGAACAGATACAACATCAAGAATTTGTTAGGTTGCACTCTAAAAGACCCCATACCACCAGAACAGAAATCAGGAATTTATGAAATAAAATGTGCAGATTGTGAACAGAGCTACATAGGAAAAACAAAAAGAAATTTGGAAATTCGAAGGAAAGAACATTTTAGAAACATTCGATTTAAACAGGTGGATAAATCAGCAGTGGCATCTCACTTTTGGACCAAAAATCATGAAATAAAACCGGGAATAAAGCTGTTGAAACATCTTCACAGTCCTTTGGAGTTGTCCACTTGGGAAAGAATTTTCATATTGAAAAATAAACAAAGCCTAATGAATTTCGAGTTTCCTCCCATAGACGAGCTCAGCGACTTCCTACTTCAACCAACAGAGGCCACCACAGGAACAGCAGTTTGTCCAGCCATATTTTCAAATAGCAGAGGTTCAGTCAGCAACTGAAGATGGGAGAGATTCTCCCGAAACGCGTCTTACTTAAGAGTAAGTGAAAAAAATGGAGTTAGTGTAAGAATGTGTATACATGAGTTGAAGTAGTTCTATTATACATCTTACACAAGGCTTCTTCCAGAAGCAGACCTTAAGTTCTAAGTTTCTTGATACTATCCAAAAGCCAATCTCTGATGATCATAATTGAGCAGTTTGGAACTGCTGAGCAAGCAAGACATTACAGGAACAGGAGAAAAGTTCTCCATTAATGATTTCATGGCTTCAAAATGGATACTGTACAGCTTGAATCTAGATCAATTAAGTTCTGGAGGCAGAGGCACATCAGATAGCACTTTTGACAGTAGGAAGCTTTCAAAAATAAACTTTTTAAAAATTTATCAACTTCTTTATTTCCAGAAACATTCATTGCAATGCAAAGTTACCAAGCTGCTGTTAACAATCTGCTGTTGCATCTCTAAACATAAGCAACAACTTCATTTTTAGTGCAACAATACCTGAAGCTCCAATATTCGTTAATTATAAAATTGTCGTTTAGTGATTTGTTTCTTCCAAAGGTTTGCAGTAAACCTAATAGATAATATATAAACAATGTAATACAGTTTTTTTCACACTAACTCCATTCACTTACATAAAATTTGGACATATGTTTCAGGAGCAATCCCTCCCATCTTCAACCTGTTGACAAACTGTTGTTAAATGTGGCGGTTGGGTCTCTTGATGTTCTTGTGGCGGCATCTGTTGGTTCTATTAGGAATTTGCTGAGTTCATCCAATGGAGGGAAATCGAAATTCATAAAATTATCCTTATTTTTTGTAATGAATTATTCAAAATTTCATTTTTAAAAATTTACATGAAAATATTCAATTTCTGTATGGAAAAATATATATGCAGTATGTCTTTGCATAACCTATATGTGTATTTTGTAGTTATCCAGCAAAACCAGTTATCTGGCATTGGCTTTGTTGTGTAATTGCCAAATACAAGATATTTTACTGTATAGTGTTGTTTTGTACATGTGAAGAGTGATATTCAGCATTCTTTGTGTTTAGTTTTGGTAACATCATGTGAATGAAGAGTGCAGATGTTGGTTATAGACCAATTGAATTATCAATCAGATCAAAGTTTAGGTGTTCTCAGTTTTGAAATAACATCATATAGTAATATCCCACAGCCAGATGTATGAATTTATGACAATAAATATTTTGGTCAGTTTTACAATTTGATGAAATTTGTCATTTAATATGATGGTAAAGCAGAGTTCAGCCAAGAAAAATGGTATGGCTATATTAAATTTAAAGGGAAAATACGGCCCAATAGCTAGATGACTACCATGTTAAAAACAATTGGGTTCTCTATGGGAACTCAGCACCTTAGTGTAGTGATTTGGAATTTATTGATTAGATTAAGTGCTATAAAGGGTTTTTAAGTATTTTGATAGTGTAAATTTTTAGATATTCGTTACGGGTAAATGGGTGATTTAAAAACAAGGAAATTATTGGTATAGACATTATAGTTAATTGGTTAAAATATTGCTTAATATATAAAATATGTATAGTATTGTAGTATTGTTTGGATCGGAACCTGGAACAGTAGTTGAACCAGAGATTTAATTATTTTGAATTAAAATATAATGTTTTGTTTGTAGTGTGTCTGAAAAATTCAGTTAACAGTGCCATATCTGAACAGTAACATGGCTCCTGTGCATGGTTCTTCAGCAGCATGGGAGAAATAACACCTAACATGAACTAAATGTGACCGGCAGTGTAAACCTGCTGAGGCCGGTAGAACATAGAATGTAATCCATGTGAGAAATATGTCACAGTGCAATGAAACAGAATATAGTGCACATGTCCAACTCCTCTACTATCAATCGTAGAATCAGTCTCCAATCTTATGTCACCACTTGTGACACTTTCTCGATCTTGTCTGTGATTTGCTTGTTGATGGCTGGCATGAATGTGGCATATCGTTATTCATTTCCTTCTCTCTGCGAAAGTGTTTGAACCACTTGTAAACACATTTTCTGTTCATGACTTCCTCCTGTAAACTTACACCAATGTTTCCTACGTCTTTGTTGCCATGACACTACCTCACACTGACTACATTCTACTGGCCACAGCAGGATTACACTGCCATTCACATGTAGTCCATGCAAGATATCGTTTCTCTCAGTGTCTCTGAAGAACCATGCACCTGTGCCATGTTACCATTCAGATATTAGACCATTCACTAAATTTTTCCAGACATTCCTTGTATGTAGGATACATTTGTGAAATAAATACCTTTATTATAGTAACAGGAAATTATTTAAAAAAGTATCCTAATGATTAATATGCAGGAGGCTGCAAAGTGATACAAATGAAGAAGATAGTACATGGAATGCATAGATGAGGAGAATGGTGTCAGCATTTTCAGATTTCACAATATGGTTACTGTACATAAATATTGTAACAGATTTGATAACTACATAGAGTACATGTGCCCAGAAAGCCTATATAACATACTGGCTTCATTTCTGTTAATAAAGCAGTTGAAGAAAAATAAAGTAGAATGCATTACTTTTGGAACACACTTCATACATCTGTCATCCCAGGAATAGAAATGAAATTCTTCCGTAAGATTTACTCTTTATGTGCACAACTGTTTGAATCATAAACTATTTAGATGCAAAATTTGTTGTTAAAGTATGATTTTTTTTCCTTGACATTTTCCAGGATATATGAGTTTAAGGCAGTTGGAAATATACTTCAGGTTTATTTGGAAATGGTTCGTGGGAATTCTGTGTTACTCGGATGGCTGGAAATTCTGCAAGAAGAAGTTCTTTCAAATAAAAGAAAATTAAAATGCAGTAGCAATGTCAACCCAGAATTTAAACATAATTAAAAGAAAATGTTAAAATAATGTACTACTTTAAACATTAAATAACAATTTAAAATTACAGTTTACTGTAACATAACATATTTAAAAATGAAAGACACCAAAATTTTATAATGTTAAAATTATTGTCCAGTATCGAATAATTTATCTGGTATATTATAAATATAACTTTGCACACACTCTGTATAGTTATATATTGGTCATGCTTAATACATGTATTACACCAGTTTACAAGCAATAAAGCTATTATTATTATTATTATTATTATTATTATTATTATTATTATTATTGTTGTTATTATTATTATTATTTTATTATCATCATCGTTCCCCTCAGGGGCCCAATTTTTGGGTACGGGGCGTAGTGGTCCCAAGGCACCCGAGCTGCTCCCCCAAGTCCACGCATACCATGTTTGACTCATTTTAATTTTGCCTCCATTTTAATTTTTACTCGTTTTACTTCCTTGTTCTTTGTTTGAAGGATGCCCCCGTGTTTGACACGGTAAAAAGTGACTGGGTAATGGCGTAACTCCCAGCACTGGGTTATCATGTAGGACAGGAGCGTATCCCCTGGTAAAGGCCAGGCCCGGGTAGGGACCATTGACTAGGAACTGTTGACTTCCTGCAGGCGATTGGGTCCCTTTGTCAAACCACAGGAAGGTGTGACCTGAGGTTACTTCGTCCAGGCCAGGGCAAGTAACCTAAGCCGGGGTGGCGCCCAGAAAGCAGCCTGCCATCGGAGACAGTTGCAATGATGGAGGATTAAATCCCTATGGTACGTGATAATAATCATTTTCAAATGAAACAAAAAAGAATTGACGTTAAAGAAGCATCGGAGAAGTCATTTCCTCGCTACTTAGTGCTCAGTCGTATTGAAGATGGTCAGTCGTTTACAAAGATAAACCCATTAGTCATTCAGAAGGGCATAAATGCCATAGCTGGACCCGTTAAGTCCTATACCCGTCTACATAACGGATCACTTTTGGTGGAGACACTTGGGCTGTCTCAAACCAACTCACTGCTCAAGGCGACGCTACTCTACGGCTATCCTATCCGTGTTGAGCAACGTAAAACATTGAATTCGTCGCAAGGAGTTGTTACCGCCAATGTACTAGACGGAATGTCCGACCCGAAAATCCAGAATTGTCTGGAAGACCAAGGGGGTCACATCGGTTTATCATGTGCAGGCAAGGAAACAGGGGGAATTACAGCCGACCCGGATTTTATTCCTCATGTTTAACAGGGTCGAATTGCCGCAGAAGATTAAAGCAGGCTACGAGGTAATTAAAGTGCGCCCTTATATCCTGACCCCGTTGCGATGTTTTCAGTGTCAACGTTTTCGACACACTCGCATATCGTGTAAGAATGCCATTTCTATCTGTGCAACCTGCGGTCAAGCACGTCATAAAGCAGCACATCCGCTCCCGTCTGCGTTAACTGCCGCGGTGATCATCCAGCCTCGTTCCGCGACTGTCCTCGTTTTAGAGAGGGGCGCTGTATACAGGAAATCCGGGTAAAGGAAAAGCTCTCCTTTACTGAGGCCCGGGGGCGTTACCAATCTCGCCAACCTGTAGTACCTAAGACCGGTACAGCTTCTTTAGCGGTGAAGAAGTGCGATAGCAGTACGCAGACTTGTCACCTCATATTTACACGGGTCCCTATTACACCCGTTCTCCGAAGTGCTTTACCGAGAAGCCGAAGCCGGTAGTTTTCAATGCCCCTGATATAAAGTTCAGGACGAGCTACACGAGAACTGACTTTTTGAAAATGTCAACTCCTGTTGAGAAGAAAAAGAGCCCTTCTCCTCCTCGGAGGTCCCGCTCCCATGACGTGAGCAAACCCGCTAGGCGGTCGCCATCGCCGCCTCTATCTACACCCAACCGATTCCAGGTGTTGGAATCGGTGGATACCTCTCAGCGGGAGAGCCCTCCCTCTGAGGACGCCATGGAGCAGGATGTGCCTGCTCCAGGCAAACCACCGAGCCCCACGCGAATTAAAAAAAGGGCGGTTGATTTGTCTTTGGCCGAGCAAAAAGTAAGGTGGTCTTTAATCTGTTTTATTTCGTTTTAACAATGGCTATCCTTTCGTGGAATGTGCGTGAACTCCGCAGTCGAAGACCTGACCTGGAGTTACTTTTACGTAGGCTGACTCTCCGCTCGTGTATCTCCAAGAGACCAAACTTCGCCCGCAAGATTCTTTCACTTTGCGCAGTTACTCTTCCGTGAGATTTGATCTACCTCCCGAAGATGGCACTCCCGCGCATGGCGGAGTTTTAATTTTAATTAGAGATGACGTGTACATTCATTACACCTCCAGACTCCTTTATAAGCTGCTGCAGCTAAGTTCACTTCTCTGGCATTACTTTTTCAATCTGCAGTATTTACTTGCCTCCTCACTTATACCCTAGTGAGCACTTTCCGTGCCAGGTCACATACTCTCTTCACATACACATTCTCAGCGCGGCCTCTCACATTGGCCTCTTTTTCGATCTATGGCTGTGTTTTCAGGGTGTGCGTTTCCATCCATTGACGCCGTGATCGAGCGTATCGAAACGGTCATTCTTCATGCCACAGAGCAGGCTATTCCCCGGCTGTCTTGCCACCTCAGACACTTTCCGGTTCCTTGGTTGACCGATGAATGCCGGGATGCTTTGCGTGCACGCCGAGGTGCTCTACGAGATTTTCGTCGCCACCCTACTTCAGCAAACATGATTCGCTACAAACAACTGCGCGCCAAATGCCGGCGAGTGATTAAAGATAGCAAAAAGGCGTCTTGGATTGCTTTTATCTCCTCTTTTAACCGCACAACGCATTCTTCCTAAGTTTGGGAAAATCTACGCCCCGATGCAGGCAAACCTAGAATTACGCCAATACCCTGTCATAGAGTATCAAATCGAGTGCTTACTACTCCGATTGATATAGCCAATATTTTAGGACGCACTTTCGCTGATGTTTCGAGCTCCGCCAATTACCCTGCTTCATTTGCCACATTAAAGGAGCAGGTTGAGTCGAGAGGTTTCTCTTTTTCCTCCGACCATCAGGAGTGTTATAACATCCCGTTTACCACCAGGGAATTGGAGCATGCTCTTTCTACCTCTCGACATTGGGCACCGAGGCCAGATGGCACTCATGTTGTTATGGTGCAGCATTTGTCAGCGGAAGGTAAGACTTTTTTACTCCAGATTTTTCATTTTGTCTGGTGAAATGGTACATTTCCGAGCAGTTGGCGAAAGACCACCGTAATACCAATACCTAAGCCAGGAAAGGACCCACACCTTCCTTCCAGTTACCGTCCGATTTCCCTCACCAGCTGCGTCTGCAAGGTGATGGAACGCATGATTAACGGACGGCTTAAGTGGTGGTTAGAGTCGAGGCATTTATTAACGAACGCTCAATGCAGTTTTCGCCGTTATCGTTCCTCAGTCGACCATCTTGTGTCTCTAACCACCCACATAATGGACGGTTTTGTACGAATTTTTTGTTTTGTTTATTTATTTAAGGACGCTCTTTAACATCTCAGGTCATCAGCGTCCCATTCAACTCAGGGCGTGAAACGGCCGACAAATTTTACTCAGAGGTCTCTCTTTCAGGCTTGAGGTTCTTTATCGTGCCGTAAATGTACGACACGGGACCCACGGCTTTACTTCCCTTCCGAAGGTAGCCATATTTAGGATTTTTACGCCCGAAAAAATCCATCGGTCCTGGCCGGATTCGAATACGCGATCTTGGGTTTAGAAGGCAAGTATGATAACCACTACACCACCAGGACCGACGTTTTTGTCGGAAGTGCCAAACAATTCTTTGATCTGGAGAAAGCCTATGATACTTGTTGGAGAAGCGGTATCCTTCGAACGCTTTACGATTGGCATAGCGTGGTCGTATGTCTGTTTTTATTCAGGAATTTATGAATGACCGGGTTTTAAATGTTCGGGTGGGATCATTTTTATCATCTAGTTTTATTCAAGAGAACGGTGTGTCTCAGGGCTCGGCACTTAGTTGCACACTGTTTGCCATTGCTATCAATTCCATAAACGAGTGTTTACCGCCAGGAATACAATCTTCGTTGTTTGTGAACGATTTTGCCATCTTTCTGTCCTATCGGAAAACTTATCTTTAGGAACG
Source organism: Metallyticus violacea (assembly GCA_030762175.1). Classification (NCBI taxonomy): domain Eukaryota; kingdom Metazoa; phylum Arthropoda; class Insecta; order Mantodea; family Metallyticidae; genus Metallyticus; species Metallyticus violacea. The sequence continues at coordinate 61,926,755 of CM060830.1, read as the reverse complement.
CCGCCTCCAATGCTGTCTCGACCGCCTTTATGCTTGGAGTGTAAATCAAGGATTCCGTTTCTCCGCAGAATAGACCGTCTGCATGAACTTCTGGCGCCGTAAGGAGTATTCTCCACCATCTCTCCATCTAGGCCCAAACGCTCTCTCTTTCGCAGACGAAGTTAGGTTCCTTGGCTTGGTGTTTGATAGAAAAATATGCTGGTCATCGCATATAGCACAACTCAGAGGCAAGTATGAACGTTCTCTTTGTATTTTATGTTTTTAAGTGGCACATCCTGGGGAACTGACCAGACTGTTCTTTTACCTTTTTACCGCTCTCTCATCCGGTCCAAACTGGATTATGGCTGTGTTGTTTATGGCTCTGCGCGACCTTCCGTTCTTCGTCGCCTTAACGCCATTCATCACCGGGGTCCATGTCGCCATTGGAGCATTCCCAACAAGTCCTGTGTAAGTTTATACGCGGAGTCTGGAGAACCTCCGTTGTTTTATCGTAGGAATGTTTTACTTGCTGCTTATGGTTGTCGATTAGCTGCTCAACCGCGTCATCCCACGTATGAGCCGTTTTTTAATGTGTGTCTTGCTGTATTTTATGCTGCTCGGTCTTTTACCCCTAGATTTCCTGGGTTTCGTTTTTGGGAGCTGTTAAGGGCTTTAGACGTAGATACCTGCTTTATTCCTAGTCGGGGAAACTACTTCTCCCCCTTCGCTTTCAGCAGAGGCCCCCGTTCATCTTGGACTTACGTCCTGTCCTAAGTCTTCGACCGCAGCATCCTATTATTCGTCGTCATTTTAGGGAGATCATCTCTTCTTTTACTGGATGGAAGTTTATATATACTGACGGCTCACCGCCACGGGTGGCCGAGGTGGTTAAGGCGCGGACTCGTGAGCGGGAGGTATGGGGTTCGAATCCCACCAGGACCGTCCTCCCTGGCCGAGGTTTTTTCGAGGTTTGCCTTAATCTTCATAACTGGCAAATGCCGGGGAGGTACCCCTAAAATTAGGCCTGGAACGTTTCCTTCCTTAAAAACAATCCTTTCCCAATATTTCATTTCATGTATTACTAGTGTTCACTGCCTGTGGCGCCTCAGTAGTAAAAATGGGTGTTAAACACCATTCAAAAAAAAAAAAAAAAACTGACGGCTCGAAGTCTGACACAGGAGTAGGATATGCCTTTGTTTGTAATGGAGCAAGTAACGTTGCGACATCTATTTTTATGGCGGAGCTTTGTGCTATTTATCCGGCGATTTTATTTATTTCTGACCAGGGGCTGGGGAACACTGTAATTTGTTCAGATTCTTTGAGTGCACTTTTATCTTTGAAAAAGCTGCACAACTACCATCCTCTTGAACAGAAGGTCCAGGATGCAGTGTTTAACCTTCTGGACGTTGGCGTCAGGGTAACACTGCTGTGGGTCCTGGACATGTGGGACTCCCGGGCAACGAAGCTGCAGATGTCGCAGCTAAATCCACCCTTTTAGACCCTGTTGAATATGATCATCGTTTTTACTCGGGGGATTTTAAACATTCTTTCCATAGAGGCGTTCTCTCGCGCTGGCGCCAGGAGTGCAATTTAATCCCTAGCAGCAAGCTTCGAGGATGTAAATCCACCCCTTTTAACTGGTCGACTTCTTCTCGCGCAGTTCGTCGCGAAGAAGTAAGTGTAACATTTTTGAGAATTGGGTACAGCCGTTTTAGTCACCGTCATCTTTTTAATGGTCAACCAGCTCCAGCTTGCCCTCACTGTGACCACCCCTTTACAGTACGTCACATTTTAATTGAATGCCATCATCTAGCAGCGTTTAGACTTTCTCTAGGTGTGCCCTTCTCTATTGAGGACTTATTTGCATATGATGAGTTTGCTGTTGAGTGAGTGCTCCATTTTATCCTTGTTTGTGGTTTTTGGAGCGAGGTGTGAGGCTATATCATTTTATTCATGACAGCATTTTTAGACTATTTTAAGACTGTTGTGTTTTCAGCTCTTGTTGATGCGTTGTTACCAGTCTTTTGTTTGTGTTGATCATATTACCCTTGTTATTTATTATAGGGTGTAATTGTTACAATTTTAGACCACTATAAGACTGTTGTGTTTCCAGCTCTAGCAGCCTTGTTATAGTACCAGTCTTGTTTGTTTTTGATCTTTTTACTTTTTGTTATTTGTTTTGGGGTTTTTATTGTTATTTATTCTTGGATCAGTTTTTAGTATGTTTGGGCGCTAATGACCTTAGCAGTTTTGTGCCCTTTAAACAATAATCATCAACATCATCATTGTTGTTGTTGTTGTTGTTGTTGTTGTTGTTGTTGTTGTTGTAGTAGTAGTTATAGGAGATTTGCATATTATCCATTATTAGGTGTCTTGAGGTTTTGTGTCAAAAATAGTAAGAACTGTAGTTATTTTAAATGTCTAGTGGTAGCATTTGCAACTACTTATCTGGAGGTGCTGGGTTTGATTCCAGTAGGTAACACTGTGTAGGTAAGGTTTTTTCCTTTATCCTGAAAACATGACTACCAGGTAGCTTTAAGACATCAAATACTCTCAGCTCATTTGCTCCATCATTAATGCATTTCATTAATACATACAAAGTTTATGTTTAGGTTTAAGGGCCCCCTGAAGCACCATAGCCATATTATCCATATTATCTTCACTGTCCTTTCCAGTGGGACAACATAGTGGAGCTCTTTGGATGCCTTGGCCTCAGAAGTATGCTGCAATACCACCATGCTAGGTAGAAAGCCCCATAATTCATGAGAAAATGGACTAGCATTTGAAAAAAATTATATGTGCATAATTGCAGGATACAGAAGAATCACCAGGTTTTAAAGTGCAGTTTACCAACTTTTAAGCAGGATTTCACTGTGCTGGACATGAAACTGCTCTCCAATTTTGAAACATGTGAAGACTTCCTTCGCTTCAGGTGGCAGCACAATGTCTGCTGTGAAAATGGCAACTATAGCAGAACATGGCTTGCATGCTGGAGAGCATTCTGTAATAGTATCGAATAGGTTGCCTGTTTAAAGGTAAAAGCAGTGGACAACCACATATCTCTGGTGAAACTGTAGAGGGAGAGTTTGGAAGAATAATCTTCAAAAGCCAATGCCCCAATCTTATTTAAAGGACTCAAGAAAGTTTAATTTCTTTTGTAATTTCTCCCATATAAAGTTCTAAGAGCATATCTCTATCTTTCTGCCCTCCATAAGGGAGATTGTGATTGGTGTGGGATGCTTGTATATGTTGTAGCTGTATTTGTTTCTGCAACTGTAAGCAAATTCTGATAACTTTTTATCTTCCAGCAATATGGAGCACCATCTCAATGGTGCACTAAAGTGCATTGATACCAAAAAGTGGAACTACCAGCCACTGGATTAAATGTTGCAGTAACAATGATTTATTGCTGTACAGATGACATCCCAGATTCCTGTGCCTCATTCTTTGTAATGTTTTCTTTGGTTGTTATTGTTGTTGATTTGATTTATTTACGGATGCTCTTTAACACCTCAAGTCATCAGCATCCCATTCAAATCAGGGCGTGAAACAGCCGAAAAATTTTGCTCAGAGGCCTCTTCTTTCAGGCTTCAGGTTCTTTATCGTGCCGTAATTGTATGACATGGGACCAAAGGCTTTACTTCCCTTCCAAGGAAGTCATACTTAGGATTTTTATGCCCCTAAAAATCCATCGATCTTGGCCGGTTCGAACCCGCGATCTTGTTTTCTTTGGGAACTTGTAAAAAGACCGTCATGTTTCCCAATTAACCCCTGTCCTGGGAGGAGTATCAGGTCCACATTACCACTGTAATACCATGCTATTGGTAATGCATATGGAGCAAACTGAACTATAGCTTTGATGTGTGTCATAATATCAAGTTAATGAGAACAGGTGACTGAGCAAATGTTACAGATAAGATATGGGCACAAGTCAATCTTCAGTTTGGTGAGTGATGTAAGAACAAATACGTCATGCATAATTCCTCCAGAAAGGGCATCATCTTGGACCAGCTGACTATAGACCTCATCTGCACTTTGCCCAGAGGTTTGAACAATGTTGTATCACCAATCCTACATTTCCAACTTATGTTCTCGAGATGAGACCTGCTTCATGCGAGACGTAAATCGCTCCTAATTCAACACCTAACCTTAGTTTATTGCTTTAATGTTTTTATTATTACTGTAATTGGTATTTATGTTTATGGAGTATGTAGGTTACTTCAACAGTAAGAACAATCACATTTGGAAATGATGGATACCCTCATGCACTTTTCATTACAGTTCACCAACAGCAGACTTCTATCAACATCTGGGCAGGAATTATGTTAGATCAGCTGCTAGGACCAATCATATTGCTACCAAGTTTAAACACAGCTGTATATCTTGGGGTTTTGCAATCAGTGTCAATGCTTATGGAGAATGTACCTCTTGCTATGTGAAAGAGTAAGTGGTTGCAGCATGACCAGGCTCTACCACACTTCAGCCATGCTTTAAGGGAATTTCTCAACAACATTACAGGGAGAAGTGGATAAGAAGAGGAGGATCTGTTGCGTTGTCAGTGTGATCACCCAACTTCTTTATTTGGGGCCATGTGAAGAGTGTCATGTATGCCACCCCAGTTGACACCAACGAAGAGTTGATTGTGTACATAAATGCTGCCTTTGACCACATTTGTCAGAGATCGCACATTTTGGAGAGGGTTCAACACTCAAGAGAACGACGGTGTCACAAATACATTGGGGCTGAATGTGGACACTTTAAAGGCCTTCTCTGAATTAATTTTTCATTTAATTTGCCTTTTTTTAACAGCAATAAATGAGCATTGTAACCTCAAGATTTTGCCTGCTCAATCATGTGGCTCCTAAACAAAAGCATAGCCAACATCAGTTGTATGACAAAAAATTATCCTCTTTGTGATACCTATCATTGCACAAAGTTTATTGCGGAGGTCCTGAACCATTCTTTTTACATGAATTTTCTTCATGTCTTTACCATTAAAGTTTATATCAGATCCAACATAATTAAAATATCGTAATAATACTTGCTCAATAGGCTTACCTTCAATTTATTTTCTCAAAAAGAATGTTTTCCTTTGCATTTTTTATTTTTTGTGGACTTCCCAAAGTATATTTTTCACTTAAATCATGTAATTTATAAATTTACTATTGAAGTTTGTTTTCAGTTTTATGTATCGTCCACAATGGCTTAATTGATATTTGCATAGTTATCAATTCTTGGATTTACCTCTATTTTTTATCATGTGTGTAAATATTCTATAAAAATTTATTAAATATAGTCACACTAGTAGTGGTGGTGGCGGTGGTTAAGAGACTTTTAGAAACTCCCATACTTCAGTCATAGGCTTTTTGTGCCACCCCCAGACTCCTTATAGTAATTTGAGTTCTGTATTTGTAACAAAGTCCAGAATCTTATTTCTTAAAAGGGAATCATCCACAATAAAATATTGTTGTGGACCAAAGACTTGGTATCTCCTTCTCTCCCGAACCTCACATTCAAGAAGTATATGTTTCACAGTCTCATGAAATTCTTTGCAAAGTCTACAAATGGGCTCTCCCTGAAAGAATCCTGTTTTCTGGAGATGTTTTCTAAATTGACCATGTCCAGTGATTAATCCCACCACTCATCTTAACTTTTACTTTTCTAATTTCAGGAGTGTTTTAGTGAGTGTGGGATTTGGTCCACTGCAAAACTTTTTCTGAAGGTTTGTCCAGGATGGTTGGACCAATGTTCTTATGTTGCTCTCTGGCCCATAGCCTAAGAGCTGTTCTTGTTGTGGATTTGCTAATCCTGCGGGCTGGTTTGGGTCAAATATAGGAACTTAATACGTCCTATCAGTAATACTATATGAGAGGATCAGAATACGTTTACCATAATAGCCCTTCTTTAAGTCTTTTTGAACACAGGACAGGATTGCCAAGATATCTGCCTAAAACATGGTGCAATATTTTCCCCAGACTTATACTAATGTTAGTCCTGGGGATTTCACCATATGGTCACACTAACTCCACTTATACAACATTAGGACATGTTATCTGAGCAATCGCTTTCATCGTGAGTTGTTGTGATTATTATAGAACATCTTACCACTCCATTGTCTATAGCTTCCTAGGTACAATTTCAATAATGTGTGTAAATGTTAATTAGAGTATATTAAAAGGTAGTAGTGCATATCTTTATGTTAAATTGACAGAGAAACATGTATTCTGAAGTTAAACTTCTAACTACTTGTATCAAGTAGTAAAGATATATTAGAAATGTCATTATTCATTAGTTTTTATCAGTTGTGCCTAACTCTCTTTTTCTGTAGAAGTACAATCTTCCGGTCTATTTTTTTAATTCTTTTTTTTCCAAATTATGAAGGTGATGAGAGAATGTAGGCTTTCATGGCCGGAGTCATAGATGTCAGTGCAATTTTCTTCCGGGCTGTTATGCCGTGGTTTGCTGGAGATGAACTTTCCAGACGTTTCGTCCACATATACGGCGGAGATCTTCAGTGGCGTGAACGTAGCTTCCTCCGTTGATTCACTGCGTCTGAAGCGTTGACCGTTAGTGTCGCTATATTTATAGTACCAGAGCTATCGGCTGATTGGCCCGAGACGAGCAGCGATCGTTCGGCTGGTGGTAGGAGCCTAATCTTTCCTGTGCTGCTGCTCTATTGAGATAGGCTCGCTATGTTATTATGTGTTGGATATTGTACTTTGTTTTTAATTGCTGGAAACCAGTTGTTAAGTTGTTGGTTTCCAGCAATTAAAAACTAAGTACAACACGCCATCTGTCATCAACTTTGCGATCATCAAACACTTTCAACACCATCTCACCCTCACATCGATCAACGCATTATATTCCGACCATAACCCCGTATTGGCAGAGATCAACACAAGGGTTGCCAGTCATGATGTCGCAGGTCTAATCCGCGAAATCGATTGGAAGAGCGTTAAGGATTGTCTCAACACTATCATTCCCCCATACTCTAAAATCTCAGACATCCCCTCCCTAGAGACTGCAGTGTCATCCTTCTCCCACACAGTACCACCATGGATGGCCGAGGTCGTTAAAGATCGAACTCGTGAGCGGGAGGTCTGGGTTCGAATACCGCAAGGACCGTCCTCCCTGACAGGTTTTTTCCAGATTTTCCTCAGTCCTCATAAATGGCAAATGCCGGGTAGGTACCCTAAACTTACGCCTGGACGATTCCTTCCTTACAAAAAATAAATCCTTTCTCAATATATCATTTCATCTCATGTATCATCAGTGTCCATCGCCTGTGGTGCCTCTGTAGCAAAAACGGGCGTTAAACACTATTCATTCACTCCCACTTGGTTACACCAGCGGCTCACAACCTCACGATCCACACCTCCCCACCCCCACACCCAGACTAAACCTAGAGTTCCTTATCCCCCTATCATGGCCAGCCCGCAACTATTTCTACGTCACCGCACGACGCATCATCGAGGCCTCTGGAGGCGCTTGCGCCTCAAAGTTCGTGTCCGCTTACGCGAGCATAGAAGGCTCGCCTGGGAGGACACCATGGCTAGACAGAGCCTTGCTGATGGCGACGTATGGAGGATCGCCAAAAGCCTCTGTGGACAACGAGTAAACACCTTCCATTCTATCCAAGGCACCAGAGGCCTGGCCTACGAACCCCAAAAGCCAAAGCAAATGCTCTTGCTGATTACTTGGAACAGCTCTTCGGGCCTAGAGAGGACCCCCAGGACGATAGCTTATCAAGCCAAGTTCGTCGGTACTTCGGACGACCGCCAGACGACATGGACTATAGCATTCCCATCTTTCATCCCACCGAAGTCCAGGACGCACTATCGCGTCTCCATCCCAAAAAAGGCTGCTGGCTCTGACGGGTTGACACACCTCATGCTCCGCAACCTTCCTTTCAAAGCTGTGCTCTTTGTTACTAAAGTTTTCAACATGTACATTAGCTTGGGCCACTTCCCACGAAAGTGGAGAGAAGGCGTGATATGCATTTTGAAACCGGGCAAAAACTCAGTTCACCCTTCAAGTTACCGCTCCATCAGCCTCCTCTCGACCCTGTCGAAAGTCTTCGAAAGACTTTTACTGGTCCGCTTGTCACCCCTGCTGGGTAACATTCAAGCCATACCCCCGCATCAATTTGGCTTCCGTCCGGGGCACTCTACTACAGCTGAGACTGCAACTGTGGGTTTTCAGGGCAAGGCATTCACCCCAACAGTGTCTCTGGATGTAAAAAAATGTGGATGTTGAACCTTATTCAGCATATACATGGTAGACTTTTCCCACACAAGACGTCAACGCAATATGCAGAGCCGTAATCTCCATCCAAATACTGTCACACCTATTCGAAAGGTGGAGCAGGCGTTGGAGAATGTCAATCAATCCGACAAAAAGCCACGCCGTCATATTCACTAAACGCCGCATTCCCTCAAACTGCCCTACACTTACCTTCAACAGGCAAAGTATACAGTGGAAGAATTCCCTTACTTATTTGGGAGTTCAGCTAGATAAGGGGTTAACTTTCAAGGAACACATCGCTGGAACTGCCCACAGGGCCCATGGAGCTATTGCTCAACTGATCCCTGTGTTCAGTTCGAAAGCGATGCCCGTCCACTTGAAACCTAACCTCTTCAAAGCTCTGATCATCCCCCTCATGTTGTACGCTTGCGAGATGTGGAGTATGGCAGCCAACAGTTGGCTGTCACTCATTCAAAGGGCACAGAATAAAGGGCTTCGCGCTATTTATTCTGTATATCGATGCTTCTCGACCAGACTACTACACTACACCTCCTCCCTTCCATATACAGAGGATGAAATTAAGTGCCGGGCAAAGAAATTTTACCGAACATTACCATATTTCGATAGTGCTCTCATCCGTTACTTGGGGAACTACAGTTGCCAGAACAGGTCAAAGCCTAATTTCAAGATGCCACGCCTGGCCTGCGGGCATCTTGAATGACAATAGCTTAAAGCCTTACAGCAGAAATTACCAAGTAATCTCAACACTTGCACTTATTAAAAAAATTACAATATCTCAGCAGCAATGTAGGCATGATAAAAACCAACAAAGGCTTTTAGGACATGCCTATACTAGCAAAAGTCTTTGGACACTGGAACCACTCTTTTTGTCAGGAGAAGTGACTAGCACTATACCCATATGCCTCTACCCCATAATCACAATCACCCTACACCCCTCATCCAACCCTGCGGTTAAGCCCACATGTGGGTAGGAACGTAGAAATCATACACAGACTGTTTACTAAGCCAGCCTGCCATACCAAGTCGGAAGTCGGAAGTTGTTAAGTTTCAGGGCCTCTTCTTTCCTGTTGAAATTATTGGGATGTTTGTGGATTTCGACGGCTTTACGTTGCAGTCTAGCATGGTAGTGTGTAAAGGATGAGAATGTTAGTGTCCTGAAACTTGATGATGCGTTCCCCCTCTGCCTCGATGGCGTGTTCTGCTACTGGGAACTTTTCTATCTGACCTAGACGGCAGTTCCTTTTGTGTTCTTTGAGTCTGGTGTTGATGCTGCGTTGTGTGGTGCCGGTGTAGACCGAACCGCAGGAGCAGGGGATGCGGTAGACACCGGACGACGACAAAGTGTCCCGGGGATTTTTGAGTGAGTGTGGTAATTTTCTTAACTGCTTAGTAGCTTTGAAGACGGTCTTGACACCGTGGCGTGTTAGGATGTGCTCAATACGATCTGTGACTTTTTTTTTAAATAAGGAAGAAAAACTTCGCCCTTTACATGAGATTGGTCCGGTTTTTGGCTCGCCGGTTGCGGTATTGCCGGGCGACTGGCTCCTTTGGTTTCCTGAATTGAGGAACCATTGAACTGTAATGCTAATTGTAGGTGACGCAGTTCTTGTGGTAGTAGCTGGGGCTCACAAACCTGTGAAGCACGATTTACGAGAGTTTTGATCATGGCACGTTTCTGCCTTGGATGATGATTGTAGTTTTTATTTGGATAGCGGTCAGTATGAGTGGGCTTACGGTAGACCGTGTGACCCAATGTTTAGTTGGCTTTTCTGCTAACCAGAACGTCTAGGAAGGCCCTGTCCACCTACTTCTTGTTCCATGGGAAACTGAAGGCGGAAATTGATGTTATTGAGGTGAAGGAGGAACCCCTGTAGAGCTTCCTCCCTGTGAGACCAAATAACGAAAGTATCATCTAAGTGGCAGAGACGGACAGTTGATTTTAGTGGAGCTGTGTCTAGTGCTATAGTCTCGAAAGATTCCATGAAGAAGTTGGCCACCACTGAACTCAACGGGCTGCCCATAGCAACGCCATCTATTTGTTCATAAAATGGGTGATTCCACTGGAAGTAAGTCGTGGTGAGCACCTGTTTGAAGAGTGTTATTATGTCGTCGGGGAAAGTGTGCGACAGCTGTGTGAGAGCTTCCTGTACAGGAACCATGGTGAAGAGAGACACGACGTCAAAGCTGACAATTAGATCATGGGGCAGCAAAGTAAGGAGTTTCTGGATGAAGTGTGTTAAGTCCTTGATGAAAGAACCAGTCTTGCCGATGTGGGATTGTAGTAAACCGGCTAGAAACTTGACTATGTTGTAGGTCGGGATCCAATCCCGCTAACAGTGTCAACCCCAGGCTCAAAGAAAACAAAAGGAACTGAGGTCTAGGTCATATAGATAAGTCCGCGGTAGCAGAACACAGAGCAGAGGGAGAACACATCATCAAGTTTCAGGACACCAACATTCTCTCATCCATGACACACTACCATACTAGACTGCAACGTGAAGCCATCGAAATCCATAAACATCCCAATTGTTTCAACAGGAAAGAAGAGGCCCGAAACTTAACAGCAACTGGTTTCCAGCAATTAAAAACAAAGTACAATATCCATCACATAATAACATAGCACAGGAGAATTTAGGCTCCTCCCACCAGCCGACCGGCCGCCACTCATCCCGGACCAATCAGCGGAGAGCTCTGGTACTATATATATAGCATTATTGGCCAACGCTTCAGACGCAATGAATCAACGGAGGAAGCTATGTCCACGCCACTGAAGATGTCCGCTGTATTTGCGACGAAACGTCTGGAAAGTTCGTCTTCAGGAGACCACGGCATAACAGCCCGGATGAAAATTGCACTGACATCCATTTATGAAAGGGATTTAATAATGCCATCTCATTTCTTTTCTATGATTGTTTTAGACTTAATACTTTATCCGTGGAAGATCAGTTTTTTTCTAAACCTTCATAGCTCTTTTAAAAGAAGAACCGATGCCATTTTATGGATATTTGAATCTTGGTAAATTTATATACAAATGAATCACAGTGAGGAAATTTTGCATGTTTTACTGAGATTCAAGAGTGAAAAATCATGTTAGTCCATTAATTCTTGCATAGAAATATTCACACGATATTCATGGGGCTCTCTATGGGGTGCAGTAAATCCTATTGTATCATAATTAATTGCTTCCTTTCATATGAAAACCGAAGTCATTTTTCCGAATAGGGAGAAGATACTGTAATTTTTTGGTTGTTTGTTTGTTTGTTTGTTTTTAATGAAGATAAAATATAGGTTCAAACTCGTAACAAATCGCTGGTGTAAATATTAAATCTTATTTTACACAAAAATATATTTAAATATTCAGGTGAATCACCTGCCCCTATTTTTCTCGAATTTATGCAACACACTAAATGACAAATGCGGCTCGGTTCTATCTTTACCTTTCACTTTACAGCTTACAAATGTACGCAGACAGAAAACGGCTTGAAAATTAAATGAATAAGTGGCTTAAGGGACAGAAGGTATTAGAAATAAATCCATTCCAAAAAACATCGCATTCTCACACCGAAACTGCACCTGTTTCTATACATTTTATAACTTTTATTCTACTGTATACATCCATAATTGCTCCATGGAAATTCCTATTGAACGAATCACCTATCATATGCATCAAATATCAAAATTATTTAAAAGAAAATGACGGATCTATGCAAAGCAGAAAGTGAAGGTTACAACCAATTTAAGACACACCTACATAATGGATATTGTACACCACATAAATATTAAAGAAGTTTATAATTCAACTGTGACATAATCTACAGCATATAACGTTTTGTATGGAAGGCGTAATAGCTTGCGCCAAGTTAATATTGATGTTAAATTTCCAAAAGGAGCTTAAAACAACATTAAAGCATTATAATATCGAAGTAAAGCCTCGAGGCGAGAGCCCTTATCTTACTATTGTCGATCAATAATGTAGTATTACGAAACAAAAATTATTGTGTAAATATTATAAATAAATTACAGGAAACGAATGAGAATGCTTCATGCCTACATAACGAACATGGTAACAAATTCATAGCCCGCAGGTACGTTTTTAATATGAGATGAAACTTCACCCAGTCAACCCTGTTGTAAATCCTTCAAAATAGTGTCCAGGTAACTGCCCCGAAATCTGACATGAACCAACCTTCCGTGTGCTTTGCTGTAGATACTCTGGTATACACAGCAATGTATTCAAACGCCAAATATGTGAACATACTGTAGCTCTGTGGTGAAGAAAGATGTAACGCACCGAAAGCAAGAAACTTGTACAAGGAACGATTTCAGAATATAACTACAGATACAGATACGCTTCCGTGAAACAGGATCAGTCAAAATCACCTGTTTGGAATGTCCTGTGACTTCTAGAAATAATGAAACGGTGCACAAAAAAAAAAAAAAAAAAAAAAAAAAAAAAAAAAAAACGCGTATTAGCTCGGGCGATAGCACAGGATATGAACATTAGCCGAGCATGTGTTGAGAATATTACATTGCAATAAATTTCATCCCTACCATCTACAACTATACGAGGCTCTCTACGAACTTATGCGCGAGGCTGTTTTTGCAGTGGTTATTGCAACAGATAGAAGCTGATGCCGGATTCTTATACATGTGCTATTTTAATGACGAAGCCATCCATGTTCCACATGAGGCAGTATTTATGAGCTGCCACTCTCACTCATATATAATTAGATTAATTGTAGCAAATAATTTTATGTAACTTCGTCATAACCATGATTGTAATATCATTTCCCTGTACAAGTATTGAGTTATTATGTGTAAAATGTTATTTTCTCGCAAGTGTGCAGAAAGTTACCCCAGCCATAAAATCGACCTGGGAACTTCTGTAGCCTGTTGTAACAATATTTGTAAAGAATCCTTGTGCAACATGTTTACAGTATTCTGTTAGAGAATTTTTTAATCAGCGTAGGCACCATAAAACCTTTGGCGACCGCAGGGATGAAAAGACAGGCCGATACCTCTTCAAGGGAAGAAGCCAGCCGCTTGAGTTGATTCTACATGGAAAAAGTCACGTAGGCCATGTTTATTTAGTTTGCAATTTTGTGACCCGCAGTAAGTTTTGGCAAGAGTATTCAGCGAGGCAATATCAGTGGAAGGACTTTCTCCCTTCAGTTCAATTCAAAGCGGTAGTTAGTTTTTGGGAGCGAATTAAGTGGAGGAGCTTTATAAGTTGAGTGCAGAATTTTATGTGCAATAGTGTATGAATAATAAATTGGGTTCCATCTTCCATAACGGAAAATATTATTAACCTCCAGGACTCCTTCCCCTATGGTCACAGGACCATAAAAATATCCAGCAGCAGAGTTTCAACAGCCGTGGCAAAACTGTAAGACAGAGGTAATCATCGTCCAAGAAGAAGAAATAACATTCCCGCTGAGAATCCAAAATTTCCTTTTTAGAAATTCTTCCCTCTTTCAACATACATATATTTAAATAACATCCGTTCATTATCAATACCGCTGCACATAACAACCAAACTGTGAATCGACATAATATGCACCACTGGACTGTGAACATGTATGATCATCTAATAGGACGCTATTTTTTCGAAGACAACCTCACGGGGCCGCGATATCTTCAGTTTCTCCAAGAAGATATGCCGCTCTTATTACAAAATGTGCCGCTGATGAAACGAGTGAGAATGTGGTTTCAGCAAGATTGAGCACCACCACACTGGTCCCTAATCGTTTGAAATTACCCAAAACTAATTACGCTGCTTATTAGCGAAGCATGCAGGCATGTTGCAGTATACAAGAACTTCTCTGCAACATCGTGTTCAAATCTGCGTTAGCCAAAGAGGGTGCCATTTTGAGCATTTGCTTCATTAATTAAGTGTTTTTTCAGCCATTTGTTTTTCCATACTCTACCCCTAGCCGAACACATGTATCTCATCACAGTAATTACGGTCAATAAAAGAAAAACACGTAAAACTAATGGTATAAAAATATGTACCAAAAAGAAAAGAAATAAGAAAACAAAACTTAAAAGTTGGGGGGGGGGGAGAAGAGCTAGCTATACAGGATTGGAACTTGCGAAACTTCGAGTGATTTCATGATAGCTCGACGGCTAGATCACGCAACCACAAAAAGCCTTTTCTGAGTTTTTCTCTAACGAAACTCACGTCATCGAAAAAGTAGCATTTTTAAGTTTTTGGCAGCTTAGCATTCCCGCAACTTTTCACCGTTGAAACTAGGACATGCATAAGAACGATTAAATGGATTAGAAAAACACAGATACAAAGGAAATTGTTGTTTGACTAAAGGGGCAATGCTTTCAGGCAAGACAATAATCTGCAGGTTGCATAGGTATGAAAAAATAGGGGCAGCTGATTCACCTGATATAGTTTCAGAAATTTCTTAATAAACACACAAACCTGAGTTTAATTTGGTATTGTACTCTTACTCATTCTATTATATTTCACTATTTTGACTTTTTAGAATAAATTACATAATCATTGTAGAAGTATTTTGTAGATGCATGCATGTGCTTAGATAGGTTAGTATCAAATGGGGGGGGGGGGGAATCTTTCTTAAATCACTATTCAGAATTGATCTCTAGAAACAGAAAACCCTAATATTCCTCTTTTACCTTTGCCTGTAATAAATACATGGATAAATGCTGTTTAATACTATGGGAAGAATTTTGAAAGTTTTGCATATATTACTGAGGTTTCACGAAAACGTTCCATCATCTGTTGAAATACTTCCAAGATTCACTGAAGAATGATTTATTAAAAATTGTCATTCATATCTTAAAATCTAAGCTGGAAACAAACTGGAAACCTCTACAAATCTGCTGTTTGAAACAGTTAGAGCAAGTCATTGAAACTGAACTAAAATTGTTTTAAAGTTCTTAATAACAGTTTTGAAAATTTGTTCAGGGAAAGCAATGGTTATAAAAATATGCAAAATTGCTCAGGTTCTCCAGGGTATATAAGTATATGAAATAAAATGTGTTAATCATTGTCATTCCTCTTTTTAAATGTACTGCAAATTTTACAGTATAAAGCATGGTTCAGAGACAGTTGGCATGCATTCTTGATGCATAATTTGGAGATTTTTGTTATTCACAATTATTCTGAGACATGTGTTAACAGTTAATATTCAGCCATATGTGAAGATCACCTAAATTACAAGTTCCATCGATAAATACCAGAAATAACTTCCTGGAAACACTTCACTCCTTTGCACAGCAAATTTATCCTGGTTGCTTACAGCATAGGGTTCAACAAGCAGACAAGCTGTTGGATAGTTCAGTATGTTTGTGACTGACCTTGCATGCATCAGCTTGGACTTTACAGCATGAATAATTATTTATTATTTCTACACATTACAAATACAGTTTTACATATTTCCTTAATCCTTGAGTGCTTGTTAATTCAGGATGTGATCACCTATAAGTTTACTTCTTTTATAAAGTTATAATTATGGAGTGGATTCTTATGTAAAAAAGCAATCATGAAAGAGGTCATTCAGCAAGTATAAGAAAAATCTCCAACATTTTGACAATTATATATCTGCTTTAATATATAAATTAAGTGAAATTTTAAAGCTATTAGCAGTGAAGTAGTAAAATAATATGAATAAAATCATGTGATATATGTCGTACTAAACACTCTTATTGCTTCACTTGCTTGAGTGATATTTGGAACCAGTTTCATAGACCTTTGTCTTCATCTTCGGCCAAGGTACGACTGACTGGATAATCCAACGGCTCTGTAGAGATGAAGCACTGCCCTGGTGTTGTTTTAATACATTTAAAATTGGCATTTTCTACCTTTGGAATATCAAAGTTCATTAATCGATCTCTGTATTTATGAATGTAAATTTTTTCCCAAGTATCCAGTTGTTGTTTCCTAAATTAAATCTGTTGATGGATGCTAATTTTAAATTGAAACTTTTAAAACTATTTTGAAATTTTTTCAATGCTTTTGGATGATATGTAAATTTTTTAAAAATCAATTTTTCTATATCTGCTGATAATGTGGTGGTATCTTTGATAAGTTTTTTTCCTTTTAAATCTTTCCACCTTTTTATGTACCAGATCTTTATCAAAGCCATTTAAAATTGCCATTTCTTCTATTTTATTGTATTCTTTTTTAAACTCTTCTTTACTAATTAGTAAATTAGCCAAACGATATGTCAAGTTGTTGAAAACTGCATGTCTGTGTGTTAAAGGGTTAAAACCAATTTGCCTTGATATGATTATCTGTATGTGTATTTTTTCTATATAGCCAAAATATCAGATTCTTATGGTTCTTCAAAATTTTAATATCTAAAAATGGTAACATGTTATCATTTTATATTTCACATGTAAAAGAAATGTTTCTGTCTTGTACATTCAGCAGCTTTAAGGCATCAATGAGATTTTTGTTTACTATAGAAAAAATATCATCTACATATCTATACCAACCGCCACGGGTGGCCGAGGTCGTTAAGGTGCGGATTCATGAGTGGGAGGTCTGGGGTTTGAATCCCACCAGGACCGTCCGCCCTGACTGGGGTTTTTTCCAGGTTTTCCTCAGTCCTCATAACTGGCAAATGCCAGGGACGTACCCTAAACTTAGGCCTGGAACGCTTCCTTAAAAAACATCCTTTCCCAATATATCATTTCATGTATCAGTGTCCACTGCCTGTGATGCCTCAGCAGTAAAAATGGGCATTAAACACTTCTCAAAAAAAAAAAAATCTGTACCAAATCTTAAAAAAGTATGGAAAGACATGAATGATTTATGCGATTAATATATTCCTTTTAACTCCAGTCTCATTTAACCACTCATCTAAATAAAGTAAAAGTTTTTCTTTTGGTATACTTGAAAACAATGATGCTACATCTTAAGAAATTAGTGCTGCTACATCATCATCACATCACTAGCTTCCAGTTCTGGAATAAGTTCATTGAAAAAGATTTCTAGTGCTCCCTCGGTACTAAGACCTTTAACTCCCATGATTCCAATGTGCAACAATTTTCATAAATGCTGGTTGCAGCTGGGTTGGATTAAATGAGACAGCATCTTAGCATATGTTTATATGAAAATAAGATGATAAATGTGACAGGGATCATATGCTAAGATGCAGCTGTTAATTTGCAGCTGCCTTGAGTGTTTATATACTAAAACTGTCTCAATCTGTGTTTTAAAACTTTCTGTTCATGAGTGTCATTTTCCAAGTATACTCGGATGTGGTCTAAAGCATGTGAAATGCATTATAGGAGTTAACTCCAACATAGACAGGAGTGTGTTAATACTATAAATTTTACAAAGTAGGTTCCAAAGTTTCTGGCCCAAAATACAAAAATTGAATAAATGTTAAAACTTCATGAGGCATAGCCAGGTATGGGAACTTAATTTACCAGTTTTACAAGGGTAGGTCCATAAGTTTCTGGCCTAACCATTTTCTAGTATGCTAAAAACAAAACAATATTTCACTTTTCAATACAGTTATCCTTTATTGCAATACGCTTCTCACATCTTTGAAATAACATTTCAATTCCCCCCAAAAATAGTCAGAAGTTTTGTCTGCAAAATGGGCATAAACAGCATCCATAATTTTTTCATCACAGTTAAATTTTCTTCCTTGGAGGTCCTCCTTGAGTTCTGAGAAGAGGAAATAGTCGCTGGTAGCTAGTTCTGGGCTGTTGGGTGGATGGTCGATCTCCTTGAAGCCACATTTCTTTACAGCTTTCTTTGCAACAAGAGCTGTGTACACAGGCACATTATCCCGAAGAAGGCGCACACCACCACTCAGCTTTCCTCACCTTTTCTCTTTGATGGAAGCACGTAGTTGTGGAGTAGGCCAGCATAGTACTCCCCATTTACTGTGGTGTTCCTCTCCTTGAAGTTTTTGAAGAGTATTCCTTCACAGTCCCAAAAGATTGTGGCCATGATCTTTCTGGTTGGCTGAGTGATCTTGACCTTTAGAGGTGGTGCTTCGCCAGGTTTTATGCCACTCCATTGATTCTTTTTTGGACAAGGGATCATAGTAGGAAACAATAGTTTCATTGCTTGTAACAATGGTTTACAGAACTTCTTTCTCGTTGCCACAACAAAGCTCCAAAACTGCCTTACAACAGATGACTCATTGCTGTTTTGGACTGAGGAAAGAAGTCTAGACACCCTTCATACACTAACCTTATTCACGTTTAAATGTTCATGAATAATTTGAAGCACTGTTGTTTGAGAAATGCCCATCCTTGCTGCTATTTCTGTAACCTTGAGCCGCCAGTCTTCCATAATTTCTCCTTCCACAAGAGCGCTGTTTTAGGAGTGAACACCTCCAAGGGCCGACCTACACGCTCTTCGTCTTCAATGCTTTCTTGACTCATTCTTTTATGGTAGAATATTAGGGGGATGCTTCCCCATATACACTGTTCAATTGCTGTTTAATTGGGGTAAGTCCTTCTTTTGTAAAAACTTAATAACAGCTTGATACTCCATTTTGAACATGTCACAATCTTCTACACATAGCCTTCTTTATGCAACTATATCTGAACACTGAACACAGCAGAGCAGAAGTTACAGCTGCAATTATTTACTTAACACATAAGGTATGACACCAGATAAGGGCTTTGTGAAGGCGATAATCCTTATTGGCAAGGCCAGAAACTTATGGACCTAACCTCGTAACTCTGTGCAAGTCATTTAGCTGGAGACACTTATTTGACCAACATGTAACTAGTAATTTAAAAATCAGTTACCAAATTGCAATAAAATTCTTCTAAGAAAGGCTTTATTATTCAAGTGCTCTTAAACAGTATTTAGTGTTTATGTGTAAAGTTCTTCTTCATTTTCCTCTGTAAAGGAATGGCCTAAACAATTTTGCCTAGGAAAAGAAGATGTTAAAGATGATTCTTGTGATAGTCTGTGAAAATAATGAAAAGATCTACCTTGTTGAGGAGGAGAAACTACTTAATGACAGAGGCTGAAGCTTAAAGAAATCTTTTCAAAACTGAAGAAATTTCTTCAGGGAATAAAATTTGTAAAAAGTGTCATAGTGGAACATTTTGCAGTTAAGTTCTTGAATGTTTTTGGAAAGATATTTGGTTTGATTATATACTTAATGTAAAGGAATTATAATGAAAGATGCCATAGTTGGTTTATTTCTTTCACCTCAAGAAGTTATCAAGTGGAAACTTTTGGAACTTAAATTGAATCATGCATTTCTACATGAAACTAATTTATGGCCAGAACAATTGGAAGTTCATGCAGATGTTTCTTTTAGATAGAATATCGGATTTCACATGTATTAATCCTGGTTCTAGATTATATATTTTCTGTAAACATTCAGTGCATTGTAAGATGCCCTTCTCAAAGTTAATGCTGTCATATCCTCATATCGGTAAACCAGATACTGAAACATGTCATTAAGGGCATAGTTAGCTCAGATGGAGAAATCAAGCAAGGTGACTCAGGTAGTAATGCTTGGGATTTGCATTCCGGAGGTTTTGAGTTCAAACCCCTTGGAACCAGTTATCCTGACATTGATTGACAATTTTCCATTTCATTGGCTCTGTTACAGGGTTGAAAGTAACAGGCAAAGTGAGCTGGTGGTTTCTGCCCTGGCATCTGGTGGAAGCTACATTTTTGAGTGGCTTGCTTGAACTCCTTGGAGAGGCACTCTGCTACTGTTGGATGTTCTATCTTGGGTTTCATTGCCCTTGGATCCTGGCCATTCAATATCTCCCTCACCCCCCTTCCTCCCAGAGGTGCTATCACTGGAAGCATAGTCACAAACAACCAGCCCTTGAGTAAGGCTGAAGTACCAAAATTTGCCCCTCCATTTTTTAACAATCCAATCCCATTAGATGGAGAAGATTTCTTGCCAGATACTATAGGAAAAAAGATCACCATATGAATCCAACAGCTTCAGGTTATAGGCTGTTTTGCATATTTTTATGCTTTCTTTATTTAAATATACAATCTCCTAACTAACAACTGTTTGGCATTATTTCTCTTCCTAAACAGCACTTCCAGTTATAAATTCCTTTTGAATAAATTATACGTTACTTTAACCACTCTGAGAAGCTTGCTGGCATCAAAATTATAACAGCTATGTTCTTCTATCATTTCAGAGACTTAATATTCATGTAAAAATTAGTAACAAAACTAACAGATATGGGAAATTGTAAAATCAATTTTTCATAGGAGTTTATTACAAAAGAAGGGGAAAAATATAGAATCCAAAGACATTAATAAAGAGAAATATATCAAGAATAAATAGGTATTTTATTCCAATACACATTCCTAAATCTTTTTCTGTATATTCAAAAACTGAAAATAAACCAAGCTTACAAAATTTGTTTCAAAGCTCAGTTTAACTTGATTTTCTTCTTCTTTGGCTTGATAGGCAGGGGTCCAGGTGTTTTGAATACTGTGCTGAAACAGAATGAAAAAACTCTTTAAGATTTAAAAGATAGATATCAGAAACTCCATTCTCTAGTGCAGAGACACTTCAACACTCTCTCTCAGAATTCTTCACAGCATCATTACCAGCTCCATTTCCTGATGTGTGAATTTAAGCTTGTAAATCAACAAACTTCTAACATGCACGTGTTTTTACAAGCACAACTCACTGGAGCTGCTTTACTCATGCAAATGGCACTTGGCAAGGGACTGTAATCATACTGCCAGGGGAATAAAAACATAACTTTTAGAATCAGCAATTATCAAATTTTTGTCTGAAAGTTATTTCCAAAGAAATGTGAACTAATTTTTTACACTTAATTTGAAATATTTTTAGGTTATGTGTCACTATAATACTTCTATTTAATTGCCTACTCATGAATGACAATGTCCCAGCATTTCCAGAATCCAGAATGTTAATCAGGTTTCCATTTTATTTTAGCTGTCAGATGTACCACAGAGAAACCCCTCAAGGAAGAAAACTGCCAGCCATTTTTAATATCCATTTTAAATATACAACTTGATGATTATTGAATATTGCTTTCTGAAATCTGCTTGACATTCTGAAAGGAGATTATGAGATTCCAGATAATAAGTTAATCTAGTAATGACCATTTTCTCCATTGTTTTACCAAGTTTTGAGGTTAAGAATATGGGTGCACAGTAATCGTAGTCCCCTGGTTAATGCTAAGAGGATTACAGCCATGATAAGCTTCCTAAGATGTACGAGATTATAACTTTATTGTACAATTGCATGCTTCCAAAGCTTTATTTGCATAGTTAAAATATTAATTGGAACTTGCACAGTGAAGCCAATCACATAATTGATGTTATTGTATGATTTAGTTAAATTACACACTCTTAATGCTTCACTTACTTGTCGTAATATATAGAACTGGTTTTGAGAACATTTTGTCCTCATCTTTTGAGTTGGCTTTTAGCTTAGCTGAGAGTGTGTAGTTCAACTAAATCATAGTTTATTTGCATGTTTCTTAATGTTCCTATGGTCTGTTAGGGCTCATCACATACTCACCAAGCTACACCTATGGCACAAACAACTTAAACCAATCAGGACAAGGGAAAATGCAGAAGGCTATAGCTTGGCTTGTTTACAGTTCAAGCAAGGTAAGGAGAAACAGAGATTAGATTAACTACAAATATCAGTCATTTTCACTGTTTTCTGTTACTTTGCAGATATGGGAAACATATTTGGCACTTTATCATTCATATTTTGTAATTATAACTAAATTGGTAATATTGTTTCATTACTTACTGGCAAGTAGTACAGATGGGGCTGAACTTGCAAAAAACTGAAAAAAATAAAAACAATCTGTACATTATTTGATAAGAAAGGTTTTTACAAGGTTATAGAAGAAATTACAAAATTCTAAGTAAAAATATTTGTCTGTAAAAGTTATTGCAGTAATTTCATTCATTCCTTGCAAACTAGGGTTAAATTAAATTGATATTTTGATACAAAAAATAATTTTATACATGTAAATTCTTTATCATGTCTTTATTTTGTACATGCAAGGTACCAGTAATGTGTTCTTATTTACAAATTTCATTCATTTCTAACATCTTTTATAGTAAGGAAAATTAAAAGCTTAAAAATGATTAAAATAACAAACAAAGAGGTAGAAGAAAAGGAAATTTTGCACACCAATTCTGCAAAGGATGGCACTTCCTATAGTATGTTCTGAGGACATTAGGCAATAATGTGCAATAGTAAATTCAATTACCCCAACTATATGACAATTTACATATTTACTCTCTCACATTCTAGCACAATATTTATAAAAAAAGTGAATTTAAAAACAAATTTTATTAGAACTGATAAATGTAGTTGTCGCTTTCTGTATTGAACACTGTCATTCTCTTTTTGAAAAGGTCTACCAATATTACAGTATAATCCTTTATGCAGATTTTGGGACCAACATACATTTTGAATATTTATAATCCATTAATAACTCAAATACAGAGCTCTTGTTTGGACGTGTAGCTGACACGGATTTGCTTGGTACTGAGAAACATGCTGTTTGCCAGCAGAGTCAAATGTTCATAGCCCCTTAAATTCAAGTGCATAGATTTCTACAGCGCCCCAAATTCAAATTTTTTGGTCACACAATGGCATTTCATGTACAAGATCAGTTTTTTCTGCACTCCAATATCTATCGTTTTGTGTAGCTACATGGCCATATAAATAAAACTATGCTTCCATTTAAAAAAAAAATAAATAAAAAAAAAATAAGCATGGGTCAATAGAGTGAACATCAACATTATCCAACACCCAATTGCAGAAATTAACCCTACTCATATTATCGTGGTTGCAATCCCTGAACTAGAGTTTTAATTTTAAAAGTTTAGTGGCAATCCAAGCTAAGGTTTGCAATATTCCCGATTTCCTGTGCAAGCTTTCTCAGAGATTTCTTTGGACTTTGTTCTATTCCTAAATCTATTCACAAGATTACGAACCATTTCTCTGTGAGGCACTAAAACAGCAGAGAATATATCTTGTCTATAAATGCAGTCTAACTTCCTCTATATGAGTTTGTTGTCACATAGGAATCATATATGAGGATTCTGTATGCTAAAGTATATTGGCTTTTTGGCATTATAACAGTACTAACACACTATAACACTGAAACACATACTCTCACGATGCTCAACTCCTGTGTAGGATAAAGAATTCGTGTCAGCACGAGGCAGGAAAGTGAAGGGCCGAACAGAACCAGTTAGAAACAGAGCATGCAAATCCCTCTTAAGCTGGTCACACCTCCAAATGAAGCTCTGTACATATATTAGTGAAAGAACCATCTATGTTAATTAAACCCACATAAAATGAAAATATTGTCCCTTTAGAAAGAATTCTTGCTAAAAATACTTTCTTATATTGTTATCATCTTTATGGTGGCTTCATTCTACAGAGTGGAAATATGGAACTGTTTAGCACAATCCCCACAAACCAGTTACTCTCATTCAGAAATTTCAAGTCATATATACCAGCATATGATAACTTTCCTATAATTTGTGAGAAGTATTGCTGATCATTATGAATAATATATAATAATTTATTGTGTTCTATAAGACTGAGTAATTTAGTGACATATTTTCTTTTTCAACAAATAAAACACATTAGAATTGACAAAAAGAATGCCTGATCAGCAAACACATGGAGTACTTGCATTTTTGTTCTTCAAAATTATATCTCATTTTTCAAGAATTGCTATTTTGAATTATAACATATAAAATTTTGTGTTCAAATACAAAGTTTATACAATGATATTTCCTCCAACCAAATGAGATTACCACCTCAGACAAGAGTGTGTTTTGTCACCATTACTTTTCTTAAAAGTAACTGCTGAAATCCTACTGTATATAGATGGAAATCCAAAGAGGATTGGCACTGAATCAAGATGAAATATTTAAACAATCTTGATTGTACTGATGCCAGTTTTGTTATCTGAGAGACATAAAGACATGCAAAGTGAACTTGATACACATGAACATGCAAAAGCAGCTGGATTGAAGAAAAATATTAATAATGACAAAACCACAAGGGTAAATGTTGCACATACTAAGAGATTTTACCACTTAAGGCAGCAGCTTGAGAAAGTGGATACCTTCATTTATCTTGGTAGTATGATTACATTCAAAGGCAATGCTTGAAAGAATGTAGCCACAAGAAAAAAGAAAGCAAAAGGAACTACTTTATTCTTCCAAAATGGCACTCATCAACTAAACCCAAAGACCAAATTATGTTATTTTTAATTTTAATATCAAATCAGTTTTGTTCTATGGGCATAATACGTGGCTGGTAGCATTGGACATAAAAAATTTACTCCAAGTTTTCATTAACTAATGCTTACAAAATAAAATGCATTATATTTAAACTCTGTGAGTAGTAGTATTTTTCTGTTTATATAAATTAATTAAACTTATTGAGATTTATACTAATTTATACCTTTGAAGGAATCCACACAGTAAAACGAAAATATAACTTCTTTGTTTATTAAAAAGTTAAAATAATCAACACTCATAACAGGACATGTTTCGTGAACATATCGTTCACATTGTCAACTGAGTACAACTAACGTTCATGTGGGGTTTGAATAATCTATGAACCATCATTCAAACCCTGCATGAACGTTAGTTGTACTCAGTTGACGTGAACGATATGTTCACGAAACATGTCCTGTTATTTTAATAATTAAAGGAGTGAAACACTCATGAGTGTTGATTATTAACTTTTTAATAAACAAAGAAGTTATTGAGATCTGTTGGTAAGGTAGAATTTTATAGGTCAAGTGTATTACCTCTAATTCCATATTTATATAACTGGACATGAAATGCAGTTTCATCAGAGGTGCACCAATGGCCTGTGATGCAGAAAATTCAACAGAGGATATAGAGATGGCAAAGATATCTGAGAAGCCGTTAAATAAAAGTCACAAGGAGCTGAAGAACTAGGAAAACAAGAGGAACATGGTGAAGAAGTGTCAGAAACAAAATTCTAACATAACCAAGTTTTCACCTAGAAGCATGTTTAAGCAAAGGTTAGTAGGTTACCAGTGGAGATCTTTAACTATGGCAGTAGGCACTCCAATATCACAACAGCAATTAATAACTGTAGTCCAGATCTGTTAGGATAGTTGCTAAACAAAATGCTTACTGCTAACTGTTTAATACTACATGTACATGAATCATAAAAATTGGTGATTTCATGCATATAACACTTTTCCTACGCTTTCTAACTTGAATAATGGAAATCGACAGAAATAGCCAAAAGTGAGCATGCATCAACTCTGCAACATTACATGTAAACATTACCTAAACCAAGCTAGCAAAACAATTAATAGCAAAAGATTTAGTATGCCCAAGATTGTTATTGTTATTGAATGGGATAAAGGTTTGGTTTGGTTTGGTTTGGTTTGGTTTAGTTTATTTTATTCCCATCCTTAGATCACAATAATCGATATTCGATACGTCCATAATAATACAGTTATAAATTACAAGAATATTTAACAATTATTTTTAAACTCAGAATTCAATCTGTTTAGATATTACACATACATATTACTAAAACAATGAGAAGAGTATTATATTTTACACATACACATTAGTAAAATAATTGGTATAAAAATCATGTTGATTACCACTCAGAGGAGACTGATGTATGATTGACTGGTGTTAATACATTTATTACAGCAAATTTTTAAGCAAAAATTCTTCTATGGAATAATAACATTTATCAATGAAAAAATTTTTTAATATTATATTAAAAGTTATATTGCATTCTATTTCTTTTATATAACTGGGCAATTTATTGAAGAATCCTTGTTCTGCAACAGTTGGTTTACTCTTGTATAATTGTAAACAATGTACATTGATATGGAAATTTGCTTTAGCTCTAGTGTAATGTGTATTAACATCACTATTTAACAATACTTTTATATTCTATTTTTTAAATATGATAGTTTCAAACATATACAAAAGAATACATGTTAAAATTTTCTTTGTTCTATAACCTTCCCTACAGCAATCAGTTTGTTTGAGTTTACACATGTAACTGCTCTTTTTGTATCAAGATTATTCCATTTGAATATTTTTTGCACAGCGAAATTATACCGTAGGAAATGTATGGATATATAAGTCTATAATAGGTCATTTTTAATGTTTTAGTATCATTAAATTTAGACATTCTTCCCAGCAGGAACAACCCTGAAGTAATTTTATTGCATATTTTATCTATATGCTTATCCCAAATAAGATAATTATCAACAATGATTATCTGACCAATCTGGTCATTTTCAATCCATAGGTTGAATATTATGTTGTTTTTGTTCTGGGATGTTTGAAACCTCATAAAGTTTGTTTTAGTCATATTCATATGAAATATATTGCATAATTCTTTTAGTATTAATAAGAGTAAAATCATGTAGTAATTGATCATTTTCCCTTATATTTAATTACATTATGAGTTTACCATCAGTTATTTTTTGGAATATCATTAAAGTATATAATGAACAATAGTAGACCCAATACTGACCCCTGAGGCATACCATATTTTATACTTAACTCTGTGAGTAGTAGCATTTTTCTGTTTATATAAGTTCATTTAACTTGTTGAGATCTACCTACATTAATGTGTCAAATTGTTAACACTAACTCCACTTACTTTTTTCCCAATGCAGCTCTGCTCACAATCTGCACATTTAATTTCATATATTCCTGATTTTTGCTCTGTAGGGATGGTTTCTTTCATCGTGCAATGTACTAAATTTTTTATATTATATTTGTTCTTTGGGGCTAACATAATTCCATATTCTTTGAATATATTCTTAAATTTGTTGTGGTATGTTGGGTGGTATGTGAAACTTTTGAATTTATATCTTTCTTCTGTGTTCTTAAGTGTGGAAACTTCCTTAATCGATTTTTGTTTTTAGCTTTATTGATGATTTTTGTTATACTGAGTCTGTGTTGAAACCGTTGGTTATAGCCGTCTTCATTATGTGTTGGTGTAACCATTTTGTACTTGGTTTCAGTCAATGGGATGTTGATTAGTCTGTGTGCTAAACTGTGAAACTGCATATTTATGTGGGATGGAGTTATAACTATCATTTTTTATGTAATTTTCTGTATGTGTTTGTTTCCTGTGAATTCCAAAGCTAAGGCTGTTTTTGCATTTCTTATTATTTTTAAATCTCTACTAGAACCACAAGGTACCACCACAGAAGCGAACAGGCATCCATCCCCCGTTTCGAACAACGGCATTCAGTCAACAGCAGCCGATGATGGGAGGAACTTCTCCCAAAACTAGTTCAAAGTTTTAAAAAAGTAAGTGGAGTTAGTGTTAACAATTTGACACATTTATGTAGGATATATTACCACTCCATTGTCTACAGCTTTGTAAGTACATTTTTTACTTAATTGTTGAGATCTGCTGGTAAGGTAGGATTTTATAAGGTCAAGTGTATTATCTCTAATTCCATACTTATATAACTCTGCAAATAGTAATCTATGCTAAACACAGCCAAAGGCTTTGGATAGATCCAAAACATACAGTTACTAGCAGTACTTTTATCTAACTTCTCTATTATAAAATCAATCAGTTCTCCAACAGCATCATAAGTACACAATTTCTTTCTAAAACCATGTTGATGTTTGTTTAGAATGTTATGTTTTGAAAGAAAGGCTATTAGTTGTTTAGCGATAGTTTTTTTTTCCAAGAACTTTAGACATTGATGAAACTAATGTTATTGGTTGGTAGTTATTTGGGTTCTCCTTGTCTCTTTTTTTTTTATAAATTGGCATAGTTTCACCATTGCATCTTCATTTTTTATTTTTCAAATCATTAATAAATGACCTACAGTCAGCATATTGTGCTGACTATACTTGATCACATAGCAAGACCTTTTAATATTGTTGTAGAACAGCCCTAGCTATAGCTTCCTTCCTTATAACTCCATGTTTTCAGAACAATCCTGTTCTTATGGATTGGGCCATCCATAGAGCTCATTTTACTTTGTAGTATAGGCCTGCAGTCAGAAGTTAATTTATAGAAGACAAGCACATGAATTTTGACTATCTTGTAACTTTTGGCTTAAGAGATTGCATATCTTTCAGAAAAATACGGGGGAGCTGACTCACCTAGTATAGAAACCATTCCACATGTAACATTACATTTAGATGAAATCATGTTTACTTACTGGAAAGACAGACGGAGCAAACAAATCCCACATCAATCAGTTCTCTGTGACAAAAACAAGCAGCACGATAGTCTACTTTAACTGGTGGTGGTAGCACCAGTTTCTTTCTGATTGGTGGCTCAGGTAGAAACACCCACTATATCATATAAAAAAAGAAACAATTAAGCCACTTGCACATGTGAGCTATACAATTTAAAATTTTACAATTTATTTTGTATTTTCATAGCATGTAAGTGTGCTATTCATTATTAAATAAAAAGAAATATGAATTTATTATATATGTGTATATTGTTATGCACATAAAAATTAAGATACATAACATAAATTACTCAGACATTCGTTTATATTAAAAATACCGAATAGGAAAAAGATAGAACAGAAAACAGTAATACATGAAAATAGGTACAGAAGTTTTGAGAAAATGATGTAAGTGTAGAATTGTGTAAACTTTCAACAAGAAGACATGATATAAAAGAGCAGGATTTAAAGATCTGAGAAAAGCTATAAGTGCAAGACAGGGACAGAAGAAATCTGCAGACTTACTGGAGATTGATAAGTAAATTTGCAGAGATAGAGGTGTTGAAACGTGCAGGAATGGACTGTCATTTGCAAATTACAGGTATTCAGATTTGTAGAGAATTAGAAACGTGCACTAGGAAAATAAATGAGTAGAGACAAGTGCAAGTGATGTACAAAGACTATTAAAAAAATTAGAAAACTTTCTAATTTTTTAAAATTTGGGCTTACCTGCACCTAACTGAGCTTGTCTTCTCCAAAGTAATTGTCCCCTCTATTTATACAACTCTCCCAACAGTGTTTGAGCTTCCTGCATTTTTTGGGGATTATATAAAGATCTGTCTGCAAAATTTTGCTTCATCTACTCAAATGAGTCAAATCTTTATCCTTTCATTGTTGATTTCAGCTTTAGAAATGAAAAAAAAAGTGTGCAAATGCTAAGTCAGGAGAGAATGGACGATGGGGAGGAACAGCTATCTTGTTTATCATGCAAACAAGAATGATGAATGTACAGGTGCCTTATCATGTCTCAGGATTCTTAGAGATGTCTGAGGACACATTGTATAGCCAGCAAAACCTTCTAATCAAAATTTGTGATGAATAACCCCTGGATGTAGGGATGTTGAAGAAACCAGTCAACAGCACTTTGATATTTGATCTGGCCTGAGTCTTGGTGAAGATTTTCCGACCCTTATGATGAATGGACTTTCATCTCAATATTGTAACTATAGGCCTTTGTTTTGCCACCAGTGATTATTCTATTCATAATAGTTGCATCTTCATTAACAAGAACCAAGCTGTTGACAGATCGTAATGTGATTTTTTTTTTATTAAATCTGTCATCTAACACTCTTCATGCTTTACTAACCTTAAAAATATTCGGTACCAGTTTCAAAGATAAGTTATGTCCATCTTCGGCCGTGGACGACTGGTGTAAAAGGCTGTTGTTACATAGTATCAGAAGCAATGTTCCGCTCTGGTGAAACTTTTATGAACTTAAAATTTATATTTTCTTCCTTTGGAATGTCAAAATTCATCAAATTTTTTTTTGTTCTTGTATCAACAGTCAATGAACATATTTTACTGTAATATGATGCATACCAGCTTTTCTGGCAGGATTAAGATATGATCGCACAGAAATATTACACTCTTCAGCAATTTCTAAAACAGTAAGTATTAAATTTTCATAGATGACCTCTGGAATATGGGTCATCCATTATGGACTCCTGATCACTTTTAAACTGCATATGCCATTCATACCACTGAGTGCATGTAAACCATTACCTCTATAAGCTTCTTTCATCTCATGAGTAATGCATGTACTCGTGAGCAGGAGGTCTGAGATTTGATTCCAGAGAGGATCATTGTTCTTGACTGTGTGTTTTTCCACGTTTTCCTCAGTCCTAATAATCGGCAAATGCCTAGGAGGTACCCTAAATGTAGGCTTGGCATGCTTCCTTCTAAAAAAAATCTTTCCCCAATTTATGATTTCATGTATCATAGTATCCACCACCTCAGTAGTAAAAATGGGCATTAAACACTATTCCTCCACCCAAAAGGCATCTTATGAATCTTGGTAAAGGATTTATGAAGTTTATTGCAAAATTTAATATTAATGCACTGCTCATGATGGCCTGCCATGTAAGTGCAGTACACTTGCAACACAGTTGCAAAGAAAGTAGCTTGGAACATGACTAAAATAAAATTACTCAGTAAATGGGATGCATTTGCTACCAATTGCTTTTTGCTAAGACACTTCTTTGGTGCACAATTTTTAAAGTTTTGATATTTTTAACAGACTTTGTACATACATTTCAGGAAACAACCAGCAAGTACAGGGAAAGTACATGTAAGCAAGAGTTTAAGGAATTGTTTAAAAAGTTTAAGAACACCTGCTCATTCTTACTATGTGGATCAACTTTGGATTTAATGAGGAAAAACTGTAGCTATTAGAGGGCTTTATAACAAACAAAAGCTATACAGACTCTTTAGAGATGCACACCTGATGAAATAGTTTTAAATACTGTTTAGAGTAAATTGACTATACCTTTCACTGATTTCAGACCAAACTATTAAATTTTTTAGACTTACTAGTAGATACTGCAATAGACCCTGTAGTTGTGGAATGCGGAGGTAAAGTCCCCCAGTGATATCACACCCTTGCTGTAGCAATCCCAGGTCTTGATCCAAACTGCACACATCCAGAGTTACATTCTGCAAAAGCACTGTCTTATTATCCTCTGAATAGAGTTCAGCATGGTTCCGGATTATAAGAGCTTACATCTAGTAATTAAGAGGAAAATTAAAAGCAATTAGTCATTTGTCTACTGGAGGCTACAACAATGCCATTATTAAAATGATATTTCTGTATACATAGTTTCTCTTACACTGTTGCTACATATAAGTAGATGGAATCCAAATTTAATTTTGAAAGAAGGTAACAGTTTGTTTCTTTTGGAAAAATTCCTCTATTCTTTAGCATATAAATTTATGATTTCTTGCAATGGCTAGTACCACTTTAAATAAGCGCTTCTTTTCATAATTCACATATTTTTTGTACATGTTGGTTTTCTGTTTTCTTTGTTACACTCATCTTCATTCTTTTCTATTTAATTTTTTGTTTTTAAACTTATTCATATGCATGTTATGCTCTTTCCATTGTGGCAGCCTACAATTACAGGGAGTCATTGTTTTGTCTATATATACTGTGTTATATTTTAATTAATTTTTTAATACTTTTAACATTTTAAGGAAATTCACAATACAGTCTTAAGTCACTTATTTAGAATTCCAAAATGTACTAATCAGTCTTATGGTACTTGACTGCCACGGGTGGTTAAGGTGCAGTTATGTACATAAAAGCAGACAAAGGTAATAAAATAGCCATTTTAGACAACAAAGAATACATAAATAGAGTTGAAACTATGTTAAAAGGACAAGACTATAAACCAATTGATAAGACTCCGCTCAATAAATGCAATAAATGTTAATCAAAACATTAAATGAAGTTATAACACTATCCACTACTGAAAAACAGAATATCACACAGAGTAATCCAGTACTAACCAGGCTTTATGCACTACCTAAAATATATAAAATGATAACAGCATAAGACCAATAATAATAAACAATATCAATTCACCCACATACCAGGTAGTAAAAAAATTGATCAAAGTCTTCAATTCTTTTAAGAGATTCCAAAGTTTGAGCATTAAAAATTCAGTTGATCTAGTCCAAAAATTTAAAATAGCAGAATTATGCTAGAGATATAATGGTTTCATTTGATGTAAAAGCCTTATTAACAAGCATACATACAGAGAAACTTATGCTTATGCTAAAAAAATGGTTAACGTCAATAAATTTAAAAACAGAAGAAATAGAAGAAGATTTATTAAAACTTACTAATATTTGCATTAAATAAAATTACTTCAGCTTCAATAAAAAATATTACCAACAAGTCTCAGGCCTAGCTATGAGAAACCCTTTGTCACCTTTTCTAGCAGAGTTATTCTTGAGTTCGTTTGAAACACATATCACAAAAGCCTTCCCTTTAATTTTCAAGTCATAGTATAGGTATGTGGATGACATTTTTGCAATAATACCGAAGAAACAGTCAAAAGATGCCCTGAAACTTCTTAATAGCAACCTGAATCTATACAATTTACCACAGAAGAAGAAAGGGTTAGCTACCATTTCTAGATTTAAAAATTATAAGAAATGGAGATTGTTTGAATTTTGGAATTTACAGAAAAGAAACACATATGTAAAACTAAATAAAAAATGAGAGTTACAACACCATTCCACATAAGTATGCAGCATTTCACAGTTTGGCACACAGATTGATGAATATTCCACTCATAGAAGCAGAGTACAAAATACAATACAAACAAATAATAAAGACAGCTATAATCAATGGTTTCAACAAAGACACAGTGATAAAAATTATCAATAAATCTAAAAGACAAAAAGGGATAGTTCAAGAAAATTTCCAAAGAACATGGAATCTGTCGTCTTAACACTCTTCATGCTTCATTAACCTTAAAAATCTACGGAACTGGTTTTAAAGATATGTTATCTCCATCTTCGGCCGTGGACGACTGGTGTGAAAGGTTGTTGTTACGTAGTATCAGAAGCAATGTTCTGCTCTGGTGAAACTTTTATGAACTTAAAATTTATATTTTCTTCTTTCGGAATGTAAAAATTTTAAGTTCATAAAAGTTTCACCAGAGCGGAATATTGCTTCTGATACTACACAACAACAACCTTTCACACCAGTCGTAACCGCCACGGGTGGCCGAGGTCGTTAAGACATGGACTCGTGAGCGGGAGGTCTACGGTTCGAATCCCGCCAGGACCATCCTCCCTGACTGGGGTTTTTTCCAGGTTTTCCTCAGTCTTCATAACTGGCAAATGCCGGGGAGGTACCTAAACTTAGGCCTGGAACGCTTCCTTCCTTAAAAAAAAAATCCTTTCCCAATATATCATTTCATGTCATGTATCATCAGTGTCCACTGCCTGTGGTGCCTCAGTAGTAAAAACGGGCGTTAAACACTACTCAAAAAAAAAAAAAAAAAAACACCAGTCGTCCAAGGCCGAAGATGGAGATAACATATCTTTGAAACTGGTTCCGTATATTTTTATGGTTAGTAAAGCATGAAGAGTGTTAAGATGACAGATTCAATTCACATGAGCTTCACTATGTTAGTTCCATATAAAAACTTTTTTAAAGATTTACAATTTTTAAAAAATTTTGATATGGGATAATGTTAGCCCCAAAGAACAGATACAACATCAAGAATTTATTAGATTGCACAGATTGATACTCCATATCAATAGAACAGAAATCAGGAATTTATGAAATAAAATGTGCAGATTGTGAGCAGAGGTACATGGGCAAAACAAAGAAAAGTTTGGAAATTCGGAGGAAAGAGTATTTGGTTTAAGCAGGTGGATAAATCAGCAGTAGCAGCTCACTTTTGGACCAAAAACCATGAAATAAAACTGGAAATTAAAGTGCTGAAACATCTTTACAACCCATTGGAGTTATCCACTTGGGAAAAAAAATTTATATTAAAAAATAGAGAAAACCTAATGAATTTCGAGTTTCCTCCTATGGATGCACTCAGCAATTTCCTACTTCAACCAACGGAGGCCACCACAGAAATATCTGGGTGTCCAGCCATCATTTTGAATAACGACGGTTCGGTGAGCAACTGAAGATGGGAGAGATTCTCCCAAAACCCATCTTACTTTTATGTAAGTAAATGGAGTTTAGTGTAAAAAAATTAATACCTAAGTTTAAGATATTTTAATATGCTTAAAAAACTAATAAAGAGCTTATAAAATCATACAGTTCCAGGCTCCAGTTATGATATTTATACACTGCATGAAGCAAAGTTCATGAAAAATGAATACTTGCTTGTTTTTGTGCTGTGAAGAACACATTCATGTAATTCATATACTGGGATGCACTGTCACTACTGCCAGTTACAACAAGTATTCTGGAATTCATCTTGGCTCCAGCCACAAGTTCCAGCTCCAGCCTAACAACAAAAACATTACATACTTGTGTGGAGAAGTTATAAAAGCAAACATTAAAAGTGTCTTTGAATCTGTGAATGCAGTATGTTAGAAAGGTCCATAAGTTTGCAAATTTTATTCACATCACTTAAAAGTTCAAAACAGTTTTTTATATTAATTTAATATAACAGTTCTCTCTCTCTCTCTCTCCTTCTCTCTCTATCCCTTCCTCTTTTCTTAAAATTAAAATGTCTCCCGAAATTCCAATCTCATTATCTGTACCCTAAAAACACAGTATTGATTTCCTTGTTACCTGTGAAACACCAAACATTTTCAATTGGTATGAAAATAACTCATATAATAATTTGTATATTAATTTTATCATTAGTAATATGATAAAAACTATTGGATATTGGTATACCTATGGATATAACAAAGTGCCATAGCAAGTGCACCAGCTAACAATGAGTCTGCTGAAGGACCAACACCACTTTTAACGTCTCTTGCAATTATATTCTGAAGGTTTTGGCGAACTGTTTTTTCAACATAAGTGAAAAGTTCATACTGCCCATCCTGCTGCCGTAGTGTTGGAGCACCAGAAGGCACATTTGGTGGTGGGAATAAGAATTCACTGCAACCAAAGATTGTTTTCAATATTAAAAAAAATGCTATCCTATGCTAGGTTAAGATACACTAAGTTGGGGAAGGAATGGTGTATATTAAACAAAGGTACAGCTTGTATATGCGCTGCACATTTGGTTTTTTAACATTAACCCTTCCTCACCTTCAGTACACAGAGGTTGCTGTGTATCTGCAATAAAATCCTACTTGGTTACAACATTCTTTGCATCATTCAAAGCTTAAGTGAAAATTGTCAAGCATTGGTTTTCATCAATAATATTTATGTTCTGCAAAAAGACTTACGTGTATCTGGAGTGGCAGGCCAAAACAGCCAGCTTATTTGTTGACTTTAGCATTAAATGTGAATTTGAAAATGCTATCACGGATTCAAGGCACTGGGTGAGAATATGAGCATTTTCCCTCAGCAGTCTCTGTCCTGGGTTTGTGTCCAGTATAACAACAAGCAAACTTGTTTCTACTTCTAAGGAAAAAATAAAAACAAAATATGTACATTCAGCTCAAAATGGTGTTTAGATTCTTTTCCATTATGGTTCCAAGTGTACATTAATATATTGAAACCTTGGCAGACTATTGTAATCCCACACATTACTTTCAGACTTCATTATGTCATTAGTTATCTACTTTTACATATCAAGGTCCTTTTGCTTTCATATTGACTTGCACAGTGAGGTTATTTGAGTTATGGTTGCATAGGTAGCAGCTTGTAGTTAGTTTGAGATAGGCTTAGTCAGCAAGTGGTTGTGCATTTATATGTTACTTGGTGATTTCATTCGGTGTATATTGTGCACTAATTGTTCATCATTAGTTATGCCATACATAAATATAGTCTTGAAGAATGAGTTTTCAAGTATGATGTATATATAAAAATGAATTCTTCCTGAGAAGTGATAAGGGAATTTGCAAGAAAATATTCTGGCAATCATGTTTCAAGTAGAGAAACCTTTTGCAACTTACTTAAAAAGTACAAGAGACAGGATCTCTCAATGACAAGAAATGTGTTTCAAAGTGTTGTATTTTTATTAAAGAAAAGTTAAATTAAATACAGTGTAGGTATTGGTGCTGAGAGGCATAATTTTTAACATCTGTTATAACACAGATTAATGCTTCTTATCAATATTTTATTTTATGCTTTCAGTAAAAACATAAATATTAAAATAAAAATACTAACTTTATGCATGACAGCTATTATCTTCCCTTTCCTGTTGTGTTGACTGCACTTTACCACTAAGCAACCATGCCCAAGCAGCCCACAATTCAAATAGCCTCAATGTACATCTAAACATTTAAGCCCATTGGTTACAGTTAAGATAAATTTCTTTGCAATAACATCTAAGTGATTATGTTAGCTTTAGAAAGCAAGGGAGCATTGGGGTATAAACTTGAGACTATGAATGTGTATGTTCATTAATAATGAATGTCTTACAAAAACTTCACTATGTCTTGCAAGTCATATCCTTTAATAAGTTGTCCATAATTGGAGTAGTGTACCATTTACCATACAGAAAAGTGGTGCTAAATAAATATATACACACATCAAGTTTATATCTTCACTCTAAATAACACATTGCACAAATATGTGTTAAAATTTTTCATGTTCAAAGGATATGTGAATTTTATTCCATTTTAAACACAGGGATTTGTTACATATTCAAAAAACAAACTATGTACTAAATTAATTAATTTCACCTCAAAAAATCAGTCATTGCTATTTTAATAGGTAATGAACTACTAAACTAACTTTTAATATGTATATATCTGTGTAAACTGCATAAAAGTAGTTTAAAATTACATAAGGGAGAAAACACGGACCAAGAAGAGAACAAAGATGTGGATGGGTGTCTTTGGAAAAGAATGCAACCAAACTTTTTGTTGTGCTAGTGATTCGGGTTCGTTTGATAGCTTAAGTTGTGTAAGGACTAATAGAAAAAGTTCTCCTATCATGAACCTGGCTTGAATGTATTTCCTGTATGCTGTAAAATGTGGCATGAACCATAATATGAAATAAAAATGCCAGAGAAAATGTAATTATGCATCTGTTCAATGTAAGCATTTCTAAGCCAATAAAATAGAAATGCTGTATTTTCTTTCATCTATAAAACCATCTACACATTAGTTCTGTCTTGATTATACTAAAAAGTATATTACGAAACCTACATTAGCTTACGAAAAATCACATTCTAAAATTTGTTTTAAGTAGAGGGTAATTAAAACTCCGTATTTTCAAGTACAACTTAATGAATAACCACTTGTTAATATTCTGCTACGATCAATGAATCTTTAATTCTTATTACATACCATCTGCCATTCTAACCAATGCGAATTCAAAATAGTTTGCAAGTGTTCTGTTTCCAAATTTCACAAGATTTTACTTGTCAGTTTTATTGCAAATATGATCTATGATTACAGCTAATTCCATTTTACATTCTCTCTTATTTCAGTTTTTTTGTTTTGTTTACATCTACCGCAGTCCGCACTCGCTCCTTCTCCTGTTTACATGTAGCTGACAGAACGGTAGAGCTACCAACATATTCTATTCATGTATACAATTTCATTAAATGTAACCTGCTTTGCAAGTTTTCGAGTATGGTTAGCGATACTGAATTGGTTAAATGAAGATAAATAAAAAAGTATTGAATTTGAGTTTGTAAGATGTATCTTTTTTATAATCAACATTAGTTGTTTTATAATGAAAAGATTTACGAAATTTCACAAAATAGTGTTAGCCGGCATTGGAGTGTGTGGAGGAGCAGTGACTTTGTATTATAATTTTCATGGAGAACGAAATTATCGTGCTTATGCCTCATGGACTACAAATTTCCAACCCTCAGGAGTATGGGATTATAATTGGGATAGGTAATTTTGCAGGAAATAAGATGATTTGGTTTCATGTCTTGGAAAACATAAAGAATAAAATCAAAAATAGTCAATTTTCGTTCAGAATTAAAACGAGCAGTTGTAAACCCCAAACGGTATACATTAATTTACATTTCTTATATATAAGAAACTTTGAAAAGTCAGTTAACTTCATTCATTATTCTCTGTTTAACAACCTGGTACTTACTGCTTCACATATTCTTTGGTCAAAAGCATTCTAGTTGAGAAGCACATGTAACTGTTTATGTTACAGTCTGCCACAAAGATCAGGTGTTTTCCAGAGTTTACTTTTGTTATTTATAATTTACTATCACAGCAACAATATGTTTTCCTTGCAGGAGAGAGCCAAGAAGTTTGGTACAACCTGCAAAAGGAAATGGAAAAAATGAAAATAAATATAATGAAGCCATAGAGAAAGCAAAACCAAAAGCTGTGAGACATCTGCTGTTAATACGTCATGGGCAGTATAACCTAATGGGTAAAATGGATGAAGACCGTAAACTGACAGAACTAGGTAAAATATATATGTATCTTCATCCTTTTTTAAAATTATTATTTACAAAAAGTGGAGACTGCTTTTATGTTAAGAAAAAAGAAAATATATTGAAATGGACAATTTTAATTAAAATCTTTTATTTTTCAGGCAGAAAGCAGGCCTTATTGACAGGATTAAGGCTCAAAGAATTTGGTTTTCCATACACTAAAGTCATACGATCAACAATGAAAAGAGCAAATGAAACTGCTGAAATAATACAGAGATCTTTTCCAAACGTGCCAACATCAGACTGCAGTATGCTGGAAGAAGGTGCACCAATACCTCCAGAGCCTCCAGTAGGAAACTGGCGGCCAGAAGCATCTGTGAGTTCTTTTCCTGAATTACAAAAATATTGTATTAGCATTTAAAAGGAGAGCAAATGACTTCTTCAGTAAGGGTCATAAAATCATACTGCTGCTGTACCCTACTAGAAACAAGAACTTTTTTCTGCATTTGGAAGAATTTTGAAAAGAAAGTAGAATTCTTGTATATGTCAGACTACCACAAACACTTTTGCCTCCTGGAAATCCATTCTTGCTTCTCTTAATTATTTTTTTCCATTTTCTAACCATCTGGATTCTTTGAAGCAAGGGCATATGGTCCTATCCTTCTCATAGGTTGTGTTTATATATGGTCCTATCCTTCTCATAGGTTGTGTTTATATATAGCTTCAAAATGTCATGTTTATCAATGATCTTTTGGTGAAAATGGTCTAATGCAGGTTGGCGAACAGACTATGAGTCTCCTGTTCAAGGTGGTGGGGCTGTGTAGGCCATGTAATCTGCACTTAAGGCTGTGTGACAACGAGTCTGCCCTTTACTGAACAACCACCTCAATACTGCAAGCACTGGCTAATATTATAAAAAAGAATCACTTAAAAACACATGTATCACCCAAGGAGATGTTCAAACTGCTTTCATTCATTTTCAAAAATTTCTGGCATTAACTAATGAAATTATCGATCATTCTTCTTAATTTCCTTGGGTAAATTTAATTTATATAACAAATTATTTATGAGGAAGTCACTCAAATTTCACTAGTTTTATTCCACTTACTTGGACATGTTTCAAAGGCAAATTTCCTTCATCGTCAGCATGGTTCCACTTAATAACTGTGCTGACGATGAAGGAAATTTGCCTTTGAAACATGTCCAAGTAAGTGGAATAAAACTAGTGAAATTTTTGAGTGACTTCCTCATAAATAATTTGTTATATGATACTATATTTCACTTTGAAAATCCCAAACTATTCAAATTTAAATTTAATTTACTTCTTGAAGTGCACTTGTCTTCGGTTCATTTAAGGCAGTTAGCACAATAGCACATTGAGGGGAAATAGAAATGCCCAGACTTCCCCCGCCACTACCTCCCAGCTACGTACCCTCTATGACATTGCAACAATGTTACAAAAGGAATGGGTTCAGTGGCAGATACTTGATGGCAGGTAAGAATCGTAATAATGTCTACAATTCTTGTGTTTATTTTTATTATGTGAAATTAATAAAATATGAATACTACAACATACCAATTATTTTGTTTTTTTATCTTGATGATTTGGGGGTCTTTGTAGCAATGAGCCTGTCAATATCAGGCTGTAATTTACTTATATTTAAACGAACTGTTGCAGCAGGTAGAATCAGTTATTCTCATTCTTCTTTTTTTCTTATTGTTATTCATAACAATTCTCCAAACATTGTAACCCCTACAGGTGGCCGAGGTCATTAAGGTGTGGACTCATGAGCAGGATATCTGGGGTTCGAATCCCACCTTTGCTGATTGAGGTTTTTTCCAAGTTTTCTTCAGTCCTCATAAATGGCAAATGCTGGAGAGGTAGCCTAACTGGTCCTTCCTTAAAAAATCCTCTTCCAATATATCATTTCATCTCATATATATCATCAGTGTCCACCGCCTGTGGCGCCTCAGTATAAAAACGGGCTTTAAACACTGTTAAAAGAAATTCCAAATATTGCTAACATGAGAAGCAAGATTCTTCCGATTAGGATACAAATTGGTTTCCATTAGTCTCCATAATTCTATCCCAAGATTCTGACTGCTGCATATCAGTGTATTATTCTGCATGTCAACAATCTCTAGCATGTGGTTTGGTGGAGCATCTTATGGTTTGACTGTGAATGGATTTTCAAATATTAACATTTTCACATTCCTATCATTTAAATCATGTAAATTGTTTTCAAAGTTCCCGAACATTTTAGTATTTTATAATAACATGAATCTTTACGAAATTCATGATGATTGGAGATGTGGAAATTGATACAATTCTTTCTAGCTTCTGCAGTTGATGAAACCATAGCTCTAGTTTATCCATAATGGACTTAATGGCATCGGACATATCCATGATGCAGTGATTTTTCCCTTGTAGCAAGATATTTAATCAGTTTAAATGATAACAAAAATCCATTAAGAAAACAAGATCTATAATACACATACTATGAATATTTCAGGAATTGTTCCTTTAAGAAGGAGTCAATTTCTGCACGGAGATTGTAGAAGCAATGAAGCATATTACCCCTGCTTAGCCAGCAATCTTGAGAGTATTTAATCATCATCACAACATAGTTCTTATAAATATTTTTGAAACTGTCAATTCCGCAGCGCATTGGCCTCAATTAAATGTTTAGCTTTCACACAACTGAGTCTCCTGTGGTGCCTAAATAGAATGGGCACTAAACAGTATTCAAAAAAAAAAGCTACAAATGACATTTTATTTATTAAATTTGCTGATTTTGCTCATAATGCTTCTCTGTGAATAATACAGTGAACCATTTTTGCAGAAATTTCTAGATATTCCTATTTCATTAAACTTACTGATCAAACCATGAATGAACCCATCATAGATTATTGGCTCCATCCATTATTAACAGTATCACTTTATCCCAGGATAGCTCATACTTTCAAGCATAGTTGTTCAATGCCTCAAAAATATTTCCACATGATGTGTGTCCCTTTATGAGTACTAGATCCAGGAACTCTTCAATTATATTTAATTCATTGTCTACTCCTCTAATAAATACCTAATTACTTAAATGTAAATTGGAACTTTGCACAGTGAAGCCAATCATATCAATTGATATCATAGTATGATTCAGTTGAACTACATACTCTTAAAGCTTCACTTACTTTTCATAAATGTATGGAACCAGTTTCGAGAACATTTAGTTCCCATCTTCAGCCAGGCTAAAGTTCAACTGTCAGATCATTTGTTTGAAGCTGTGGGAATGTATATTCTGCTCTGGTGGCAGTGTGATAAACTTGTAGTTTATGTTTTCATTTCCGATAATGTCGAAGTTCATTATGCTGTCTTTGTATTTGTAGATGTAGATTTTCTCCCATGTTGCTAATTCCGTAGGTCCTTGTACTGATTTTAATAGTTTTGCTTTATTTATTATGTTGTGAGTTTGTGTCCAAAAATGATATGCTACTGCTGATTTCTCTATTTGCTTGTACTTTATGTTCCTGAAATGTTCCTTTAACCGTGTGGCTATGTTTCTCATTGTTTTTCAAATGTAGATTTTTTTCTCTTCTTTTTTTTCTCTTCTTTTTTTTCTCTTCTCTTCTCTTCCAATCTGCATTGGAAAAACAAAGAGAAACATAGGCACACAGTTAAAGGAACATTTCAGGAACATAAAGTACAAGCAAATAGAGAAATCAGCAGTAGCATATCATTTTTGGACACAAACTCACAACATAATAAATAAAGCAAAACTATTAAAATCAGTACAAGGACCTACGGAATTAGCAACATGGGAGAAAATCTACATCTACAAATACAAAGACAGCATAATGAACTTCGACATTGCCGGGGATGAAAACATAAACTACAAGTTTATCACACCGCCACCAGAGCAGAATATACATTCCCACAGCTCAATGAATGATCCGACAGTTGAACTTTAGCCTGGCTGAAGATGGGAACTAAATGTTCTCGAAACTGGTTCCATACATTTATGAAAAGTAAGTGAAGCTTTAAGAGTGTGTAGTTCAACTTAATCATACTATGATATCAATTAAATACCTAATTGTTTTGTATGCTTAATATCATTTAAGACTAATAAGTAGAGATAAACTCTTCTTAGTCTGAATATTAGAACACTCTTTATGGTTTAATTTAAATGAGATTTACTTAGGACATGTATTTCGTGGATCTTTTATTCACATCATCAGCTGTTCATGACTAATGGATCATTCGTAGAAGTTGAGTAGGTAGGAATCCGGGTGGACTCTGGTTGTCTTGTGATGAACTTAAATAAAGTGTTATCTGCTTCTGGGATATCAAAAGTCATAAGCTTATGTTCATGTTTTTTTATATAAATCCTTTCCTATATATTTAGTTCTTTTTGGTTGTTGAACAGTTTTTAATAAATTTGTTAAAAAAATGGCATCATGTTATTAAAAACTGTTCAACAACCAAAAGAACTAAATATATGGGAAAGGATTTATACAAAAAACATAAACATAACCTTATGAATTTTGATATCCCAGAAGCAGATAACACTTTATTTAAGTTCATCACAAGGCCACCAGAGTCCACCCAGATCCCTACCTACCCAACTTCTGCAAATGATCCATTAATTGTGAACAGCTGATGATGTGAATAAAAGACCCACGAAACATATGTCCTGAGTAAATCTCATTTAAGTGAAACCATAAAGAGTGTTCTAATATTCAGACTCAGAAGAGTTTATTAATGCGTGTTTCACTGTGTTCGATTCCAAATTGAATTAATATTGAAATAATAAGTAGAGGTTAATAGGTCTTCTATGCCAGAGTTCATTTCTGCTATTCTGGAAACTATGGAGGTAGGCTGATTGTTTTAAACGAATTGATCATACTTGGGCAAATCTCCTCTTTTACGAATACAAGTAAGTATTTTGCCAATTCCCCATCTCAAAAGGGATTGATCTTTTCTGGTATCAGTTTCACAACTTTGTGTCCAGCACACAGAATTTTGCTGGTGAAATTCCATAGTAGCCATGTCTTTTGCTACTATAGAGGGTCTCCTTTAGTTCATGAGTTTGCTTTGGCATTGTGTACTTGACAAACAGCGAATGCATATTGTTCAGAATGACTATCCCTGAAATGCCAGTTGATATTGTATCTTGATAGTACAATAATAAGTTTTACCTTCATGGAGCACAAAAAAGAATTGTTCCTCCCATTCGACATGAAACTAAGTGCTGGACATGTTTAGGAAATGCCACTAAATGGTATTCCAGCACATATCAGGATGAATAACCTGAATGACCAACACAGGCTGCAGTTGCAGACCCACCTCTACTTACATCACTTTGCATGGATGGGGTGAAAGGAAGGGTGTCCACTGCAGTGCATTGAATGACATGATTGATCTAAGGCGTGTGGATTTGTTCGGTACACTTTATTTTTCATCATCTTCACCTCTTATCTGAAACACTCCATACTTCCTGAAATTTATTAAGTAATTTTTGAATCATGCAACTTGGAATTTGATCATCAGGAAATTTTTCTTTGAATAAGCTTCTGAAATCATGAGGCTGATCCTGTACATACATACTAATCGTAAATAAACATTCATTAGCCATAACTTTCTCAGCACGCTAATGTACAAGTGCAGTTTCAACAGCCATTTAGCTCAGACTGATGACACATTCCAATGAACTCGCCATTTGTGGCTGCGGACTCGTCCGACATTGTAGCTGGACTGACTGATCATGTGTTTAAAAAACTCATAATCTGCCTACCCAGTATAATGCATATCATTTGTAACAACTTTCTTGCAATACATCAGCATCAATTCTGCAGGTCTGATAA
Source organism: Metallyticus violacea (assembly GCA_030762175.1). NCBI lineage: Eukaryota > Metazoa > Arthropoda > Insecta > Mantodea > Metallyticidae > Metallyticus > Metallyticus violacea. Next base: position 61,882,449 of record CM060830.1, on the reverse strand, counting down.
AATGAGAAAACTTTGATATTGTTATAAATTGCTATATTGTTGTGTTGTGCTAAAGTTCTCCCAGTGCTCCAAATAGTGTTTGCACTAGACAGACACCTATCCACCACAGCTCAGTTCATTCTCAGCACGTAACCAAGAGCAAGCTCGAAATATCGTGTGGTTTTAGTGTTCAGTTTTATGGTTTTTAGTGCGATGAACTTTTTATATTGCATTCTGAGTGTTTTGTTTAATGAATATTATGCTTTTAAGAAGTTTTTATTATTCCGTCAATAGTATATATATATATAAATTATAATGAATATTATAATATTTCCTTCAGTATTTGTTCTATCTAAATGCAAAATGCTACAAACGCATTCCCTGCACATGCAAGAAGGACAAAAGATGGTCTATGGGCACAAATTCAAGAAACCTAGGATGTTGTAGTATATCTTCCATACTACTGTAGAAATTTGACACCATCTTATACCGCAAAGATTGAGGGCAGTTATACATGCTGAGAGGTCATACATGATATCAGTTTGTGTTTATTTATATATTTTCACATTAGAAGATAAATTGTTTATTTTATTTATTTGTAAAAAATATGTTAATTTGTGATTACTTTTTTGTATATGTGTAGGTAATATCTTAAAACTCAAATGATATGTTTAAATATAATATGACATTAAGGCAACATAATGTTCTTCATATACTCTTATAAAGCCAATAATAAAAAAAAATGTGGGATTTGAACCCAGGAGCTTATGCAGAAGAGCAATGCCTTCTAACTGCTACTCTATCCTAACATTCTCTTTCTAGATGCTTATGATTGTGACCATTACGATTACAGGCAAAATGCCCACTACAATGTGTACCAGCTGCATGTGCTTGGAATGCAGCTTTTACAAGCATACCCAAAGTTTTATACATCTACTCACATTTCAACCTGCTAACTGTAAACAGGATTTGCCCAAAACAATGGCATTGCTTTCCTGCCATACTTTAAAAATGTTACGGACAGAATTGGACATTCACTTAAGCGCCATAACATTAAAACCATCTTCAAGCCAACCAGACAGATCAATACTTTGTTACGCTCTGTCAAAAATCCTAGGGACCCACTTTTTTCGGCTGGTGTCTACCAGATTCCTTGTGCAGTATATATAGGCACCACTCAACAAAGTGTTAACACCTGATTCTCAGAACACAAGAGATGCTGCCATCTGGGCCAGCTGGACAAGTCTGCAGTTGCAGAACTTGCAATGTGGGCAGATAGTGAATACATTATCCAGTATAATGAGACAACTGTTCTTTCTTCGATACCATACTACCATGCAAGACTACAACGTTAAGCAATAGAAATCTGTAAACACCCTAATAATTTTAACAGAAAGGGAGAGACTCTCAAACTGCCATCCAATACTTGAGCATATTAAAAAAGCCTAAACACACATGAACCAATCAGTTGTTGAAGCTGAGATACCCTGCCCACCAACTACACATTCCCTGCTCCAGAAGAGCCAAACTGCTATGAGCAGCCCATATATAAATACAACACCTCCAGCCAGCAATTCAGTTGTGCCCAAACCTTCACCTAGAAGATTTAGACTTTGCCACTGATTATGTCCTCTATAGGCAGGGACGGAGCATTTGAATATCAAAGTTCCAATGGACCATGGCTTCTAAGCCCGGAAGAAACTTTTGGTTATAATTCTGACTCCAGCTGTGAAAGCTTCTGCCTATTTATAATCCCCAAAGTTCTCCAATCTACATGTAGAATCTGGTGGTGACTCTCTCTCTCTCTCTCTCTCTCTCTCTCTCTCTCTCTCTCTTATTTTTGTCAAAGGATTTTTACTTTCCACATTTGACAGGGAATGGAACATTGAACATGGTAAACATTTATGAAATAATCATCCTTTAAGACTAAATCTGTTAAGAGTTGGGTAAATTCACTATAGGATCCACAGACTGAAGTAATATGATATGTTACCTTAAAAAATAATTTTTGTAATAAGAAGAAACATATATGTGACATAGCAAACAATAAGTAATTTGAAAATTATTAGTATTTTTCTGGAGCACTATATTCATTGCTAAGCTACTGGCTATTATCCTCCTCTCACAGTTCCTCTCACCCACCTCCTTGTGCACTCATTTCTCATATAACCTGTGTGAAAAAGTTGTTTGCTATGGGTGACTCTCAAGTACATTTTGAAGACATTCATTGCAGCACTTCCTTTTTCATGCTCCAGAGGTTATTCTGGCAATTAACATAAATAATTATACCAGTATGCAAAGTTATAGTTCTTAACCTACGGAAAACTTAAAATGACCTAAACACGGTGTTATTACAAGAGTTTATCTAACTTAAACCTAACCAAGGATTGCAATAGCAGACTTCACGGTACTTTTATCTGCCTGTGGCATTACTGGATACTAAACTCAATGTCCTGGTGGTTAGATTAGCATACTGTATGTTACAATAGTGGCAAAACTGTTCAAAAATTCTATGGTTCATTTGGCAGCAGAAATCATAAGCCTTCCTTTGATAGGTTTATTATTGATATGAAATATTGTTACTCTCAAGGTGTAGAAAATTTATATTTTTTCACACATAAACAGAAATTAAAAGACACTGTTTTAACTGTGAGCATTCAGAAGATTGAAAAGCATTAATGCATGGTCCATTTTTGTGTAATGTGGTATGGTAGTATAAGGAAGTAAAAGCAGTGAAAAAATGTCTTAAGCAACATTCTCATCAATATTTGGTTTTGTCATTCATAGTTTTTAAAAAATAATCTAACAATTTAAAGAGTAATCATATATCAGGTTCAAGTGCTATGGGCAGTTTGGTTTAGGAACTAGTGGTTAAATTAGTCATTGATCATTAACCTTAGTTCTAAGCATAGGAAATTATATACCTGTTACATTGTTTCTACATTATCTCCATTCATTGTTGTGTTCTAATAGTGACTTTCAAAGCAGCCTGTAAGGTAAAAAGTTTTGTAATGTTTTTATATCAAGGCTCTGTAACTTTTGACTTAACTTCAACATATATACCAAAAGTGATTGTACAAATTGAATTTTCTTAAGGGGATGTCAAATGATGAAATATACAAAATTATAAATGAATTTAAATATAAAATCTTGTCTGGTTCAAATAGATTTTCATCTAAAACTTTCAGTTGCTCTAAAGGGAAATCAATTGAAATATTAGTACTTATGATTACTTACTGTATATGCAAAGGAATTTACCTAGATATTTTAAAAGTCAGTGTACTCAGACCCATAAGTTAAAAATAAAAAATAGATTTTTTGGCAAGCATAATGTATTGACCAAATCATACCATAGCTTCAGAAAATGTAATTCACAACAGTAGCAATAGCAGACCATTATCACTTAATACTAAAAGTCCTTGATGATGATAACAAAGTGATTGGCTAATTTCTTGACATGTCCAAGGCCTTTGACTCAATAACTCATATAATGTTAACTCGAAAGAGTCCAGAAATATGGAATTAAAGATCATTTAAAGAAATTTTGCAATCTTACTTTCAAAATTGCAAGTAGTTCACAGAAATTCACTGTCAAAATAAAGGAAATGCCATAACTAAATCATATACCAAGCTATGATATACTTAAATTTAGAGTACCTCAGGGATCTGTGCAAGGCCTGCTGTTGTTTTGGTTTGTGTGAATGGCCTGCCTAAATTTAACAATTGTATCACATGCAGAAGATATAACCCTGCTAATTTCTTGAAAATCTCTTACTGGCTTAGAACAAACAAATCATAGCGAATCAGTCGGGAATTATTCACAAGTATGTAATAAATAATAATAATTTAATTTTAAATCTATTCAAAACTAATGTATTTATGTTTCATGAGAGAACGAAGGCTTTCATGACTGGAGTCATAGGTGTAACTGTGATATTCTTCTGGGCTGTTTTACCGTAGTCTGCTGGAGATGAAGATTCCAGACGTTTTGACTGCAACTACGGCAGACATCTTTGGTGGTGGCAGGGACAAGTTCTCCTCTCTGGTAACACCATATCTTAAGCGTTGGCTGTCAGAGTCACTTTATTTATACTACCTATCCCGCTACAAAGTGACCTACTTAAGATACACAAGCCGAAAGTGCCTCTAAGGCTCATTTTTAACGGGATAGGTTCCCAACCTCATAACCAAGATTCTAACCGGTTTACTACAGTCCCATGTCGGTAAGACTGATTTGTTCATCAAAGACTCAACTCATTTCATCCAGAAACTCCAAAATCTCACTGTGCAGCCCCATGATCTTATTGTTAGTTTCGACGTTGTGTCCCTTTACACCATGGCTCCCATACGGAAAGCTTTCACACAGCTTAAACACGTTTTCTCCGAAGACATAATAACACCCTTCAAACAGGTACTCACCACGACTTACTTCCAGTGGAACCACTCATTCTACTAACAAATAGGCGTTGCTATGGGCATTCTATCGAATCCGGTTGTGGCGAACTTTTTGATGGAATCTTTGGAGATCACAGCACTAGATACGGCTTTACACAAACCTACAGTCTGGCTCTGATACATAGATGACATTTCGTCATTTGGTCCCACGGACAGGAAGTTCTACGAGAGTTCCTCTACCTCAACAGCATCAACCCCCGTATCCAGTTCTTTATGGAAAATGAAGATGGACAGCTAGCTTTCCTGGACGTTCTGGTTAGCAAAAAAACTGATGGCACACTTGGACACACAGTTTACCGCAAGCCCACTCATACTGATCGCTGCTTGAATAAGAATTCCAGTCATCCGAGGGAGAAACATGCCATGATAAAACTACTACGCTCAGTAAAAGATCCCCGTAACCCTTTTTCGTCGACCCCTCAGGGGCCCAATTTTTGGGTATGGGGCTTAGCGACCCCGAGGCACCCGAGCTACTCCCGCATGTCCACTCTAAGCGTGTTTGACTCCTTTTTATTTCGCCTCTATTTTATTTTTTATTCGTCCTACTTCCCTGTTCTTTCTCTGATAGGTACCCTCGTGTTTGACACGGTAAAAAGTGACTGGGTAACCGCGTAACTCCCAGCACTGGGTTATCATGTACGACAGGAGCGTATCCCCTGGTAAAGGCCAGGCCCGGGGAGGGGCCATTGCATGAGCTGTTGAACTTCCTGTAGGCCATTGGGTCCCTTTGTCAACCCACAGGAAGGTGTGACTATGAGGTTACTTTGTTCAGTGCAGAGCAAGTAACCTAAGCCGTAGTGGCGCCCAGGAAGCAGCCTGCCATCGGAGACAGTTGCAATGGTGGAGGATTAAATCGCTATGGTACTCGAAAACATCATATACATTTTAAACGAAAAAGAGTTGACGTAAAGGAAGTATGCAAGAAGTCTTTTCCTCGATACTTAATGCTGAGTGGTACCGAAGATGGTCAATCGTTTACTAAGGTAAACCCATTTATTATTCAACAGGGCATTGATGCCATAGCTGGACCGGTTAAGTCCTCTACTCGTCTACGTAACGGATCACTTGGTGGAGACACGTGGGCTGTCTCAAACCAGCTCACTGCTCATGGCGACGCTACTCCACGGCTATCCCATCCGTGTTGAGCAACAAAAGACAATTGAATTCGTCGCGAGGAGTTGTTACCACCAATGTACTAGACGGAATGTCCGACCCGGAAATCCAGAGTTGTCTGGAAGACCAAGGGGTTATATTGGTATATCGTGTGCAGGCAAGGCAAAAGGGGGAATTACAGCCGATCCGGACTCTTTTCCTCACGTTTGACAGCGTAGAATTACCGCAGAAGATAAAGGCGGGCTACGAGTTGATTGAAGTGCGCCCATATATCCCCATTGCGATGTTTTCAGTGTCAACGTTTTGGACACACTCGCATATCCTGTAAGAGTGCCGTTTACATCTGTGCAACCTGCGGTCAAGGAAGTCGTCGAGGGAGCTTGTACATCCGCTCCCGTCTGAGTCAACTGCCGCGGTGATCATCCAGATTCGTCCCGCGACTGCCCTCGTTTTAGAGAGGAGTGCTGTATTCAGGAAATCCGGGTGAAAGAAAAGCTCTCCTTCACTGAGGCTCGGAAGCGATAACCAATCTCGCCAACCTATGGTACCTAAGATCGATACATACAGCGCAGCAGCTTCTTTTGCGGTCAAGAAGTGCGATTGCTTTATGCAGACTTGCGACCTTGCTTTTACACGGGTCCCTACTACGCCCAGTTCTCCGAAGCGCTCTACCGAGAAGCCGAAACTGATAGTTTTTAATGCCCTTGAAATTATGTTCAAGACCAGCTACATGAGAACTGACTTTTTGAAATCGTCAACTCCTCTTGAAAAGAAAAAGTGCCCTTCTCTTCCTCACAGGTCCAACTCCCATTACGGGAGCAGGCCCGCTAGGCGGTCGCCGTCACCCCCTATATCTACGTCCAACTGATTCCAGGTGTTGGAATCGGTGGATACCTCTCAGCGGGAGAGCCCTCCCTCTGAGGACGCCATGGAGCAGGATGTGCCTGCTCCAGGCAAACCACCGAGCCCCACGCGAATTAAAAAAGGGCGGTTGATTTGTCTTTGGCCGAGCAAAAAGTAAGGTGGTCTTTTATCTGTTTTATTTCGTTTTAACAATGGCTATCCTTTCGTGGAATGTGCGTGAACTCCGCAGTCGAAGACCTGATCTGGAGTTACTTTTACGTAGGCTGACTCTCCGCTCGTGTGTCTCCAGGAGACCAAACTTCGCCCGCAAGATTCTTTCACTTTGCGCAGTTACTCTTCCGTGAGATTTGATCTACCTCCCGAAGATGGCACTCCCGCGCATGGCGGAGTTTTAATTTTAATTACAGATGACGTGTACATTCATTACACCTCCAGACTCCTTTATAAGCTGCTGCAGCTAAGTTCACTTCTCTGGCATTACTTTTTCAATCTGCAGTATTTACTTGCCTCCATCTGCTACTGTCACAACCGTTGATCTTGATTATCTTTTTTCGCAGCTACCACCCCATGCCCTACTTTTGGGGGATTTTAATGTGCGTTCCAACACGGAGTGTGCCAGAGGTAGCATGTTGACAGACTTTCTAGACCGTCACCATCTCATTCTGCTCAACACTGGTCAATCTACTTTTATTTCTGACAGTACTCATTGCTTTTCACACTTGGACTTATCCTTTTATTCTGCCTCACTTGCTGTTCGTTTTATTTGGAATCTCCGATTAATACTCTAATGACTACTTTGCGTGTCAGATACAAGTTCTCTCTCCACACGCACATTCTCAGCATGCGTCAAGATGGCTTTTTGCAAAGGCGAATTGGCACCTTTTCCGATCTATGACCGTGTTTTCAGGGTGTGAGTTTCCATCCATCGACGCCGTGATCGAGCACTTCGAAACGGTCATTCTAAATGCCGCAGAGCTGGCTATTCCTCGGCTGTGTTGCCACCTCAGACACTTTCCGGTTCCCTGGTGGACCGATGAATGCCGGGATGCTTTGCGTGCACCGGAGGTGCTCTGAGTTTTTCGTCGCCACCCTACTTCAGCAAACATGATTCGCTACAAACAACTACGCTCCTAATGCCGTCGAGTGATTAAGGATAGCAAAAAGGCATAATGGATTGCTTTTACCTCCTCTAACCACACAACGCCTTCGTCTGTAGTTTGGGAAACGCTATGCCGCGTTGCACGCAAACCTACATTTACGCCAATACCCTGTCTTAGAGTATCAAATCGAGTGCTTACTACTCCGATTGATATAGCCAATATTTTAGGACGCACTTTCGCTGATGTTTCGAGCTCCGCCAATTACCCTGCTTCATTTGGCACATTAAAGGAGCAGGTTGAGTCGAGAGGTTTCTCTTTTGCCACCGACCATTAGGAGTGCTATAATGTCCCGTTTACCGCCAGGGAATTGGAGCATGCCCTTTCTGCCTCTCGGCATTGCGCACCAGGTCCAGAATGCATTCATGTTGCTATGTTACAGCATTTAGCAGCGGAAGGTAAGGCATTTTTATTACAGATTTTTAATTTTATTTGGTGTAATGACCATTTCCTAGCGCTTGGCGAGTGACCACCGTCATTCCTATACCTAAGCCTGGAAAGGACCCACATCTTCCTTCCAGTTACCGTCCGATATCCCTCACCAGTTGCGTTTGTAAGGTAAGCGTATGATTAATGGGCGGCTTGTGTGGTGGTAAGAGTCAAGGAAATTATTGACGAACGTTCAATGCGGTTTTCGGTGTCATCGTTCCTCAGTGTCTTTTCCACCCACATAATGGACGGTTATGTACGGAAGTGTCAAACGACCGCTGTATTTTTTAATTTCGAGAAAGCTATGGTACTTGCTGGAGAAGCGGTATTCTTAGAACGCTTTATGATTGGCGTATACGTGGCCGTATATCTGTTTTTATTCGGGAGTTATGCAAGACCGGCTTTTAATGTTCGCATGAGTTCAGTTTTATCTTCTCGTTTTACTCAAGAGAAGGTGTACCTCCGGCCTCGGTACTTAGTTGCACACTGTTTGCCATCGCCATCAATACCATTGCTGAGTGTTTGCAGCCAGAAATCCAATCGTCGTTGTTCGTTGACGATTTTCCCATTTTTCTTTCCTCGCGGAGAATTTGTCTTTGGAACGCCGCCTCCAATGCTGTCTCGACCGCCTTTACGTTTGGAGTGTAAACCTCGGGTTCCGTTTCTCCGCAGAGAAGACCGTCTGCTTGAATTTCTGGCGCCATAAGAAGTTTCCTCCACCATCTCTCCATCTTGGCCCAGACGCTCTTGGTTTCGCAGACGAAGTGCGGTTCCTTGGCTTGGAAGTTGATAGGAAAGTATGCTGGTCATCGCATATAGCACAACTCAGAGGCAAGGTGAACGTTCTCTTTGTATTTTACGTGCTTTAAGTGACATATCCTTGGGAGCTGATCGGACTGTTCTTTTACGTTTTTATCGATCTCTAATCCGGTCTAAACGGATTATGGCTGTGTATTTTATGACTAGCGCGACCTACGTTCTTCGTCGTCTTAACCCCATTCATCACCGGAGTATCCGTGTCGCTCTTGGAGCATTCCCAACCAGTCCTGTGTCAAGTTTATGTGCGGAATCTGGAGAGCCTCCGTTGTTTTATCGTAGGGATCTTTTACTTGCGGCGTATGGTTGTAGATTAGCTACACAACCTCGTCATCTCACGAATGAGCCGTTTTTTTAATGTGTCTCTCGCTCCATTTTATACTGCTCGGTCTTTTACTCCTAGGCCTCCTGGGTTTCGTTTTAGGGAGTTATTAAGGACATTGGACTGGGAGTTACCTGCTTTTTTCCTAGCTGGGGGAAGCGTCTTCCCTCCCCTTGGCCTTTAGCAGAGGCCCCCGTTCATCTTGGGCTTACGTCCTGTCCAAAATCTTCGACTGCAGCACCTATTATTCGTCATCATTTTAGCGAGATCATCTCTTCTTTTACTGGACGAAATTTTATACATACCGACGGCTCGAAATCTGACATAGCAGTAGGATGTGCATTTGTTTCTAATGGAGCTAGTTTTTCGTTTGGTCTTAACGTTGCGACATCTATTTTTATGGCGGGGCTTTATGCTATTTATCGGGCGATTTTATTTATCTCTGACCAGGGGCTGGGGAAAAGTGTCATTTGTTCCGATTCTTTGAGTGCCGTGTTATCTTTTAAATAGCTGTACAACTACCACCCTCTTGTACAGAAGATCCAGGATGTAGTGTTTACGCTTCTTGACGCTGGCGTCAGGGTGACACTGCTATGGCTTCCTGGACAGTGGGACTTCCGGGTAATGATGCAGCAGATGTCGCAGCTAAATCCGCCCTTTTAGACCCTGTTGAATTTGAGCAACGTTTTTACTCGAGGTATTGTACATATTCTTTACGTCGAGGCGTTCTCTCGCGCTGGCGCGAGGAATGGGATGTAATCCCTACGAATAAGCTTCGAGAATGTAAATCCGCTCCCTTTTAACTGGTCGACTTCTTCTGGAGTAGTTCGTTGCGAAGAAGTAATTGTAGCACGTTTGAGAATTTGGCATTGCCGTTTTAGTCACCGTCACCTTTTTAATGGTCATCCAGCTCCAACTTGTCCTCACTGTGACCACCCGTTTACACTGTGTCACATTTTACTTGAATGCCATCATCTAGCAACTTTTAGACTTTCTCTAAGTTTATCCTCCTCTATTGAGGACTTACTTGCAGATGATGTGGTTGCTGTTGAGCGAGTGCTCAACGTCTTATCCGTGTTTGTGGTCTTTGGAGAAAGGTGTGAGGTTCTATCATTTTACTCATGACGGCATTTTTAGACTATCTTAAGACTGTTGTGCTATCAGCTCTTGCTGAAACGTTTTAGTACCAGTCTTTATTTGTTGTGTAGCATATTGCCCTCGTTATTTGTTTTGGGGGTTTATTGTTACCATTTTAAGACTATTATAAGACTGGTGTGCTTTCAGCTCTTGCTGATGCGTTTTAGTAACAGTCTTTATTTGTTGTTGGCCATATTACCCTTGTTGTTTGTTTTGGGGTTTTATCGTTACAATTTTAGCCAATTATAGCACTTGTGTTTTCCGCTCTTGCGGCTGTGTTTTAGTACCAGTCTTTTGTTTGTTGACTATTTTACCCTTTTTATTTATTTTGTTTTTTTTTATTGTTATTGCCCAATGTGCTTAATGCACTTTTCTACATTGGACTTGGGTGTAGATATTTTATTCTTGGATCAGTTTTTAGTGTGTTTGGGCGCTAATGATCTTAGCAGTTTTGCGCCCTTTAAACAATAATCATCATCATTTGTCGTCGGCGTCTACCGTATTCCCTGCTCCTGCGGTTCGGTCTACATCGGCACGACACAACGCAGCATTAACACCAGACTCAAAGAACAGAAAATAAACTGTCATCTAGGTCAGATAGAGAAGTCAGCGGTAGCAGAACATGCCATCGAAGTGGAGGAGGAACACATCATCAAGTTTCAGGACATCAATATTCTTTCATCTACGATACATTGCCATGCAAATCTACAGCGAGAAGCGATCGAAATCCACAAACACCCCAACAATTTCATCAGGAAAGGAGAAGCTCAAAAACTAAATAGCAACTGGTTTCCAGCAATCGACAACAAAGTACTACATACAACACATGAAAACATAGCAAGCCTATCGCAAGAGAACAGCAGCACAGGAGAGACCAAGCTCATTCCACCAGCTGACAGGCAGCCGCCCGGTCCGGACCAATCAGCCGGGAGCACTGGCAGTATAAATAAAGCGACTGACAGCCAATGCTTCAGAAGAGATGTTACCAGAGAGAAGAACCCATCCACGCCACCGAAGATGCCTGCCGTAGTTGCAGATGAAATGTCTGGAATCTTCATCTCCAGCAGACCATGGCAAAACAGCCTGGAGGAATATAACAGTTACACTTATGTTTCATCACAACAATAATAGGCATAGGAATAAAAATATGTCATTGTTGGAGAGGTTATAGAACAGGTTAAATATATTAATTTCTTAGGAATCAGTTTATGATCAGTTATTGTTCCAACACCATATAGACTTTATTTGTAACAAGATAAGCTCATAATCTATCCTACTTCTGTTAAGCAATTGAAGTCTACGGAAGTACATATAGTTTAAACATGAATAGGCTTTTAGTTCTTCAGAAAAATTGTTTGAGATATATATAACTATATATATAGTTATATAGTAGACAAGAATTTCATGTGGAATTATTTTTAAGGAATGTAAAATGTTGACAATAATCTCATTGTATATAAAGTAATCCTATTTGTTGCAAATAATGTGCATGACAAGCTCCTAAATAAGGATTGCCACAAGTATAACACTGAAAATCAGAGCAACTATCGACTAAATGTAAACAAAAGAGATCCAGAAGATATTGGTAATCTTTTGGATAATAAATTGTCTCAATCAATTAAAGCTCAAAAAGTGATGAAGCTACAAACTGAATTGAAATCTTTTTTAATGATGAATGTATATTGGTAACTAATATTGATGACAAATTAATCTGAATATGTTCTATTGATTTTAAGTTGTATGGTGTATAACCATCATTACTGTGTTTTGACACTAATATTCTTCTGTAACAATTATTGTTGTTGCTGTTGTTGTTATTGTTGTTATTATTATTATTATTATTATTATTATTATTATTATTATTATTAATCCTTATTCTAGTTGAGCTTATACAAAAGTGTGGCATCTTGAGCTCTGAGAAGAACTATTCCAAAGGAGCACATTAGTTTTGCTTGGTAAATTATTGTAGTTATGTAACAGATTTTAGATATAATTACTGCTTGTGATGGGAGTTGACTTTTGTAATTTATTAACTTCTTTGTAATGAAGATAAGTGGTTAGGTTAGCATTAAGAAGTAAATGAGTATTATTATTAGTTTTAAACATTGCAAATTTGAGTATGCAAGTTGTTTAATAAGATTATGTTTTGTACTGCTTTATGACAGGCATCCCCTAAAATTATCATGCTAACACCAAGTATATCTTCCATTCATTACATTAATAGAAAAGTGCTCTTATAATTCATTAATTTGAAAATGCCTCTGAATGTTAACTGACCCATAGGCTGACAAATTATTGCCTGTCTTGATACCTTTAAATCAGTGGCTACTTGAATTACAGACTGCCTACCTCTAACATAGTCAAAGCATGAATCTTCTCAACAATGAGCTTTTTATGGCCCCTTATTATTATATTAGGAGCAGAAATATACATATTCAAAAATAGCATTTACAGTAAAAATCTAATGACTGGAATGATATGTAAAGGAAACTCCCTGTATACATAAAAAGCTCATTGTTGAGAAGATTCATGCTTTGACTGTGTTAGAGGTAGGCAATCTGTAATTCATGTAGCCACTGATTTAAAGGTATCAAGACAGGCAATAATTGCTAATGGCTATAAGCTTCTGCCATGCACTCGAGATTTGCATGATTTTCAACTCTGCCCTTGTCCTTTAATAATAGTGGGAGAGAACCAAGTCTGGCACATTATTCATGTAAAAATTTCCTTTGTGTTAAAAATGTAAAAATTTTAATTGCTGGCACTGTACTTAGCAGTAGTCATCCTCGCTATTAATGCTGGAGTACAATCAAGTTTCTCTATGCTATAACGAAGAACTTCTTTTCAGCAGATGTAGAGAAACTTCTTTCAATTGGAATTGCTGCAAAATAATAATGACTTTTTCAACAGCTGCTCATGTCAGCATAAACCTGGATTGCATAACTTAAATACTGATACTGCTGAATATTTGCAATCTTAATAACTAGAATTAACCATCATGCATGCATGGCTGAATATAAAAAGAGAAAGAGAAAAAGAGAATTGCATAATAAATATCATATTACATTTATTTTAACAAGAAAATTAATTCTTCTATTTTTCATGGAAGCAAACACATTGATGGTCCTTTGATTAAAGTTTGGAATTGTTTTCTTTTTATTTAGTTTATTTATGGACACTCTTTAACATCTTAGGTCATCAGTGTCCCATTCAAATCAGGGCGTGAAATGGCTGACAAATTTTGCTCAGAGGCCTCTTTTTTCAGGCTTGAGGTTCTTTAATATGCCGTAAATGTATGACACAGGACCCATGGCTTTACTTCCCCTCCAAAGGAAGCCATACTTAGGATTTTTACACCTGAAAAAAAACCATCGATCTTGGGTTTAGGAGGCATGTATGGTTACGACTACACCACCAGGACTGACAAGTTTTGAATCTGCAGGATGAGTTTTAACTCAAATTAACACTTGAAGCTGATAAGCCCAATTTTTTTAATTTCAATATTCTCTTCCAGTGGCTTCAGAGAATAAGACTTAGAAATTAAACTTTACATAGTATACATTTTCTTTACATTCAATTAATACAAAACTAAACAAAGCAACTACTTCATGAATGAAACGATGATTATGGCTAGTGAAATCTCTCTAGAGTGTTTACATGAGAACATCGTTATTTCAAATATAATATTTTTTAATATTGAAATAACTGCAAGTTACCTTATATTTAATATATATGGCTGTGTTGTGGTTAATATAATGTTTCACTATAATTATTTAATATTCTTTTAAAATATTTTATTCAATTTTGTAATGTAATAACAATCACTCTATATAAAACAAAGGCAAACTTTTCTGGGAACTTACATGATGAGAGATGTTGTTTTATTCGCGCATTCACATTGACTTCTGCAGGTAAGAGGCTCCTTCCATCACTACCTCTTACTTACCTGAATCAAAACATTCCACAAGCTTATGGAGACATTGGTTTACAATGACTGCAAATCAAGTCCCCTACAAATAATAATCACAAATACAAACAAGCACAAAATACAATTCCCCTATAGATATCATTTTATTTTATATTATTATTATTATTATTATTATTATTACAATTATTATTATTATTGTTATTAACATATAAAATGCATCAGTAGTTATAGCTAATTAAATTTTGAAAATTTTCAAATAGCACAAATCAGCAAGCATCTATGGTAATCGTCTATGCTAATTTTAAGCAGAGTGCAAATAACATTTAATGTATAAATATGTGGTAAAGTTAATAATGAAATATGATTTCATATAAAACAGTAATATGTTTCATATCAAAAATCCTTATATTTCACTTTGAACTTGTAACCTTATTGTCAGCTAACTAAAACTAGAAAATTTTATTGAACTAAAGGGCATGTAATGTTAATAATGATTTTTACAAATTTGCAATAATTTACATTCCTTGTGCTATAAAATTGGTTCTGCAGTAATATATTGAAATTTATTGAAAGTGCCGAGAAAAATACAAACTACAAGGGGTCTCCACCTATCTGGCCCAGGCCATATTAGGTGTACCTCCTCATGATTAACGAAAATTTTAATACTATAATGATTTTATACCTACCCTTTATGTAAAGTCTAAATAATTAAATAAAGTACAAAATTTCCACCTTGTTTGCATCAGAGCTTGGTCCCCGGTTCATCAGCAGTAGGCTATTGAATTCCAGGAGACTAGACTCCAACTCAACCCAGGAGGCTAAAATAAAATATTTCAATTACTATACCTATACCATTATTTTATCAACTAAAAACTATTAATTTTGTTATTTCTCAAACGTCTAAGAAATTTGAAATTTATAAAGTGATAAGAAAAATTAAAAAACAAACTACAACAGGGCCTCCATCTATGACGCCTCACAATTACCATTGTTGAAATAGTAATACATTTATACTAACATCTTTACCTAAATTAGACAGTTAAACAAAGTACAAAATTTTCACATTGATTGCATCAGTTCCCAGTCAATGGTTTATCAGCAGCATCCTATTGCAATTCCAGAGGACTAGGCTCCTACCCAACCATGGCACTAAAACAAATATTTCATTTACCACCAATTGCACCAATTGCACCAATTATTTTGTCAGCTAACATCCCTACAAGCTACCAATTCCTGTATTTTTCAAATACCAACTATAATGCTACATGTATTCACTTTCTAGAGCAATTTTCAATATCTCAAGCTCAATAATTCAATAAATTTAATTTAATTTCACTCCCAACCGTTCCCAGACCTTCCATAAAAATCTGCTAATTTGGGTATCTGCCCACGATCTTCAAACTCTTTCTGAATACAATTCCTTTATTCCTCATTAACCATATCTCTAATTAGACATCCCCTCCAAACATTTGTGGCTTTACATTGGAAGATAATATGAATTTCATCTTCCTTCTCCTCACAGATGGGACACATTCCTGGAATAATATCTCCCCTCATTCCCCTTAATTTCCAAACACCTAATTGAAACCATGCTATCCCTTCTCTTTCATTTTTCTTGCAAATTAGTGTACACTTCTTTTCTGGATCATCTTTTAATTCTTTATAATATGCTAATGAGCTTTTCTCCCTAATCTGGGCAAATAAAACTTGTCTATCCATTCTTGATCTCACTTTCCTCCAACAACCTCTTCTAAAATATAGAATTTTAACCCAAAAATCTCCTAATCCATTTCTAAATAATGTTCTCTAATTTGTTCAACCAGGTATTAGATACCCAATTTTTTTTTCTTGATATTTCAGGTATATTTTTACAATGTCAGTGTCCAATAGCTCTTGAACCCTAAATAAATATTTCAATACTTTCTCCATCATTAACTCTCTGACCTCTGTCAATGCTCCTGCATTTGCATGATTTATTGTGGAACTCCCAAAATTAATTACAGAAAATTCTTAGTATAAAATCTACTTTACACCATCCCTTCTCTATACCCCAAATTTCCATCATGATTCAACCAAGGCAAAATAAAGCCTTTCAAACCACTTAATATTCATTACTGGCATCCTAGATAAACATTTTCTTATCACTGTCATGACCATTTTTCCATTTGCCAATGCAGTTCTTTTCTGTTATTCTAACCTCCATTACTACTCAACTTTATGCCCAGATCTATCTGAATTTCTTTATCTGCCACAAACCATTTCTCATCCTTACACAGCTTATTTTTCTTCTTAAAAACAATGATTCTAGTTTTTTTCTGATTCACCTTCATTCCCTAATCTTCACAATATCGATCTCACCTATAGCTAACTTTAAGCCAATTACTGATATTGAACATACTACCAAATCATCTGCATAAAGTAACCAGGAATATTATTAATTGTAGGCACGTGAGTACAAACATGCTTCAAGCTATCCAAAATATCATTAAACAAATTAAACAATATGGGACTTAATTTAAAACCTTGCCTAAGCCCTCTCTCCTGTCCCACAGCATTAGTAACTTATCCAAAGCCACATTTAACATAAAATCTGTTTTGAAAATATAAATCGTCTAATACACTTATCATATTCCCACTTAGACCCTTCTTACTTAATTTGTACCATAGAACTTCTCTATCCACCCTATCATATGCTTTTTCTAAATCAATAAATATAGCGTACAATCTACCTCTTTTCTTTGCTAAATATTTATCTATCATTATTTTAATGATAAATATATTATCCACTGTTTTCTTTCTTTTCCTGAGCCCAGTTTGGTAGGGCAATATTCTTTGGTATTCTTCTGACCAATTTTGAATTCTCTTTGCAAATATTCCTGTAAAAATTCTCCAAAATTGGATAACAATGCAATTCCTCTATAATTAGGTTAGTTTCATTCCCTTTACCTGTTTATATGGGGTGTATAATTGCCATACACCAACTTTTGGCACCCTCTTCTCTTTAATTATATTCAAAAACCTTGTTAAACCTTTTAGTCTATCTGGATTTTCACACCAAATTTTAAAAAAACTCTGTAGGTAAACCATCGATTCTTACTGCCTTATTTCTCTTAAATTTACTAACTTGACTATAAACTTCTTCCTGTGAAAATGGTCTATCCAGCTCCTCAACATAATTAATAAAAACCTCTAAATTCTGATTCTCCCATCCCTTAGTTTCCAGAACAAACTCTGAAAATGTGTAATCCATTTATTTGGACTTATGATCATAGATACATTATTTCTCCCCTCTTTCACGTATTGATTAATAATCTGCCAAGCTTGCTGCCCTCTTTCTTAATCTAGCTTTTGCGCAATTTCCGCAGCTCTAGCTATCCCCCATTCTTGCTTCTTTTGATCGAGCAACTGCCTATGTCTCTCATGCAATTGGATCATAATGCCCCTATCCATTTCATCATTTTTCTCTCTCCATCTTGCAACTGCCTCCCTTACCATATATCTCATTCCTCTACACTCTTCAACAAACCAATTACCATAAACTTTATTTTTCCCTCATTTGCTGATAATCATATCACTTCCAGCCCATTTAAGCATAAACTCACACAGTCCTACACTTATACCTATGCAAATAATTAAATTACTTCCATGCACACCAACCCTAGCCATTGCTGAATCCAGCATCTCATAAAACCAGCATCAGCCCAGGGGCCCACTTATAGGTAAGCTTAGTACCAGATTCGCACGTATTCTCTCTTCTCCTGACGAAGCACTCCTCGCTGCACCATGCCATTATTAATGGAAAATGGGAACTTATTCCAATTGTTTGTTACCTTGAATTCCCAAACTTTACCCAAAATACTGTCACTACACAATACATAATCCACAACACTCTGTTCCCATGCACTTGTAAACATAAATTCACCAGTTTCATCTTCTCCCCAGCAATCATTCAGCATTACAAAGTCATTGTTCTCCCAAAACTGAATAATTTTAGCCCCTCTTCATTCACAACCTTGTCTCTACTATCCCTAATCCATATTTTGCTAGATTCATCTCTCCCCATAGCTACCCACACATTTAATTCCTTAATCTCCAACTCTCCAACAGGGAATTCTGTTTTTATATTTAATAATTCCATTTCCAATTATCTAAAGAGGTCTGGACTGTGAAATTAGGAATTTAAGGGCAGATTGTACTATGCACCAATGCACAAGTTCCACTCTCGCATTAACACCCACATAAACTCACTAATTTTTTATTGCCTCTCCTTCGCTTTGCTTGCAAGAGTGCTCCCCTTCTTCAGAACCTGGACCTTTAATGTTCTTCCTTTAACCATGTTTGCCAATGAAATCATACCCCTGAACCTTAATGTACTCATTACTCTCTAACCAGGTTTCAGCTAGCACTAACACATGGGCCTTATTCAAAATTTCCTTGAAACAACCTGCATTCATCCCTCTATATATTCCTTCACAGTTCCAAAAACCAAGTTTCACAACCTTCTCTCTTTCTTCCTCACCCTATTGTGAACCACAACGGAACCTAAATAAAACCAACTTGCTTTTGCTCCTGAGCACTCTCCCACTATTGAGATGTTGATTGACACTAACTTCCTGATATTCCCCCCACCAGCACAAGACACACTATGCTCCACTATGTCTCCAATTTGCAATAACTGCCTCTCTGAGTGGACATGACACTAGATGAACTTGACCTTGACTGAGCTGATACTTCTTACTCCAAACTCGTGGTCTTGACCTACTTTCTCTAGATGCCAGCTGGGTGGCAAAGGCCAATTCCTTCTTAACCAGTGATATTCTCATATGTGATGTCATCCTTCCCCCTCTTTGTCCACATATGGACTCCCATTTACTCTGCGAACATGTTGATCTGGATCCACTTTGACCCTTGTACTTCCAGTCCTTTTGTTTCCCTTTGTTATTGTTGCAGTTTGCCTACTCATTTCCTCCTCATTCCTTCTGCTGATGTCTCTTAGATCCTTTTCGAATTCATCAACTGGCTGATTGTCGATCCAAAGCTGTAGGTTACGTATGTTACGCGCGTTTACCCTCTAATCTTGACTTTTTCATCTGTTGCACTAGTTCTTTCTTCAGGATTCTCTGCTCCACCAATAAATCTCTATTAATAAACAAATTTGTCCCTTTGAATTGTTTAGATCTTTTCAATGCCTCATAGACAGTTTGCATGGTTACAAATCTAACCACTATCATTCTTCTTCCTCCATTCTTCCCAACTCAAAAAGCTTCAGCAATTCCCATCTGTTCAGAACCACCTCCATTCTCCCCTCCAAAATCTTTTTCACTTCCTGAATGAGCCACAATCCTTTTCTTTCCTCTATACCTGATATTATCAAATTTAAATTTTCGATATCTTTTTTCCAAAGTTTCTACTCTTCATTTGATGACTTGGACTTCTGTTTTCATGTTTTGAATTTCAATTTTGATTTCATTTTTAATTTCTCTCTCCACATTGTTCATTTTATTCCCCAACCTTTCTTCCAACCCTGCAATATAGTTCAGGTTTCTTTACCTGCTCCATAACACCATTAGGCCCAAGATTGATCTCTACTCTTCTAATGATTAGTAACTCACCTATTACATACACCACAGCAAAAATATTCCCCATCTTTCCATGTTGCCCTTTTTTTTTAAATAGATTCCACTTAATACCGCCAAACAGACCTATTCTTGCTCTATAAATCTCTATGTTCATTCCCATTGTAACTTATGTCACTTTTCAACTTCTTCCTGCAGCTCCCAAGAAACACATCCTCTCTCCTTCACTGCTAACTTAGCACCATCATATGACTATTGCAATAATATATATAAATAATTATGGTAAAGAGTAGAAGATAATTACCATTTAATTCCACTATAATTGATTGTAACATTAAATACAAACTTAATATTTCAGCTAGATAAAGTTTTATCAAAATTTAATCTATTATAGCATTCTAACATTATGTGTAATATTATTTAAAATGAGAATTGTAGGAAAGTAATAAGTACAAGTTAGCAATAACCACAGGAATTTTCTGTTCAGCAGTTTTACCAGGATGGTGCACGAATCGAGGCAGCATTCAGGAAGTACTTTCATCGTGCTGAAGTACAACAAGAGAAGGATAGCTATGAAATAATTGTCTGCCATGGCAATGTAATCCGCTACTTTGTGTGCAGGTGAAGAAATGTTAAATAAAGTTAATAGTATGTAAAGCACATTTTATGGTATGAGTTTTGTTCTATATTAACTTAAAGAAATGGGGTAAAAAAGAAAAGAAAGGAGCATAATGATGTCATAACTGCAGCACATAAGTTTGTGGTTTAATTAAGAAAACAATTAACTACAAAACTGAAAAGCTGTTTTCTCTACATATTCTTGCTAGTTCTTTGCTCCAACTTCTTTAAAATATCCAGTTAAAATTCTTTTAATTCTTATTCAAATTACTGTTCTGCAATTATTATGACATCTTCAATATTTGAAAATTTTATTCTATTTAAATTGTGAAATAAATTACGGAAGAAATAATAGAAAATGAAAAGGCTAAGTGTTTCAGAACTTAAAGAGTGAAGATCTGCAAACTGTGAGGAGTACCGTTGTCATGAAAAAACAAGATTCATATTGAAAGCTTCGTTGTTGTTTGGAAATTAGTTGCTGTTTGACAAAAAGAGCAACTTAATACACTTTTTCATTATTGGTTGCACAATTTTTCAGATAATCTAACAAACAGAACTCCAGCTTGATCTCAGGAGTTATATACCTTATCTTGCTTGAACTCTGTTTTGAATCTCTGTGGACATGAAAAACCACCATCTCCATTTATTGGAATGTCCTTGGTACATGTATATATCCATCCATAGTCACAACACATTTAAAAATTCTAAAGAATCCAGCTGAAATTAATCCAAAATGGCTTGTAAAGCAACCACTTGATGCTCTTTGGTCAGCATTGAAAATGTACTAGGCTGAGAATTTTTTCAGAAAGACATTTCCAATCTTCAAGGCAGATTCTTTGATTACCCAAGAGCATGACATGAATGGCTCCCACTCTAATTGACATTGAGTTGCTCTCTCAGGATGTTACTTATCTTGTGTGTATGTGTGAATGCCCTGTTCTAACTCAGCAACCCATTTTTGACTGCAAATTACGAACAGCACCTACCACCTATTGTACACTCCTGGAAGAAAAATATGACCTATATATATATATATATATAGTGGTCTCCACTTTGACTTTGAATCCTTTATGTCTGAAAGCAAGCTGCTCTTAGTCTCACCATGCTGCTTATCAGGATAGTGATGTTCATTTTACCTTATATGTCATATCATAAGATGCAACAGGAAAAATGATCTATGATTTTATGTTACAAAGTGGCAGACTTCCATTTAAAGTGAAAGAAAAAGAAGAAATTGTTTAATTTCCAATCACTGCATATTGGTTACATATCTTCTTTTCTTAAATATAATGCAAAATGTCATTTCTATCAGCAGTGTTTGTGTATCATGAACTATAAACCCCAACTTGTTTTACAGTCTAATAAGGAAAGAAGAGAGAGGTAATTCTTTCAGTTATGTGAAAAACTTATTTCTATACTTTTGTTAAATACTGAGAGTGCCAAAAAAATATACACACTTTCACAGTCGATATCTATTTAATATATCTCAAAGTTGGACAGAAAAACAACAGGAATGTATAGTATGATGTTCTGTAAATAGATGTGACTTACATACATTATAATAGCATTGCTATGTGACAGTTAAATCAACAATGAACAAATGAAGCCAAGATCATCGTATGATGTTCTGTAATCAGATGTGACTCACATTACATTATGTGTGCATTGCTACAACAAAATGGAGCAAGATTATTGTTTGAACGGCGGAAAGCAAATTTGAAGTGTTATTGGAAAACTGAGAATGTTGTTGAAGTTTAAAGGCAATGAAGATGTGTGTACGGAACAGAACTGCCAATGCGAATAATTGCATGTATTCAAGACAAATTTGAAACTCATGGTACCATATGCGATGTTCGTGAGGGCAGATCTGGGAGACCTCGCACAGCATCATAGTCCTCGTCATTTTGGAACCTTTTGAGTACTCACCATAGAAATCTACAAAGCAATGTGCATGTGACACTAGGTGCAGAACCAGCATACGTCGTATAATTAAAACAGCAAAGTAGAAAGTTTTCATCCCAAAACTTTTGCATACATTAAATGAAGATGATCCTGATCAGAGAATGCAATACTGTAAGTGGTTTCAGAACATGGTGCAAGAGGATGAGGCATTAATAGGGAAATTTGTTTGGTCTGATGAGGCACAATTTCAGTTGAACAGAACTGTTAACCGGCACAACTATGTCTACTGATGTGCAAACATCCACATGTTATTTTGGAAAAGGCCTTAATTTACCTGGAATTAATGTTTGATGTAGTTTGTCATATATAGGTCTAGTTGGACCATTCTTTATGAAGGAACAGTAACTGGCCCATTGTACCTGAACTTGATACACACATCCAATCTACTTGCCATTTATGCACTCTATGGAAATGAGGAATTTTACTTCCAACAGAATGGTAGACTACCATATTACCACCGAGATGTATTTGCGTACTTTGATGACAATCTTCCAAGACACTAGATAGGATGAAGAGATCCAATTGAGTTTCCACCGTGTTCTCCAGATCTAACTCCATTGGACTTCTACCTATGGGGAGCTCTTAGGATGTTGTATACCGTAAAAAATCAGCTACATTGGCAGCACTTCCGGAAGAAATTTAAACAGCATGTGCTGCAATTGCTAAGGACACTTTCACAAATGTTGCTCAATCAGTAGTTCAACATACTCAGAGCAATTGTTGTAACTGTAAGTCTAAAATGATTGGTGCTCATCATTTTCTTTTTGTGTGAATTCAGTTTTGTTATGTAAACACAGTTTTTTCTTTGCATGAAGTGTGTATACATTTTCTGGCACTGCCTGTAATATTCAGAGTACATTAAACATATTTTATATATAATATAAAACAAATATCTCTAAATCCTCTCCAAAACACAAGTACTCATTTTTCTAAAGTTACAAATAAACAATAATTACAAATAAATTCACTATAAGTCTGTAGTGTAATTTTATCTTGTATTGTAAATGTAACTAGGAACAGATGTCATATGACCTCACGCTTAAAGGGATTGTAATTATAAATCATAAACACAGAAAATAAATCTAAATTCTCATTGGTAATAAAATACCAGTACAACAAAACACAACAAAATTGTTTGGGAATTTAATGTACCCAAAAGCCATCTGCCTCAATGACTGCATTCATACATCCCCACATGGAGTAAATAAGATGGAAGTTGCAATATCATCCCAGGCCTCTCAAATTCCTGTCAGTCCTGGTGTTGTGGTAGTAGCCATACTTGTCTCCTAAACCCAAGATCGAGGGTTCGATCCTGTCCAGGATCAGTGGATTTTTTGGGCGTAAAAATCCTAAGTATGGCTTCCTTTGGAAGGGAAGTGAAACCATGAGTCCTGTGTCATATATATAGGGAGGGCATGATAAAGAACCTCAAGCCTGAAAAAGAGGCCTCTGAGCAAAATTTGTCAGCTGTTTCACGCCCTAATTTGAATGTGACACTGATGACCTGAGATGTTAAAGAGTATGTGTAAATAAACCAGATCAAATAATCAATTAAATTCCCACAATTCATGTTCATTTCTAAGTTGCTCATTTACATTATGTTGCATGTCTGCTTCTAAATGCTCTATTGGATAAAAATCTGAATTATTAGGTACCCAGGGACCTCCTTGACATCATTACAATGTTGTGAAACCACCTTTGCATGATGAGAAATGCATCTTGCAAATGCATATTCTTCACAAGGCAGCACCACCAAGAGCTGATAGTCCCCCCTACAGTGCATCAGACATTCATCTGCTATGTTGCCGTGAATGGCATACTGTGAATCAAATCTTAATGAATTAATAGGTTGATATGTTTCATTGGACCTGATCTACAAACATCATCTCATCAGATATTATGACATCTTGCCATTTTACTCATATGACAAAATGCTACATGATCAATTTGCTGGCCTTCTGTCAATGCTAACTTTTTAATTGCTGTTCTTGGAATGGCAAAGTCTTTTGCATGCTGTTCTATAGGAGGCAGGGTATCTTATTTTAATCACAAACATTCTGGAGATGTGAAACAGAAAGATTCTTGATATTTCCAACAATAAGCCAACTAACTTGGTGTTAATGCCTTCCATCTTCTGCTATCATATTTGCTTGTAATGTATCCTCTTGAAAATTTTCTTCTTGCTACCTTATAGCACTCTCCTGCTTGTTTCGTGCCAAATCCTTCCTCAATCAATGCTATTACTTTAGTTTTGCTTTCCATATTTGTCAAACAGTGATATTAGCATTTTTACATATATTTTTTTCCTTTATATTAACTTTTACAATTGTTATTTTAGGATCTTATACAATTAACACCCTGGTTGTATATTCAATTTTCCTTTAACAATAAATTTTTTGTGCTGATTCCATTATTTCTTCTGTTCCTACATTATCTCCATAGATATATTCTTCCTTTATTTTAATCACTTTCTTCCACCATTTCTCTCTTACCTTCCCTAAATAATTACCAACTTTTCTATATTAAAAAAAAACTCCTCATTGCTAATTCCAAAAAATTTTAATATCAAAATTGCTATCTGTAAACTGTCCCATTTCTTAATCCATACTTCTCTCCATGCTTTGGTTTCTGAACATTCAACTATACAATGTAAATCTTTTTCTATTTATATACACATATGAGTCAGTATTAGGTGACACTAAAACTTCACTAACTGAATCTAAGGTACTTCTTAATGGCTTGTGTGCTCGCATGAAATTGTAATCTTAAAAGAAGTGAGGAACAGTGAAGCTGAATCTGTCATCTTAACACTCTTTATACTTCACTAATCTTAAAAATATACTGAACTGGTTTCAAAGATATCTTCTCCATCTTCGGCCGTGGATAGACTGGTGTGAAAGGTTATAGTTACATAGTATCAGAAGCAATGTTCCGCTCTGGTGAAACTTTTATGAACTTAAAATTTATATTTTCTTCTTTCTGAATGTCAAAACTCATCAAATAATCCTTGTGTTTGTAGATGTAAGTCTTTTCCCAAATATCCAATTCTACTGGTCCCTGTACAGCTCTCAATAATTCAACTTTTTCCTTTATATCATGATTTTTGGTCCAAAAGTGATATGCCACGGCTGATTTTTCTATTTGTTTGTATTTTAAATTCCTCATATGTTCTTTTAGAACCTATCCCCACATTCCTCTTAGTTTTTCCTATGTAGATCTTATCACATTCAGCACATGAAATCTTGTAAATTCCTGCTTTTTTCTCCTTTGGGGTATTATCTGTAGTATTGTCTTTCAAAACGTTTAGACTAAATCTATTAGTGGGAGCCAATTTTATATTAACATCTTTAAATATTTTTTGAAATTTCTACATCACTGTTGGTTTATATGTAAATTTTCTAAAGGACATTTTCCCTTTAATTGTTGATAATGTAGTGCAATTTTCAATTCTTTTCTTCCTCTGGAATTTTTTAATCTTATTATGTATCAACTCTTCATTAAAACCATTTAAAATTGCTATTTCTTTAATTTTTTTATATTCCATGTTATATTCTTCTTTACTGATTGGCAAATTGATCAATCTGCATATCAGACTATTAAAAAGTGCATGTTTGTGAGCCATAGGATTAAAACCATTTTCTTTGATATAAATATATGCATGTGTGTCCTTTCTATGTATGCCAAATTTAAAGTTGATAGCAAAATGGCTATCAGACAGATTCGATGAATTACCAAAAGTTCAAAACCAGAAGCATAAATAATTCTATCCAATTAATTGAAGAAATAAAGGATATTAAATTATTACTTACAGATACACTAGTGTCATTTGATGTGATTTCATTGTTCCCCAGTGTACATAGAAAAGTACAGAGAAAAGCATTTAATCATTTTACAAAAATGGTTAAAAGAAATAGGAATCAATGAAACACACAGAAAAGAGTACATACATCTAACAAACATTTGTATTAATCAGTCATATTTTACATTTGATAAACATTTTTACAAACAACAAACAGGCTTGACCATGGGCAGTCCTTTATCTCCTTTTCTGGCAAATCTTTACATGAGTAATTTTGAAACACATATTACTTCAGCCTTTCCACATTTCTTTAAGTGTTGGTACAGATATGTTGATGATATTTTTGCCATAGTTAATAAAAAGTTAATTGAAGATCCACTAAAGATTTTGAATATTCAAGATAAAGATATAAAATTCACACATGAAATAGAAACAGACAATATGCTGCATTTTTTGGGTATTAAAATTATAAAAAGTAAAGAAAACTTTAAATTTGGCATATATAGAAAGGACACACATGCAGATAATTATATCAAAGAAAATGTTTTAATACTATGGCTCACAAACATGCACTTTTTAATAGTCTGATATGCAGATTGATCAATTTGCCAATCAGTAAAGAAGAATATAACATGGAATATAAAAAAATTAAAGAAATAGCAATTTTAAATGGTTTTAATGAAGAGTTGATACATAATAAGATTAAAAAATTCCAGAGGAAGAAAAGAATTGAAAATTGCACTACATTATCAACAATTAAAGGGAAAATGTCCTTTAAAAAATTTACATATAACCCAACAGTGATGTAGAAATTTCAAAAAATATATAAAGATGTTAATATAAAATTGGCTCCCACTAATAGATTTAGTCTAAACAACGTTTTGAAAGACAATACTACAGATAATACCCCAAAGGAGAAAAAAGCAGGAATTTACAAGATTTCATGTGCTGAATGTGATAAGATGTACATAGGAAAAACCAAGAGGAATGTGGGGATACATCTTAAAGAACATATGAGGAATTTAAAATACAAACAAATAGAAAAATCAGCGGTGGCATATCACTTTTGGACCAAAAATCATGATATAAAGGAAAAAGTTGAATTATTGAGAGCTGTACAGGGACCAGTAGAATTGGATATTTGGGAAAAGATTTACATCTACAAACATAAGGATCATTTGATGAGTTTTGACATTCCGAAAGAAGAAAATATAAATTTTAAGTTCATAAAAGTTTCACCAGAGCAAAACATTTCTTCTTATACTATGTAACAACAATCTTTCATACCAGTCGTCTACGGCTGAAGATGGAGGTAACATATCTTTGAAACCGGTTCCGTATATTTTTAAGGTTAAGGAAGCATGAAGAGTGTTAAGATGACAGATTCAATTCACATAGCTTCACTGTGTTAGTTTTATATGAAAATTTTTTTTAAAGATTTACAATTTTTAAAAAAATTTATTCAGTGAAGTTGTTAAATATACAAATGAGTCAGTATTAGGTGACACTAAAACTTCACTCATTTGTATATTTAACAACTTCACTCTTCCTAACTTCTTTTAAGATTACAATTTCTTTTTCTATTTCTCCACAAAGTGGACACTCTTCCTTTTTTACTTTTAATCCACTTAACCCTATTAAACCTGCTCTACCTAAAGCAAATTCCTCCCTTTTCCTTTTGTTACCAACATCTACATATTTTTCCCATCCCCATTCTTTCTTAAATTTCCTGTAATATTTCAAGGTACTGTTGTTTTGTAAACTACTCTAAATTTCTTGCTTTTCAATATCATCCATCTTTTGCTGCGGTTTATTCCATAATTCTGTTATTGATTATCTGTTGTTCATCCAAATCACCTATTCAAGTCTCTTGGATTATTCTCTTTATTTGAGCCAAACAAATAATTTCCCTTTTTACTTTCTCTCATGTCAATAAATCTTAATAAATAAATCTCCTTCTTCCCTGGATTCTATCTAATAGTTTTGAAATAGTATTAATATTTGTATATACACAGATATATGGAAGATAATGCTTGCAAGGACATCCAGATTAGTTCATTACAAAAGCACATATTTCTTTTACTTATACAATATAGATACTTACATAATCATGTTACTTATGTGGATAATATGCAGGATGCTCAGAAAGGTTCCAGATACAGGCAATATATTAATGACAATCTTATCAACTTTTGTACACCTTATCTTTCTGAACCAAGATTGGAGACACTGGTGTTGCTCATTGTCCTCATGGTGCTAGGTACCTCTTTGTATACTGCTAAACTATCTTAGGAGTTTGAAAATTTACTCTTCTCACCATCAGTTCTTCACCAACAGGAGAAAGTCACATAGTGGCAGGTCAGGACTTAAGGGAGATCAGTGATAAACATTACAGGAGTTAATTATGGCCTTGGCATTGTGGGACGAGGCAGTTTTGGCACAGACTGATTCTCAGTCATTTTAGTGTCTTCCCTACATTCCTTGCTCTCTTGACTTTCTTTGTGGGTGTGTCATCTAGGAATAACTGATGACTGATGCTTTGTTTCTGAATCATATTTATAGATCCTTGTTTCATCATCTCCTATAATTTCATAAACATGGCGAGAATTCCTGTTGTTGCATTTTTGGAGCATTTTGCAACACCATTGCACCCAAGCAACCTTTTAGTCTTCACTAAAATTGTGGAGCACCCAGCTAGAAGAAATTTTCCTCATCTTTAAATAACCATGTTCTTGAGTTCTTTTATCTAATATTAAGGGATGCCTCTAAATCCTTATAATGCAAAAAGATCCTTATTCAGGGATCTTCTTTTTGCATTATCATCTCCACAATGGTGATATACTGGTGTCACTTCTTGGTCTTCTGTTTCTCTCTGATTTTTAAAAGATATTTGGCCCCTTTTAAATTCTGTTAAGACTGAAGACTAGTATATGAAAGAGCTAGGCTTCCTAAAACCTGTATAAGTGGTTTAAAACATTTTTAAAATTGTAATAAATCATTGCACAGTAATATTCTTGCCCCAGCTCCATTGTGTGACACTGAATTACTGGCATAAGCGTTCCAATAAGCCCAGAATATTGAGCCTACACAGGTAGCAGTCAGTGGGAATGACTGATTTACAAATAAACTGTGGACTACCACATGACATACGTATTTACACATTATTGTAAACAGTTTACTCTGGTTCAGAAACTATGAATGTTTCACATATATTCCACTAAAAATTGATTGATTGTGTGTATAATATATATATGGATGGGACAGATGGGTGGAGGGAGGGATGCATAAAAATATTTATATTAAAGACAATTTTATAATATGGCAAATTATTATTAAGAAATCACTCAAATTTCACTAATTTTGTTCCACTTACTTGAACATGTTTCAAAGGCATTTGCTTCCATCTTCAGCCTGGTCCCACTGGCTGCTTCCCAGTGTGGTATTAATATGTCACTCTCTTACTTTAACAAACTTATTGATGAGGTAACTGTTGTTTGGGAGATCAAAGTTAACCAAAAAATCTTTGTTTTTCTTAATACTTTCTCAAACTGTTAATTATGTGGGTTTTTGAAGAGCTTTTAGTAGTTTTGGTTCCTTTTTGAATTGGTGTTTTTTTTTTTTTTGTTTGTTTGTTTGTTTGTTTGTTTTTTTTTTGCCTATGTATTTGATGCCATAGTCTTTGCAACCGATTTCATAAATGCCTGATTGCTTTGCTGGTGGAATTTTGTCTTTTGTATTGGTATTTAAGGGGTTTTTTAAACTAAATTTATTTCCTGTGGCCAAAATGAAATTTGAGTGATTTCGTAATTTAGTAAAATTTGATTGATTTTGTAATTTAGTGAAATTTGAGTGATTTTGTAATAATAATTTGGCATATTATATTTCACTGTGAAAATTCCAGATATAAAAAAAACTACTTAAAAGACAATTTTATAGTTCAAATACAAGGAATTAACAAGGATTAGCCTTATTACCTTTATTTTCAGTATATATGAAGGACTGTTCAGTTCTGATGCTGTATGCAAGTTTTTAAACCTTACTTGAAAATAAATTGCAACAAAACTGTTATAGAGCACTGCAGTTTCCACCAGAAGCATGGCTGAGAATTTCACTGAATCATGGGAGCATTACATGGATCAGTCTGCTGCCAACTGGCCGTGTGATTCTGCACGCGCTTGGAGACAGTGGGCATATGCCTGTCGAGGCCATTACTTCAAGCTGAGTGTGATTTGTAAAGTCATCTTTACTTAAGCAATATTTATAGCTAATACTTTGATAATTTTTAATACTGTGACCATGCTGAAATAAAAGCTTATGAACATTTTAGAGCCCATAACCTCTTATGTTATTTAAGACTTAGGAATCTTCCATCTTGCCTTGATCAAAACATCCAGTTTCTATTTCCTGCTTTGTTGCCTATATGTATGAAGCAATTTTTGTTAGGTGTTTACCAGAAGGTAAAATTAGATTCCTACTGCTGAAGAACTGACTCAGCAACCAGTGCACATGCTCCCACATATCACTAATGAAAATAGTACAGTATTGGTGATAATGACAAACCACATCTACTATTTGAAATATTATTAAGCATCAGTTGCTAAAATATTATTTACTTAAGAAATTGCACATAACTTACTGCAAGTTTAATTAGAAAAAGAACCAATATTTGGCTCTGACTGTTATTGTTTTAGGCCTTCCAGAATATGTTTAGATTGGAAACTCTTGTCTTCTAATATTCCACACAGGTAAATAATAAAGCATATAATGCTGGAATATTAAAGTACAGGGAATTCAAACACTACAATATTCCTGTCCTCAAATGATGTATGAAGTTTCCTCTGAATAGTCAGCTTATTTGCTGTTGTAGATTCTGTAGAAAAAACAAAATTATACTTCTGCTTCATCAGTTTTCCAAAAAAAGGAGCAAGAAATCGTATCTATATCTTCAGGCATTAACAATTTCTTCATAGAAAATTGGGCCTTTTTTGTAACACTTCACCCAAGTGTCTTTCCTGAATGAATCTTTAAAGTTTATAGATAGAATTTGTTAACACATTTATCAACACTCACTATTCAATGCTCTTTCTGATTGATTTTAAATGCACTATTACAGCAATATGTACATAAGAATTACAATAACAATTTTTCATATCTGAACCTACATTCAGATCAAAAGCATGTAATACATGTGATCTTGAACAATAAAGTGACTTGCAATGGGCTTGCTAGTGAAGAACAGAATTGCTGATTTGCAGCAGGAATATGATCTCTTTCTACAGTTCTTCACTATCATCAGTGTCTATCAAGGAAAGTACTAAAGAGTACACTCAAAGCTTGATACAATAGAACTGGATTCATTGTTTTTGGAGGAACCAGGTTAAAAAAAGATAATGATTTTTACGGGAAGTGCATAAAATCATGTTCAAAAATAAATAAAGTCAATATATAGGCAAACACTATATTTTTGCATCAACTTTACATGTTGCCATGTACATAATTTACACTTTGTTGTCAGTCCTGGTGGTCTAGTGGTAATTGTATTTCCCTCGTAGATCCAAGATCACAGGTTCAATCCCTTCCAGGGTTGATGGACTTTTTTGAGGTGTAAAAATCCTAAATATGTTTCCTTCAGAAGGGAAGTAAAGCTTATGGTCGCTTGTTGTAGATTTACAGCACTTAAAAGAACCTCAAGCCTGAAAGCAAAGGTCTCTAAGCAAAATGTATCGGTTGTTGCATGTCCTGAATTGAATGGACACATGACCTGAGAGGTTAAAGAGCATCTGTAAATAAAACAAAACTCAAAAAGTTTGTCACACTCTTTGAAAAAGGTCATTACCTGACATTTGCTTCTTTGCTGCTTTTCTTTTCATGGAAAACAAATTTTCAATATTCAATGCATTCTGTTGCTCACTAACATCCATACCTTACCATAGAATATGCCCTTACAGTTTCACATGCCACATAACTGCGGAGAGTTGGAGTCGCTCTTTCTTGGATCAAGCATCATGAGAACTTGGTACATGCAACAATTACTGCTTCACTATTCCAGTTTAAAAATGATCGTTTGAGGACACTTTCTTTGATACTAAACTTTTTAAAAGAATACTGCAGGAAAGTGATACTTGGAGGGACAATGAATATGGATTTTATTTACATAAGATATAAGGTAAAACATTTGAGACTCCATAAATTGAACGATACATTTGGGAAAACGATGGTTCCGGGAACGATGGATCAAGGTTCCGCTGTAGTAGAATTAATGTGCCAAAAATGAGCTTCAATGGCAGTGCTCTGAAATTTAGTACTAAATCACCCATATCAATGATAGGAGGATACTACTATCAGTTGGTTTTGATACTCTTGACTATCATAGGGCAACCCTTATAGGTTTCTTGGAGATATGCAAATCAGCAATAAACATATTTGTTTATCTTCCACACCTGTATCATATTATTTTGTTACTTTGCAGAATTCAATCTTGCAACTGAATTTAATGAATGGTTTTCTTAATCACATCAGTTCTGAAACCAAATTTTCAACTATGGCTATGGCATAAGCATTTTGATATTTTTATTGTATGTATAATATTTCCTAATAAATTAGTTTGTATGTGCATAACTGTAAATAAAAACGTATAATTATATGGTATTTTTAATAATACATAAGTAATTTATAAAATGGTAATAAATACTTTTCATACAAAAGTAATACAGATTTAAAAACTGTTTGCCATAATATTGGCATTGAATATCAAATTCTGAAAATAAAAATTTGAAACCTTACTGAATTTTAATTTATTTTATCAATATGCCTTAGTAGGAGACTACTGATAGAGGTTAGCATAGGATAGTAGGTTTTAACAAGGGGGTATTTGTTTATTTTGAATTTTTTGAATTTTGGTTTATTTTGTTAAAGGATTGGAATAAGAACATTTATGATCAGTTTATAATTTATTAAAGGAATTGTTTGTAATACATTGATTGTAATTGTGGAATTGCTAACTTTCTTTTCTAAAGAGTATAGCCTACAGTAGAACCTGAATTATGCAATTTAATGATAGGGTAGGCTGTAGTGATTAATAAAAAAATGGATAATGCGCACAATTAGTTTTCTTGCCTTATTTTTATTTCTTTTTGAAGAAATCTGTTGCTTTTTTCTGAATATTATTACAAGCATGTAATAATATTCTCATGTTCATTCCAATTCTACCAAGGAAAACAATGTCCAAGAAATCAGATGCCCTCTCCTTGCTTCAAAAATTGCATGAGTGTCTTTGCTGATTTAATGCTGTCCTATAGCTGTTGTGATACCAACACCACCACCACCATTTCACGAGTATCAAACCTTTCTATAATTTTTACTTTTGTTTTTAATATCCAAAATTTTGTGTTTTCTCTTAACTGATAATGAAGACCTTATGGAGCAAAATTCCAAACAAAGCAAAAAACTGACTGACAAGATTCAAGGTTTACTACATTGTTAATGCCCAAAGTGTTAAAAGAAAGGAAAGTTGTACATGCTTTCTGAGTTAAACATTTTGTAGTGGCCAAATAAGGTCTCTTTTTAGGACCATAATAAGTATATAGCTTGAATTTTAGCAGTACTCTCACAATAAATACAGAAAAAAATTAATGGACATGAAGATTGCCAGATAATTTGATGATTGGTTAATCAACATTCTATTGAAATTGCTTTTTGTAAAAGGTACATTTAGTCCATTTTAGAACTTAAGCTGCTGTATATATGTTTTTAATTAATTTCTTGTAAGGTTTGATAGAATTCATATAGTTATAACGAAATAAAAAGAATAACAGGTTTGAACCTAAAAATCTAATTCATAATAATAATTTTGACTGCCTCCATAGTATAGTGGTAGCATTTACAACAGTAATTTAATAATATGATTTGCTTCACTGACAATGTCCAAGTAAAAATTTGCACTTTAAATATGCTCAGAATAATTACAGAATATGTACCAGTGTATAATGAAATTCTGCATTGTTTAAGACATTCATAATTCTTCAGTTCAGTTGTCATGTCTTCTACTAAAACAAAGGGCAAAAATAAATGCTTCCATCAGGTCCATTTTTTGGCCATTTGTTTTATCTCTATCCAATATTTGCCCATAGTCTTGGCTTCTTTAATAACTGTCCCTTTCCTTGTAATTCTCAATCACCCACTTCTTTGACTCCTTGCAGGTCATCCTTTTCTCTAGGTTTTCTGAGAATGTGGCCATCCAATTACGAGTTGAATGCATATGCTCCTAATAGGTTGTTGGATAGTTGCTCACAAATGTTGATTTGATGTAGTTTTGAACCATCAGATGTTTATTATCTGTCCAAACCTTCAATTTATGAAGTTTGTAATCAGTTTGCAATCTCCACCATCATTTCCAAGTTTTGCAGTCATGAAGGGATATGTACTTCATATTGCTATTGAAAATTCTCCATAGATGTATAGCTGTACAAAGGCTCCATTCTGACTCTTTACATCATCTTCTGCTCTGCCAACAGTAGTAATGAAGCTATCGAGGAGCAAAAAGAAATCCACCTGTTAAATTTTGTAGCCATTTACTAACAGATATGTGACTACATTGAAGTTAAGCCACATATCCTTAGTTTTTGTAATATTGATCTTCAGTTCAGCTATTTCTGCTTATTTCTATATTCTTTCCCATTTGCTTGCATGCAGCCTGCATACAAACTGTGATACAGCAAGTAGGTGTCATCAGTGGACCAATCTACATGTTTCATTGAATTCCTATCAGACTATGTTTCTCATGCTAATGAAAGAAGTTGTAAAGAGTCCCGAAGGCTTTTTGCTTCAAAATTATCAACAGCTTCCAGTCATATTCCCACTCTTGTTGGTTTGTGAAGATGGAAACAGATAGATATCAAACATTTCAGTGAGTTTCTCTTTACGGATTCTTCAAGGAAAAGTTTGTTAACTGTTGAAATCTGGATGCTCACTTCAGAAAAGGAAGTTCGTATCATTTTAGTGACTTGATGAAGCCCATGTATTATACAAGTGACATTAACAGTTTTAGATGCAAAATTTCAAGAATTTTTATAGTTAAGTAAAGCTAAAGACTAGCATTGCTGCAAGTATTGACAACTTGATCATAAACAATGCCTGATGGCCATAAAGGACTGATGCCAGGATCACATTATTTCCATAGCATACTTAAGCTTTCCCCATGAGATCACAATAACTGGAACTTGTGTTGTGCCACGTAGTATGCATATTATTGTCACACCCATATTTCAGTCTCTGCTTGCTGCTCATAGCAGAAATAAAGATTGAATGTATTAGTAATTTGAACAACTCCTCAGATAAATACTGTGCTTATGAAGCTGTTGGAGTTATAACCCCATTCCACATAAATATGCAGTGTTTCATAGTTTGGCACACAGATTGATGAATATTCCACTCACAAAAGCAGAGTACAAAATAGAATACCAACAAATAATAAAGACGGCTATAGCCAGTGGTTTCAACAAAGACACAGAGATAAAAATTATCAATAAATCTAAATGGCAAAAAGAGACAAGGGAAGTTTTCACCCCGAAAAACACATAAGAAGGATACAATTCAAAAGTTTCACCTACCATCCAATTTACCACAACAAGTTCAAGAAATTTTTTTAAGAATATGGGATAATGTCAGCCCCAAAGAACAGATATAATATCATGAATTTATTAGGTTTCACAGTGAAAGACTCCATACCAACAGAACAGAAATTGGGAATTTATGTAATAAAATGTTCAAACTGTGAGCAGAGCTACATATGCAAAACAAAGAGAAATTTAAAAATTTGGAGGAAAGAACACTTAGGAATATTCGGCTTAAGCAGGTGGATAAATCAGCGGTAGCAGCTCACTTTTGGACCAAAAATCGTGAAATAAAACTGGAAATTAAACTGCTGAAACATCTTTACAACCCAATGGAGTTATCCACTTGGGAAAAATTTTCATATTAAAAAATAAAGAAAACCTAATGAGCTTCGGGTTTCCTCCTATGGATGAATTCAGCAATTTCCTACTTCAGCCAATAGATGCCAACACAGGAACATCCGGGTGTCTAGCCATCGTTTTGAGTAATGGCGGTTCAGTGAGCAACTGAAGATGGGAGAGATTCTCCGGAAATGCGTCTTATTTTATATAAGTAAATGGAGTTTAGTGTACCTAAGTTTAAAACTCCTCAGATTTTGAAGAAGACATAAAAAATGCATCTGCTGATATTATTAGTCAAGTA
Source organism: Metallyticus violacea (assembly GCA_030762175.1). NCBI lineage: Eukaryota > Metazoa > Arthropoda > Insecta > Mantodea > Metallyticidae > Metallyticus > Metallyticus violacea. Next base: position 61,846,040 of record CM060830.1, on the reverse strand, counting down.
AGAAAGCATGATGGTTGCATGATATGAATTTGAAATGAGAAATTTAACAAATTTTGTAACTTGTTTAAAGAATCATAACAATTACCATGCATATTTTAGAACTGATAAAAGAGCAATGTAACAGTATTATTGAGGAAATCACTCAAATTTCACTATTTTGTTCCACTTACTTGGACACATTTCAAAGGCCTTCATCTTCAGCATGATTCCACTGTCTCCTTCCTAGCATTATATTAAGATGCCGCTCTGTGGATTTTACGAACTAGGTGATGAGGTTACTGTTGTTTGGGAGATCAAAATGAATCAAATTTTCCTTGTTTTTGTTTATGAATATATTTTCCCACACTGCTAATTCTGTGGGATTTTGAAGAGCTTTTAAGAGTTTAGGTTCCTTTTGGAATTCGTGGTTCTTTTGCCAGAAATGGTATGAAAAGATTAGAAAAGGAACCCATGCAGATAATTATATAAAAACAATAGCCATAATCCAAAACAACATAAACTTGCCATAATCAATAGTCTCACATTCATATTAACAAATCTACCAATAAGCAAGACAGAATACAATTCGGAGTACCATAAAATTATAGATATAGCACAGAAAAATGGGTCCACAGTAGAACTGGGCAACAAGAAAATAGGAAAATTCACAAAACAAATAAAATATATCACTACATTAAAAGGCTACAAAGGAGATCATATATATAAGAAATTCACCTTCCACCCATGGGCACACCAAAAATTCTAAGATTTTTAAAGAGAAAACCAACACAAAAGGCAAAATTCTGCCAAGAAAACAATCAGGCATTTATGAAATCAGTTGCAAAGACTACAATATGAAATACATAGTTCAAACAAAAATAAATATTACCATATTGTTTAAGGAACACATGAGAAATGTAAAATATAAACACATGGAAAAATCAGCAATAGATAATTTCTGGCAAAAGAACCACAAATTCTAAAAGGAACCAAAACTCTTAAAAGCTCTTAAAAACCCATAGAATTAACAGAGTGGGAAAATATATTAATAAATAAAAACAAGGAAAATTTGGTTAAATTTGATGTCCCAAACAATGGTAACATCATCACCAAGTTTGTAAAATCCACAGAATGACATCATAATACCAGGCTGGGAAGGAGAAAGTGCAAACATGCTGAAGCTGAAGGCAACAGCCTTTGAAACATGTCCAAGTAAGTGTAACAAAATTAGTGATTAATTTATTTATGGACGCTCTTTAAAATCTCTGGTCATCAGCATCCCATTCAACTCAGGGCGTGAAACGGCTGACAAATTTTGCTCAGAGGCCTCTCTTTCAGGCTTGAGGTTCTTTTTCGTGCCGTAAATGTACGACACGGGACCCACGACTTTATTTCCCTTCCGAAGGAAGCCATACTTAGGATTTTTATGCTCCGAAAAAATCCATCAGTCCTGGCCGGGTTTGAACCCGCGTTCTTGGGTGTAGGAGGCAAGTATGGTTACCACTACACCACCAGGACCAACTCAAAATTAGTGAAATTTGAGTGATTTCCTCAATAATAATGTGATATATTATACTATATTTCACTGTGAAAATTTCCACTATTCAAAACTACTGATAAAGATCAACTTGAATATGTGTCCACCTTATTAAAAAATAAACTTCAACAGCAGAATACTAAATTTTTGAATTGCTTTGATGTTCATGAAAAATTCGGTAAGTACTTAAGTTTATTCCTAAATAATTATATTATTATTATTATTATTATTATTATTATTATTATTATTATTTTAAAGTTTACAATAAAATTTTAATGCAAGGGAAAGTTATTTCTTGCGCCATATGCAGTATTCTATAATTATACAAAATCTAAATACAGGCAATATTTCTGTGTGTAAAAATAGATTATTGGTTCATAGTTGAGTGATTATACAAACTTATTCAGATTATATAAACTTATAAAGGAGTTCTAGCTTTATTAACCTAAGAGTTCAGTATAATGAACCTCTTTGTGTCTATCAAGTGAAGTACTTAAAGAGTACACAAACATTTTCATAGTAGAGTTGATGTGCTGTAGCCTGTAGGTCATGTGCAAAAAATGAGCTGCCAACTTTGAATGCAGTGCTCTGAAAATTAGCCCTAAATCACCCATATCAATGATAAGAAGATACTACTAAAAGTTGATTTTGATACTCATGACTATCGTTGGGCAAATCTTATATGTTAGGCAGTAGTGCTGAGCCCAGCCACATGATGTGAAACAGAATACAAAATGTAATCCTGTATTTGCAATAATAAGTCAGAAATTGGGTTTTTTTTTTTTTGTTAAAATTATTTTAAATTTTAATTTTATGCAAATATTTGAAAATATTTATTACATACGTTTTTAAAGAACATATTTTTTATGTGGTATAATATTTAAAACCATATATAAAATCAGCTGCAATGACACAAAAAGATTAAATTCTACAGAGATCATATTTCTGTTGCAAATCAGCAATTCTAATGTAAGTCGCTTTACTGCTCAGGATCATATGTGTTGCATGTTTTTCATCTGAATGTAGGTTCACATATAAATAATTATTTTGTTTATGGACACTCCTTAACATCTCAGGTCATCAGCATTCCATTCAATTCAGGGCGTGAAATGGCCAGTAAATTTTGCTGAGAGGCCTCTTAATCCAGGCTTGATGTTCTTTTTTGTACTGTAAATCTACAACACAGGACCCACGGCTTTACTTCCCTTCTGAAAGAAGTCATACTTATGATTTGTGCACCCAAAAATATCCATCAACCCTGGCCGGGATTGAACCTTACGAGGCAAGTATGGTTACCACTACACCTCCAGGACCACAGATATGAATAATTGTTATTGTAATACTTTGGTGCATTTAAAACCATGTAGAAAATGGCATCCAGATACAGCATTGAATAATGAGTGTTTATTGAATGATAAATGTGTTAACAAATTCTGCCTATAAACTTTGAAGATTCATTCAGGAAAGATGCTAAAGTGATATGTTACAATCAAAGGCCCAATTTACTGTTAAGAAATCATTAATGCCCAAAGATATAGATATGATTTCATATTCCTTTTTTTCGAAAATTTATGGAATATAAGTATATTTTTGTTTTTCCTACAGGATTCTATAACAGCAAATAAGCTGATTATTCCATGAACAAACTTGATATATTGTTTGAGAACAGATTATTATTGTGCTCATACCAAAGCCAATGATATAATTTTGGTTTCAGAATAATTAGCAAGAAAAGGATATTGCTATAGATGTGAGTGACATGCCCAAGTATCAATTTGACAGTCTGACTTCTGATATGGAGCATTCTTTTTCCCAGTATAAGTAAATCAGTATAGATCCTCATATAATTTTTTAAGTAAGGAGAGGGAACCTTATTCTTGTTTTTGTTTTTGTGTGTGTGTGTGTGTGGGTGCGCGCGCAGCCTGTGGAGTTAATTGAAAAAAATAATAAATAGTGTATAATGATTATTGACTAGATAACATGAATATGTAGTGCTCTGTTAATTTAATAGTCAATATTGCTGGAGATAAGGTGACATTGATATAAAAGAATCTATTTTGAAACACAACAGGGACCACTGATGTGAACATTTTGTGTTAGGATAAATGTTCTTTGTATTAGGAAACAACAGTAATTGCTACAAAGAGTAAAGTGAGTAAGTGAATTTATTTCAACCAATAAGGTGTTTTTTAAGCATTTTAAAATATTTTATCTATTGGAGATTTTACCTGTATGTATTTTACATATAATTTAAATGTAAAATCTTAATATAGAATGAGTTAAAAACATTTAAAATATTGATACAATGATGAAACACTCTTAACATTTCCCTCTCAAAATTTAAAAATTCAGGACATGTTTCATGAGACCTGTGCTTTCCAACTCTTTGAATAGACTTTTTGTATGTCAATCAAGTCAGTAATCATTATACACTTGAACTTTCATTTAAAGTGAATAAGTTATTAATTATGTAGAAATCATAATATTTGACACCTCCGTGTCTTCACTTCCAGCAAGTAAATTACCTACATGTAATTTCAGTTGTAATATATTCAGGAATCAACACAGAGTGAATAATAAAGATGTACTAGCTTCTTCCATTTTACAAATGGATGATTTACCTTAGCATTATGGACAGAAGACAGTTAGAAAATTCCTTCTCCAATTTTGCAGACAAAGATGGAATGTTTAGTAATTTATTAGCCAAATCTGCAAGTTTCAAATGGTGCCTTTTGGCAAAGAACCAGAAAATTTTTGGGAATGTAACACTCTTGCTCAAAAGTTCACCAAATATTCCTGCTTTTTCTTGATACTGTTGAAAACTGACAAGACTTTCTGCATCCAATGTTTCCAATATAAATCCTTTTACTTAGTGATTGATATTCTTCTTTAAGATTCTGTTCCTAGTATTGTGAGTGAGGTACATTTGCTGTCAGGTTGTATATATGTAGAGACTGTTTTCTGCACTTCTAAAGAAGATGTGGCTTGTTAACAGGACCATCGGTAACTGAGGACCATCCATAATTCTGTTCCCTCAGTGACACTACTTTCTGACTTCTGACAAGTATTGATGAGCTGGTTGACTAGATCTAAGAGTGCAGTTGTTTCATTTACTTATGAAAGAATTTTTTTTCAAATAAGAGTGATTTTATAGATGTTAAAATTTTATCTAATTCATCATTAGCTGCTACATTACCCATTGCTGTGATGTTATTTTTCAGTTAGACACAGGCATTTTGTTGAGAGTTGTCCAAGGCAAGACCAACTCTAGAACCACTCTTAGATAAAAGTTGGGACTACTGATTTGAATTTTTGAATGCTTTCAATATTTCATTTACTTTTGATGAGATATTTGTTGGTAGCAATTCTTTAGCCAATAGATTTGCAGTATGTGAGTTACAAGCAGATGCCATAATTTACCCTTGCTCATTTTTACCATGTTGCTCACATTATCAGATGTTTGTTTTATACCATGTTTTTGCTATTTCAGATGCTTCCTTTACTATATAACATAATGTGTTTCCTGTCTTTGACCCATCTAAGAGAAACATACTTTTGGTTTTCCAGTATTTGCATTAACATTGTGTACCATGTGACAACATTCTTAGTATTATTGGATTTCTTTTTCCATCCATTGATAAGTAAAACTGAGTCAGGATCCCAATTAACATGTGTTTGTTAAGATTCTTCTTAATAAACATCATCAAGTGTGTTTGAAAGATATTTTCATCCAGGTGAGTTGTAGGATGGGTGCAATTTCTGTAGCATGTACTTAAAATGCTTACTTTCCTCTGCACTAAACATAGAATGTTGCAACCTTTAAGAATTTAACAAATGCTAAGTGTATTTCCTTTTTACTCAAGCACTCATCTGGGTAATGTAACTGTTTATTGTACATCCAGATGAAAAGTTGAAGTGTCATTTTGCAGGGTGGCTAGCAATGGAATCCTAGTCAATAAAGCGTTAAACTGCAAGTACTGGTTTGTAGATCCATCTGTTCCAATGGTCCGTCCATCTCCACAGTATTTTCAACTGATATGTCTGATGTAGAATGGGAACATGCTGATAGAATTGGCTCTTGAATGCTTCTTCTACTGCAGATTCTTCTGTGAGCTTTAAGGTGTTCCTTTGCTGTGTTTTTAAGAATCACTTCACAGATGCAGCATTTAGCACAATTCTGCTTTTTATCTGAGTTACAAAGTAATGCAAAATGCTTGCTGTCACAGATTGTACAGTTACCCATTTAATTTTGCTGTATACTGAATGTGATTAATTATTTACATGTACTCTACAAAGTTAATTTTGCCTATGATTTAAATATTGTACTTTTGAAGCTGTTGACAATGGAGTGGCAATATAACCTAAACTTAGGTATTCATTTTTACACTGAACTCCACTCACTTACACTCACTAGTTTTCGAGTAATGGCAGTTCAGTGAGCAACTGAAGATGGGAGAGATTCTCCCAAAATGCGTCTAACTTTTGTGTAAGTGAGTGGAGTTTAGTGTAAAAATGAATACCTAAGTTTAGGTTGCCTATGATTGCTTGTTTCTGTGCTATTTGCCTGCATTTGTTGTTGTTGTTGTTGTTTAAATCACACTACCACTTCTCCACATCAATGCACCATTCCTTGGAATTGGGCTTGGTTTTCTCCACTGCATTCATGAAAGAAGGCATGACTCTAGCACCAGAATTGCCTGTCTGTATTGTCAAGTGTAAAAAATACATGAGACTTGATTTCTCTACAATTGGTGGAAAAAAGCTTCAAGAAGAGCAGAATTTTGGATTTCCTTGATGGAATGATGAAATGCAGTGAGAGATTAGAGATTGTGAAGTTGACAACAACTGTCTTTGCATTGATGCCAAAAATGATGATGAATAGAGGTAAGGCAACACATAATAATAAAAGTAATGATTTTTTATCGTACATATTTACACTAAATAGAACAAAAACCTTTAAAATGCTGACTTAGGTTATACATTTTTTTTGTGCAGAGTATTGGTTGATTCCTCATTTGCAATATAATTATGAAGATTACAAAGTAATGAATTTCTTTAGTGCGATAACATTTTGACATATAATTTATTGTATTCTTTAATGTTTTCAATATAAATATTTAATACAGCTGTACAAATAACTTTTATTCCCAATCTCCCTTCCTAAAATATGGATGCTGGAATTATTCGGTAGTGGGGATTATATGCATATATTGTATTATAATTTAATGAGCATTTCTTTATAAATAGTGCATAAACATGAAAAAGACTACAAAATATGGTGTCTAGCCAAGAGGAGCAATAATATGGCATGTATTACATTCTGCAGATTAAAAGTTTGTACTTGGCAAATCTTTTTACATAAAAAATGTTTATATATTATCTAGATATATCTTTCTAGATGTGACATGTATTGCATGTATTGGACATGTATTGCAATTTTTGTTATATTGTAAATCTAGCCTACTGCATACAATGCACTTATGTAGATGATCTTGTGTTCCTGTAGCAAGTAAACCTTATATCTACTGCCAAAATCAAATAAATTGTGCATTTACAGATAGTTTGATAGCATTATGGAATTTATATAATTATCTTATCATTATAAAATAAAAGCAAATATAATCTGGACTCTTATTAAAGTTCCGTACAAAAAGACACTACTTAAAAAATGTGCAACAATAAGAATATTGAATACAGCGAGAGGAAAGAAGTAACAGTATTAATTAATTCATTCATTTTTCATTCATCCACAAGTGTTCTGTGTAAAGACAGTTCCTCCACTGCACACTAAGAATTATCATGCCGTGTTTTCATCTTTCCTGGGGAGTGATATGATGATAGCTTTCTTTTGCTTACTGCAATGATGATGATGATGGTGGTGGTGCAGCAATGGCAAGGGAAACCAGAGTATTTGGAGAAAACCTGTCTAGATGCTGCTTTGTCCACCACAAATTTCATTTACAGCTGCTGGGATCAAACTATCTTTGGTGGGTAGTCACAGTCTAGACTGTATTGTCATGGTGCCACTTAACATACTACAATAATCCATGATATTATAAAGAATTTTGGCAGTGCTCTACTCTTAAAATTCTATGGTGAACTGAATGTTTTAATTACTGCAATTAAAAAAATGAAAGAAAAAACAAAAGAGCAATCCAAAGAGAATATAAGGAAGCAGGAATTTTATTTTTTAAATATGTAAAACCTAAATAATATTAAAAGTTTATAATATTTTAACATGCTTTCATCATATGGGAAATGTAAGAGACCTGTACTGATTTGATTGAATAGTGTAACATTTGACATAAATTATTATTGACATGTTCCAAAATTAATGAAAGAAGACAACCCATGTGACACATAGCAGAAAAATATCTTAAATTGCTGGCACAATTGCAAAAAGAACTGTGATAACATAGATTTTATTTTGCATAAACATTGTACATTGAAGATATGGTAAGAATTCATTGTTAATTGCTTCAATAAATATAACATACAACAACAAAGAAGATATTAATATTGAACTATTGAAAGCTCATACGTTTCTAACAGCACACCATTAATTGGTGATGCTTTGCAGAAAAAAATGTATGCAACAGCCACAGTTTGTACATATAAATTGACCAGGACATAATATCAACACTTCCAATACAGTTACATACATTTTGGATTAATACATGTATTGAAATATAATAGTAAAATTCATTATTTTAAAAATTTCAGAGTTGCCAGACCCTGCTGTTGAAAAAAATTACACACATGACATAATAATATATCTAAACAACTGCATCATGCTAGAGCAACAGACATAACCTTTGTTATTTTGTTTATAAGGAGACAACTTTATGTTTAAAAGTGCTGAAGTAGTGTTTATATACTTCCACATCAGATGTTCACAAATAGTAATGAATGACAGCACAGTCAAAGCAATGCCAAGTAATAAAAATTGGTGTTTATCAGAATATTCTCCTTCACGGATCTCTTTCCTCTTCTTCTTCATCTGCTTCCTCATCTTCGCCTGGCTCTCCCAGGGCATTCACAAACTCTGCAACAAAGACATGACTTTATCTGCAGATTTTCGGAAATATTTCAATATGAAGATAATCAGATAAAATAGCTTTTGCTTTTATATGCAGTAGAATTTGGATAATTCAAAGACACGGGAAAAATTTGAAAAAATTCAAATTACAAAATTTACACCTAAAATGGATATTTTATCAATATTCATTTGTAATTAAAGCTGTATAATAAAAAACTGTACTCTTTTGCGATTTTGGACATTTTCTTCAAACCCTTTTCAACTTCTCAAATGATAGCAACTTTTTCTGCAAAATTAAAGTCTTGTACTGAACACTCGATTTACTAAAAGACATAGTGGCACTGATTTGCAACACACTGACCTGCAGGAAGCTAAATTGACAACTAAAGGCACATTTATTTAATAGCAGATGTGGGTTGAGAAAGGCCAGCAGCTGGAGAAGTTCAGTTTATAACCCTGAGAATTGATTCCAACAAAACAAATGTTTTGATTATCCAAGTTTTCCACCATATATATAAAACTTTCAAAATATGCATTTCTGCAATACATGGTTCCCTCAGTTTATGGAAGTTGCATGTTCATTGTTCATATCCCAACTTTACACTCTGTTCATATGTATCTTCAGTTTATTAATGTGTTCAAAAGAAGTTTCTTGAGGAAAAAACTTCAATTAAAATTATATTCTTTCTACATATTGATATACTTTTATTGGCTCATATTGCTTTCTATTTTCTAGTTCTTTCACCTAAAATAATTTAGTTTATTTAGGGATGCTGTTTACCAGAAGGATTAAAAATATATGGATTATTTCTTTAAGCCATTGGCTTCTTCTTGTCATCTTTCAGAATTTTAGAAACCACTTTATCCCAGGTTGTCCGCACTTCCTCCTCCTAACAAAATCATGTGCTGTCTTTCTGCATTCCATCAATTGTATAACATCTTCATTCCTCTTCCTTTCAATCCAAACATCCTGGCATTCTGTTAAACTCTGTCTTTCTCCCCACAAGTCAATATGCTTTCAACCACTCCTAGAAGAATTTTTTTATTATATGTGTGAATATCTCTTATAGTTTTTCTCATTAAAACTTTGATATCACTTGACTTTTCTGTCAAATATGTTGATTTGACTTCAAGCTTCCAAAAAGTTAAAGAGAATAAATGTATGAGAGACAGATATCAGTAAAGACAAGGAGCTCATATTGGTTTGTATGTCATTTCATTATTTACTTACTTACATTCCCACCACCATAGGTGGCCAAGGTCGTTAAGGCAGGAACTCTTGAGCAGGTCTGGGGTTTTATTCCAGCCAGGATTGTCCTCCCTGACTTAGGTTTTTTCCAGGTTTTCCTTGGTTCTCATAAATGGCAAATGTTGGGGAGATACCCTAAACTTAGGCCTGGAATGTTTCCTTCCTTAAAAAATGTCCTTTACCAGTTTATCATTTCATCTCATGTATCATCAATGTCCACCACCTATGATGACTCAGTAGCTATAACAGGCACTAAACAATATGAAAAAAAAAAAAACACACTATTCTCTGTACTCTTGGTAACATTATGGTGAAACATGTTGAAAAACTATAACTACAGTGACCCTTGGTCTTTACTCACCATAGAAGTCAATACGTCCATCACCATCCACATCTACTTCCTTGATCATGTCTTCAACTGCAAACAAAGATATTCATATTTAGTTAAAAATGTAATACACTCAATGAGAGCATCATTACAATGCATACATTATGCAAGTTTGAGCATATAAAATTATTGTTATTATTTTCATCATAAATGATAATAAAAATTGCAATAAATAAATAGATGAGAAAAATATCATTCAGTCTCACTATTTTCATATTTACTTGGATATTGCCTTCATCCTCAGCATACTGCCATAGGTGGTCAGTAAGATGCGGACTAATGAGTGGGAGGTCTGGGGTTCGAATCCCATCAGCACCATCCTCCCTGATACAGAGTTTTTCAGGTTTTCCTCATAATTGCAAATGCCAGGGAGGTACCCTAAACTTAGGCCTAGAATGCTTCCTTCCTGTAAAAAATTAGTCTTTTCCCAATTTACCATTTCATCCCATGTATCCCCATTGTTCACCACCTGTGGTGCCTCAGTATTAAAAATGGGCATTAAACACTATTAAAAAAAATCCTCAACAAAGATTCATTATCAATTTTTCTGCATGGTTTGCAGATGTCATTCCATAGACTTATGAACTTGGAGATGAGTTCATTCTGTTTTGGAAGCTCATAATTAATCAACTTGTCTTTATTCTTGTATATGAATAAATTTTCTCAAGCTGCTAGGTCTATTGCTTCTGTATTGTTCTTAGGAGTTTTGGTTTCTTTTTGAAATTCATGGTTTACTAACCAAAAATGATGTGCCATTACTGATTTTCCATGTGTTTATATTTGATGTTTCTCAAGTGCTGCATGAAACAAACTGTAATATTTGTTTTCATTTTGAACATATTTTTCTTGTCAGTCATTGCAACTGATTTCATACATTTCTATTCTATCCTCTAAATACCAACATAAAGAATTAAATTTCTCCCAGTGAACAAGCAGGCATATATAAAATCAGCTGCATAGACTGCATCAAGTCATAGGTAGGCAAAACCAAAAGAAATATTACAGTTCATTTCAAGAAGCATGTGAGAAACATCCAATATAAACATAGAAAAATCAGCGATAACACATCATTTTTGGTTCGAATATCATGAACTCCAAAAAGAATCAATACAGAAACCGGTAGAACTAACAGTTTGGGAAAATTTATTTTTATACAAAAGTATAGATGAGCTAGTTAATTTTCATCTTCTAAAACAAATTAACAAGTTTGTAAATGTCTACAGAACAGCATCTGCAAGCCAAGCAGGAAAGTCGTCCGAATTTGAATTTATTTCTCTATATCAACATACAATTTTAAATATTACAATATGATCTGTGCCTTTATCAATTCCATAATACTAACTAACAATATAAAATTAATGCACAGTTATAACATGAATCTATTATATTTTAATTCTAAATACTTCAATCTAACTATTCCAATTTCAAGAAATATCTAAAAAGTTTTAACACTATTAAAATTAATATTTCTAACCTATCCTTGTGAGTTGCTTTTTCCTTAGGATCTTATACACACTAACACCCAGTTATTGGTGTATAGTAATCCTGTTTACTAATAATAGCTATTCCCATTCCCTCCCCTATTCATTTTTCATCCTTTCACTATCTGACAATTATATATCATTTCTATGTACCTTTCCTAAATATTTTCTGCACATTATAATAAATTCTCTTCTATTGTTAATAAACATTCTGTTCTCTAATTCCTCTTACCCTAATGTATCCCATTAGCAAATCTATATTCACCCTTCTAAACCTCTGTTTTCTTGCTTTTAATACACAATGCAAGCTTCCTCATTTTCTGTAGACAATGGCATATATTCATATTACAATCCCCTCTTAGCCCCTTTAATTTTAACACACCTATTATTGCCCAAGGAATACTTGGACAAGAATATCACATAATCCACTCATTTCTCTCTGCCCTAATTTCTTTTTAAATTTCTATAATTCCAGTGAATGTTTATTTCTTTAGCTATTGCTACTGCTACTACTACTGCTACTTGCACACACACACAAAAACTTGCTTCTGAATATCCTCAATACTTATCTTCACTTCTCTCCAAAAATCCCTTTCATAGGTCTATAGTTTTGTAAAGTCAAATCCTGTTCTTCCAATTTTTGTTTTTATTACTTTGTTAACCATGTTTCAACTCTGCTGTCACATGTTACACTTTCATCACTGCAATAATTTCACCAATGCATAACTTTTTCCATAAATCTTCTACATTTCAACTTACTATTGTATCATCTTATATATTTCGTACACAAACAACATACAGTTTTACTAAAGTTGTATATTTCCATTATTTTACAATAACAAATTCTATTATTAATTTTGAGCCCTAGTCTCCAATTTGTCAGCAGTAGCCTACTGTTGATAATTCATATTCCTTTACCTACTCTTTTCTTATGAACCTAAATTTATCCAATTTCACTTTACTTCTACTGCGTACTTGTATTGCTTCCTGGAGCAGACTGGAGGTTGAAGATTGAAGAAGCACAAAGAAAGTTGTCAATGAATCCATGCTGAGGATGAAGGCAATAGTCTTCGAAATGTCCAAGTATGTGTTTGGAAAGTGGTGAAATTTGAGTTATATTTACCCAAATATATAAGTTAATGGTACATCTCACTGTGAAAACTTCCAAACAAATTAAAAATTATGTTAACTACATCTGGTATAAGTACAAATTACAATATATATAGACAGCAAGTCATAATTAGAAAAGAGATTTCAGTCGCCTTTAGAAAAGATACTTTTGCAATTTTTTATTCAGGAGGAAGACTGTGTTGTAGCTAGCAGCTATTAAATACAATTATATTTTATTACATCACCAACTGTGTTCATTTTTTTCATATTAGAAATAATTGATTAAAACCTATTTCTTGAGTTGCGTTTATATAACTTGAACCCCATTCTACTTCAAAACGCTGGTTGTCAGTATTATTAGATTCTTCATATTTTTTATATTTCAATTACTAACCATTTATTAAAGTTTATCATACCTTACTTTTTTAAATACCATCACTATTATCATATTTCTTTATTTTCCTCATTCATTTTTATCCAAATTTACCTAATAATTTTCTATGTACTTTTTCAGAGTTTGACTTTAAAATTTGTTCTCTTACACTTTCTGTTGGTAGCTTTTCCAAATCTTTAGGTATTATATGCTCTCTCCAATTTTTTGTTTCTTCACATTCTAAAATACAATGTGATGTGTAATCTATTTTGGTGGGCACATGCCCTTTGGTATACCATAACATTACTTACTCTCTTCTTCAGAAAGATCCTCACCCAGGCACTGTAGTACAGCTCTAAGGTCTGAAGCACTAATGTACCCTCGATTGTGTTTGTCAAAAACCTGTAAAACATTAATTTCCACCTTTCAGTGAAATAATGGATGAATATAGTCAGACATCCAATATATTAGAATGGGTACCAGAAAGAAGAACCAAAAGGACAATCTGCAAAGCAATAACAGTAGAAATGAAAGTAATGAGTTTTACAAGATGAAAGGGATGAAGAAGTAAAGCAATTCAAACATTGCACAACTGGACAGTTTAAATATCAATAAAATCTTCATTCATTTTTATGTAGAGTGCATACTTTGTTCATGATACACTTGTCTACAAAATCCTTTAGAAACCTCTCTTCAAACAGTATGCTAAGCCAGATTCCACTATATGAGTGTACCACAATAGTGAGCATAATGATGGTCATAGGCACTGATATTGCAGAACATTAATTAGTATTAAAAGCAATTAATTCTTAATACTTGTCCTCAAATGTAATTTTTAAAGTTAGCTAACACTAAGATAATTTTAATAAAGCAAACTGTACAATAATTCCATCTAAAAAGAGGTGAGAGCAATTTGCAACTTTATTGTATTAACATGATGTGGTGATGATGGTGGTAAAAATATAATTTATATTACAATTCAACAAATGAATGTTTAGAGCACAATTTATGCAATCAGAAATCACCTTGATTTAGATATCCAACTATATTTTTGCACAATAAGTATTTGTTATTTTCAGTACCAGTTTAGTATAAGCCAAAGTGGTAATGTGGATAATTCTGTTTTCAAGTACACTGAAATGAGTCGTAAAAAGGTGAAAAATTGTAAAAAGATATGCAGAGTAAAATATACCACAGTTGAATGTGCACTGGGTGGTAGTGAACTTTGATCTTAGAATTACCACAGGATAAGTGATAAGCAATATATAAAGGAAACCCTTAGAATGAGGAGGAAATCACTGCTATTGTAATAAAGCTCAAAGGTAGTAAACATAAATTTAACCTGGTGCCCTCACCATAAGATGCAGAGCATTTTAACTGGGACAAAAACATAATATCATGGAACTTCAATTTTGAGAATTTGGATTAGTTTTGAGGACTGCAGAATAACCTAACAACATGTACATGCAATTTGCAATATCTCTGTCCTACATAAAGAACAATGAGGTTATTTAAGTTACGAGCTTGTAGAAGCCAGTACACAAGGCCACATTGTGCATATGCAGGTAGAAGCTTGTAGTTAGTTTCAGGGAGACTTTGTCAGTGAGTGTTTGTGCATTCATGTATTACTTGTGCTTTCACTGTCTGTTTAATTGTTCTTTGTCAGTTATACCACTACATAAATAAAGTATTGTAGAACTATGATACATATATGAAAAAAGATTCTTGCAGAGAAGTGGTAAGCAATTCACCAGTAAATAGGTTCCAGATAGAGAAACTGTCTGCCAATTTGTTAAAAAGTTATGAGAGAGACAGGATCTCTCAATGAAAAGAAGTTAGATGAAATATAGGAAGTTTCTATGCAGATACTGGCAATGTATTGTTGCTGAGGGGCGCCATTATCTCATGTCTTGTAACATAGATTAATGCTTATTATCATTTTTCAAATACAGTATCATTTTATGCCTTCAGTATAAAATAAATACTAACTAACTTTATGGGAAGTGTCCTGTCCACCTTTATCTGGTTGCAGCAGCTGCACTTCCCCATTAAGCATCTACTTTCATGCATGTAACTCAAATAACCTCGCTATATATGGGACATGATTCCAAGCTACAAAATGTTCATTGTTAACTATCAAACATGTTGCAGGTTTGTTCTATTGGCAAAAGGTACTGAATTATATAGCCACATAATGTTTTCTTTCAACTTTTCCAGCACAGCTGGTTTTGGACTGTCTTAAAGCCTGAGGTAATTCTAAAAGTCACACCAAATTGTAGTCACTTCTAAAATTTACTTCAGAATTATAATAATTCATTTCCTCATTTTTGTTCTGAAAATGTAAATGTGATTATTCTGGATCATTAATTCATCTTTTTCTTGAATCCTGTAAAAATTAGTTTAACTGATTTGGTGTAAAGATGCACAGAAATGTATGATGTGGTTAAAAACCAAAACTTAAAATCATAAAAATCTTTGGAAACTAAATTTAATTGATAAAATTCTTTTAGAATAAAGGTTAAAGAACAAAATCATTAATACAGCATTTTTCCTGAAGTTAAAATTATCAAAAATTCTTTATCTGTATATTTGCATTAAAATGTTTCAGATTTATATTAAGGTAATTAAAATTTTGACCAATTGATTTATAATTTGTACAAATCTAATCCCAAAGCTGAGAATTTAACTGAACATTGGGACTTGATTGATAATTTAAAAAACTGAAAGGAACCTTTTCAGATGTAGAAACATATATGACAAACAAAATTATAGAATAATGTCATCAATATCACTAATTCTTTATCAATGTATATTTAATTCATGATCTCTAGAAGAAAACCTATAAACCATTTGGCTTCAAAGATATTTGTCTTCTAGACTACATTCATTTGCAAAATGATATCAAGGTATATAGTGAAATCTTGATAAGATTCATTAGTAAACTCCCAAGAATACTCATGGTATTACAACTGATCCTTCATTTTTACTCTTTCAACAACCAAAAACATGTTGATATATATTTACCCTAAAGGCATCTCTCAGTTCCTTCTCCTCTTGATCTGCTGTACGGTCTGTGGCAGCTCCCATGTTGGACACAATTTCTACAAACTCTTCAAAACTTACGTTACCATCACCTTGAAAACAAAAATGCAAATACAAATAAATCTATACTGTATTTTTCCCTGTTCAACTACAATTACTTTCCAATTATGACAAGCAATTATGTGCATAGAAAACATAGTGCTCTTAAAAGCACATTAAAAACATGGTACTGGGCTACAATAGTAGACATAAAAAAGTATATATGACTTTATTCAAACTTCTTTGTTTGCAAATGGGTCAGTTCTTATTTAAAAGGCATACTTGCACACATATCATTACTATATTTTGGAAAATTTTTCTTCAGTAATAATAACCACCCTTCCAAACTATTTGTAGTATTCAGAACACACTGGAAACATACTGTTCTCAGATTTCTGATTATTTATCACTATTGCCTTAGAAGGGCAATTACAAAAATAGGTAACCCTATCATAAATATTGACAGAGTTTACAATTGGTGACCATGAAGGGCAAATGAGGCCTTTGATCTGGTGCCCAAAAGTGTTCTCAATAATCATTTTATTGCATGAGTCTATAATTCTGATATTAGATAAGTAATTTAAAATTACGTGCATTCTGTTGGTTCTGACCAATAATCATTTAACTAAGCATAGCTTCGATTTGCTTAATTTCAAAACAAATACCTAAAGTGAAACATTTCTAAACAATATTGCACAAAGTTGCAGCAAATTCAAAAATGTTCTTTTTTTTTTAATATTCTCAAAATCTCTACCACCTACATTTCAAATGATCTCAAAATTTCTTTAGTTATTCAAAAAATTAAAGGGCATTATATTTCTAAATTTATATCATGTTGATTCTAAATGATTCTGCAAATTTTTCTGTAATTATTTCTACTTTTGTTCTTATTCCTCTCCCATACTCATGCTACTTTAATGAAATGAGCAATAAAAAAAATTTAAAAGAATGCCAAAATGAATTAACAAACAGTAATAAAAGACCCTCACTGTGCAACATCCAATACATGTTTTTGGCATAGTAT
This sequence comes from Metallyticus violacea, assembly GCA_030762175.1. NCBI lineage: Eukaryota > Metazoa > Arthropoda > Insecta > Mantodea > Metallyticidae > Metallyticus > Metallyticus violacea. The sequence goes on along the minus strand of CM060830.1, from coordinate 61,828,779 downwards.
GCAGATTGTAGGTAATTTGTATAAACTGCACGATTTTGCGGTATATTGTCATCACACTCCCATCACAAATTATGGAGAGCGAGTATGTTGCAGAAACACAAAATAAAAAGGATTGCTTTCTCAGGATTATTCAAATATCCCCACAATTTTTAAAAACTTACTTCTATGTATTATTGTATATGTGTTTGTGATTCCCCCCCCCCGTACCGCCATGGGTGGCCGAGGTCGTTTAGACGCGGACTCGTGAGCGGGAGGTCTGGGTTCGAATACTACCAGGACCGTCCTCCCTGACTGAAGTTTTTTCCAAGCTTTCCTCAGTCCTCATAAATGGCAAATGCCGGGGAGGTACCCTAAACTTAGGCGTGGACGATTCCTTCCTTACAAAAAATAAATCCTTTCTCAATATATCATTTCATCTCATGTATCATCAGTGTCCATCGCCTGTGGTGCCTCTGTGGCAAAAAACGGACGTTGACACCATTCATTCATTCCCACCTGCATGACTTTTCCATAAATAACAATCTAGCAGCTATAAAAGGTAACAAGCAAATGAAATATGTCAGAAACTAATTTTGTGTACTTAAAACAATTTCTTAACGTTTTTAAGTGTTTTCACTCTTCTCTTAATAGAATTAAATGAATAGTAACACACTATAATAAAATGTAATGTATATGTATAATCAAAATTAAAATAATTTAACATAATGTATATTAAATATTATCGGGACAAAAATTTTGAAGGCAAAAAATTACAAATATAATAGTCATAGTACTTTAACGTTTTTAAGTGTTTTCACTCTTCTCTTAATAGAATTAAATGAATAGTAACACACTATAATAAAATGTAATGTATATGTATAATCAAAATTAAAATAATTTAACATAATGTATATTAAATATTATCGGGACAAAAATTTTGAAGGCAAAAAATTACAAATATAATAGTCATAGTACTTTCACCAAAAATAAACAAACAAATAAATAAAGTCCCAATGGTAAATTTCAAGAAAATTTAGATTTAAAAGGCTCTATTTTAGGAACCAAATCGTCTCGTTATTTGATGCATTCTGTTATAGTATCCATTGATGACGATGTCAATGCGGCGCAATATCCTTATATAAAGGCGACCCGAATTCAATCCTGACGGTCGTTAAAGGAATTTATGTCTGCAAAGTGACGACTAAACAGATTTTCTTCCAGTATTCCCCTTTCCCTATTACTCACTTTACCAACTGCCCCATTGTAACCCTCATTCCCATTGTTTTCATAATCTAGCTTAATGTGATCAGTTCGATTCTGGTGTGGCTTGAAAATGGGCTACGCCTTTACCATCAGCTGCTGGTGAGCGCAAGTTCGCCCGAGAACTGGCAACATAGGGCACAAAAATTCCTTAAGGGAAAAATAAAAAAATAGATATTTTTAAATAAATGAATGGACGTAGTTGTAGTCAGCATTATAATCTGAAATACGGTTCGTATGCACTCTTCTTCTTCAATGGCCTGCCACAGCGACCTCTGCTTCCTCTACCTCCGCCTTACGACTTCATTCATAGAGGACAGTATGCCGGCATCCCACCGGTCACCTATCACGAGACTTTCTAGGTCGAAGAATAAAATCTCTCCGTCAGGCAGCTCCCCTTTTATCCTCACAAGGCTGTGTGTGTCCCGTTTGAAAAATTCCTAAGGAGGTATCGGAAATCGAACCCGGGTCCTACCGGCCAGCAGTCATCAACGCTAGTCACTAGACAAAGGAGACGGCCCATATGCATGCTATTAGCTTAATTATGGAAATGAAATTTAAATAGCTTTTAGGATCGTATAATTTCATCTGAGACAATATCGTGCTAGACTTGAAGTGGTTTGAATATGTCCATATTCAGTGGCCTAACTATACCAGTGGAATCTCCGATCAAACATGATTAATCCTTGTCAGTAGTTAGGTTTGTCTCTTGGATATACTCGATAGGAATTCTTGGGAGGAGCGGCTGTAAGGCTTTGAGCAGTATGGTTAACACTTATTGTTGTTTCCCCAGCTGTAATGAATTTCGTTTCCTTTTTTCGTGCAAGAATTAGTATCAATAGCCTTTAATCAGATTTTTGCGAAATCTACAGTACTCAACAAGCGCTTTAAATAATATATTCTACTAATCTATATATAATACTTGGGCCGAATGAGAGTTCAGGGGATTTTGTGGAAGTTCCTAATTTTCCAGGCATTCACCTAAAGAACTGAGAGGAAAACCTCAGTCAACCTAGCTGGAAGTCGAAGCGTGAAAAGCGCAGACATTAGCGCTAGACTACGGTGGAGTCTCTTTTTGTCTTATTCTTAGGTATAAGTGTATTTTTAATGGGGTCATTAATATATTGCCGCTCTCTTATCCCGCACTACCATGAATACGAAACATTTTCGTTTACAGCAAGCTTTTTTTAAGTGTTAATCGCCCATTTTCACTGCTGTGGCCAATGATGGTGCAACATGAGATTAAATTATGAACTGATAAGGAACTGGGAAGGAAGCATTCTAGGCTTAATTTTAGGGTACCACCCCGGCATTCGCCATTGATAAGGACTGAGAAATCTAGAAAAAGTCTCAGCGAGGACAACCCTGATGGAAACCGAACCCCAGACTTCCATTGCACAAATCAATTCGTTAGCTGCCGCGGTCATCCGTGTTGGTACAGATAAATATGGTTTGCGGTCTATTATCTATACCAGAGACTGAAAATAAAAAACAGTAAATTTTGGTCATCTCAGGGAAACATCTTTCACCAACTCTAGCAAAATCTCTGTTAAAGCAGCAATAGCGATAAAATAGCATAACGTGTCTCCATATCCATTTCCTTTGCTACAGTAGACTTTTATTTCAGGTGCTAGGATAAATAATACGCTCTAAGAGTTACTGTATGTGACTTAGAACAGTAAGATCGAATATTCCATTCGATTAACTGTACATTCATCATTTTAAAATCTCCCAATTTATGTTATTTCATTGCTATTTTTTGTTTGTTTATTATTTGTTGCTCACGCAATCAAAATTTAGTTCATAAAGTTGGTTATATATTTATTTTCAATAATGGTAATAATAAAACAAATTAAAATAATCTTCTAATACACCTGAGTTGTTCTGTACAGTATTAATAACGCGTTTTCATAGAAATATCAAGGCCATTTCTTTTTTTATCGTGTAGCATGTTCTCTGGAAATAGTACACAGCTTACCGTCAATGTCCACCTCGTGTAACATCTGCTGCAGCTCCTCCTCTCTCGCGAACTGTCCCAGGCTGCGCATGACGCGACCCAGTTCCTCCTGTGTAATACTGCCATCACCATCCTTGTCGAAGAGCCGGAAAGCCTCGCGGAACTCTGCGGATTAAACCGTGAATAGAACGAAATTTACAAGTGGCTGCGATGAGTCGAATACTTGCGTCTTACACCTACGCCGCCATGACATAGAGAGATGCTAGTTTGTTTTGTACATTCGTTTGTCAGTTTCAGCGGCGTACTGAGTAAGTTTTCGAGGAAAAATGTATTAACTTTATTTATTTGGACAATAATGCTTCTTTGGCTTTTTGAATATTGTAAGTAATAGAGGATTGTAAGATAATTATGACTCTTTATTAATCTTAGCAAAGAATATTTGAGCGATTCTTAAACATACATACATTTTGTGGAATCAGGGAGAACAACTTATACGTTTCAGTTCAATCGCTGTAAACAACTCTGACAGAAAACATATAATTCCTAAATTTCTTTGTTCACAAAAGAACTGAAGGCTGATAGTGCTGTGTCTAAGACTAAAGAAAGTTTCATACATCTGATAGGTGATTTAAAACCCTGCTTTATAGTCATTAAATTTATAAACAATATATTCAAGATGCATCCAAATACACTTTTTAAAATGTAGCGACTGAAAAACTGGTTCATGTCTGAGAATGCTTTCTTGGATGAATTACTTTAAAGAAATAAACTAATTCATAATAAACAAGAAGACAAAAACCACACTTGTTACCTTTACATGACAACGAAATTAACTTTATAACTCGTAGTTCTATAGAGGAAGAAATATGATGTTTTCTGTTTCATTTGTATTTACATAGTTTAACAGAAAAGGAACATGGGCATTGCCATTTTTTATAAAAAATATAACATCTCGTGCGCTTTATTCTGCTGAGTTCATAGAGCTAATTGGTGCAGTACATTCTTAGAAGTGCTACATTTCCGATGTTATTTAAATTTGGTTTGTCATACGGCTGCTGATTGTAAATAGAAATATACTCTTGCGAATGTTTTTTTGACAATGCTTTTAGCTTGAGAGAGACATCGTGAAATAAGATATTCTGAAATTTCGTAAAAACATATTATGGGTCATTCCATCTCGAATCGGACAGGGCGTTTAAAAAATTAACCTCAACTTATTTATAGTAAGACTTTTTTAATATGTGAAGCATCAATAGGTTCTGCAAAACGTAAAGTTCTTGTTCCCAGAATATTTTGTTATAATAAATATTAAATATTTGGCATTTTAAGTAAAAGTGTTTGAAAATAAATATAAATGGAACTATGCACTACAGAAACACAACATTTCGCATAACCTCTTTTTTAAAGCTTTCTTAATAATATCTTGCCAATATTTATTTATTAAACTGAAGGATTATTATTTTATAACTAAATTTAAAATACTGAAATACACGTTAAAATATTGAACTTTACAAATGGAACAATTATCAGTTTTCAAAAATATAGTCTGGTATCAGAAACTCTTTACAAAAAATTATTTTAGCGCGCAGTGGAGGGTTGTTACCATACGGCACATGCACGGCTTTTCATGTTGAGACGTGCAGTCGCACTATAGTTAACTGTTTAGCACACTCCCGCTGCATATCCGCACACCAGCGTTCACTGGAGAAACCGGGCTAGCGGAAGTGATTTGAAACAATTCACATTTCATTCCGGGTTTATTTTCTCGCTTCCTATTAAAGATACCAGTAATGCGAAAAGGATTATCTTTCTCTATACAAGTAAGGAATGAACATGGTTTGTAAAGATATTTTAAAGTAACTGAAATATGATGAAACAAATAATTCCATAAACAAATCCTTAGGACGAAATAATATTTAATAAAGAGCTATTAACAGCAAACAGCTTATCAGAAGCTTTCACTTAATTGTATTTTGGTTCCGAAACATTTCAGAGTTATTTATTTCGAAAGTTCCAAAATACTGTAACTTGTACCCTTTTAGCATAAAAATATTAGTGATAAATTACTCCTGTGTATAAGCTTACAGTTTCGGTTATAAAGAAGGCGTTTTACTTCCTGATTTCACATGGAAGGGAAGTTCATATGCATGAGTTATCTTAGAACAAAAGATTTCACTAATTTTTATAAACTTCATATAAAATGCATCTGGCGAGATAATGGTTTAACTATAATATTAAACTTCTATAGAATTAGTAGTTCATAAATAGTTAATTTTACACACAAATTTTAAAGTACTGTAGCATAAGCTCAAATAGTTGTAGCTATTCAATTACTAAACAAATAATAAACTGTTGTTATATTACTTCTTATTGAGATTTTATTTAAGCATGACATTATTTTCAAGGTAAACTTTGAAATCGTCAACTTGTACGGTAATTTAGATATGAAAATGAAAGTAATATTAATATTAATGATGCATCACCTTAAAATCTTAAATTCACTCAGCCGCATAGGATAAATCATTAACTTCAGTGATAGCTTCTTCATTGAAGTTTCTTTCTGACTTCTGCTTGTTTGGTTATTGCACTGCACGCGACACTTACTTCTTTTCTCACTGATGATCTTCCTGAATCGTTAATTACTTGGTTCAACACATTTCTGAAGATCAAAACAAGCTTTATGATTATTCCTTCCTCTGAGTGCCAAAATTGATATTTTGAAACAAAAATATCGTTTTTAAGTAGTTTAAAATACACTTCAAGATCTAAAAATAATTAATAACAAACTATCGCGTATTGGAGTAAGAGGAAAAAATGACATACAGATTATGAGTTAAAGTAGGGTCTCAAAGATAATAAAAATTATAAAGTTGAACTTTTTTCTTTTTTCTTTTTGTTTATTTTCCACGTCGAAACTAACTAATTTTTTTATAATGCATCAATCGCGCGTCATTTGTTTTAGAATCAGTTGCTGCTTCTTCTCTATGTGATTAGCGCACGCGCATTAACATAGAAATGTTTTACATATGCATAGACTTAAATAAACAAGCTACTGCGAATGTTTTACCTTTCATTTGAGATTTGGAGACTTGTTTGTCGGGCGCTGTTTGCGGCATGGAGCGGATGGGCCTAACTACAGGAGGCGGTGATGTCGGGGGCGACGTGGAGGCGGCAATGGCTGTGGTGCTGTTGTTGGTTCCACTGGCGCTCTGCTGAGAGGGCACCCCGCCGCTTTGTCTCGTCTGTAATGTGTAATTAGAATTAATTACTGTATTTTATACGCCATCAGAAAAAGGCTTCATAAAATAACAGATGATTATAGTACTATCTCTTCATCAAACCCAATAAGAAGTGAGAAAAAAAATTAACACTTGGCTAGAAGATAGGTAACAATCAGGCATTTACTTCGGCCCATTTGGATTTACATATGCTGAAAAAGATGTTCAGGTTATAAAACAATAATTAAGTTTGAAGTTTACAAAAATAAACAATTTTAAATATACAAATGTAAAATTATCTTTATGTGCATTAATTTTATATTATTAAGACAGCATTTGAAAATATATGGAAAATTTAAGCTTTAATTAATAGATTTGAACCATACAACAACCGGCCGAACAAATGCGTAAACAGTATGCAGCCGCCCTCTGCCGGCATGTAACCCAAATAGCCTCACTCGTGTTCAAAAGTTTTACGGGTCGCGTATTGGAAGGGATTATTTTGGCAATCAGTTGTTTATTAGTGGTGGTCTGACTTCGTATCTTTGCATACTAAAAGAGTGACAGAAATAACGTGTTAAAAGGATAAATGAGAACATTGCTGCTTCATAATTTAATATCAGTGTAAATGTAAATAACCATGATAGTAATTTCCGAAAGGAAGCTTGGCTACCGTCGGCACATGGCAGGCTATTCATGGTGTTGCTTAATTAGCAACAGTATAGGAAGAAGAACGATGTTCAACTGTTTCAGGAAGGAGAAGATGAAGTCACAGCTTTATGCAAATCTAGAAGACAAAATAACTATTCCAAATGTCAATGTGGTTATAATTTACTATTTCAAGGAGAACTCAACCCTTTCCGTCTCTCTAGTCTACTGTAAAATACATGAACCCAGAGAAAGAGAGAGGGCATTTAACAGGAAGTAGGTAACTCCATTCTGCTGCAGGAAACCAGTCCGAAAAGAGAATCTGACAGTCAGTCATTTGGCTGCTCGTGTTGGATTCGCATTGCAATTCCTCCTAACTCCCAACGAGAAAGAGTTTTCGACTGATGAAATTGGTAGGATCGCACATAAACCCCGAAGGATGTCTTCTTTCGGTGTGGGTAGCTTGTATGGATGTCGTCTGCAAGAATAAACTATGAGGAGGGTGTACGAGGGCTTTTTTTTTTTTATATTAGAGAGAAATTTCTCCCAACGTATTTTACTTTTCGACATAGACTCCTCGAAGTTCAATGCACTTGCTCCAACTTTTCTCCAGGTTCATGAATACCTCTGTAAGTAAATTTCTGGGAATATTTCTGTATGGTCTCTTCATTTGACTTAAAATTGTATCCAACCAGGAAAGTTTTGAGCAGAGGGTAATCCGAGGGAGCGATATCAGGTGATTTCAAATCGTAGTTCGGCCAATTTGTCCTGAACGACGCGGCTTGAATGCACATTCCATGTATCGGACATTTTTACTGCGATCAATATTCTCCAGTAATGATTTTTCCCTTCTCCAAGTAGTCAATCAAGCGTCCCAGAACTGGAGCCATTCCCTTTCCAGCGAATGGAATGCATTTCCCTTTTATGGAGTCAGTTCGCCTCGTGTTTCCGGTATAATTAAACATTTGCAAAAGTCGGTCAATGTTCGCATGCGATTTCGTTTTCGCTTCGGAGCGAGCAGATGCGGTACCCATCTTACTCAAAGTTTTTTCAATGTGTAATTTATTCGGCAAAATTAATTGAACCTGCTCAGTTGGGATGCTCGTGGCCTCTGCTAACTCGCTAACTTGATATGACAGACTTTATCGATTATTTCCAGCCTCACAGTTAATTTTGAGGCTCCAGGATGTGTGTTGTGCAACGCTTGAACTCGTTTACCCATAGTCGAACGTTTTTATATGAAGAACATTCATGACTTAGCCTAACCTTTCATTTATTCGTCATTGTAATGAAGTTCAGAATTTCACACATCAGAACTTTATTCCACAAAAGTATGGTCTAACAAGTGTATTAGCACAAGATCTTGTGTAGAGCTGTACTTATCGTTCTATAAAATAATGTAAAACACTTGTAAAGTATTAGTAAACTTTACAAGTGACGACATTAAGGGCAAGATGGAGGAATAGCTGTTTGCCACGGGTCGTCATATCTTGAATTAGGTTAGTAATGAATATATTTTTTTTAATGTACAGAACGGATTGTTATCATTCCTGCTATATTGATATGATATTTTTATCATAAATAAGGATAATTTAAATAGTCAATATCGAAGGGTAACATTTCCACTTTAATGACTATCGTATATTTTCATGCATATGACTACATTGCAGCATCAATTTTAATCGAGAGGTGGCACACAAAAATCGATCTTCTCGTTGTGCTCGATAATTTACTTTATTAGTCCATTTTCCATTTGATAATTTATATACATTTGTTTTTATTGCATATTCTCATCATTATCGTCTTTTTCGCCAATACTTCGCATATTTAGGTCAGTTGAGTCCCTAAAAAGACATTAACAAGCATACTCATATTTGAAGCTATCCAATCTTCCTACACTTGTAAGAAAAATCTATATAGATTACAAGAGCACGACATTAATAACATTTATATGGAACAAATAACCAGTTCTACTTTAAGATTAAGTTCCTTTACACTTGTAACATTGCCAATGTGTTCGAGAGTTGAATTGTTGTACATCGTGCGGTTATTAAGTACTTGGTATAGAACGACATGACTGCAACAAAAGGTCATACAGATATGAGAAGCACTTTAGAGGACTCTTCGCCATCTTTTTCGACCGTTACCAAGTGGACCACAGAGTTTAAACGCTTGGAAGAGACCCACGCACTAGACGACCAAAATTTGTCACATCAGATTGTCGATAAGGTGTGCCCCGTGTTATGGAGGATCGCCAATTAAAGGCGTTCGAAATTGCTGAAACTTTGACATTTCAGCGAAATGTGTATTTCACATTTTGAGGGAAGAATAGGGTTGAAAAAATTATTGGCAAGATGAATTCCGCGACAGCTGACTCAGTATCAAAAGCGAACTGAAGTGCATCTCAGCAAAGTTTGTCCCATTTTCAGTGAAATCCCGCTGACTTTATTCGTCGAATTGTGACTATTGATGAAACGGGGGCACTACTATATGTCTGTCTTGCAGTCTAAACATTGAAAGCATCACGATTCTTCACCGCTAAAGAAGGCCAAATGTGTGAAATCGACCAGGAAGATCGTGGTTTTCCGGGTTACAGGGTGTAGTTCTGATTGATTATCTTCCCACTGGAACATCATTCACTGGAGTTTATTATGCTAACCTTTTGGGTCTATTTAAAATTAAAATACAATAGAAAAGGCCGAATTTATCAAAGAAGAAATGCTCGCCCCCACAGGTGTCATTGCATTGGCGAAACTCAATGAATTTACTGCCACATACGCCTTGTTACCTTGACTTGGCTACATCGGACTTCCATCTCTTTCCTAAACTGCGAAAACTTCTTGGTGGAAGGAAATATTCGTCCGATGAAGAGTTTAAATCATCGGTCGAAGCGTATTTTGCAAGCCTGGAGGAATCTGACTTTCGTGGTGCGACAAAGGCTTTAGATCATTGCTAGACAAAGGGCATTAGTGTCAAGGCACCTGTGTTGAAAAATGAGAGTAACAAAAAATTGCCGTAGATTTGTGTTTTATTCCGAAAACTTTTCAAATTACTCTCATCTATGTATACTTCAGAATTAAACTAACGCTTTCTCACTCCCTAAGGCTAATCTAATCACTTAATCATAACCGATGGCTAGAGGGTAAAACAGTTTTTCGGGAACAAGATACCAGCATAAGGCTGAAGTGAGAAAACTATATGATGTCAGAGACAAGGGGCTAGAGTTTATGGCTGTAACGCAGAAACTGCTGTTGTTTGCATTGGAACGGTAGGTAGGGTTCAGGCCAACTATACTGTATGGTTGATGCTAAGCCAACTTCGCATCCATGGTAACAAATGTTACATCACTACTGATGACATCACAACATCCTATAGTGGCTTTACTAAATTTACCGTTCGGAACGTAAACAGAAAAGTACCAAATTCAATATATTGATACTTTTTTTTTCTCCACAAATCCGCCATTGGCGAAGTGGGGATCAACATAATAACATAATCTGAAATATCTTTAGAATACATTAAATATGTTCATTTACTTTATTATTTGTTTAAATGTTATTATTTATTAATTTTTTGCACGTTGTACTTAGTATACTTTTTCCAAGTAAACGTTTTATTCCACAAATTCCAAAACGTTATTCTATATTCTGTGATTTTTATCCTAGCTATGTAATTCGTATTATGTGTTTTTATATTGTCTACAAGTTCTGGGCCTGAGAATGAAAAAATCTGCAAAATACTCTCTCCGCAACATCTGCTTTTGCCTCTTGATTGGATGAAAAACACTGACAGCGAGGAATGCTTTGAGTTTTAGAAACAGAGGCAGTCAGAGATAGCCAAATCTGGGGAATATATATAAACATTTAGGCTTTCATGGCGGCACCTTGAGAATAAGGTCTGAAGGGCAAGGTGACTACAGCAATTTATTCTACATATGTCTCAATTTTCCCATTGTTAAAACCCTTTTGTGAGCAAGTGCATTATCACGAGTGCTGATAATTTTTCGGTAATTTAATTGAGGTTAACGAATGTTTGTTGTCACGATAATTATCTACTAACAACAAACATGCTTTTGAGAACTCAATTAAATTACCTAAGTAAAGTTATAAGCCAGAGTGGGATTCGGTAAGATAATTGGAATGCGAAAACGATGCCTTCTCCCCCCCCCGTTTTTCTTTTACTATAATTATTGAAGTGATTTACTTGTTTGATATTTCTGAAAACACACTAATTTTATTAACTTTTATTCCAAGCAGAAAGGCGCAGAGATCTAAATTAAACAAAATACAACTGAACACCATTATTACAATTATCATATTTTTGTATCAGTTATGTCATATTTCGGTTGTGATGAGAACTACTTAAAAACAAATGAACATTTGAGGCTATAATAACAGCTCATAGTAATTTTTTTTATTTAACATAAATTACAATTTTACTCTTTTTATTTATGATTTCGTTTAAATATGTTATTTAATACATAATAATAAGATTCCTAGATCCCTAGTCAAATCGAAGCAGAGATTATAGGAATATAAAAATGAATGTAGGAGAAAAAACTATCAAGTATTAACTTTTGAGCACCATGCTTAAAAAATATCGATTAAGTTCCACTCTGATTGATGAATAAGGTATCAAAAGACTTAACGCTGTACGATACTCAATTTAACTGTTTTGTGGAATATCCGAAACATGTCTGCTTTAGAAAGCTGTATTAAATGAACTATTTGAAACAGTGGCTTCATACTTCAAATTAATGCTTAAGACAGATGTACCAACGTAAAAAAAAAAAAATGTCATTTGCATGGCCACTTATGGTCGAGGCGAAAACTTTTCCAAGAGCCCTCGTACTAGTATATTATTTTTTTTCCTTCTTCTTCTTCTCAGCAAAGGCTATCTGATATCTTAAAGACCTCAAAGGAAAGAAATTAAATGAATTACTGAAAGAGAAAATGAGATCTGAGCTTATAACGGCTCAAAAGGAAATCGAAACCAGGTCTGGTGAATAGGATAAGGTGCGCACCGAAAATAGTTTGCTTGTGTGCAGAAAGAATTTCACGTTGAAATTCGCTGGGTTGCACACGCGCCAGTTTTCCCCACACGTGTTTCGCTACCATAAAGTTTGACCCCATTCAGGTTATCCAAGTCAGGTCTTCTCCTTTGTTCCGAGGGCGGGACGTGATTTCTCATACTGTGTGTACAGTACAAGCGGTCTGATGGAGTTACGTGCTGGAGAGAACGAATTCAATTCTTGAGTGAATAAGCACGTATCCCATAAGGACGAAAGGAGATTTTATTATTCTTATATCATTGATTTTTTAATAAGAGCCTAAATAGCTATAGTTAACTCATAAGTATTTTGTTAACGATCATATTAGTAGATAGGTCTAAGTTGCCACATCAGATGATGTTACATTTTTCGGAAATTAATAATGATTTTATGACTTAAAATTCAAGCACTATTCTATTCAAAATTAATTTCATTAATCAAATTACCCAACATCAGTATCTATATCGAAAGCAATGAGCTCCAGTTCTTTTTTTTTTTTTCTGCTACATATAAGTAAATGATTTATAACAATGCAATTTGTTTATTGTTGACCCCTTCCCGTTGCGTCATTGTAACATCAGAGGGTGTTAAACATGAGAATGCCATTTTCTTTTGCATTATTTGAGTGCTGTCCCATTTCGGTGTGATAAAGTATAAACATTTATTTTTTGATTACTATTCCGGGTAGAATAAAAACCACGCATTAATCAAATTCAAAGCAATTAGCAGTATTTGCTTCGCTCGGGTGAACAGTTTGCTTAGCGTGATTTGTACGGAAATGCTTCGCGCCGGTTTTCTTCTTCTTTTCTTGTTCGTTTCTGCCTATTTTCATTAGAGAAGTTGCAAAAGAGATGCAAGAAATCTAGAATCGGATTAGTGGCCATATTTTATAGTACCAGTGACCCAGACATATATAGCTCCACGTAATTAATGGCTGCCATACCATAACTCCAGCCGTAGGATCCTAAAGTCTTTCCACAATATGTAACGGATGATCACGGAGCCCTCTGTGATACTATGACTTATGGGGGAAATTTGGGGTTGGAAATGAAGAGAAAAATTGGATCGGGTGAGGACGGGTTTTCTGAAATATATTTTAAGAATGGGGAGGGGTATAGCAACTTGAGGAATTTGGCACCTATAGCACGATTATAGAATGCAGGATCCGAGCAGTGAAGTACTGGCTGGCTACGAATTGTTCACGGAGATCAGACACTAATTAGGACGGTCAGGAAGAAAATAGACGTGGGTTTCAAAATTAAGAGGAGGTCTGGAAAATAGAGCATTGCAGAACATTTTGATTGCAGAATGGGGAAACATGAGGGAGGTTTGCAGAAAAATTAAGAGGGCCATTAATAGGCAGCTGACTCTTTCGGAGTGAGCAGAAAAAGTTTTGCTGGAGATACAGTCGGACCTGAAAATCGGATGGGGGGTGGAGCGTTACATCCAAACAGGGTCCAAACTCAGACCCCAGGGGCTCGCTTGGTTTACGTTAGGCGCGTGGCGGACGACTAAAGTAACAGAGTACGAGAGTCTGCCCTACATTTGCGAAGAAAGAATGTGGGATCATATTTTGGCGTACTGCAAGGGGACGGAAGAATAGAGGAAGAGATACCTACCGGCCCCGTTTGTTAACGGGGGGGGGGGGGGGAGGGCAGTAGCAGTGCTAGAATTTGCTGGCAGACAGGAAGGAGGAGGGAGTAAGTAAAATTTTAAACAAAATGAGACAGTTCAGATTGGAAGAGGTTGACAACCGGGAAGGCAGGTAGGAGAACATGCGTCATAATATATATATATATATATATATATATATATTACATATATTTATCTAAGGGAGTGTAATTTATTTACTTTTGTGTTGTTTTCTTTTCTGTTAATTTTATTTAGGTAATTTAATTTTTTTCTATTATTTTTTTCTTTTTACATTTATTTATTTGTTTCATTATATATATTGTTTGTTTCTTAAGAGTTAAATATTGGTTTTGTGCAATTTCATATATTTCCTGGGTATTGTCAAATCACGCACGGTCCCAGACCCGTGCGACATGGATCAGCTACATTTTGTAAATAAATACACCACTGCCGCCACCCCCACCACCAAATACAAGAACGCAATGTTATGCCATTCCTGCCTCAAGTGCTCGCTTTCTCTGCTCCACAGACGACGTGTTTGTCGATGTATTTGATGCCAATGATAATCTGCTCAGAGGACTTCGTGACTGCAGTCAATCGCCTCAGGGTGGTCCTATGGGACACTGATATGCTAGCAATGATTGCAAAGTTACTAGAATTTATGTAGATGTTATGAATGAATCTAAGATTCCAGAGCCTTTACATTTAAGTGACCCTGCTTTAGGTATAACAGTTTAAATCTCATTAATGCGCGAGCGAAATAATTTTCACTTTTATTTTTAGAATGTGAATGTTTTGTTTCCAATTGCTTTCGTAATTTATGTAAGAATTTGAGGTACTTCGTTATATAATACACACTGTGATTTGGGTTGGTTTTTATCACCATACCACGTAAATCCCAACCCCAAATAGTTCGCATCATATTTACGCTGCTATTGTTTCTTTCTTTCTGCCTCAATCACCAAACTAGTGGCAGTTATATCAGAGTTAGAACATAAAGCAGAGACACTTGATTCACTATCACTCTCGGAATTTATGTTTTACTCGCTTGTACTTTTCTTTCAAATGTTCCCGATTTAAGCCATGCATTCATCTTAAGTGTTAAGAAGTAAATGCACTTAAACTCAACGAAGGCTGACTGAAGACCGAATGTGAATAACGGCGAAATGTGTATGCTATCTATGGGCCTGATATTATTGACGGTGGGAAACAAAAGAACTGTCCCGAAGAAATGGTATTGAGATCTGTTCCGGCGACAATCACGGTTATTCACAAATCTGATTATGGCAGAACCTAGAACCCGTCACTATGCGGTAACTCCTAATGCTGCCTGCCTCCTTTCAGCCATCATAGCAGCTCTGTAATAGTTCAATTTTGTTTATTGCGAAAACCACAAATAATTTTATATAAAATTCTGAATATAGTCGTTTTTAAATTGAATCATTAGTGCTGAATTTGAATTAATTGATTATCGGCTATAAATCCAGCAATAAATAATTATATAATTTTTATTATCGTTTTAAAGCTTGTATTTGTTCCAAAGAGCATTATAGATTTCCCTCTAGGCGAGAACAAAGTGTTTCGAGTGTTTTTATTTATTTGATTTATTTACGAACGCTCTTTAACACCTCAGGTCACCAGTGTCCCATTCAATTCAGGGCATGAAACGGTCGATAATTTTTGATCAGAGGTCTCTTCTTTCAGGCTTGAGGATCTTTTCGTGTCGTAAATCTACGACACAGAATCCATCGTTTTAATTTCCTTCCGATGGAAGCCATACTTACGATATTTACACCCGTAAAACTCCATCGACCCTGGCGGGATTTGAACCCGCGATCTTGGGTCTACGAGGCAAATATGACTATCACTAGACCACCAGGACCGATAAGAGGCGGGAGTGCACGTGAGGTTAGCACGAGAGGAAGAAACTTAACTTGATTCATTATTGAATCAAGGCGGATATTAAGTTATATTAGAAATATAGGGAAATAAAATTGAAAAGAAAATGTCAAAAAAGGAACAGATTTATAACGCATTTGCATTGCAAGTCATCCATTAAGTAAAGCATTTTTGCGAACCCTTTATCACGCCAGGGGACTTCCCAACCCACCGAACCTCTCCTCAGGACCCATAGATTGAGAAACACTGATCTAAAGCCCTCATGACGTTACTATACATTACGTGCACGTCTCCAAGGGGAACTAGCTATGGACATGTTTTGTTCCTGTAACATTGCTTTCTGGTGTTTCAGTTACACAGTGTATTACGTTATGGTCAAGTAACTGATTTAACTGGAAATTTTCAACTCATGTCATTGAATAGAAAAAGATTTTGTGATTATTAATTTGTAAATCAACTATAACTTCCAGAAGTAATAGATAGGAGCAAAAAAAAAAAAAACAACACTTTTTTCTGTTTTCCAGTGCATCCAGACCTTTATCGTATGTAAGTTACATTAAGAATCTGAGGGGCGTTAAGATTCTTCCGCCATTTTGCGAACCAGTAGCAAACAACTTCACTAGGGAGATCAACTTCAAGACAATTTGATTGATCGGATGAAGCCACGCAAGGCTTGTGAGATAAAGCCATTATTTCACTCTTTTTTATGCAAAAATCACCGCTCGGGCAAGTGGGCGGCTATTGTTCTCACGATTTTATTCATGCAATGTTTTCATTCTGGAAAATAAAGTAAGGTTAAGAATTCTTATGACTGGAAAATAGATGGTCTGCGGGAGCTGAAATTTAGAGCACTGTCTTTCATAAAGGCCAATTGAGGTGATTCGTGCCCGCTGAAGCCCGTTAAAGTTCCCACATAACTTAGAGAAAATTGTCAATGTGTCACCGATGAACTGAAAATACATATAATTATAAATAATTTTCATTTCAAAATTTGCCTGTTTGAAATTCATCTTCCAAGGCGTTACAACACGTAATAGGGTCATGGCCTGCCGCAGCGACCCCTGCTTCCTCTAGTTCTTTCTTACAACTTCATTGATGAGGACAGTATTGCAAGGGGGTGTGATGAACATGCCGGCACCCCTTTGCTCATCTTACAGTGAAGAACGCCACCTCTCCATCAAGCAGCTCCCAATTATCCTCACGAGGCTGGGTGAATCCCATTCGGGACTTCTCTAACTTAGAAAATTTCCTAAATAGGTACAGAGAATCGAACCCAGGACTCACTGACATCAGTCATCAACGCTAACCACTAGATCAAAGAGACGATTAAATTTAATATGTCCAGTTAAATGCTGAGGGGAAAGTTTAAAGCCCATGTTAATTAAAATTAATGTCACTCTATCCACCTCCTCTTTGAAATTATAAATGGCAGCCCTACCTTATGGTACTTCAATTTTAAGGAGAATTCAATTGTTATCTATTTTGTCATCTGTTGTTGCTTGCCGATCTGGAATGTTATCATTGTTTGAATTTGAACTAATCATTTAACATATTACGAAGTGCTTAGGTAATAATTTGTTTCAAAATTATATATACACTACAAGAAAGAACAGAATATAAGACGGTTCACCAGGAGCTTCGAAATTGGCTGTAGATATTACTGAAATATTAATAATTGTAAGATCATCCAAAATATTTTTTCCCTTCATTCTACGACTAACTATACTATCCAAAGTTAAACAACAATCTAGATTGCCAGGAAATTGTAGAAAACAAAACATATGATAACAGTTGACTCCTCTTTAAATTTTAAGTCTCATTAGGTAGGTGGTCGGTCCTGGTGGTCTATAGTAACCATACTTGCCCCGTAGTCCCAAGATCGCGAGTTCAATCCCAGCCAGAGTTCACCACCCTGGCAGCTGTTTTCAAATCTATGTACTGTTCATCACGAAGTGTTAACCACCCATACTGCGTTTGCACAATGCCCTCACACGCATGCGCAAACGCTTTTTCACTTTTTTTTTTTCCCATATACCCCGCGAGGCCCATTCTTCTCACAAATTTGTTTCAACGTCTCTATGTACGCTGAGTGAAATAAAATAAATTCATTTTCACTTTCTTGTCTGATCCTCGTAAATGAGAGACCATTTTTATATGTTTAGTCCCTAAAAGCCTTACTAAATATTTGGTGCAATTCGATGTGACTTCCATTTTATGGTTTATTCACATCTAATTGATTCTTGGTTCTAATCTCACCTATTTAAGGCATCAGGTGTGATAGCTTGAACATTTCTATAATTCTCTCGTTCAAGTTCGCAATATCGTTGATAAGAACACTGAAGGTATTTTACTAAATAAAGCTCCAGAGGTAACTATAACGGAGAGAAGATCAGTGACATGGTGACAATGCCTCCCTATCCAGCGCTGTGGAAATATCATATACAGAAACTTATGAACAAGGTAGCCGCAGTGTCAAGAAGCACCATCACTTTGAAGGATAACAACATTTCAAATTTCCTACAAATCCAACCTGTCCAAATATTGGGGAACATGTGTGAGGGCATGGCTGTAGGCATACATCTTCTGTAAGGATTGTTCAGCATTGTCCATCTCATCAAGCAAATTCAATTCTTTAGGACTTTATCAGTTTAGTGGATTGCCCGCTACAACTGCAGTTTATAACCCCTAAAGCAGAGCGTTTCTTCAAAGATGTGTGAACTGCGGTCTTCTTAAAGCGCAATTTCGAGCACAGATATGCACCAATTTTCTGTGGGCTACTTGGATATCTCTCCTATCAGAACGTATTGCTACCTTTTATTACCTCAAGCTGATTCCACCGGTGAATGTTATTTTAATGTGATCGCTCTTCGTCGAACACGCGTCACTGATTCAAATTTTGCAAGCAAAAAGACGCATGAACTTTACACCCTTGACTTAATGTTTTGTGTCACTGGTAGGTGACTACCTGCGCTCAAATACAAAACCTTCACACTTCCGGAAACTCTTGAGATGCTCTTCAGTGAAGTGGGAAGTATCATGTCTGTATTTTCTTTTGATTTGGATAACATAAGAGTCTGAATTCCCACCAAAACTTTATGGACACGCTGTTAAGAAAAATCCTTGAACGGGATTAAGGTGTTTTGTGCTAAGTTAGCTATTTTACATCAAATTACTGGATAATTTGCGGACATATCTCACGTCTAATAAAAATGAATAGTGAGAAAAATAGCAGAAAATAAAATATATGAAGTGGATAAGAAAAAAAATGGCGAGCTCTATATAACAATGTTCAAATGAAACGACTGAACATTGCTACAGGTATTTGCAGTATTGGACATAAAACGCGAGCTATACAAACAATGTAGGCAGCTTTATATTCGGCAGCTGTTACCTCATCAATTAAATAAAGCATTATTAATTATTCCTCTTGAAATCACTGAACCATTTTCATTATCCATAACGACAGTTATGATAGTGTATTACCAACAACAATATTTGGTAGATAATAAAGTAGTTGCCCAGAAACAGAAGAAAAGCAAATACTCGAGGTGGATGAAAGACAGCGAGAGAAATCGATAGTAAAGAAAGAGAAGAAGTAAGGAGTGAGAAAGATATATACTAAGCTCAATAAAACTCTTGATTGGAAGAACGGGAAGATGGAAGTTGTCGCTGCAGGCATCTCAACGCACCGGTAACGTTCTGCACTTCTCTCTTCGCTATTTCTGTCGTTTTCTTAAGTTCGCTAGCAAATCCTTAGTAACTGCGAACAAGAGACTTGCAAACTTGATCTGAATAGGTAACGTGTACTGTTGAGTCACAACAGTATATTTTGTTAAATAATCGCTTCTTACACAAAGCCTTTATGTCCAAATTTTATGTCTCTCGAGGACATGAACAAAAAGTTTTTCTTTTTGTGTTCACACACGTTTGAAACCTCTAATAAATTCCAGAATTAAACAATATTCAGTAAATAACTGGAAACAAAAAGTTTATGCTTAAAATAAAATATTTAAGATTTTATATTTTATAAACAAACTCACACTTAAAGAGCTTTTCCTAATTTTCATAATGGTTTTGGAATTAATAAGATAGCTTTAGATTTCAGCTAAGAAAAAGAGGTAAAGGCGGATTTTTTCCCAAACCGTTCTAATTTAGAAGTTAATGATGATGTTCATAGAAAAGCAAACATAATTGTTGCCCAGAAATCTGAAAGTACGAAGGTGAGTTAAAAAGCAAATTTTCCCATTTTATTAAAAGAAAATTCTTCTATGAGGTTACTGGTTTTGGCTACCCCTAAAAACTTCAACATTTTATTTCCAATAACCATTGCTTAATGCGTTTTTATGTGTAAAAATGTCCTTAGGGAACCTTTATGTTGCGCCTGATATTTGCATTTGTGGTTATTCTCTGTAGGGGATTTGATTTGCAGTGACTATGGAAAACAATGCCTCCGTAAGCTTGTGGAGTATTTTGATCCAGGGAGGTGAGAATAAGCGGTAGGAGGAGCCCCTTGTCCATAAGAACCATTATGTGTATGCACCATCAGAAACGTCATCTCTCGTCACACACGTTCCCAGAAAAATCTGACTTCAGTTTTATACAGATTGATTTATTGGTACGTTACAAAATGAAATAAAAGTTTTAAAATATTACTACAATATAGTTATAGTGAAGCAGTATTAAAGATAATACAGTAGTTTATATTAAACATAAGAAAACTTGTAATTATTTAAATATCAAACAATGTTGCATTTTAAGTAACAGTGCTCTCACATAGGCATTCTTCAGCAGTGATAATCAGTGTTTCGTTAGCAGTTTCGTGAAGTAGTTGCTTTATTTCGTTTAATGTTAAATGGTTGTAAAGAATATGAACACCATACAAAGCTCTCATTCTAAGCCTTTTTCTTTGCGACCATTGAAAGATAAATTTTAAATTAAAAAATTGGGTAAACAAACTCCATTAAAGGGTTATCGGTAAGTTTGATGTCATGAAAACCATAAGAACATAATCCTTTTTGTTTAATTAGATACGTTACCAAGGTATATTTTATTCAGCTCTCTATGTTTCAGTTTTTACATTCAACCACTCACATATAAGTGCTAATTCTAGTTATTTAGATAATAGAAGTTTGTGATCTGTATTGAATATTAGTAGTAGTAAAACTGTGCGCCCGTCTTGATGCTACCGCGAGTCACCGCTCATTTATTATTCCAAAACAAAGGCACACAGCTCGCTTTAACTTGTGTGCCAGATGGCGTTGCAATACTGACCTGTACAACAACATACACAGATGCAGCAGCAGTTACAGAACAGAGTTATTGTATTTCTGTGTAAGTGAAGGGCGAAATGTAATATGTTCTAAGTATCATTTTTAAATTTAATCGTTTTACTTCAAAAGTACGTTCTAGTACCCACATGCATATTCCTAGTCGTGTTTTAAGTGTCTATACACTTATGAATTAGTAAAACACTCGTTAACAGATAGCTCAGTTCTAAATGGCATGCCATGATAATATTAGTATTGATATCGCATCTTTTCCACTCTGTAAATTTGAAATTAAGATTTTCTTCCCATCTAGAGCGTTAATAGATTTCGTGAATGGAAAATCTAAATTATCTGATATAACTAATGACAAAGAAAAGGATGAATGGAAAAGGAAAGAACACGTGCCCGGCAAACGATTGTTGGTTCTCTTGAAAAATTAAACAAAAAAAAAAAAGAGTCTCTCTCTGTATTTTCGAACGAGCACCAAAAAAATGGATATCTTATGAACTTTTTTTTTTTCCTTATAAGTTCACCAATCAAAAGACATGGCGTCAAACTTAAGCGCTTTAGGAAATCTCAGATACTGTTTAAACGCTCTCTCGAAAACAAGAAAATCATAATAAAATTGATGACGAAATATTAATGTCAAAAATAATATCTTGTCTTCTAGGATATTATGATAACTTCATCACATCATGAAACTCAGCTCCCAAAAACGATCAAACATTGATAAATCTAACGATTACGTGCCTGTCGCATGTTATTCCAGAGAACAACGGAATTTGGCGCGTTTTACAACACATAAGAGTCGACGTAAAATTGGTCAGAGTTATCGATGTCATATACATAAAAACAACAGAAATAACCACGACCCTGAAAACTGTTTTTACCGCAAAAACAGGAATAGAAAACAAAATACCAGTACTCAAGGTGCCGAGCAAATGCAAATGTTGCTTTATGGATAGTTGATTCGGCTGCTAGCGCTCACATGACTAACAATGAAAAATATCTGAAAGGAACTAGTTCATCTAATGCCACGATCACCATTGACAAAAATACCAAAAGCTCCGGAATGATTGAAACACCCGAATACAAATTGTCTAACGTTTTATTCGTGCCCGACCTATCTAAAACCTTGCTTTCTGTTAATGCTATCACCCAAAAGGATGGAAAGGTAGTCCTTGAGAACGAAAAAGTTGAAATTTATCAGAAAAATGAACTCGTTCTAAGCGGTAAGAAAGATTCAAGCGGATTATTTGAAATAAAACTAGGTAATGAAAATGATGTGGAAGCCCTCATCGCAACAACTGGGACTATCAATTGGCACAGGAAACTTGGACTTCTTGCAGTGAAATGCTCGAAAAAACATGAAAACATGTCACAGGGGATGCAACTTTAAAAAAAAATCTGACATTGAAAACCTTGAAATCTGTGAAGTTTGTCTAGAGTCACATGTCACAAATCATTTGGCCTCAATCTTACCCGTGCTACAGAATCTTTTGTATTAATGTTATATTAATCAAAACGTTAAAATGAAGGGGGTGTAAAGGATATATGATTTTTAATAATTTATTCTGCGTATGGATATAAATCGATTCTATCTTGTATTGGTAACACTGTTTCTATGTCATAAAATAAAACAGAAAGAAGTAGTATCATATCGTTCTTCGTTTATCAGCTTAATAAAACGTTTCCGTGTACTTAAAAACTAAAACCTCTTTATGGGCAAGCGCAACAAGTACTAACGTAAATTTAGAGAGTTCTCATATCATACATTTTTATAAAATAATATTTTTATAATAAACACTTAAATACACAAAGTTGCTCCATTCATTAGAATAAGCATATATATTAGTGAGTTTTTGTAACTCATTAAACATATCCCATTCACCGAAATTCTAAATATTTTATGTATTTTAAAGATAATTGCACGCGAGAGCCTTTCAGTCAATGTACGGTCTCATTGATACACTATTCACTGATCAGAAGGGAACTTCATCAACAATTTCAAAGCAACCATTCTCAAAAACTAATAACTGACAGTTTTTTCTCCTACTTTTATTTATTTCTTTTTTTAATTCCTATAATCTCGGCTTCGATTCGACTATGGATCTGGAAAACCTATGCTTATGCATTTTCCTATTCACAATTGACACAAAAGAGTAGCAAATGGTAATGATCACTATCACAGTGTTCAGTCGTATTTTATTTAATTTAGATCTTGACGCAGTTCTGTTTGGAATAAAAGCTAATAAAATTAGTATATGCTTTCAGAAAGATCAAACAGGTAAACTAAATCACTTAACGTATTATACTAAAAGTATAAAAAAATCATTCTCACCTTGCTATTATCTTATCGAATCCCTCTTGCTTAAAATGTTTCTTAGATAACTTAATTCAGCTTTCAAACTCATACTTGTTGTCAACAAATATTCATTAACCTCAGTTAAATTACTGAAAAAGTATCAGAATTTCTGGTATTACTGAAAATAGTTTTTGTGGTAAATTTTGTTATCTTCTCTGATCTCTAAAACTGTTGGCTCCACTGAATGGCACACATACTGCGCTTTTGTTCTACTGCTAGCTTTGTTTTCATGTCCAGAATGTTTGTTCTGTTTATGGAATAAGAATGTTTAGTGTGTCGTAGTTCATCAGCTTTTATAACAGCAGAAAACGCAGTGTTTAAAAAAATATATTTCGATTGATTTACAAAATATCCAGGAAAACGAACAGTATCACGAAGAAAACTTTAACCTCGCAGTTACCCACCACATATTAATGGAAAATAAGGCTAGTTACTCAGGAAGAAAATTAGATAACAGCAGTAAGGTTAGAATAAGCCAGAAGTATAACATAAATAGAAATGAAAACCGTGTAGATAATATAAATACTGTTCCTGGAATAAGTAGCATAAATCAAGAAAATGAAAATGGCTTAAGGTAACTGTAAATTGTCAGTTTTTCGAAATGATATTTTTCTAAGGGTGAACTTCTTTTTCTCTGAAACTAACAGCTACAAGGTAAAATTTTGCATACTTAGATAATCTTTTTAATGCAAAGAATTGTAATTATAATTATTAATATTTTATGAAAATAATATTTTGTCTTAAAATTTGGAGTGTAAATTTTACTTCACTTTCTTCATAGATAAATTATTTTTTGCAAACGGAAGTACTACTTGCAGCTAAATTTCTGTAATTCATTGTCATGTAATGAAATGTTTCAGTGTGAGTATAGGAAAAGTTTTCTTTGCTTTATTAGTTTCAGAGGAAAAGAAAGGAAAAAAAGCATTAGTGTTTGATTATTTCTGTTCCAAAAAATTTAGACATTATACATAAAATGCTCATTATCAACAGGCGTACGAGTTAAACGCTTTTATAATTCATAGGCAATATACCCCAATAAAGAGCTTCACGTTTACTGACATTATGATAAACCTATTATACTGATCTATCAATTATGCCGAGAAACATGCATGTTTTTTAGTCAATGCATGTTCAAATAAATCACACACTTTCCGGTTCCTGTAAAGTGTCTTACTATAAAACGTATTCTCTACCGAAACAAGCATGGGTTATTATTAATTGTAGGAGCCTTAAACTCATAACCGGTGTCGATGGGGAACCTTCTCAGAACTGTTCACAGGTATTTCTGTTGATATTCAGTGATATCAGTTTCACAGGTTTAAATATTTTAAGCTAGCCCACAAGAGCTCGTGGGAACTGCAAGGTTTGCAGCTAAGGTAGAGAACTGCCTTTTTTTATTCCATTGTCTCTCGTTCGCCAAGGTCACTGACCCATTCGAATGACTGGGTGTGGAATTTTCATTTCTGGAACAATATAACAAACCCTCGGTAGGCAGTTTTAATAACTTAAAAACAGTTTCACTAATATAATTCACACTAATTCATCACAGAAAGCTTTCAAACAGTTTAAGTGCAAACTAAAATTATGTACATAGATTGTCTCGTACTGTATGTATTTTGTGTTTGTTTAACCACTATCGCGTGCGAAAATTCTGGTTATTATTGTGCGGATCTACTTGTCGATTTTATTTGCGGTCTACCTTTAGAACTTTAGCTAGGGTTTCCGGATTTTGGGGCACCTCCAGATGCTGTCGGCTGACGTCTGCTCTTACTGGTATTAAGCCGAGCTAGTGGGGAAATGAGAGTTTTGCACACTAGCATTTTGTCTTCTATGATGTGTTTCGATACACAATTACGTCTACAGCAGATGTCCGCAGAAATTGAACTTAAAACGGTTACAAAAATAGCTTTCGGCAATACAGCATGTGGGGAAGCAGCTGAGAGGAACTTTTGACATTGTAGATATGTCAGTATATGTAATACAGACGTACAGAACGAAAGAGAACAAGCTCCAGAAATGTGTCTTCCAATATTTATTATGTAAACACAGTTTATGAACATGTTATCTTAGTTTTTTTAATCATTTCTATTTTCGTATTAATCGCAGTCCCATTAATACTTTCAACATTGTAACATGTTTCATATAGTTGCACGTCTTTTCCACCAAGGAATTTGTTTTGCACTCAGGCTGGAAGGTCTTTACATCACTAGGGCGACAAAATTCGAAAATGAGACTATGCAACTATATACTTTTATTTGTGATACGAGATTTTTTAATGATATTACAATGTTGATTAAAAACTGCTCACAAATGTAAATTAAGCCATACATTGCTGCAATCTTGCCAGCAAATGATCTGAGATATGGGTATTTTGAAGGATCTCTGTGCTTGACGTTATCCCCTGCAGAGAAGCGAAATGCTTTTCCATCCATTCCTTCTGGATTCACGTTTTCTTGACTTTTCTTTCCGTTTTGAAAGAGACATAATGAAGCCTTAGATGTACAACCACACTACTATACGTCGGTCCTGGTGGTGTAGTGGTTACCATACTTGCCTCCTACACCCAAGAACGCGGATTCGAACCCGGCCAGGACCGATGGATTTTTTTCGGGCGTAAATCCTAAGTATGGCTTCCTTCGGAAGGGAAGTTTCACGCCCGCAGTTGAATGGGACACTAATGACCTGAAATGTTAAAGAGCGTCCATAAATAAATCAATGAAACAACACTATTATACAACAAAGTTGAAGCTAAGGCTTGTGCCATCAGCATTACATAGTGAGACAATTACTGTCTAGCATCCATCCCATTACATAATGTAATCACAAAAGGGTCATAGATATATGGATTGTACATGTTGTTTATAGGAATAAGAAAGAGCGTAAAATACAAATGAAAGGGATAGTTGCCCAGAAATAGCAAGCATTGTAACCTAGGGCTTCCTTTTGTTAGATTCAGGTCAAAATGGAACCTTGGAAGCGACTGGAAAATGGAACTAATCACGATCCCAAGGAAACAAGTGTTCTTTTGTTAGTATTGCCGAAAAGATTCTTACAATAACTAAAGGAAATTATAAAATCATAAACTCATAACATTTCCGATATGGTTTCTCTT
The DNA here is from genome assembly GCA_030762175.1 of Metallyticus violacea. Lineage (NCBI taxonomy): Eukaryota > Metazoa > Arthropoda > Insecta > Mantodea > Metallyticidae > Metallyticus > Metallyticus violacea. The sequence goes on along the minus strand of CM060830.1, from coordinate 61,802,392 downwards.
ATAGTATAGTTATTCAGGCCAGTACCTAAAAACTAAGATCTAAAAATCGATAGTGGGAGGACCCTGCTCAAATCTTAAATAAATAGCCAATGAAAGGGAAACGATATAAATTAGCATAATAGGATTTTTTTGATTTGGTTTATTTACGGACGCTCTTTAAAATCTCAGGTCATCAGCGTCCCATTCAATTCAGGGTGTGAAACGGCCGATAAATCTTGCTCAGAGGCCTGTTCTTTCAGGCTTGAAGTTCTTTTTTCGTGCCGTAAATGTACGACACGGAACCCACGGCTTTACCTTCCTTTCGAAGGAAGCCATACTTAGGATATTTACACCCCGAAAAAATCCGTCTATCCTGGCCGGGTTTGAACCCGCGATCTTGGGTTTAGAAAGTATGGTTAACACTAGACCACCAGGACCGACAGCATAATAGGATCCCACCAATAGGAAGATAGGAATATCATATCACGTGACATTTAGAAAGACATGCTGAATATACTTATAGTGCCTACACCGACGAACAGGCGAATTAATAAAAGCAGTAGTAATGGATTATAGAATGGTTGTTAGTTGGGAGAAGTGTAAGAAAAAATTGAAAGAGCGGAATAGGAAGAGTCGCAAGTTACACTGGCACGGGAATTTATACCGCCACGGGTGGCCGAGGTCGTTAAGGCGCGGACTCGTGAGAGGGAGATCTGGGGCTCGAATCCCGCCAGGACCGCCCTCCCTGACTGAGGTTTTTTTGCAAGTTTTCCTCAGTCCCCACAACTGGCAAATGCCGGGGAGGTACCCTAAACTTAGGCCTGTAACGTTTCCTTCCTTAAAAAAAAATATCCTTTCCCAATATATCATTTCATTTCATGTATCACTAGTGTTCACCACCGCCTGTGGTGCCTCAGTAATAAAAACGGGCGTTAAACACCATTCAAAAAAAAAAAAAAAACGGGAATTTATCAGCTAGGCAAGTTACATAAGTTATAGAAGTCGACCGCCACGGGTGGCCGAGGTCGTTAAGGCACAGACTCGTGAGCGGGAGGTCTGCGGTTCGAATCCCGCCAGGACCGTCCTCCCTGACTGGGGTTTTTTCCAGGTTTTCCTCAGTCTTCATAACTGGCAAATGCCGGGGAGGTACCTAAACTTAGGCCTGGAACGCTTCCTTCCTTAAAAAAAAAAATCCTTTCCCAATTTATCATTTCATCTCATGTATCATCAGTGTCCACCGCCTGTGGTGCCTCAGTAGTGAAAACGGGCGTTAAACACTACTCAAAAAAAAAAAAAAAAAATAGAAGTTAGTCAGTCATTCAGTTAAGTCAGGTCAGAGTTGAAGTGTATATAGTTAAGGGGAAAATCAAATCTTGTGAAGTAACTTTCAATTAATCAGTTCGGAAAGCGGAAACCTTTTTCAGGATTCTATCGCGACCTGATAGGAACTATATTTATGACTTTGTGTTAATAAATGGTGATAACTGGAACTAAAGTGTTATTTTATTATTGCTTGTTTATTATCTCCTGTGATTGTGTATCACAAAAACGAAAATCGAGCTTATAGCCGTGGACTAAACGTTACTGAATGAAGGTTCGGCCAATCACCCCTGAGATACCAATCGATTTATGAACTTCGATCACCTCCTTATAAACACTAATCCATATTACCTTAACCAAATTAATTAATCAATAAATCCTCAACGAATCCAAGCCCAATATGTAAACATTACAAATACCGCAGCAGTAGGTAGGTAGAGGAATGAGTAAGGGAGGGTTGTTATTGTTCTCCTTGCATTCAAGAGCTTGTGTCGCGTCACCGATTTTGCATGTTTGGTCTACAATATGGATATGAACTGTCAGAGGTTGTTCAAGAATATTGACTGAGCGTTTTGATTTAAGGAACCCATGGTATCCGATAACTTAATACAGAATTATTTGATGTTGATATGCTAGACAGTATTACATCTCTTAGGTGGTAATAGATGTATTCTTATATATTAATTACAAAGAAAAAATAAAACAAATATTTATCCTCTTCAGGCATCAGTAATAGGAGGAGATAACCGATAAAGTGCAAAATATTAGAATTAATAATAAAAAAAACTGGAACAACAGAAAATATTTTACTGCGGTAATTGCATTCATTTGTGACACACGTACTATTTCTTTAAAGAAAATTAAGCTCCTTGCAAGTCCTCAGAAGAAGTACATCGGCGTCAGATCTGATGACCGAGCTATCACCAAGGTAGTCCGTAACGTTGCCTGCAAAGTGTGCCGAGGCCCCGTCATGTTCAAACCACACGAATCTCCAAATTACAGGAAATGTGTTCTACTGGATTTAATAAACAACGAAACAAATGTCCAGTAATACAAAATTAGCATTCATATTGAAGAATGGAACAATAAAATGAGTAATAAGTCACCGGAGACCAACGCCCAACAGCCAACACTGCTACACCACCTCTGAAAGTTTGTCGGTAGAGTGCGTACCCATTCTATGTATGAGAAATGTTGCATGGTAGTAGAGAGAGTGAGAGGCAAAGTTTCTGCAACAAACCATTTAAGTCAAAGCAATTCTTACATGTCCTTTAACGTAAGCCCATCTTCTGCGGTAAACCAGCTCTTTTCGTTTGCATCCCACGGCTCCAAGTAAGCCTAGACATTTACCTTTCGCCCTGCTGATCGCATATACCTGTCGCTCATTTTGTGTTAAAACATTAGCTAACTTGAGTAATCAGGGCCTCCAGATTTTCTTTGGCACTACAGCTTTTTATGAGCTGACCTCCTGCGTTCTTTTTCTCCAAAACTGAATAATTGGTAGTAGACAGTATCCCTAGCATTGTTTCCAGATAGAACACCCCGACGCTGACGGAGTTCACCCTTCCCTGAGAAACAACACAACTCTTCTTGCAATTTCTCAGTTCCCTTCAGACTGATCAGAGACTTATGATTATTATGGCCATTCTACGAAATGGATCTTCCTATTTCAATTTTTGACATTTAGAATATATAATTGATCCCATATCTTGTGAGCTATGAAATGCGAAGTACCAATCTTTTTTTCCAAATTTTCGAATGCTTGTGTTTTTATTTTCAACAACTTTCAACAGAAATTCCTCTTCCTTTAGTATAGCCTTCATCGTGCTTTTGTTCTGCACATTTTTAACATCTGCACGGCCTTTTGACGCTTCTAGAATCAATAAGAAATAGGTCCCTCGCCTCTCTCAAAGAATTTCTTACATTATACAATTGAATAAATATTATCTTTTATTTTGCAGTGTAATAATCCACTACTTCAAACAGAATACTTTCAGTTAAAAATAACGAGCTAATAAGACAGTCTTCTTTTGTAAGGCGTACTAATAGAATACAGGGTCAGCTGGTTTCAACATTATGAGCATAGTTGCTTATGGTAAAGATAAATTTCTATGTAGGTACTATAATTTCAATTCCACTTTATATACAGGATATTAATGAACAAAGCGATATATTTTCATCGTTTAAAAGAGGGGTCTTAGACAAATAATTTGAGATAGGGAGCCTAGGGTGACAGAAGTAAAATGTCTCATCTGATTTTATGTATCTCATGATGCCCCTAAAGTTTCTCTACTGTAAGAAATTTATTAGGCGATTTGTAATGCTACAAGTACTGATCCGGCCTTTTAGTAACCACGACTATAGAGGAGAATCCGATGAGAAAGGTGCACTGTTCCATGCTTGGAGGAGGATACGATAGCTTAGTTGGTTATAGTGTCGATACAGAATCCCGGCCGTGACCCCAATTTTTCAAGTCATTTTTCCCCCCTTTCCTCCAACTAGTGTCCTACACACCGCTAGTGTAAAAGAACCAGACTAGAATTAAAGGACCAATGCTGCGTCCCTACTTTACCGCAGAGTGGAATGAAGGGTGTAGGATGCTCTCTCTCTCTCTCTCTCTCTCTCTCTCTCTCTCTCTCTCTCTGAGGTTTAAGTTGAAGGAAATAGTGCTAGACTTTTCCTGTTGAAACGAGAGGATGCTGAATATAAACATGTTCTAATAATCATTTATTTGATTATTAGCATGTTTATACTGCTAACTGTATTTGTAAAAGAGCCGTTTCTATATGCTTTATTAGCTACACTATTAACATAAGATGATAGTATATCTTGTGGAACGAGTATTTATGTGCTCTAGAATATTGTTTGTACACTTATTTAGACTTTCGCGGCCGGTGTTGACCCAGTAAAATGTAGTTTCGGAGCTCTGATTTTCAGAATCTATTTTTTGCAATTTTATTAAATGACATATTCCGAGTTTCGTTACTAAAAACAATTATTGGTGTCGCTAGAGCGATTTTTGAATTTTCGCATTAGGTTAACTCCCACTCTCAATGGCCCAACTTTGCTGGTTAACGAAATAGATTAATCATTTGTTAATTGGTGGTTATATGCTGAGTTATGTTGAGGGGAAAATTGCGGCTGCTAGAGCGTTAATAGATACACATATGAGATATATACATTTTTTATTGTCATTTTTAGTGCCTAGTAGATAGATTGAATAGAGATTTGAAGAAGTTTTTTTTAAAAAAAATGTTTTCATGGTTACAACAGTAATTCCTTTGTAATTCGCTAAAAGCAATAAAAAGGCCTACCGAGCTTTGTCTGTTGTTCATACGAGTAGAAATGTCTGTTGTTATGACTCCTATAAGTCGTGTTTGGATAATTAATAAAAAGCTAACAATTACCTTTCTATGAAAGCTGCCTTATTTTAGCGAATTCCGAAGGAATGACACTATTGCGATTGTACCCATGATGCGATTTTTGGCCATTAGAGTGGGGGTTCACTGAAAACCCAAAATTTAAAAATCTCTCTAGCGGGACCAATATTTGTTTCTTCACAAGAAAATATGATATATACAATTTAAACAAAATAAAAAAAAATAGTTTCAGATAAGCGGGCCATAAAATTTAAAAACTAAAATTTAAAAAGCGCCCTTGCGTTTAATTTTCTCTCTAGTGCTTTAAAATGAAATGACAAATTAATTCAGCATATAAAGTATATTTAAACAATTCATAAGTTTTATATTTAACAAAAACATCCTCTGAATAGTAAATGTGAAATATTAATCTAATAGGTGTGTAAGAATTATATTTATATGTAAGAGCACTCTGTAATAACCTTCAGAAAACGTTTTCGTCATATATTTTAATAACATTTTAATTAAATTTCAAAGTCAATGAAAATCGATGAAATTGTTGTTGATTGTTTATATTTGCAGTAAATTGTAATTGTTTTTAAGTGTAGCATTTTTTATTGAAACATATGAACACGATCTTCTTAAATACACAATATGACTCGAAAACTTTCTGTTATATCTCTCTATTTTAGGTTCATAAACGTGATTACATTTAAAATGTTTAAAAATACCCCCACAGTATAGTTTTGTGTATCAGTGATCATATATTTCGTTTTATTAATAGAACACCATTATTTTTTGTGGTTTATTAGTAATAATAATAATAATAATAATAATAATAATAATAATAATAATAATAATAATAATAATAATTTTAAAATGTGGTTTCATTTTTGTAATAATTATAGGTTGCAAGAAATCTAATTTTCTTCCCCTAATACCACATAGTAATGCCATAACTTACTTCCTTTAATTAATTAATAAGGCAATAATTTGGATTTTACATTTTTTTTTTAAAGTTACTGTAATTGGTGACAAATTCGCTTAGTTTATGTAGTTTCTGCGTCACGTACTTTTATTACTTTGTAGTAATAATCGAATACTGCAGATGCAGATGTCTTTCTCAGCTGATCTGTTGCGTTAGCCATTAAAAATACCTACGTCTTACTCTGACAGTTATTGAAAGATGGCCTTGCAGCCGAGCAAGAGAATTAATTTCGTTTCTTTCAAAAAGATGGATCATTCCTTAATTAAAATCGAACAAGGAGAAAACTGCAAGGGAAGGGCTACTTTTAAAGATCTGATGGTCGTAGCAATCGACCCCACTTTGCTTGTGGAAAATCTTATAATGTTTTTATTTGTTTTAATAGGGCTGAAGCACTCGAAAATTCTTCTGGACTCCCGATCAAAAGAGCGACACAAAACTAGAAAACGTATCTTTCAAATAATTAAACTCTATCAATAAATGACTACGTAAATTAACATAGTAGTTTTATATCTATATCTCATTTTGGGAGTAACTAAGCTGGAATTTCATTGCTTGTCCATTACTCAGCCTCTCAAAACAAATTATTATCCGCGACTTTACTATGCCAAAGAGTACAGCGTGATATCCCGTCTTCATAATCATAGAGCAGTCCGTTGCCTAATAGGCGCCTCTTAGTATTGATAACTGCAAACAAAGCGGTCAATCGTGGTGAAAATAAATACACGTAAGTTGTTTGGACTTGTTGAGGGATGGATGCGAGAATTTCAGTATAAAAGGAGTTATGTATTTTGCAAATTATTCTATAAGAGTCCTCATTCCGCTATGCAATCGAAAATTGATTTTGCCTACCTGAAGTTACTGAGTAACGTCCTCATATCTGCCGAGTGAAATCGTGTTGTACGGTTGGAACTCATAGGACGCATTTTTTTGTTTCTTTCGTCATTTATTAGTAGTAAATAGCAACTAATATTGTACTCACCATCTTAGATGTTTGAAGTGTTCGCCCTCCGCTGTGAGACATGTCTGGATTTTTTTTTTTTTTGGAATGTTTTGAGATACTTGCTGCTATTCACCCTCCAGAAGTGATTTTATATAAATTAAGATGCAGCAGCTGGGTGGCTTTATACGCACTGCCAACAGATACACCAGCTTTCTGGGCTAAGTGTATTAAATACTTTCTAATATATAGCCTATTTAATCAAACTTCTCTTTTGTTAAAAACAGGTATTTTGGTTTCGGCTTCTTGTCAAGAAAAGGTCTTGGTTTCGCATTGTTTTCACTATCTTTAAATTGCACTAGAATAATTACACTTGGAAAACCAGCGTGAAATTTTCTCCTGCAGTACTTATATGATTTATTTTGCAAGTGACATCAGAAGTAAATATTCTTTATTCTAGCACACATATCACTCCCGACACACATACAGTAGAAAGCCTAACACTTCCTTTCCTACAGAAATGCAACTGAAAGAGTTAGCGATATAAACATGACCAAGAAAGTAAATTGCCTATGTTAGTGGAACTTTAACTCCATTATTACCGGGAATCGTGCGTCCATTGAAGGTCAACCGGTTTCCACTAGTGTATACAAATTCCAATTGCGTAGCGAAGTTAGGACAAGGTAGAATTTAAAGGTCACGTGGATTTTTATGAAGTCTCCTGTAATTCTAAAGGACATATTAAAAATTATTTGTTAGAAATAAAGGGATCAAGAGATTCAAATTCCTATACACTGTCAGATTTTTTAAGCACCTTTGTGAAATGATATGTTACAATATTACTTTTCACAACTATAAAAGTCTACTTTCATATCTTTTTTGTATAACTACACAGCGTTCTCTGCGATTCAACATTACTTACTCATTTCCTTGCTATAATTATGTTATACAAACTAAAAGTGCAAAAAAAAAAAAAAAAAAAAAAAAAAAGTTTTCATTACACTTCACAAAAATGTATTGTTGTTTATTGTAATAGAAGTGCGGAAATTCCAATAAAATACATAAACGAAAAAGTACTTTTTTCTAAAGTGTATAATGATTATCTTTCGAACAGAAAATGTAAATCAGCCTGACAGAAACAAACTGGGTGGGGAGGGGAAGCCGCTGAAAGCAACCTTTCGTTCATAATAATTAATTATAAATAAACAGGCTGCTTCCTTGTACACTACAGGAAGACAATATCTTATGATCTAGCCTTGGGTGTAATATGTGCAATACTGGGCGTAAAAAAATGTTACGATACTGTTAGTAGTAAACGGGTAACATATTGTCATGTTGTCAATAAACCCATGCCCAGAAAACGCTTTATTTACATGCTAGGGCCTCTGAAAAAGGAGGGGTGATGACTAGGAAACAAACCATTGGACTCCGGATAAGCAGTAGAGCTCGCATTCTTTAGTTAAAGGTGGTTTATCAGTGGTACTGCTTTAGCTGTTATGTGATACACAGCAGTCTTCCACAATAACGTAGTATTTAGTGGTTCCAGCATGTTGGCGATCCAGCACGCTTCGATCATGAGGTGCGCGGTCACTTGAATGACAGCTTTGGCAACATGGGTTGAACATGGAGGCCCAATAGATTAGCCCTCTCGCTCACCTGACCTGACACCATTGAATTTCTTTTTCTGGGGTTACATGCAAATCCTGGTGTACGGGACTCCCGTGGAGACTTCAAGTAGCAGCTGTAGTCAGTCATCCGAGATATGCCGGGAATCTCTCCAAGAGTTCTACATGATATAACCAGGCTATGCACAAAATGTATCGAAGTTGGTAGCAGCCATATTTGAGCGCCTTCTGTAGTTGATTAAAATGCGGTTTACTTAGTTTTTTTTTTTTTAATTTTATGTTTTAGTTATTTCCTAGTTTTCGTGAACCGTACTGCCTATGTGTCGGTCCTGGTGGTGTAGTGGTTACCATACTTGCTTCCTATACCCAAAACGCGGGTTCGAACCCGGCCAGGATCGATGGATTTTTTCGGGCGTAAAAATCCTAAGTATGGCTTCCTTCGGAAGGGAAGTAAAGCCGTGGGTCCCATGTCGTACATTTACGGCACGAAAAAGAACCTCAAGCCTGAAAGAGAGGCCTCTGAGCAAAATTTGTCGGCCGTTTCACGCCCTGAGTTGAATGGGACGCTGATGACCTGAGCTGTTAAAGAGCGTCCTTAAATAAATCAATCAAAAAAAAAAAGTACTGCCTATGTCCTCCCCCACATTTCAGAGAGGTAACATGTAAACAAAGCGTTTCTGAGCATGTATTTATTAACAACATATGATCGCATGGTACCTACCACCGAGCCTTGTATATAGAATGTTAATGAACAACGCTAAATAGTTCCACTCTATAAAGAGCGGTCTTAAACAAGCAATTTGAGATAGAAAATCCAGACACAAGTGTTCAAATTTACATCCCAGTTCACGCAAACGCCTATCAAAAGACTGTTGTTATTATTATTGATTTATTTACGGACGCTATTTAACATCCCAGGTCATCAGCGTCCCATTCTATTCAGGGCGTGAAACGGCCGACAAATTTTGCTCAGAGGCCTCTCTTTCAGGTTTGAGGTTCTTTTTCGTGCCGCAAATGTAGGACCTTCGATCTTCGGTTTAGAAGACAAGTATGGTACCACTACACCACCAGGACCAGGATGTATGATATGGATGGCTTTAATTCTCTGTATCTTACAGCACAACCTCTTACTTCCCCATAAATGAGGTGCATATCGGCAAATTCTGAAAAATTAGTTATTCTTCATTTCTATTTATTTGATAAGTTATTTGGTAATATGCTTTTAGTACAAAAAAAAAAAAAACTTTCGCATGAAACAACGAATGGCTATTTCGTAACATTAGGAAAAAAGTAGAATAGCGACTTTCAACTGAATTCTTATTAGCACACCAAAACAGTGGCCTGCAATCATGTGTTTAGCCTGAAAGTTTGCAGATACTTTTAATGCTAAATTGTGAAAACGCTCTGCAATTACTACTATAGCAGTGATCCTCAAGTCTGATTCTTCCTTTCCAACTATTGCTCTACACATGGCTAGTGTGAAGGAACTGTTCCCATGTATGAATTAACCACAATATAGATACAACAAAGCATTGTATGAAACACGTTCTGTGACGTAGTATACAGATTAAATTGGAAACACGTAAGAGCACTCAGTTGTGCACGAACCATGCAGTTAATGACAAGGGGGGAAAAGAAGCCTTTATTTGTGATCAATAGATACAAATTTACACATCACAAGGGTCTACAGAACAATATTTCGCGTTGTGCATACAGCATGAATTCTTGTGTTTCATAAAGTTAAACGTTAAAAATTAAATCGTTGAACCCAAGCACAACAAACCAGACCAAGTGTTAATAAACAAACATAAAGTAAGCAATAAGCTTAAAATGTAAGCTATCGAAAATTTAAGAGAGAGACAAACTAAATTACTGCGTGCTGAATTTAAAACCAGGGACTTAGTGACTTTGCTGCATTAATAAAACAAAATATTCAACGTGTACGATGATCATTGTTTCCGAGGTTACCTAAAAATATTTCTGAGGCACACCGAGCGATAAGCTCCTTGCTCATAATTACAAATAAAGGTGAATCATTTTTATTGTGTAATGATAACAACATAGTGGGATTTTCCACTGAAAATAACCCATAAGACATATGTCGTATAAAATATAAGCAGATGGGCTATTAAAGACTGTCCAAAACTGTTCCAGAAATTATTTACCGTTCATGAAAAATTTATTAATTTATATAACCACTCGTTTGCATTCTATTTCCTGACAAAAAGAGAAATAGCTACGAGGAAGCTCTTAAATACTTAATCAGTGTTTGTGAAAAAGCAAACTAGAATTTTCTCCCTTGTGAGTATTCATAGATTTTGAAGTATCTATTCACCTTGAATTAAAATTAATTGTTTCAAGGACAGAAATTAAAGACTTCTTTTTCATCACAAACAGTGTTGGTGTGTAAGATACAGAGTCTCGGAAGTAAACGAATACCGGTCAGTTGATTTGCTTTATTTACGGACGCTCTTTAACACCTCAGATCATCAGCGTCCCATTCAATTCAGGGCGTGAAACGGCCGACAAATTTTGTTCAGAGGCATCTTCTTTCAGACTTGAGGTTCTTTTACGTGTCATAAATGTACAACACGGAACCTACGGCTTTACTTTTCTTCCGAAGGAAGCCATAGGATTTTTACGCCCGAAAAAAATCCATCGATCCTGGCCAGGTTTGAACCCGCGTAAACTCAATCACGAGGCAAGTATGGTTACCACTACACCACCACCGTACTGCTCAAACAACTCCAAAGTTGGACAGTATATATATATATATATATATATATATATATATATATATATATTGGTTTGTCCTTTTGGACCTTACAATTATCGACAAAACATTCATAGACGACAAGACTTCTGGGTTGAACAGTTTATGGATTACATCTGCAAAAATGTATAAAGCTTCGGATGCCACTATTCCTCTAAAAGTAAGGGCAGAATTTGCAGCAACGACTATGAGAAATACTAATGGCAGCGAGGAATTTCATTCAGGCTTAATAGTCTATTTTATACTGCTCATCCGAACATTTAATGCAAAGCAAAACATGCTTAAAAATACATGCTAATAGAACTCTGACATTTAAACAGGCAAGGAGGGATAAAGACGCTTTAATTAGTAAATACATGACTGATTTACACCAAGGTCATACAACATGATTGAATTTCATCCGGAATCTGTCATTCAGATGTCAACCAATACAATTGTATTTAGACCATAATTTTAATACATTTTATGGTGAAAATGCCACAAACAACATTTTAACCTACCTGTAACGTTTAAATTGGTCATGTTACTGACAGTTCTAAGTGTGCAAAATGGGAAAGGAAGTGTTCTTTGTATCAAGAATGCGAAGTTAGTCCAATACTGGGACTAACGATTAAATATTTCAAGGGCGCAACTGACATATGACACAAAGAATCCAGGAACGCAACTGACGTATAAAATTGGCTGCGTGACGGTATCACCGACTGCCTCATATACGGCAAATCCGTCCAGGAGGGACCCCATTACTCTCCCTGTTACTCGTTCTATCCTACTCCCCTTGACACTGAAATCATCTGTAATCCTAGGATCGCTCAAGAATACGTGAGATCCTTTTCTCGAGCGACCAATCGTTGTTTCTTCTAAATGGGCGCGCGAACACAGAAAAGCACCAGTGTTGTCTTCAGAAAAAGCGCCATTTCCCATTAAATCTTCCATTATGACCAAATAATTGGTTTCTGGTATGCAATAAATGCAAGAAGAGTAATAGGTCCAATATCTTTAATGAGACAACAAATGCGGATCAGTATCAAACACTAATCTTAATGACAAAATGTACGGTTGGCTCCAAAAGGATTCTGCAACTGCACGTACGCTCGATAATCATTAAATACAATAAGTGAGGTGACGTATTTGATGACAAAAGGTAGTTACAGTTAGTTTGTGATCTCGCGCCCAAAGTTGTGATTTTTATTTATATAGTGGCTTAAAAAACAAATTGTTCATTCGCTTATTCCCACAATTGGAGAAACTGCAGGCTAATAATAAACATGAAATAAGCAGAATTTCGGTTAATGAACTTAGACGAGTGACAACTTGTTCTCGCGACATGGAGCTTGTATACGAACGAAAGGGCATATTCAACACCTCCTCTAAGATAACGTCCATAATCTATTTGTCGCAGGGTGTTTTTATCGGCCGATGCTCGTTCTGTTGCCCGGCAGCCAGATCCCTTGCTACGGTCGCCTTATACAGAGTGTTAATGAACTACACCGAAATAATTTCAGAGAGTGTAGAGGTGCCTTAGACAGGTAATTTGAGATAGAAAACCCTATGGCCTGTCTGTTCATATTTCAAAGATATGTCTATAAGTTTCTAAAGCGCGCCAATATGCCAATGGATAATGAAGAATCTCCTCGAAAAAATAACACACGATAACGAAGAGAGGTTTCAGAACGTATCACTCTGCCCCAATAGTTACGACATTAGCTTTCGAGTAAGAGGTTTTCGGTCGAGTCTCGCTCATTTTTTTTCCTCCCTCCCTGACTAAGTCCTAACAATACAGCTTTTAGCCTATATTTTAAGTTTATAAGTCAATTTATACATTAAATATTAACATATCAGTTCATATAATTACAACCCTTGTAGTTGTTATTATACTTACCAATCAGAATCGTGTCCTGAGTGTGTGTAACGTAAATTAAGTTTTAGGCATCATGCTATTAATAAGCTTATTAACCATTGTAGGTTGGTAATACATTCATTGTTTAAAAAGAGAATACAACTTGAAAGTGTTAGGTAAACTTCATTCATAATTCTTTAGTATGCGGTAGCAACATTTCATTAAATAAAAAATAAAATAAAAAATTAACGACTTGACAAGAATCGAACCCTTGGCCTGTGGAACATCATCTTTTGCATTACACCACACAAGCAGTTAAACAGCTCCCTCTAGAGTTGGCTACATAATGGAAGAAGGCAGTTAAAATATGCTCAGGACCCCACTGTTAAATGATCAGTTCGAAATTTTAGGGATTTTTATGTCACTAAATCTTAAAAACGCTGATAACGAGCTACGGAAAATCGATATTTATATGCTCGAAAGCAATTTTAAAGACATTCTAAATCAATTTTTCATCCCGCTTGGCTTTAACACCGACTCATCAGCATCGGATGCCAAAATGTTTAGTACCATAAAACTGCGTTGTGTTTAGTTGTGGACCATACATTGTCTATCTCAAATTGCTTTTATAAGACACCTCTACACTCTCTGAAATATTTCATTGTAGTTCATTAACATCCTGTGTATTAATGACTTGCAGTTTCATTATGTATAGCTCGAGAGTTCCAAAATTTGACAAAAATACAAATTTAAACTGCTCATCAGATTCCATTGAAATGATGAAAAACTACATTTGTCTTTATCATTCATGTCCATAAAAATAATAAGATACCTTTTTACTTCTGGAGAGGAAAACCTTATATTCATACAGAAATATTTGCATGTATTTAGTAGCTTGTTATTATAACAATTGTACAAAATAGTTATGATTTTTAATTAAACAATTTTATACAATGTTAAAATTATGTTTGAAATACAAAGTTTAGAAGAAACTTTACCCACAGATCCAAAATGTAAAATTACTCTTTCGAAATTTACTAATGAACTATCGACAATTCGTTAGCTTGCAGTAAAAATTCTAAAAATGGAGAAAACTAAATGATAAATTAATGATTTTGTTATTATTTTTACATGAAACATAAAAGGAAAGCACAAAACAGAAATCTTCCTTCATAGGCACAAAACCTTTCTTTGCGTTCCCATTTCAAAGATGCATCTTTCGGTTCAATGGGATGGATCAGTGGAAGGCAATTCTGTACACACAGGCGACGATGTTATTCCAAAGGATTTCCGATAAGGAGGTTTCGGTTTCAGAAGGCTTTGCAGCTGTAATGGATTTATATCGATCTTCTGTAGCCCGAGCAAAGTAAACAGAAATGTGTAGCAATTTTTCTCTGGGCGATTCTTCTGAAGGAACATCTAATTCACTTCTCAAGCACTTCTTAAGTACACGAGATTCGCGGTTTCGTTTCAAAGATTATTTTATACATAATTATTGACATAGTATGAAATATAAAGAAACGCAAATTAAATTAGTAAATTTGAAACACAAAAGGAATAAACATTCATACAGTTTTGTGTTTTAAATGCTCGGTTTCCTTGTAAAAACATATATGACTAATATTATAAAAAAAATCGTTATATTCTGAATTCTGCCCATTTTCATAGAGTTCGGAAAAACAATTAAGACAGTTGAGCTTTCGTTTCAGAAAATAGAATAATTAATGAAAAAGGAAATTTATAAATATGAGGAACAATCGAAAAGTAATGTACAGAATTGGGTACAGAGGCAACATTCTAATAGATATATAATTTTTATACCTATGCCTTTCCCTAATTATTCCCAATTTTTGTATACGTTTTATGAAAGACCATGAGCTCATTCCCATCTGCTCATGAGCGGTTTAACTTCATCACCCGAAATGTTGGCCGATGCTTTTGTTGAACAAATGAAAGTTACTGCAGAGGCAAGAACAAACAATATGGCAGATATTGGAGCACAGCATACGAACGAGGACCAGCATTAAATCCAGTGTGAGCGTAATGGCCACGTTCGAACAAATTCTTTCAGAAGAAAATCGTATTTGATCCAGAACACAATCAGTAGGATTTTTAGGGACTGGGTGATTAGCGTTGGGGTGTGTAAATACAACTTGGTACTTAAGCCACAAGGGACTTTTGTGCATTTCTTTACATCCTAACTATGTAATTTAAGTGCTCTAGAATCTTTCCTAGAAGCATCACCTGAAGTACTGAATCCTAATGGAGATGTTCCTTGTCTTTCCAGAGCTTCACACTCCAGTAAGTTGTGTTTTATACACTCATCGGATTGTTTACATAGACGGCATGTGGTATTTTTATAAGAGTAGGTGTTTCCAGAATGGACAGTAATCATTCTGGTTTACTTTCCGTCCCACCCAGTAGGTCTTTAGCCTGGGTGTTATCGGGTATTTTAATAAGAATTTTACCATATTCCTGACTTGGAAAGTTCATCCAACTTTTCTGGTTGTACTTCTTGCTTATACCGCAGAAACGGTCCTTTGAAGTCAATTTTAGTTTCCTCTTTAGTCAGTTTATCTAATTTCCAGACATCGAAAAAAGTGCTATGTGCTGATTCGTTGTTAAAAGTTTTAAGCTTGGAAAGTCTAGCTAATGAAATTGCAAAACTTGATAAGATTTAAAAAAAAATTGAATGTCTAGTTACTTTGTTGAGATGTTCACACACTATAGTAGACTTTTCTTCCGGTCCGTATATGTTTAGTAGCAGACAACCGACGCTTTTCTTACAACACAGGAAAGTGTTTATAGGTTAGCTAGCATATCCAATAATTCAAATGTACTATTAACCGACTGTGTACTCCTAGTACTCCTTATTACTACTGTGCCATGCTGCTATCAAGCGGAATATTCCAGAAATCGTATTAATAAAACTATCATGCTCTGCGCTCTCTCGAAAGTACTCGAAACTAACTCTCGATAGTTCTGGAAGTTTCTAGCAATACATGCCGAAGTATATAAGCCAGTGCGTTTCACTTCTACACCTTAAGAAAATAATAAAAATGAGGTAGACGTTCGAACGGTCATTATGTTCCGTTCGGGTCAGTGCTCAATTCACGCCATATCTGCGCGAGGTCTTACAGCCTTTAACCTTTTTCCGTCATCACTAATCACATCGAGTTCTCTATAACAGACGCACGCTGAAGTAGAACGGCTATAAGCAGTTGCCTAATACGAGGGGCTTTCTAAAGGTTCTCGGTCCAAGATCAAGAAAACGTAAGATTTAAGAGAAATGCTTTCTTTTTCCCCTCCCAGCATGGTTACCTTGTAAACCATTACATTTAATCCAACAAATTTCCATTTTTTAATACCCTCAATAAAATAAGATTTATTCAACTTTGAAAAACAAGGTCTGTCTCAAATTCAACCTCATAATTTGATGCGAATCTTCGTCCATTCAGCCATTTATTCAGGTTTGAGAACAAAAAGTAATCACTGGGAGTCAAATCTGGCGAATGTGACGGATGCGGAAGCATTTGGAAGCGAAGGTCATGCAGAACAATCCCAGATATGCGTGAAGGCGCACGTAGTGAAGAGTAATACTCCCCGATGATGATTTCGCCCTTCTGAAGATAGTCTACGGGCACCATACCACGAGAATCCCAGAAAGCCGTAACCATGACTTTTCCTGCAGATGGAACTGCTGTTGCTTTCTTTGGCGCAATTTCACCTGTCGCCATCCCCTCCGTTGTCTCTAGCATATAATAAATGAATCCATGTTTCATTTACTGTTATGAAACGTAGCACAAACGCATTGGAGTTGCGTTTAAACAAATCTAAACACTCTTGAGGAATGCTCATTCAAATGCATTTTGGTCCATTGTTAACAAACGCGGCACCCTTCGAGCGAATAGCTTTTTCATGCCCAAAACTGTGTAAAATGTAGTGAACAGGGCATATCGAGATCTTTGTAATGTCATCCAACTCGCGTTTGAGCACTTTTCTCACCATCTAGTCGGTCGTAACAGTTTTAGGAAGCCCTGAGCGCTCATCATCTTGAATGAACGTACGATCACGCTTAAATGTAGCAGCCCGCTTTTTACCATCAACGAAGGGGAAGAACTCTTTCAATGTTGAATTTAATTCCTTTTGTACTTCTGTTGGAGTAAATCCTTCAAAACGAAGTACGTTATCACAACTCGAATTTCAGTTTTTATCCATTTTGTACAAAATGCTACCACTAGTTTGTTTACACGATCGTCACAAACAAGTTGTTAAGACCGAGAACTTTAAGAACATTCCTCGCTGCTTTTGTTGATTTGGTTTATTTACGGACGCTCTTTAACATCTCAGGTCATCAGCGTTCCATTCAATTCAGGGCGTGAAACGGCCGACAAATTTGGCTTAGAGGCCTCTTCATTTCAGGCTTGAGGTTCTTTTTCGTGCCGTAAATCTATGACACTGGACCCACGGCTTTACTTCCCTTCCGAAGGAAGCCACACTTAATTGTTCTATTTGTTATTTTTTGCAAGTAAAAATAACGTTTAGGATATCATGATATAATATAGCTTCCAATTGCAAAGACGTATTTGAAATTTTAGGTAATTATGCTCACATGCACAGAAAATAAAGTAATCTTCTTTGTTTACAAAATAGAGAAAATAATAATTATTTTGAAATAAAATAAGGACAATAATATTTTCTTTTTAGTTTTTTCTTTTTAACTTTAGAATATTTATTATTGTGACATTTATGTTGAAAACGAAAATTGTTAATTTGTATTTTTGTGTTTGAGCACGAATGCCTTGAAATTCAAACACATTTGTCCATTAAAATATATATTAATACAGTATGTTAAACACGAAGTTTGCTTATAAAAACTAACAAATAAGACCATGAATAACGATGATTCAAACCTAGGTAGTTCTTATTGTTGGATACATGCTTTTGTCAGATCAGCCCTTAGACCACATGGCATTTCCTGTTTATGGCATAACTTGAACATGAACTCAAGCTGACATTGTGAACCCAGCGTCAGCTATTGGTTCCATTGTGTTCCGAATAGGACATGGTTCCTGTGTGTTGCTCATTTTTTTCTGTCTAAAAGTGCACATACTATCATCATGGATTCGGGAGATTCGAGGAGTCTAAAACCTTTATGGATGATTCTTTCCATCTTTATAACAAAGAACTGTTATCGATAGGTTAAAGTAGAAAAACGATAGGATAATTAAAACTTGCCAAACAAAGCTCGTATCTGCGCAAAATTTTGAAGAATAAGAATACGAATATAAAGTTAAAGGAAGGAGGAATGGCCAAAGACCCCGAACAAAAATGATCGAATCACTAGTTAAAAACAGGGTGGGCGCAAAGTAAATAGGTATTGAAAATGGAGTATAATTCCCATGCCTGTAATGGTAGTTTGTTGAAATTAATGTTATGTGTACACTGTTACATGGGAGTACGGAAGGAGTACCTCTATCTTCAATATGGGTACTATGGCATCATGGTGTCACGCAGGAGATAAGACCCGAAGAGATGTGTGGCCATCACTCGGTGACTTGTGGACGACTATGGTCATTAGCTTCGAGTGACGATTCCTTATTGCACGGATTGTGACATTCCTTCCCTACACAGTACGCCACCATCTCTGAACAAGAACAGTGGAATTCCCCTCTTCATAGCATGCGGCAATCTGACTCGCTCCCTAACAGACAGATGTTCATTCTGTTACAAAGCCCTCTATGATACAAGTATGGACATGCTTTGCGGCGGAATTTCCCGACAACCGAGCTCCGTGATTGGTTCGCCAGCATCAGCAGCCATTTTGGGCCTGATGTCTGTGTGTTTTACCATATGCTTGTATGGAGAACGTTTTTACATTTTTATTTTAATTTAAATTAATATACATGGGTGTTGTGCATTGGTTATACAACTCAAGGAAAGAAAGGCGTTACGTTATATCGCATTCAAGGTTTCATATGACGTAAACTGCATTCAAAATAACTTATAGGTATAATGTAATAAAATATTTGTCAACATGGCTACGTTGTATTTAAGAGTGACTATTACTAATGTATTATACTTACAACATTATTACTGTATTACAGCACTCATTCTCAACTACATTTGCCATAGCTTTCGAAAGTTAGATGTATGTAATTTGTGAAGGTGTTTTGGATATATTACATAAAAATAGTTTGCCACTGTCATGCAGTTCATTTGCAATGCCACTATTGTAGAAAAAAATAATTTAAAACACGCAACATGCTACTGTAAGATAACTAAATGCATGTTCATAATTGGAAAAAAAGAAAATGGATTATGAATAGTTGGATCTTCAGGCATACCATTTAGTTCGTTTATCTCTTGTTTTCATACAACAATTAAAAATATAGATTTCTGGTTGTCATAGCCATTCTCATTGGACCAATTTAGAGCAGAAAAATTTTAAACTAACTTAAGTTTTTGTTTAACTGAATTTCGTAGAAAGCCCTCTAAGCCCTATAATTATTATAATTCATTCTTAACTGACAGGTTAACTGTAAGCCTTATGCAGAGCTTATGTCAAAACTGATATAATAGATGTATTAAAACAACTAATTGAATAGTGAATAAATAAAATAAAATGAGAAATTCTTATTTTAAGTTTCACGTGTAAAAAGAATGTAATTAATAAGGTCTACGTTTAATATTGCGATTTTTTTTAAACCGATGACAGCCTTTTCCTCTGCCAGCAAATGACCTGTGCCGTAACTATAAGTGACAGTCTCAAAAGTATGCATTTTCTGTCTGACCTAGGTCTTCTAATGCAAAAATAACATAATCAGACGTAGAATGTATCATTCAACAGTATAACACAAATATTTTAGGAATTAACTGTATGACAATCGAGTAAAACGACAGAAACTTAACACGTCTTATGGGAGATGGAGACTGTTAGGTCCAAAATGAAGTGTGTAATACAGGGCTTCAGGCTATTATCGTAGCGTACCCTCTCTCACGACCACCGCTTGTACTTCCGACGCGCGAAACCTCCAATCCTATTGAATGACGTAACATTGTACACTATCTTCATTATGATTCCATTAATATTAATAAGTCTAAAGCCATTAATTAATACTTAGTTACTTTCAGTCCACCCTGTATGTATACTGGCGCAAACATTGCATTTTATATATACAAAAGTTCCGCTTTCTCAGGAACAGAACAACATTTACACACCTTCTCGATAAGCAAGAACGTTGTTAACGAACTCTCTTCTTGTAGTACCACGTCGAAACTTCATATCGACTTTTTGGAACCACTTAGCCAATAGCTACGTGCCGCTTACCGAGGACAAAACACTGATAAAACCCGAAACCTGGGCGGCTTAACGAATGTGCCAGAAAGTATTGAGCTTGCCTTATCGTGAACTGTAGCACGAAAAAGTTCGCTTTAATATCAAAGCAAAGGTTTAATTTTTGAAAGCGCTCTTCGAAGGTTACAACTGTATAAACACTTTGAGGCGATGAACGAAAAGAGTTACCTCTCCCTTCTTTTTGTCTTTCTTCATCCTCTTCTCTTTGTTTTTCTTCATTGAGCCTCTCTTTTCTTCTGTCTATACTTGTCTTTTGCTTTTACTACTTTTTGAGATCTTTAAAATTACAAGTCGAGTTCTGTATCACATTAACTCACTCGATACGCCTACAACCTGCCCATGAATCGCTGTTTCTTAAAAGGTAGGGAAGTCCAAAAAGCATAAAATTTATAGTTATTTAATGAAAATATTTTAACTTTATTAATGTCAAGGGGGGTCCTACTGATTTTCAATTTTGTGGCAATTTTCATTCAATTTACCTAATAATTATTGTTAAACTAAAGGTAATTATGAAATTTGGAGCCATTTTTTTTTTTAAATTTTACACTTACCAAACATTTTAGAAAAAATCATTGAAATTTTTCAACATATCCCTTGCAGGTTTATTTATTTATTTATTTAAGATTTCGCTTTGGAATTAATTTATGTTAGTTATAAAGGATCCGTTATTAATATTTATATTATTTTTAAAAATGTCAATTTTTATATAATTAAGGTATTTTATATGCAGGCTCTTTAAAAATTCAATTTTTTATTTGATACTAAGTGTATGTATAAATTTAATATATATATATATATATATATATATATATAAATTAATATAAATTAAAGGTTTAAAATGATACGCTGTAACATATCTATACAATATTTTAAAACAGTGTGACCAGATGTGATGCGCAATTCTACAGTATTTGGAAAAAATCGGATGGTTCCATTTTCGGTCGAAAACCAGTTAAATGCACTAAGGGATCACTTATGGCCAGATTCACGTCATGTAAAAATGGGTGAGTAATAATACGAAAAATGAACGAATTGTTGAATTTTTTAGTCTTCCTATTACTAACATTCCTACATGTGGTCCGAATTTTGGAGAAGTTAATTTTGAATTTTGATAGTAACTTTCAAAATTCCATTTAGTGAATTTTTCACATACGAGTACTCCGCTAGTCATTACAATGTAACACATTGTGCCTGTTCACAATAACCACCCAGAGCAATTGAGACCCTTCACATCTATGTGTTCGTTCTACCTCGATACACTTACTTCATTCCAGTTTTTCTGTAGAGGTATATTGTTTAATATGAACACCAATTGTTCGGAATGACATTCCTTGATCAATTTCAGGCACTGTTGGTATTGATTTTTCGATGAGTCATACTTCCGAGAAAATATGGGGTCAGTTTAAAGTGTCTCGCAATTTTACTGGCCAGCAGTGTATAATACAACATGTATACTGTAAGATATCATTTTGTGTGCTTATTTTCTCATTTTTCTGAATTAACTTCTGATTGATAATCTCAAAAAGGAAAACGACAAAACAGAGGTTCACTTTATGCCAATAAGGTTTAAGGTTTAAGGTCTAAGTCAGTTTGTGCCATAAGGGTATTGATTATTATTGTAGTTTGATTGCATCCCATTAAGAAGGTACCAAGATAATTATGTTTCATACATTTTGTGTATCAATGTGCTGATTTTAGGGGTATCTTTGAATTTATTTAGAATCCCGTCAAATTTTAGTTGATTTACTTACCCAATTTTTCCTAAATGCTGTAGAATTATGAATATTTAAAATTTTAATTGTGTAAAAACCCTTTTTAAGTAAAAACAACACTCAAATTGCAATATCTGCATCAAACCTGCTAGGTACTGTACATTAAGCCCGAACGAAAACAGGCCAATTTTTTTCTTACGAGTTATAAGGTTCTTTTAATAGCGCAGGATAGTTGTGTTTATGGTTTAATATTATGCCTGATAAATTTTACTAAGGTACTAGAATATTTGTGTTGGTGCAAAAGCCGCAATTATTATTATTGTTTTGTATTTAAAATCTTGCATAATGCTTAGAACATAGGATAATATGTATTTGCAATCCTCTGTCGGTAGTTGTGTGCAGCTTTTGCTCATGTCAAAATCAACCAATATCGTCTGTGTTTTTCTTCTTCCCTATGAGGGCCGCCTTATATCCAGCTTTTCGTTGGTTACACCACTAGGCAGAA